>BSBN01000901.1:3125000-3750000 GCA_027924645.1 Cunninghamia lanceolata
CTTCATGGTGAAATGTTATGCATAGCAGAAGATACAAAGCTATATGTGGTTTACATGGGCAATGCTCCATCACAAGATAATAGAGATTCTTACACAGCAGTTGCTGAATTGCAGCTTGATATGCTTCATTTCGTGCATGGAAGCTGGAAGGTAGCAGAGTCATTGAAGTATAGTTATTGGAAGAGATTCGATGGATTCGCTGCTACGATTTCTTCATCCCATGTCCAACAACTCTTAGATATGGATGGTGTGGTGTTGGTGTTTGAGAGAAAGCAACTAGAACTTTTAACCACTAGATCATGGGATTTTATCAGCTTTCTTGCTTTTACACAGAATAATGATTTGGGTTATCAAAGTGACATCATCATTGGTGTCATTGACTCTGGAAAATGGCCAAAATTAGAGAGTTTCAACAACAATGAATTTGGTCCAGTACCATCCAAATGGAAAGGTGGAGCCACACAACATCAAATTTCCCCGCCTGCAACAAGCCATTGAAATGGTTGGATCTGGTGTGGAGAACAGAGAGAAGGGCATCTATAAAATAAAATTGTCTTTTTGGGGATCACATGCCTGGTCTATGCCTCCATAGTTTGTAGATATGTTGAATAGAGCTTTCCCACTTATATGATCTGTTAAAAATTCCTCTATCCTTCATGTTTTGATGGATGCCTATACCCTATTTTGAAGCTCCCATTCTGGTACAGATAGTGAGGTTTTTGGCAAAGGTTTACGAATTTGGTTTTACACCTACCAAAGGGCATTTGGTTGAAAGTTTCTAAAGTCTTTTTAGCAAATCCATCTAGTGTGTATCCTAAAATCAGTGCATCTCATGAGATGACATCATCATGAGGAAAGGAAGAACCCAAGTAAACATATCAAGTTACAAGATGTTAGATGAGGTGAAGAGGAGTGCGAGCTCTCAATGTTGTGTGACGTAGAAGCAGTTGTAGTCACCTTCTCTAATAGTGGAAAGGTCTAGGAATATTCCAATACTAGGTACATGTTTAAATCTTACCCTAGATCAACAAATATTTATTCATAATGAAGAGATATTCATGTCAATGGTTTGTCTTATATACATATATTGAATGGATTTCTATTGAATTTGAATGTAATATATTTTGGGGGAATTTGAAGTTTGACATCTAGAGACACCATTATGAGCATACTAGAGATCTAAGTGTATGTTATATATGGGTTATTACTATGGTCTATTAGATAGGATACCCTGTATGATATCTCTTCTCTGAACATTAATTAGTAGGAAATACACATGACCATGATAAAAATTGTTAGAGGTGAAGATAAGATATAATATATTAATAGGAATAGACATGAACATGATAAGATATAATGTCTATAGATGGAGCTGATCAGATTGGTCTTGCAAACTTTAGATGTAGCAAAAACTTATAAAATCTAGTGGACATAAAACTAGGTCACAAAAGTAAGCAATTTCTTAAGCAATGACTAGCACAAGGAAAACCTCTTACATTAAGAATCTATGTGGTCTACCATAGGAAGGTATAATAAAGATAATCAAAGAATATTTTCTAACCCTATATAGGAGATGTTGATCTATGTAGTTTATATCTATGGTGTCCTTGGGACATGTCCCCTACCCTCTCTGGCTATTCCAAATACCTTGTGGATGTAGATGGGACACTCATCATGTCACCTATTTGTATTGGACTATTTTTAATTAGGTTTTGTATGCCTTGTTTGGTTAAACAAGATGAGCTTAGGTCTAGGATATTGAGTCCTCGTGCATGGCCTTGAGCACTTATAAAGGCTAAGGATACATATGAGAAGGCGTATCCATTTGTGGGGTGTCGAGTTATCTGTCTGCGAGGCATTGATTCGGGCATGTTTGAGTCTCCTCATTGGTATGAGTAGTGTACTTGATTCTATGTGGTACCATCTCTTCGAGCACACATGATGACTCCTCATCCGATCTGTACTCTAGTGTCTAGTGCCTTTGTAGTCATAAGTAGTACCCGATATTCTATTTGATGAGCATCTCTATGTTATGACTATGGCGTTATGCATTCTTTTCCGTGTCTGCTCCATGATTGATGTGAGTGTTGGCCATCCTATATACCCTTGCCTTGTTACTTCTATTTGGGCCTTATGATTATCTTTGAGCATGGTGGGGTGATCTTATATGAGTCCACATGGTTGGGAGGTGTTGCCACCGCCATTGGGGATTGATGAACAGGTTATTGGAGCACCAGATTGGAGATATTCTCACTCTCTATTACCCTATCTATTGTTGTACCTATTCAGTCATTGTATCATATTCAGGACTATGTTATTGTACTTGTATATCATACTAAAGGCTATGTCATTGCACTGTATATTCTTTTAAGTAATTATACTCTCTTATGAGAGATGTAATCATGCAAATTAATGAGAAGAAATGAGATGTTTTGTATTTGGTTTACATATTTTGGTGTGGGTATCAGATCCACTTATACTATGATGCTTTTGGATTCATGTTTATAATCTGGAATGGGTTATAGGAACATTTGGGTTGGTTTTTATAATAAACGTAGTTTATTAATGTTTCTCTAGAGAGTGATTTAGTCCTCTCCTACAAGTTGTGCATTCAGCCATACTTGGCCATGAATGTTATTGATCTATTGAATCGACAACCATATCTGTGTATGTTATCACTTGTTATTCAAAAAAATATATTTTGTTCTCTTTGGCCCTTACCCTTCGGGGTTGCGGGGTGGGATGTTACATTTGGTATTAGAGCCCATGTTCACACACTGAGAGCTCTGGCATAGTTGAGCCTTCTATGTTTCGCTGTGTTTGGCATGTGTGGCGTGAGCTTGTTATATTATTTTTTATAGTCTTCATTTCTTTCATGCCTTAGCATGGCATTAGTGGGTTAAGTTACAACCCCATGCTTAGAGATTGTGGAAGAAATAGCCTCCTTGGCCTTACCTTAATCAGACTTGAGTGTTGACCTTGGTTGAGAGTTTCCCTTGGTTAAGAATGATCACTTTCCCATGTTACAAGATGAAGGTAGGAATGTTCTACCTTATGTGTTTGTGGGTTGAAGGTAACTTGGGTTGCCTAATTACCCTTGCTTGGATATGGTCTTCTTGTGTCTTCCTTTATGTTGCTAGTGAATGAAATGACCCTAATTGGTCATGAATTGCTCTTGTAATTCCTTCTTGTATTATAGATGTAAAGGATGATAGGATGTAGCTATTTGCAGATGTGGACAGATTAGTTTGATTGCTCCATGGTTTCTTGTAAGCATTGGATGATTGCTGATTTTTCTTATAACCTCTTAATGTGTTTGAGTTGCTACCATTTATCATCCTTGATAACATATTGAAGTCATTGGAATACTAATGGTTCTTTAAACATTCCCTTAGTAGAATTTGCATGTTTGTATAATGAATATTGGATGGCATGTAATGTCTTGACTTGAGATGAAATCTATCTTTCTCTCCTCTTTGTAGTTGTCAATAGTTGACAAGATGTTAGAATAATGGCATATAGATTTGATTAGTATGTTAGAATTGCAATCAGTAAAAGAATTAGTGAAGAATAACTTGTGTTTGTTATGGTTATGCAATTGAAAGTGATTAAATGTTTATGAGTAAATCCTTGCTTAATGAGCTTGAATGAGGACAGTAATTGCTTAGTGGATATATCTTGTTGATGAAATTTGATCTTCTCAATTGCATTGTGGATTTCATTGAGACTTTATGGCTGAATGTTTGTATTTTAATGTAACCGCAAACAATTAATGTTGGGTAATAGGAATGTTGCATATCTTTCTTGATGAGCAATTGAATGCCATTGACATGACCATGGTTACTTAAGCTAATATGTATGGATGCAAATGTAGAGAAATGATTAGAGTTCCTCAAACAAAACTTATTCCATTATGTTATTAGCATCTGATTCTCTTGTGAATGAATGATATTCCTGTGACTTGTGATAAGATGTCACATTATGTGTCATTATGAGATGTATATCATTATGTGATTATAGAAGTGACTGTAATAATGATTGTGAAAAATGTCACTTACATTTATGCATTGATGTAAAAGTGATAGTGATGATGCTATACATGTTCATACACTATTGTGTTATGCTGGTAGAATTGCAAAGTGAATCTATGATTTATGGGTAAATGAGTTGCCCTTGTGGAAAGAGAAAATTGATATGGATGTTTGGGAATACTTATTTATGTGTATAGCTGTATATTTTGCATCATGTTGCATAGTCATGTGTGGGCTATGGTTATGCCTGGGTAAGAGAAATCGTGATTGTATTCCCCGTGTTGTGAACATCCATTGATGTATTCCTGTTGAGTGTTGTGATTAACTAGTGTTTGAGATGTGGGCCCATGTGATGATTATACTATGTACCCATCCATGGAGGGTATGTTTGGATTATGTGTATAGGAGAGAGCCATACCATCTATGTGTTTTCTTTTTGTCACCCTATTGACTGCCAACCTAAGAGTTGTTGATAGGTCAATATGTGGAGGGTAGTAGCAGCAACAAAGTTCCTTGGGAGGGAATTGCATGGCATACGTATAATGGCAGCACAAAATAACGGTAATCATTTCAACCTCCTGGGAAAGTACTCACTACTTCCCCTTATTAATGGACCAGATACTTGGTTCATATAGTGTTAGTCTAATTTGCACAGCTCTTGAGGATGATATTAGTTTATGGTAAGAACACCTATGATAGCTATGATCTTACTCTGATGTGATTGTTTTAGATATGATACCACCCCCCATTGGTGTTCCGACATAGTGCAGGCGTGGATGTGTGTTGCTGATGGTAGCGAGCCGAGATTGAGGACATGATGCCATGTACCTAGATGTGTGAAGGTGTAGTATATATGTTGTGTCCCTAGTTTTGCAGAGAGGAGTGGTTGCTTGCACATAGTAGAGGGTTCACTCAAGAGGGCCTTGATTCTGATTAGTGGGCATGTGATTGGAACCTAGCCATGTGCACCTTTGGCTCAGTGTGTAGCCACACATGCTTTCTCCATGGGTACACACTATGCTGGATGTTCCTATGAGTGGGACATTGCCATGCAGTATTCATCCATTATGTGCTTTCTCCACTTGGTATATACCATGTGTGGTCACACCACATGGGGTATGAGACCTGAGAGTTCTGACAAAGTACCTTTCCATGTGGAGGTTGTGTGAGTTAGCTACACTCACATGAAGGATTGTTGAGACAGTCACATTTGTTTTCCTCCTTTCTCATGTGGTGACTATGATAGTCACATAGTGTTGTAATGTGTATATTTTGAAGATTGTAAATCTTCTTTTCAGTTATTGGTGACTTTTACTTTGCTTGTGTGGACCAACACTTGGGGTTATCTTGTTTGTATTGGTTTAGCCACGGATGCTTTTCTTGGCATGTAACTCTTGCAGTTACATTCGATTTATTGTTGAAACTATGCACATTTTTGTTATCTTATTGTTGGAATTGAGATTTATTTCTCTTTGTTTACATTCTTAGTGGCTAAACTAATTAACTTTTCTGTTTTGAAAGCTGGTCTTGTGTTGTGATGTGATTCCTCATCAGGTATAGTTAGAGTCACCCATTTAAGTGTATATAAGGAAGCAGATGTAGGGAAACCCTTGAGGATGGGGGTATGTGTGAGCTATTCTAACCTCTAATTCACTACCTTTCTATTGTTTGACTATCTCTTGGAGGCTAAAATGCTTACACAAACAAGAGATATGTCATTGTGTCTTGTATGGAAGGGCTCATTAGGTGGGTCAATGCCATCAAGACACATGGATATGGATATTGGACATGGTTATTGGTTATGGACTCATAGATATGTTGGTTATGGATGGTACTGTGACATCCACAATAACCCCTAATGTAGCCTTGTGATCTGAATGAGTATGTATGTATATGTAGGTGGTACAATTACCATGTATGTAGTTGCATATTAAAATATAGAAGAGAACAAAATTTGCATCATTATGCCTTGAAAAGTGACACACTATTGCATTATATGTAAAGAGATGTCATGCATGCTATGAAATTAGAGGTTGAAATTATGTATATGTGTGTATGTGTGCTCCATTTTATAGATAGTTGCATATGAAAAGTTAGAAAACTAGAAATTTGGTATATTAAAAGTGCATTTTGCTGCAATTTATGAGAAAATTGTGTGTTTATGCTGGTATATATGTGTAAATTGATGGTTGTTGCTTTTCCTTGATGGATTCTGATATTATTATGATGTTGACATGATTGGTTATCATGCTAGATTACATGCTTACTATTGCTTTGGCTATGATGTATGTTATATGCATATGTGCTTTGACGTGTGATAAGAGTGATGCAGGTATTGGGTATTGACTCCGCCTAGACTCACAGGCCTAAGCATACTCTTATTATTCCCAATGGTGGTTACTGAAGATAGTCACAGGCCTTGTTCCCTACCCTAGCCACTATACCCTACTAGTGCAGTGTTCCCATGTTGTTGTCTTATCATCCAGTTACCTAACGGTAATGTCCAGATTGCCCCTTATGGTCATGGGTAGTTTGCTAGTGTGGTGGTTGATGTTTTCTCCTTGGTTTCCATTAATTGTTCAATGTGGCTTCCTTGGCATCATTCTTTATTTTGATTAGAGAAAATTGTATTATGCTAATGCATATTTTGTAGGAAATGAGTGTCTTGCCTATTCCTTACCCACATACTGGGACTGATTGCATGTAATTGTGAATGTGATAACCTAATTTTTTTTATGATTGTATTAAGTTTCATGGACTAGTGTGTGCCTTGGCTGCATCTTAGCATTTGTAGGCTTCCAAGAATAAGTCTACTCCTAATAGGGTAGGACATGTAACGACCCTCTCAGTTGGCATTGAGAAGTGCGTGAGGAGTAGTGGATAAAGGTTTTAAATGCTGCAGAAAATATCAATGTTGGTTAGGTAAATACATTGATGGTTTTTGGGGAGTTTGGTCTTGACTGTAGAAAGTCATCAAACATGTTTGAGAGGAGATTGGATCAGCAGATTTCAAGGAGAGATTTTGGTACCTTTCCACAAGGGGATTTCAATGTCTTGACAGAAGGATTTAGGCATTTTATACCGTGTAGAGTTGGATGCCTTTGGAAGTGCCTTTGGAGATGAGGAATTTTTTACTTCATGCCTTCCAATGGCTTTGGTTATTTCAACAAATCCATTTAAGTGCTTCTCCTACAACAATCAGATTTGGTTTCTTAAATAGGAGAGATTTTATTAAATTTGGAAGGTCTTTATTGAAATGTTTTCTTGAATATCAGGGTTTTCTTTTGGGTGTTGTGATGGTGAGGGAAAATGAGAGTTTTGTGTAATGATAAGCATTACAGCTATTATGACCACTCCAAGCATAAACTATCTTCTTTTTTTTCCATGCTTTTCATTTTGATAACCCTTCATAGTGAAATGTTATACATAGCAGAAGATACAAAGCTATATGTGGTTTACATGGGCAATGCTCCATCACAAGGTAATAGAGATTCTTACACAGCAGCTATTGAATTGTACCTTGATATGCTTCATTCTATGCATCGAAGCCGGAAGGTAGCATAGGAGTCATTGAAGTTGTTGGTTATTTTCCTAGACTAGATGCCTATTCCCAGTTATCCCTACAAAGTAGCCATCATTTATCAACAGGATTCCTGGGCCAGGGGCCAACAGTACAGGAGATAGACTCTATAAATATCTCCTCTTCTTCTTTAGGCTCTACAAAACCAAGGGAGGTATTCCCTATTCAACATCTATGAAATGAATCTACAAATTAGCTGGGATGTTGACACAAAGCAGATAAATCCTCTCTTATGCAGACCAAAACTGTGAGATAAGTGCAAAGGGGCTAGCTTTGGGCCTATGTTCAATTGTGAGATAGAGGATTTTGGTCCTAAACTACTCCTAATGTCCTAAAAGGTTTGTATTTGAAGAATGAGTTTAATTTATATTTGGAAGCAAAACTAGGACCTTGGTTGTAACCTCAACACAAAACCAGATTGGTGCCTATCCAGGGCTCGGAGTCAATAGACATACACATGTGAATGATCAGCATAAACATACACCAAAGACTGGATTTCAAGGGGGTTTGTTTAGCACCTGCCTCACAGATACTTCCCAAAACTAAGTATTCAGTTATCTATGCTTACAAACATCCTTACTATAGTACAATCCTCCCAACACTTGATCTGAAACATTTAATCTACTCCTTGAGCAGAAGTAAGAAATCAAGCATTCAATATAATGAACATATATTCCAGAATCATGAACACCCCTTAAATGCTTAGATTCAAAAGAACACACTCAATTTGGAGACAGATAACAGAACACATGCAATATAGCATTATTCATTTAAATCAACATGAGACCAATAAATTTATGCATGAAACATACAACATGAGACTCATAGACTCACAAGACATCCAGTACAGAGCCACCAATGAAGTTGTATCTTATCACAGCACCAAAATTCATCTAGTTTTCAACTACCACAAATGAGTAACACAATCTGCTTATACAGCAAGAGAGTGTACCAGCATTAATTACAAGGCAAGAATTTTAAAAAATGGCTAGATACAGCGCACCAAAATGGTGCCCAAAATATTGAAGGTAGTCAAGGGAAACAGAAGAGAGGGCAGGTGAGCTCAGGATCTGCACCGCCATTCAAAGATTTTCATCATAAACCTGGTAGTTGTCCATTCAACCATCGGCCCATACCTCTATATATTGCCATTAATGGCTCAACTAACCGCAGCCTCTCTCGAAAATTATAGCAGCGTGCTCATGGAGTTTTCCCACTCAAAACATGTATGCAGACGCAAGGAAAAACCAACACCACAACTTTAAAACCTGGCTGAAAATCAATTCCCATCGCTTGAAATCCACAACACAAAAATCCACGCTGAAAAGTCATCTACCTATGACATTGTGCCATGTAGGCACCTTGATCTTCTATTGCTGACCTTTTCTCCTTTTCATTTTGCCCCTTTTCGCTCTTGTATATGCAAGAATGAATGCATATACAATCACCTTTGTTCGCCTTTCAAAATCCCTTGTATATGCAAAATACATATACATGCAACAGCTCCTTCGAGTCATCGGGGCCCACCACTTGTATATCAGCCCCTTACATATCACGGACATACAAGCATTTTATATACAAGCTGGACCTTAGATTTTATTCATTGTATTTGACTCCTCCTTTGCGTCTGGGTTGTATGTCTTTGTTTTGTATATCGGCTTGTATGTTGCATATGCAAATGCAATATACATGCAATCCATGGATTTGAAACCTTCATGAAGCATATTAAAACAACTTTGAAATACAGCCTTTGTATCTAAAACTTTGCATTTTTCACTATATATCCGTGATATACAATGCATACATACATGCAAACTGCAGACTTCAAATGACTAATGAGGTGTTTCAAAATTCAGATTGGGTCTAGTTTGCATCTTCTCACTTGTACATTTCCTTGTATATCATATCATACAAATGCGATATACATACAATGGACCTCTGCCATTTATCCATCGGATTCAAAAAACCCTCAAAGTCCGGTTTGTATCCCATCTTCGCACGTCGGCTTGTATATTGGCATATACAAGCACTTTATACAACCCACGGATCTCAAATATTTATGAAGCAGCTTGAAATCTCGATCGGATCCAGATTGTATATCTTCTGAGACTGTTGACCTTTTGACCACTCTCGCTTGTATGTTTCACCTGTATCTTCCTTTATACATGTAACCCTACAAGCGAATGCATATACAACCCTATGGAGCCCACCACATGCATATATCCTTTGCATGTTTTGTTTGTTGCTGAATATACAAGACCCCTTGTATATTATACTATCGCGAATGCATGTCCACTCCTTTTTGCATCCTGTGAATGTATATTTCACATGCATTCGCCTTGGTATGTCCATAGGCCCCACCAATTGTATATCCTATTGCCTTGTATCTTTTGCTTGCATATGACCTTTGTATGTCTAAACATACATTCACCCTTTCACATACAAACAAGGAATCTTTCCTAGAATATGCCTGCAATGTATCTTTTCCTTGCATGTTGCTATTGTATCTAACCATTGTATGTCTGAACATACAAACCCAATATACTTGCAGACCTGATATACAAGTAGCGAATATTCCAGGGATCTGCGATGTATATTCCATCCTTGTATATTTTTCCTTGCAGGAGTGATATGCATTTGGAAATGCATACAACTATAGAATATTCCTGGGAATCTGCGAGAGATTCCCTCTTTGTATATGCAACCTGATATGCATCTAGAATGCATATAACTCAATTCTTTATCATTTTTTGGAGGCCGATAGAGATTTCACAAGCCTGATAACATACATTTGTAATTGCACATACAAAAACTTAACATTTCTCTCAAGTGTGATAGGAAAAAAATGGTAAAACATTACATGGAGGCCGAGGAAAATTCAAACTAAGGCACTTATGGGTTTGAAAGGATAAACATAGGAGCTTGCAAACTCAATTTCATAATCTTAACCCTAGGTGAACACCACTAGTGGCTCCGACTGGGGACATGCAGACGCAAGACTGTAGCGAGAACCAAACTACTCCTGGGCAGACCAGACAAAACACAAAACTCAAAACACGACCGACTATACAAGGCATGTACAAAACATTTACATCTAGTTTACAGTGTGCACAATAGGCATTCATCTATGAGAAAAAAAACTTTAAGGAACTTACTGTGCACAGGCAATTCCAGTAGCTCACCACTTAGGGCCTGGAGAAAATAGGAGTCCTCTCCATGAGTGTTGCAAATTTGGTATGAGCCCATCCATAAGGGCTCAAACTTACCATGTTTGCCCTTATCCTAGCTCCTTGCATTCCATACAAGGACTATATCACCTATCTGAAACTTTCTTTCTGTAGCCCTTTTATCAAACAGATATTTTACCTTTTACTGTCTCTTGATGTTTGTTTCCTGTGCCCCCCTTCTCATTTCATCTAGTGCAACCAGCTAATTTATTCTTTCAGTCATCGAGTCCTCAATCTCCTCTTCATTTTCTTGTATGAATTTATAGACTAGTAGAAGGTTGTTTATAGGCAATTTAGCTACTGCACCATATACTAATCCAAAAGGTGACCTTCCAGTTGCTTTCTTGACTGTCACTCTGTTAGCCCATAATGCCATTTGCAGCTTTGAATCCCAAGCCCTTTTGTTTTTACCTACCATCCTTTTGACAATTTTCATGAGGCTTTTGTTGCTTGACTCTGCTTGACCATTTCCATGTGGATGATATGGTGATGCATGTAACAAATTAATTCCATAAGTATTGCAAAAATTAATAAACTCACCAGACCTGAAGCACATAGCATTATCTGTGACTAATTTGGATGGTACTCCAAACCTGATAATAATATTTTCTAGAATAAAATCCATCACCACTTTGCTCGTAGACTTTTTATTTGGAGTGGCTTCAATCCATTTGGTGAAGTAATCAGTGGCAACAAGAATCCAACCGTGTCCTCCACTTGATTTTTCTGAGATTTCCCCTATAAAATCAATCCCCCATTGCTGAAATGGGGCTTCCACAATTATAGTCCTAAGGGGCAATGCACCTTCATATTTTAGCTTTCCTGAGAACCTTTGGCAAGGATTACATCTTCTTACCATTCTGTGTGTATCTGAGAAAAGAGTTGGCCACCAGTAGCCAGCTCTGAGAATTTTGTGGGCTGATGTATGGGCAGCATAATGTCCACCACACACTCCATTGTGCATGTCACTTAAAATATCCTTAGCCTGATCTTTATTCACACATCTGAGTAATACACCATCAAGATTTTTCCAATACAGCTCTTCTTGAACAATGATATATTTAACAGCATGTAGCTTCAAGGTCCTCTTCTGATTGTCACTGAGGTGGGAAGGGCAGTTCAAATTCTGCAAGTAATGTGTTATCTCCTTATACCATTTAGATTCTGACATATTTACAACTTCATTACACACTAAATTCACTTGGCATGCCTCTAGATTTAACTATCATCAATTTTGCCAAACCTTGTCCTCTTACCAATTTTGTGATCTGTATTTCAATGTTGAACTCTTGCAATTTATTTATCCATCTGCATCTCTTTCCAGTTACCTCTTGTTGAGTAAAGATATCTTTGACTGCTACATGAGGCACATATGTAGCTATGTGAGAGCCCGCCAAATATGGCCTGAAGCTCTTGACTGCTCTAACCAGTGCATATGCCTGTTTTTCCATGATGTCATACTTCAACTCAGTAGCTTGCAATGACCTGCTAAAGAAAGCTATAGGTTGTTCAAAACCTTCTACATTTTTCTACAATAAGCATGTAGCAATAGTATGGGAAGAAGCAAATAAGAACAATTGAAATGGCTTTGAAAAATTAGGAGACTTTAGCACAGGTGCCATCTTTATGGCCTCTTTGATGTTCTAGAATGATTTAGTTGCTTCATCTTCCCATTTGACGGTTGCTCCTTTCTTCAACATTTTAGAGATATCTTTTGTGGTCTCTACAAAGTTAGGAACAAATCTCCTAACAAAATTAATTTGTCCAAAGAAGGACTGAATACCTTTCACTGTTTTAGGGATCTGGATTTTGTCAATTGCAGCCACCCTTTCAGGGTCAATCCTGACTCCATCCTTGGAAACAATGTGTCCAAGCAATTTTCCTTCCACTACCCCAAAAGCACATTTCTTTGGGTTAAGTGAGATGCCATATTCCAATGCTCTAATAAAAATTTGTTCTAAGTGCATGCAATGTTGCTCTTCCTTTTTTGAATAAGCTATCGAATCATCCTGATACACAGCCAAGATTGAATCAATTAATCTTGTAAAAGCAACATCCATAGCCCTCTGAAATGTGGCACCTACATTTGTTAGCCCAAATGGAATCCTCACATACACATAAGTTCCCCATGGGGTAGTGAAGGCAGTTTTGAACTATTCTGATTCTTTTACTTTCACTTGATTGTATCCCAAAAATCCATCCATCATGGATAAAAGTTCACAGCCAGTCACCTTCTACAACATGGATTCCATGTTTGGTAATGGATAATTGTCCTTTAAAGAAGATACATTCAGATTTCTAAAGTCCACACAAAGTCTGATGTCACCATTTTTCTTTCTGACTGGGACAAGGTTGGACACCCAAGTTGAGTGCCTAATAGGCATAATTATTCTAGCCTCCCTAAGCTTCATGAGTTCTTCTTGCATCTTTGGAGCCAAGGTTGGGTTGATAGGCCTTTGTTTTTGTCTAAATGGTTTAGCTCTAGGCTTCAACGGGATCTCATGCTAGAATAAATCCTCTCTATAAGCTTTTAGGTCTTCATATGACCATGCAAAAACATGCTTATACTTTCTCAGTAATGCAATCAGCATAGTTTTGATATGTGGCTTGAGCCGTTTGCCAATGTATACCTTTTTGGGGGCATGAGATGTCCCCAAGTTTATCTCTTCTAAATCATTCTTGTTTGTTGGAGATGCCTTTGTAACAAATTGGTCCCTATTGTCAAAAGCTCTCTCTAAAGCAACCAGCCCTCTAGGGATTTTATTTGTCTTGAGTTGAATTACCTCCTTCCCTAAAAGAGTTTCTTTCCCATCTACAACTTCAACAAAGTTCTAAAAATCCATTTCCTGGTTCTCATATTCATCAATACAATGTAGAAATCTTAACAAATCCTTATCATCACCAAACACTTGCCAGTTGCATACATTATCTGGTACTACAGGTCTAAGTTTGACTTCAACACTTGTGACATCTGACAAAGTAATGTCATCTGGTCTTATGGCTACATTAGCTAGAAAATCTGCCCTGACATTTTTTGATCTCTCAATCCAGTTTATTGAAAAAGCATCAAACAATTCAATTGTATCCCAAACAGCATGCTTATACTGTTTTAACCTCTTATTCTTTGATGCATACTTATCTCTGACTTGGGAGACAACTAATTTTGAATCCCCAAGTACTTTGAGCATCTTGATCACATGCTTCAAAGCTACATTCAATCCTAACAACAAACCTTCATATTTTGCAATATTATTCGTACAAGAAAACTTCAGCAAGAAAGAGAATTTCATAAGCTTACTAGCTGGAGACAGAAATACAATTCCAGCACTAGAGCCTTCCTTCGAACAAGCTCCATCAAAATACATAGTCCATAGACCCTATTGGTCAAGCTCCTGAATGCACATGTCTCTCCCTTCACTTTCTTTATCATCTGAGACAACTTTGAAACTATCACAGTCAGTGTCCACAAAACATATATGCTCCTCTAATTCGTGATCCTCAACTGTGTCTAGTGACCTTTCTTCTCTAATCAATTTGACATCCTTGCCATTTATTGGAATCATAGCATATGACAAGTCTAATTGCATACTCCCACCAAAAAATGCTGCCCATCTTCTTGACAACAACATGCCATATTGTGGCTTGATATCAACAACTGTTATGTTCATTTTGTAAGTTTTTTCTGGATATGCTGCCAGTCTGAAGTTAACATCCTTCATAATTGCAATGATAGGCACTTCTCTAGCATCCATGGCATAGCATTTTCCACATACCTTATCTATCTTTAACCCAACTTGCTGCATAATGGCCAAAGGCATGATATTCGTTGATGCTCCTGAGTCAAGCATACAATTCTTAATCACTTTTCCATTTATGACAAGAGAGACATAAAATGGTTCAACCTATGTGTTGGTTATTTTCTCTGAATTGGCAAAGGGTTTGCCAGTTCCTATGCACAGGCTGATTCGGCCAACAGAAACGGAAGGTTGCGTGAGCTGCCTCCCCTTCACTTCTAGTTATGTTGCACTAAGGGGGGTGTCCCTATTTGATAAAGATGTAACATTTACTCTCCAAATGACACAAAGATTTAGCTTTCTAATGATAGGCAGAATACTCTCATTTTGGGACCAAGATTTGTGTGACAAATCACAAGGTTGACAACATTCTTGGACATACATGTCTGGTTAGGTATGAGAGCATGCAGGGGTCCTAATCCTACTCCTACAACTAATAGGTGGAAGCTATGGAATGATGGATATGATGATTTGGATACAAGACAAGGGGTTTTGGGTCATAATTACTAACCCAAGAGCAGACCAGTGCCTATCTCAGGCCAAGGAGTCAACTAGACGTACGCAACAAATGGTTTACAACTAGCATTCAAGTTTCAAGGGGTTAGATTGATGCTTGCCTTACAAACATCACCCAAGAATGTGTATTTAGGTGCCTCTACTTATATATATCCCTTCTAACAAACAACCTTCTCCATGCTTAACCTAAAACAATTTAATCCACTCCTTGAATGGAAGTCAGAGATGAAGCATGTGATACAAAAACTTATACCCTAGAATCTGAGAAACCCTTAGCAGCCAAATTCAAAAGAAGGAAATGCATGCAGTGAAGGAGACAAACAGATAAACACATGCATAAGAGCATTTTTCATCTATATCAACATGAAACTGAACATACATGCAAAATACATTCATGATGCAACTCATAAACTCCAGAATGAGATAAAACAACCCAGGATCATGCCATGTTCTTCATTATTTACACAAAAATGCCTAGGTCTTCAACAACTGAAAATGAGTAACACAGTCCTCCTTATACAACAAGGAAGTGTACTCAACACATTAATTACAAGGCAAATAAAAAATTCACCAGATACAATGCATGATTAGATTGGCGCTCAAAATAGTTAATGCAGCAGATGGGAAAGAGAGGACAAAGTAGGTAAGATCAGGATCTACACCGCCGCCCAGGGATTTTCTCTTCAATCAGGTGGTTTACCTGTCCATCATCGACCCATACCGCTGCATTTCTGCCATTAATGCTTCAGCTACCCATAGCCTCTTCTGGAATACAGCAGCGGACACATCTGAAGTTTTCCCGCTTAAAAAAAAAGTAGCCGCATACAAAGAAAACCTTCGCCGCAGCAAAATTGAAAGATAGCCATCGATTTTGATTCCATCGCTGAGATAAACGGCTCCAAAATACCTTGAAAAGTCGCCAACCAGTGAAAACATGCCACGTAGGCACTCCATGCTCCTATCGCTGACTTTTCCTTTCCTTATTTTGCCCTTTTTGCCCTGTATATGCATGAACATATGCATATACAATTGCCCTTCATACAAGGCGGACCCCAAAACATCATAGAACAAATTGAAAATCAACCATCGGGTCCACTTTGCATCATCTTTCCTTGCATGTCCATTCTATATCTGCATCCTTCTTCAACATGGCGTTTAATGGTCGCACAATCTCTGCAAACCCTGTAAAGAACTTCCTGACGAAATTAATTTTACCAAAAAATGATTTTAATTCCTTCTTAGTGTTTGGTATTTGCAATTTCTTGATTCCTTCTATTCTATCAGGATCAATAGATATCCCATTCTCAGAATTGACACGTCCTAATAGTTTTCCTTCTATTACTCCAAATGAACATTTCTTAGGGTTAAGCAAAATTCCATACCTCTCGCATCTCTTGAGGACTCTTCTTAGATCCTCAGCATGAGTGGACGCATCTTTAGAATAAACAGTTAAATCATCCATATAAATTACAATGCACTTACTTGTTAGTCCACGGAATGCAATATCCATGGCTCGCTAAAAAGTGGCATCTGCATTGATTAGACCAAACGACATTCTCCTGTATGCATAATTACCCCATTTACAAGTAAAAGTGGTTTTCATCCTATCTTCTTTATCGATCAAGACCTGGTTATACCCTGAAAATCCATCCAAAAAAGACATCATCTTGGCCCCATTCACTACTTGCAGCACTTCATCCATGGGAGGCAAAGGATAATTATCTTTTCTAGATGCCTTATTCAAATTCCTAAAATCTACGCATAACCTGATATCTCCAGTTTTCTTTCTAACAGGTACTAAGTTAGCTACCCAGGTTGAATGTCTAACAGGGAAAATTATTCTAGCAGACAGTGGTTTTTTCACTTCTTCAAATATCAAAGGTTCTAAAATTGCATTCACAGGCCTTTGCTTTTGCCTGAATGGTTTGATATCTAGTTTTAACGGTATCACATGAGTGATGATGGACGTATCATATGTCTTTAAGTCCTCATATGTCCATTCTATAACGTGTTTATAATCTTTCAGAGCATCTATAATTTATTTTCTAATCTTTTCACAATAGGCTTTTCCAATTTGTACATTCTGAGGATCCTGCTCTTTTCCTAAGTTATATGGATCACACTTACCTCCCTCTGTTTTAGGCAAGTCTTTCTATTTTACTACTCCATCAAAATCAAAGATCTGTTCTAACTCAATCACTCCTTTGGGCAAGAAATTGCTCTTTAAGTTTATTATGTCTTCTTCATCCCAAGACACATCAGGCCTCTCTTGTTTATCAATAATTTGAGCTTTAAATACCTCATTAGAAGTTAGAAAATCTACAATTTACTGATCCTCTTGGAATACCTAAAAATGAGTTACATTATCTAGTACACTAGGCACATTCACTAATTCTACAACAAATCTTTTCAATCTTGACAATGTTAAAGGTTCTAAAGTGCTAGCAGCAATTGCTAGTGCATCTGGCCTATGGTTCAATTCTCTAGGGATATGCTCTATATTGAAAGCATCAAATGACTCTATTAAATCCCATACCCTATGCCTATAACACACCATTTTTTTATAGTTGCATGCATACAACTTCCTTACCTGTCTGACTACTAGCTCAGAATCTGAAAATACTCTGATCATTTTTACCTTTTTCTTTATAGCCATGACCAGTCCATAAATTAAAGCTTCGTACTCTGCAACATTGTTAGTACAAGCAAACTGTAGCCTGTATGCTACTAAGTATGATTTTCCACGAGGATCTATAAGTTCTACACCAGCACCTACACCCTGTTTAGATTTGGAACCATCACATTTTAGTGTCCACATGCCATCCTTATTATTTTGACCTTTTGTATGTTTTACCTTTTCTATCACATGTGCAGTGCTATCTTGTTTATTCATAGGCAATTCATTTTGGCTTACTTTTACATCTGTCTCTTTTTCTAAATCAGGAGTTGATCTATTTATGTTGTTCTAAAAGTAACTCTCTAGTTGATTAACCTTTCCTTCTCGAAGTTCCATCTCTTTTGTGCATTTTATGTACTCATATTAAATGATATCCCTGTACATCCCACAATTCTCTTCAGAATGTGGCTTATCATGAACTCTACACTTATCTTTGTATAACTTGCATTGAACTGGATTATTTTGTTCTATGCACTTTTCCATTTCTTGTCTGATGATCTGACTAAAATTATTTAGTGCATTATTTTCTTCTTCAGAAGAATTTCCATCAGACTCAATAAATAATACTGTTTCCTTATTGACATGCTTTTCTCCAAAATTCAGCATTAAGATCTCCTCAATTTGTACCCCTTTATTAGTAACCCTGTAAACACCAGGTTCAACAGAAGCATACAATATTTTGTTAGTCCTATTGTACTCTGTGATCATATGTTTCATCCTGGGTTCAACTTTTATTCTGCTCTGATTTGGCATACCTCTCCAAGGTAACCACATATGCGAAAAATCGGTGGCCATATATCCATTCAAAGTCTTAGACCAGTCTCTACTCAATAGCATCCCATAATTTATAGGTATGTCCACTACTTGGATGTCAATGAACTTACTTACCCTAGGGTTTGAAGCTAATTGCATCTGAATATGCATTAATTCTCCAATCACATTACCTTCAGTTTTGTCCAACTGTGTAACAACTTTGGCAGATTTAGCAGGGGGTAGCCCTAAAGTTTTACATATCCCTAAAGGCATAACATTAGCTGAGGCACTTGAATCTACCATACAATTGTGTATGTTTTTTCCACACAGTCTAATGGTTAACAAGAAAGGAGGAGCATCCTTCTTATCTACATACATTACAACATTGGTGTTGGATGGCTTCTCAGCTTTCTTACTTTTTTCTTTGGGCTGTGTATCCCTATTAGGAACATTTACTTTAGTAGAAACTTCACCTATCACAGATGCATCCAAGGATTTAATAAAAGCATTTCTAACCCCTGGACTTTTCAACAATTCACACAAAGGTATACTAACCTTAATTTTCTTTATCTCCTCTGATAGATAACTCATCAGTCTCATCATTTCTAGTCTCTGTTTTATTTGTTTGGACCTTTTGTGCTACTGTTCCATTTCCTGTCTGATGATGGGCCTTTAGTACAGTAGGATTGTTGCTAGCATTCTGGTCTAGGGGAGTATTGAAATTGTTAGGAGGAGTGGAAGTGGTGAAAGGACCTCCTAGCCTAGGGTTCTTTTGTAGGTTGTAAGTATGATTCTTACTTGACTGTTGGAAGGCTTGCACCTCCTTTGTCTCATACAACACCTCACTTTCAGTTTCAAATGGAAACTGAAAGGCATTTAATACTAAGGCTGTCTCAGGATATAAATTTTCACAAAAATATGGTTCATCCTCTAACAATTGGTCTTCTTCCTCTTCTCTAAAGGTAAAAGTCTCTAAGACTAAGGCAGTATCGTATCCTAAGGGTACTATTTCATTACCTTTGGGAATTAAGAACTCAGAAGTAGGAGCCTATACATCCACATTAAAAATACTTGCTGCCAGATGAAACTGAGGACAGTCTAATTCAGCATGGGCACTAGTATTATGGATTCTATACCAATTCTTCAGTGCTACATTGGCCATTTGAATCCTAGCTATTTGCTTGGTATCCTAGTTATCGACATTCTCAAATGGAGAAGCCAAAGTGCCATTATTTGGCCCTGTGTTCCAGGTTCTGGTGGCCTTGGCTGATTTTGATTCTTATTATTATTACTCCAGGCTCTGTTATCTATAGCTGGTCCTCTATTTTGCATCTGTTGTCCCTAATTATGACTCTAACTTTGACTATGATTTTGACCCTGATTAGAACCCTGACTTTGGTTATAATTCTGATTCTGATATTGGTTATGGTTGGGCTTGTAATTTTGGTTTTGGTTATAGTTCTGATTGTATCCCTGGTTATTTCTATCGTAGAAATTCTCATTTCTTAATTGTGTCATCTCAGTGATCAATCTTCTTAAATGTGCAGTAATTTCTTTGATATCTTCCCTTTCCTCTTGTGCTTTTGCTATAAATGTATCCTGAGGTGGTTGGAAGAAGGATTGGTCATTATTCTGATTAAGATTGGTAGTATTACTAGTGTAAGGTACTATAGCCTGCATTGGAGCAAGATTATACATAGGTGTGTATGTAGGGACTGGATTTAGTAATGGATTATTCTGTGTAGGAAATCCATTCCAAGGTTGTACTTGATTTTGCATTCCAGGATTTGCTCCATTGAGAAATGGATTATAGGTTGTTTGCCTCATTTCTTGGTTTACAGAGGCTGTCTCTTTATAGGCTTTAGATATGGTATCTATGTTAGGCTTTCTCTTGACAAACATGGCAGTTAATGGATCTAAAGCAACATAATACATAGCTAACAATGTATCTGCATTTACTGTGTATGGTGCTACCAACCTAGAATAAGCCTTTTAAAACCTGTCATTGAAATTATCAATTAGTTCCCCTTCACCTCTTTTGATTGTAGCCAATTTATGATATAAGATGGAAGGATCTACTGGTCCCCTAAATCTGGATAGAAATGCTTCCTCCATAAGTGTCCAAGAAGAAACACAGCCATTAGGTAAATTCACATACCAGTTAGAAGCTTGTTCATTGAAGGTGTAAGGAAGTAATCTACACACAACATCTTCGTATTCCAACCTGGCTCTAAAGCATGCCTCCTTAAATATCCTAATATGAACCTCTGGATCTTGATGCAACTAATATTTCTAGGACATATTTTATTAGGGTTCTTTGGCATCTCATGATAATCCATGAAATATATGGGAGAGTTGACATTGAAATAAGCCATTACAGGTACTTGTTCTTGACCTGGACCTATAGGAATACCCGGATTTCTAGGTGGACTTGGATTTCTAGAAGGATTGGGACTTCTAGGAGGACTAGGACCTCTGGGAAGACATGAACCAAGATTTAAAAATCTGAATGAAGAACTGTCAGGACTCACAATATTATGGATGTTAAAAGGTGATCTAGGAGGCGTTCCAGATGAACTTCTTGTATTTGATATTTTAGGATTCCAAACTAAAGGACCTTCACTCTGTCTCTTATCAGGTAATTACAGAAATATGTCCTCTGAATTGGATCTAGACCTAGTCACTCTACTGCTGTTATGAGCCATCTTTACTCAAATTCAACCTTAACTCCAATCAGGCCCTTCTTCTAGCACCAAAAACTGTTGATGATTATTTTTGCACATTCATAACAAAAGTTAAAATTCACAAAATGAACCTAACTATCTTGAAAGATATGAAGAAATCAATGAAGATTACTTAATCCCAAGTTTTTGTATGGTCAGGTCTTAACCTATTGGACAATTCAGTAGGTAAATGTGAAGTTGTTAATATGTAAGGGGCCTTATGTGATTTAAGGTGATTAATGACTTACTAGACTCTAATTATGCAAATTGTTGCAAATATCAATAAATGATCTATTTCTTTGCATAAATCTGCTACTGTATAACAAAGCTTTAAATGATTTATATTGAAACATGCTTTGCCTTTAAAATATTTATGAAGATTGTCAAATATCAACTTAATTGTTCCTATTTCTTTCAAATGTAAGACAATCTCCTTTAGATTTTTGCATTTAAGCTAAGTATTTCAAGTTGTTTGGGAAAAGTTAGAAGAAACTAAATCAAACTTCATTCTACTACAGGATCTAAATGCTCTGTTATGCACGTGGTAAGAAATACAGAAAATTCAATTAAATCAGCAGGCTAAATCATTAAATGCAAATGTCCTGAGTATTTTCACAAACATGCATTGAAGATTGCGAGCTTTAAGAGAAACTATTTCCAATACAAAGAAGAGCCAGAAGACACTCAGAAAATAGACATAGAATTCTAGATTCAATTGTATTTAAAACACACAGTCATATATGATTTACAATGTATGAATGACTCTTAGTTGCATTAATCAAATTCACAAAAACTTACAACGCTTTACAGATACAATAAGAAAGCTAGACATTCCACGCGTTCCTTAGTGCAGACATAGGTGACCTCCTCTAAACTAAAATACTCCTTCTACTCAATGTCTCTGAACAAATTACAATTGCTAGCTAATTTCTAAAAAATCCCTATGTAAATAATATACAAGTAGCCACGTTCCTTATATAGATTTTGAACTTCAAATTGCTCCGGCTACAACTTCTATCTACGGCTGAGATCTCTCCATCTTTGATCAATGGTGCATTTTGTCTCATAATCGTCCACCAAAATATCTATTTGGCATCTTTTCTCTCCCTCAAAGGATGCTGTTGGAATCTTTAACAAAATAAGATTCCCCTTTCTTCATTGACTTTATCTCGCTGAGGCTCTTTATTTGACTTCTTCTCAAAAAACCTTTGCTCTTGCTTGCCTTCTCACCTTTTCAAATATTTCTTGTAATTGCTGATTACACCTTCTACAATATGTATTCTTGCATCAAAACTCCCTCCTTCAAATTCTTTTCTTTGTTCTCTAAGCTCTGTCTTCTCTTCTTGTATTTCTTCATTTTAACACTTTCTTCCATTAATGTATCCATCATCTGTTTGCTGAGATTTGCATCAGGATTTTCTATGCATAGTGCAAATATGGCATTAAACTCTGTTAATGCCCTTTCTAAGTCATACACTGGCATTTCCATACATTCATGCTACATGAGTCTTTCTGTTATCTTCTTATGCATCTTGATCATTTCACCTGTTTTCTCTTCTAAATCCTATATAACTGTTGTACTTTTTTTGAGGTTATTTTTCTCAAATTTAAGCTCTAATATTGTTTGTGGCACTTAATTTTCCAATGTAATTGATGCAAAGGGACAAGGTGGAAGCATACAAAACAGATTGAAAACCCATTGAAACCCACAAAATAGCCATTATAGTGTATATCGGCAAGATAACTTAAATGTTTCACCGAAACAGACCTTCACTTTACCATCGACAAGATAATATCTATCAGCCATTGCATAACTTCTTTCACTGATGGACCAACTCTCTCCGATGAATGGTCAACTTCACTCATCTTTCGCCAAGACTTATACTATTGGCGAAACCTTTTACTCGCCTTCTGATAGTCCATCTCTTCTCGATGCTGCTTCAAACTGTCTTCCATCGGTAAGACCCTTTCCATCACTCAGACTTTGGGCTTGTCCTTTGATCCTCCATCTCACACCGATGTTGTTTCACTTATATTGCCTATCGACAAGACCCTATGCTTCGCTGTGACTCTTAACCTTTCTGCCGATGCTAAGACTCATGCCGATATATTCTCCATCGATGACATTTTCCAAATGTCACTCTGATCAGCAAGAACACATGATATCGGCTTCACAATCTTTTGTTGGCCTGACGTTCTTCCTCATGCCGATGTGCTAACCATCGGTGAGACTCTGCCTTCGCCGTGACCCCCAACTTCTCCCGCCGATTCAAGTCTCATGCCGATACACCTAACAAAGACTTCCTTGTCAGGCAAACACAAATGAAACTTATGCCAATGTCTTCAAAACATACATTATTGACTTGTTTTGACACCTGAATTGGTCAGCGATACACATACAGATACAACTGATGGATACACACAAAATACCCCTCATGCAAATGCAGTATATACACAAAATGCACCATTCCTCCTCTGCAACCGTTGTAACCAAATGAACAACACAGAAAAATCATTAATTCAACACAAAATAGAAAATAAACAAACACACAGAGGTCATTCCACTGGTTTCAAAGAAATCCACTAGTGGAATGACTCCAAACAATATCCCTATAGCTAGACCAGAAACACAGAAATCTTTCTATTCCTTCTATTCCAGAATATACATACAGTTACTTTCCACACTATCCTCTCTTTCTAATCTGTCTATCTACTCCTCTTATAAATATAGACTTTTAGCTATGTGAATGACACCTATCTAGATAGTTACATACGTGGTGGAAGGTGAACCACCATCAACCACCGATTACAAAAAAAAAATAGTTCGGTTACATTCTTTTAACCCTTCTTGACATGTATACAGTCGTTCAATATGGCTTGAAAGCCTTACAATATGACATTTGAACATAATAGTAAAATGTATAGAATCCTCAAATTCTCAATGTCTTTGAGGTGCTCCTACACCATACTCTCGGGCACGAAGAAAACTCTTGTTCCAAGAGTTATGTGGTCTGCTTCAAACGACTGTTGCCTCTTTATGTCTTCAACCCTAACTTGATGCCTCTGCTGCTTCCTCTTTACCTTCCAACTGTGACTCCTATTAATGCAGTTTGACTGGCTGCCTCCAAATAGCATCTGAAGTCCACTCTTCCTACTACAACAACACTCTTGTCCCTCACCTGGGAGTCCTCTCTTGCTTGTCTCCCCAAGACTTTTGGTGACAACCAAATGGACCATCTCCTCTGGCCCTCTTGACAGACCTTCATGTCTGCCTACAGTAGTGAGTGAACTTGCACCTGCAACCATAAAAACTTCATAACAGAATCAGATAGCAAAAACCAATGCTCAACCTGAACTCCTGGTGTAGATTGCCTCCTTCGGTGCTCTATCTACATGCTCAGAATCTTCTGAGCTCTCATACCAATCCGATGCAGAGGGACAGGGTGGAAGCATACAAAACAAATTGAAAACCCATTGAAACCCACAAAATAGCCATTATAGTGTATATCGGCAAGATAAATTAAATGTCTCACCGAAATAGACCTTCACTTTACCATCGGCAAGATAATATCTATTGGCCATTGCATAACTTCTTTCACTAACGCGCCAACTCTCTTTGATGAATGGTCAACTTCACTCATCTTTCGCCAAGACTTATACTATCGGCGAAACCTTTTACTTGCCTTCTGATAGTCCATCTCTTCCTGATGCTCCTTCAAACTATCTTCCATTGGTTAGACCCTTTCCATTGCTCAGACTTTGGGCTTGTCCTCCGATCCTCCATCTCACACCGATGTTGGTTCTCTTATATTACCTATTGGCAGGACCCTATGCTTCGCTGTGACTCTTAACCTTTCTACCGATGCTAAGACTCATGCTGATATATTCTCCATCGGTGACATTTTCCAAATGTCACTCCGATCGGCAAGAACACATGATATCAACTTCGCAATCTTTTGTTGGCCCGATGCTCTTCCTCACACCGATGTGCTAACCATTAGTGAGACTCTGCCTTCACCGTGACCCCCAACTTCTCCTGCCAATGCAAGTCTCATGCCGATACACCTAACAAAGACTTCCTTGTCGGCTAGACACGAATGAAACTTATGCCGATGTCGTCAAAACATACATTATTGACTTGTTTTGACACCTGAACTAGTCAGCGATACACATACAGATACAACTGACAGATACACACAAAATACTGCTCATGCAAATGCAGTATATACACAAAATGCACCATTCCTCCTCTACAACCGTTGTAACCAAACGAACACCACAGAAAAATCAATAATTCAACACAAAATAGAAAATAAATGAACACACGGAGGTCATTCCACTGGTTTCAAAGAAATCCACCAGTGGAATGACTCCAAATGATATCCCTGTAGCTAGACCAGAAACATAGAAATCTTTCTATTCCTTCTATTCTAGAATATACATACAGTTACTTTCCACACTGTCCTCTCTTTTTAATCCGTCTGTCTACTCCTCTTATAAATATAGACTTTTAGCTATGTGAATGACACCTATCTGGACAGTTACATACGTGGTGGAAGGTGAACCACCATCAACCACCGATTGCAAAAACAAATAGTTTAGTTACATTCTTTTAACCCTTCTTGACATGTATACAGTCGTTCAATATGGCTTGAAAGCCTTACAATATGACATTTGAACATAACAGTAAAATGTACAAAATCCTCAGATTCTCAATGTCTTCGAGGTGCTTCTGCACCAGTAATAGTAAGTGCTCCTTCATTGATCAATTCTTCGGCTCTTCCTTCAACTTCTGTCAACTGCTCAATCTCAGACATGCATTCTTCCTTTTTGATTTGGCACTTATGTACAAGTATCATACACTTATTCTTTTCTTTTGTAACTAACTTCCAACTTCTCACAACTTGCCTTATTGTTTGCTCACCTTCTTGAAAAAAATCTTTAAACCATTCATAAAAAACATTAGCTTTGAGCCTTTTATTTTTTATGTCCTATATTTCTTCTTTTGATACTACTGCTATGTTATCAGGGAATTCTAGAACTATGGTACTGGGATCAAATATCTCTTTAATAAGTTGTTGAAGTTGGATAATGTGTCCTTTTAAGTAATCATGTTTGTCTTTGTCTTTCTTCAGCATCTCTGCTGTCACCTGATGCATATCTTCCCATTCATTAATGTGTTGTTCTCTTGTGCTATGCCCCAGGTCCAAATTCAATATTTTATACTCTTCAAAAGCTATTTCTCCCTTTGCCTTTTCTTTATGTGGAATGGCTAGGTTCAACATTCTGGATCCATCTAGACCTCTCTTTATGGTTGACACTATCCTAGCTCTTCTCTTTTCTTTTCTTGGAGTATTACCACCTAGCAAACTCTTAATATCAATTGGTACTAACTGTACCTCTTTCTCCTTCTTTAATATTTCTCTTCCTAACCATGCAGGAATTTCTTTTATGCTTTTTGCATTTTTACCTTCATCAATTACCTCTTCATGAGGTTTCTCTATTTCCACTTTTTCTTGTTGCTGTAGTTCCTGTTGTTGCTCTTGTTGTTGTTCTTCTTGTTGTTGTTCTAGAATTTGTTGCTGAAGTGTAGGCTCTTGTTCTATGGGATTATTTGGCTGTTCTTTTGATTCAACCTCATTTTCTTCCTCTTCTATTTCAGTATCTCCTCCAGCATCAATTTCCTCTTCATGACATTCTTTTTCTTATGGTCCCTTCTCGTGATCATCTTCTGCATGTATTTGTTCCACATCTGGCATGTTAACATCTTCTGTTTGTTCATCAACTTTATTTTCATCTATCTTTTATGTTTCCTCTGTACCTTTAGACATCTTAGCTTCACCTTCTGTTTTGTCTATATTTTTTGTCTATACCTGCTGTGTATGTATAGCTGAATTTGCCTTTGCATCATCTTTTTTTACTTCTCCCTCTTGATCTTGCATACTTTCTATATTTTTCTCTTCCTCACCTGGCTCACCATACATATTCAGCATATTCAAAGCATCTACACCTAAGGTATCTTCTTTTGTTTCTTCTTCTGCTAAAGCATGTGTTTCTATAATTATCTCTTTAGATGCAACTTCCTTTTCTCCTTCTTCAATTTTATGTGCCTCTTCTTGCACATCTTTAATGATTTCAGGTGGAACTAAGGTATCAAATGGATCCACCGATCCTATTTCTTCTTGTACTTTTTCTTCTCCATGTTTTATGTTGTGCTCAACTTCTACTTCAGCTTGAATGCTTGGCTCTTCTTCTTCACTCAAGAAATCACTAGAATCTTCCTCTATTACAATCTCTTTTCCATTGTACATTGCTCTTTCCTCACTATCGCTACTTTCAATATGCATAGTCTCAGTAGTTTGTTTGGCTTTGTGAGTTTCTGACTGTTGCAGCATTTCTCTAGCCAACTCTGTTTTCACTTGTCTAAATGCTTGTCCTTGTTCTAAAGATGTGGAGGCACCAAGTATATTGCTCAGTTTTGCACCTACTTTCTGTGCTCCAATTACACCACTTGGTTCAGAAGTTTCACCCTTTGACAAAATTATTGGTATTGCTTTTCTAATTTATTGTCCTTCTGCTTCCTTAGCAGTCTGTGCCTCTTCTGCCCTAATTTTATGACTTATTGACCTTGCATCTACAAAGGTATATGAAGCTACTGCCACTGTTATCCCTAATGCATATAGATCCATTAAAGTAGCATTTTTATCCTTTTCACCAATCTTGGCCTCTACAATCTTCCTCTTCTTTTCATAAAAGCATTGCAAATCTCCACTAGGCTCTGCCTTTCTTTTTCTTCCTTTCTTTGGATAGGTGACCTCTTTTCCTTCAGCCTTAAGCTCTTCAATTCTATCTTTTAGCCATGTCTTTGAAAAAAATATTACTGGTTTGGACAATACATCCAATGATGTGTTTCAGGGTTTTGACCAATCAGGCTCTGTAATAGGATACAACCTTGCATCTGCATAACTCTAATGTAACAACTTATCATCATCTTGAACTTCTAGAGGGACATATATGTCACCTATAGACTTCATTTGCTCAAGAGTTAATCTTTAGGAGCTCTTTTACTTACTTCCCTATCATTTTTGTAATCAGCCCAAAAATCCTCAATATGTATCAGATGTTTATAGTTTTTATTCACAAAGTTCTGGATCCTATGGAAAGGATCAAATCTTTTGGTTAAATCGAATTCCTAAAAACCATAATATCTCAGCTCTTGTTCTAAATACCTTGCAACTTCCTCACTGTAACAGGAATATCTGCCAATAGCCTAGGGCAACCTTACATTTCCTCTATTATTGAACTTCCTTTTGTACATTCTAAAAACATTTAAATTTTGTCTTAAAAATTCCAAAACAATCAACTTATCAGAAGGATATCTAGGTAGCATAAATGGTTTCCCTTCAAAGCCTTCAATGCTTATGTAAGTAAAATACTGAAACTGAATAAACCAAGAACTATGTAATCAAGTTGCATCTTTTGCACTTTTGGATAATCTTCTGTCAGGTTCCTCATTTAAAACTCTTTCCATGTAAGTATAAAAGACACCATTAGCTAAAGCAAAATTCTTTAAGGCATTTTCCTCCTGTAGGACAAGTAAGTGTTCATACACTAACTTCTGATTAGGATCACTTCCTAGAGTACCAACCCTTTCAATTCCATGTATATATGGTTTAATTTCTGCAGCACATGAGTATAACACATAAGAAGACAAATGAAAAGGCATCATCTTTTGTTTTCTCAACATGGCCTACTTCCAAATAGCTGTGCTTATTGCCTTGGCCCAATGGATTTGCCCTTGCTTCTTTTCTCCTACTCTTATGAATTCAATTATAGTGAACATCCATGGTTCACATTTGGTGCCATCTCTTAATCCAATTAACCTACTCAGCATGGTGATCATCAAATAAATCTCTTCTTTAAAGTATATCCTCATCAAGTTTTTGGGTGCCCTGGATACAGCCTTGGGTTTGTTTTCTGGGCTATACTAGCTGTGGAATATTTTACCCTTACATTCTCTTTCATTTGTATGGAAGTCTTCATTATACTGATCAATATCAATATCTCTCATTTTCTCTTTAATTTCCAATCCAAATGTTCTTACAATGCCCTCTGTGGTTAAATCAACAATCAACCTATCATACAGTATGATCTTCCTTGTAGATGGATCATATAAAGTCACACAGTCTAAACACAAATCTCTGGCCTCCATTGCTAGTGGGAAACCTGTAGCTCTGTATAATCCACTCTGCTAGATACATTTCATATCATGTGAAGCATCCGCAGCAGTAATTTTCTTTAACACATCTTCTGCATCATAGCTTCCAATGCTCGTATCTGTTCCAACTCCACTCGTACTGATCAAGGATGGATAACCTCTGTGAAAGGGCAATTCTTCTTTTTCTATCTCCTTCTGGGGTTTCCTTTATTTTTTCACCTCACCCTGTGTATCTTTCTTCTATTTTGGGGCCATCTTGTAGAAACATGTTTCTTTTAACTTTCATTTCAATTTCCTGTCTAGGGTTTTTTACCATGAATTTTTGCTTTTACTATTTTACCCTAACTCATTTTTCCCTTTCTGTTTTAACCCCTAAATTTGTTAATCCCTTCCCATTCAATTAACAATTAAAATAGTAGTTTGCCAAATGCATACATTTTAAACTGAAATTACTGGAATTAGCAGCTACATTTTACCATTTGAAATTTAAACGACATTTTGAGATACATACCCATTTTTCCTGACCGTTTGACTTGAGCCGTTGACTTACTTTCACCTTTTCACCTTTGTCCAGCTTACTGTAACTCTGTCGCCATGGTAAATTTTGCTCATTCACTGCAACAATTTTCTTTTCTGCAAATTTTTACTCTTAGTAGTATATCTAAAAGTGAATTAACCTTAAAATTACCCTAACCCTCGTTAAATTTCACTTTGTTTGAGTGTCAAATCTGCATTAATTACAGCAATTAATGTGCTACAACCTTCGGCCTTCTACTTCAGTGTTTAAGCTTTTTTGAACTTTTTACCGTTAGTGAAATTCTGCATGCACACCTTTTCTTTGTATATTTCATTATATGTTTTCTTTGTATGTCTTCATTATATCTTTTAAACATACAAGCATTTTATGCAAAGAATCAACTAACATTTTTTACTTTTTTGCTTATTCCGTAGTACATCTTTGTATCTTTTGTTTTGTATATCTCGTTTGTATATTCTATTGTATAAGCGCACATACAAACACCTTATACAACATTTCCTTACCTTTTCTCTCTCGCGATGTCTTTGATTCTTTGTATATCTGGATTGTATATTATAAACATATAAATGCCCAAATATACAAAGACTTTTCCATTTTTAAATTTCTTTTGACATCCAGCTTGTATTTCTGCCTTGCATCTAACCTTCGTACCAAACTTTCAGACTTCAACCTCTTATAAATCATACTCAACTTACCTTCAAGTCCGCAATGTATATAACTCAATGCATCTTTTGATAGACAATTTGGACGTGATGCATTGTATTAACCGTATTTTAATTTCCTTGAGTTCTGGCTTGTATGTATAAAGCAATGTATGTTCCGTAACATACATACAAGCGCAGAAATATATAATAGTTTAACTTTGTTATATAACCATTTCGGTTCCGTGGTTTGCATACAACAATGTATATCGCAATGTATGTCTCAAAAGCATTACATACAAAACATTAAATATACATCCATTATTCCTTATTTCATGATCCTTTTGATTCCATTTTGTATATAAACTGCAATGTATATAACCGAAACATACATATACAAAGTGCAAAACATACAACGATTATATCAACTTTAATACTTTTTCAGTTTTGCGCTATGTATAACCTGTTGTATATTTACTTTGTATGTCTTCCATTTGCCAAATATACAAACCAAAACATACTTAGTGGAACTCAACGTTTATTCATTTCAACCTTAACTCCATCGGGTCCGACTTGTATATTACGATAAAGCGTTAGCAAGAAATGTATACAAGTATAATGACATACATTTATAAACCCGATGACTTCCCCTTTTGCGACTAACACAAAGACCTGACATACAAACGAACTTTTATACTATGACTTTGTATATACAAACAGCTTTGTATATGCAACATACAAACTTCCTGATTGTACATTTACCAAAAAACACTTATAACTTGCAAAATATAAAGAATTTTAAGATGGTTCAAAAAATAACCCTTATTCATTTTTCACAAGGAATTCACCCATACTCTGCCCTGGTACTTAATCTTATTTTTTCTCTATTTTCACTAAGGTTTGTAACTTTCGCTTTCCTTTTTCCCTTTACCACCAAGCAGACCCACACACAGAAGCAACCAAAAGCCAGCTACAGCAGGGGTCCTCATTTTGCTAAGAAGTAAAATGGGGCGAACCCTCAACACTATTATAGCCAAATCAACCCTAACTGGAGGTGTTTTGACCTTGCATATGCGTGTTATGTTTTTCATCCATTTTCATCTTTTTCATTACCTATATTTTTATTCTTCTTCATCGTGAGATCATCCATTCTAGGTCTTCTATTCTGTTTGGCCAAGTAGATTAAAGCTTTCTTTAAACCTTTACTAGTAAAATAAAATTAAGATGTGTAGTTTGGAGACTGGGTGAATCTGATGGCCGAAAGGATTTTCAAAAGACAACATTTCTATGGCTTTGAAATTATTGACCTAACAAATAATGAGATTAATGGGATTAGAAACTAAATCTGCAAATCTATATTTTGTTAAGATATTTTCCAAATCAAACAGAATGTGAAACTACCAAGTATTTTGCAATTGTTAAGGATGCTATTTAATATGGTATTACTCCTAAATCTATGCTTGATTTGACAAAAATAATAAAAAATAAATAATATTCTTAATAGATCAAAGAATATTATTAGAAATAGTATACAGATTATAATAAATAAGATCGGGCATAAGATAACCCTCGGCTCTAACAAGAACTAAATACATTAATAGAAAAATGGAATGAAAGAAAAAGGAAAATAAAAGCAATACATTTTTTCTCTGTGTTGAATGGCTTCCTTGTCTCTTGTTGTTGATGATGAGGGAGAATGTTGTTGGAATATATATGAGGTGTGGGATGTGGGACAGGACCCCAATGACTAAAGTCGATCTTCATTGGTGTGGACCCAATTCTCTGCACGTCCAAGGCTGCCTGGGCTCGATCTGCACCACCTGCATCCAAAATAAATTATGAACCTTATTGGACTGCTCTCCACTTCTTTCACTGTGTCTGCATAAACAATAATGTAATGGATAACATATATCTATATGTAGCACATAATTTTCATTTACAATTCTAAACAAACAAATATTTATCTGATTAACAAAAATAAACCATAAGTAAATAAAATACATGCCACAGGTCTGAAATATTTATCTTAGATGACTGTTAAATACGGTGGCATCCACATTGAAGGCTACTTGTTTGCCCTGGTTTCCTGAGGATAGTTTTTTACAAGAAGCTATAGTATTCAATGTATATATAGGAACGAATCCAGGATTATTCCAGACTTAATTAGCTGGATAAGCAACTTAATGTGAGGGGTGTCACTTATATAACCAGAACCAAAACCTAAACCTCAAGGAATCCAAAGCAAGAAGATCTATGGTAATTAAAAGTATGTTTGGGGCTGCCTCTATTTATATTAGGCTCCACACAAACGAGTCAATTAAAATACTTCACATTTCTTCATGCCTTGTTTGGCGAGGAAGATTCTTCTAGCCAACAGAGAACTCATTTAATAACTTAATTTGCTAAAATAAAAATAACGTAAAATGCTTTTTTTTATTTGATTTAATAATTTGTTATTTATGTTCACATATTAGATTATTTACTTTATGTCGGCTTTATTGTTATGTGCATTTATTTACTAAAAATATGCCAGTTATATATTTTAAATTTAATTCTTATGTGCATTCATTTAATAAAAGTATCTCGGTTATATATTTTGAATTTAAAACAATTATTTTATAATTTTTAAGTGCATTCATTTAATAAAAGTATGTTGGTTATATATTTTTAAATTTAAAACACTTACTTCGTAATTAAAACAATTTATGTACACGATCACAACCATCCCTTAATGTCACTATATAACACCTCAAAATTTATGTACACAGTCACAACTATCCCTTAATGTCACTATATAACACCTCTCCACATAATTATGTAAATTCTTTTAAATTAAATGTTTTTCAATATTATTTAGATGATAAAATTAGAGTAAATTTATTTTTTACTATATTATTGTTAGCGTTCTATTGGAATTTTTGCTCAAAATAGATTTCTAACTCCCATTAAACCATTTTTGATGTAGCTATCTAATGCTCCTCCAAGTTATGGAAAATGAGAAGATATGTAAAGGAAATAAGCTGCAATAAATTAACTCCCAATGAGAACCCATTTTCACTTTTTCACTTTTTTATTTTTTAATTTAATGGAGTCCCTAATGTGGGAAGCTATTTTTGAATAAGAGTGGGAATCCTCTCTAATTTAATACAAATAAGAAGGGGAAGCTCTTTATTATAATTTAAATAAGAAGTGTTGTTTAATGTAATCAAAAGATTTGTAGTTAGTAAATTAGCCATTTCTTTTAAATCAGAAGTGTGTAGTGGGAATACTTACTTTTGAAGCATTGTAATAATAGTGTTTATTCTGTAAATGAAAAATTAATAACTCATATATAGTACTTACATCAAAAAGTAGTTTATTCTAACCACAAAACTAAAACACATTCTACATTTATTACACTAGATCCTAATATTTGGCTTCAAAACTATCCACCCCTTATCAATGAATCTTGCCTCCTCACTGGTGTAAATACTACTTTGAAATTATGTAATATTATCATTTGATTTGAAATCATATGTACTTGTAGTGGAAATCTCATTAATGGTAAGGCCTAATTTTTTTCCTTTAGGGCCTAATGTGGAATATGGTTTATATATGTTCTTTACGTTCTATTATGATGTTAGAAGTAATTGGATCATTGAAACAAAAATCTTAAATTAAAGTGTATTATTATTATTATTATTATTATTTTGGGTCTCTTCAACTAGGTCAAACTCCTCCTCACTATTTAAACCTCCTTAATTTCCTCTTTTATATAAATTGAAGACTTGTGTTGAAAATTGATTTTAATGTATTATTATGTGTATAAAAAATTCATTTATAATAAAATAATAACTAAAAATAGTAAATGAAATATAAATGGCATTAAGTATTTTCTATAGTAATATTTATTTATTCAATAAAGATGGATATAAATGTAATTAACTAGTATACCTATCTTCAAAAAAATCTACCTAAATTAGGTCCCCTATTGAATCTAAATAAAATAACACTAAAAAATTTCATTAACTATAAAATTAAACTTTGAAATATAAAATAAAAGTGCAACTTGGGATCACTTCATTTAAATATTTTCCATGATATTGTAGATTTTTAACTCTTGAGTAAATAAAATTGAAATCTTAAAAATAAAAATATTTTCCTTGATACTCTATATTTTTAACTCTTGAGTAAAAAAAATTGAAATCTCAAAAATAACATAATTTGGTAAAATAAAAATAACTAAACTACTCTTTTTCATTTGATTTGATCATTTGTGATTTATATTTCAATATTAGATTATTTACTTTATGTCTGGCTTTATTGTTATGTGCATTTATTTACTAAAAATATGTCAGTTATATATTTTGAATTTAAAACAATTACTTTATAATGTTTAAGTGCATTCATTTAATAAAAGTATGTTGGTTATATATTTTTAAATTTAAAACACTTACTTCGTAATTAAAAAAATTTATGTACACGGTCACACCATCCCTTAATGCCACTATATAAAACCTCAAATTTTATGTACACGGTCACAACCATCCCTTAATGCCACTATATAACACCTCAAATTTTATGTACACGGTCACAATTATCCCTTAATGCCACTATATAACACCTCTGGGCATAATTATTTAAATTATTTTAAATTAAATGTTTTTCAATATTATTTAAAGGATAAAATTAAAGTAAATTTACTTTTTGCTATATTATTGTTAGCGTTCTGGTGGAAATTTGTCTCAAAATAGCTTTCTAACTCCCATTAAACCATTTTTGATGTAGCTATCTGATGCTTGAATCGAAGTTATGGAAAATGAGAAGATATGCAAAGGCATAGTATGAAATAAGCTACAATAAATTAACTCCCAATGAGATGTACATATATATCTCATAGGAAATGCATCTACCACTTAGAATGCTAGTGAAGGGGCCTAAGAATAGGCACATAACTCAACTAATATAAAATTGGTGGCATGCCAATTCCATGCAACTGTATGTGAAAAAGCACACCTAATCAAGCTTAACTCCAAATATTGGAGTAATCCATGTGAAGTACATGCGTGGGAATATTCTAATAATATCCTACAATAATAGAATGCTGGGTCCCACTAGAGAGAGATTGGCATAATCTAAACATTGACAGTGTCGCTAGAGGAAAAGTGAGAGAGTGAGGGGTAGGTTGCATCATTAGAAATCATTGCGGGGAAATGGCATCCTCAACAAGAAAGAAATTATTGGAAGGAACAAACAATGAATCCAAGGTTCAAGCCTTGTTTCTTGGGCTTCACAATTGCTCAAAATAAGGACTCATACATATACACTTTGAAGGAGATTCATAAACAATCACAAATGCAGTAAGGAAATGATTGACTCCAAATTGCAAGATCAAAAATATTTTGGTGATGTGTTGACATAGGAGCATCTAGGCAAATGGGCAATCTAGCATCAACCAAAAATAGATTTGAGGTTTGATTTTTAGTTTTAGTTCATTTGGCTTTCTAAGCACATCTCTTGACATTGGATGTGATATGCATAGTCAGAATTGCAAGGTTGCAGTTTCGCTCCTGGTGCATAACAAGTTAGTTTCAGTGAAATAATTGTTCAGAGCAATATATGAAGTTTGAAGACAAAATTTCTGATAGATAGAATCTTGAAAATATTCTGGAATTACATGTGAAGATTTTGTAGTCAAAATCCTTCCAATTTCTGATATTTTTAAGTTTTGTGACTTGTGCTGATAGTTTGGCGAAATCACAATTTTCAGAAATCTATAACATTTGAGACGAAATGGATAGGTGGAAGTTTTTAGAGTGTTGAATTAAATGTGTATACAATATTTTAGGTGATTCTAAGCTTCTAGCGAAAAGTTATGGTCGAAGTCAGTTTTCAGCTTCATAACCCTCCTGTCACAACTGCATCAGTGAACTTTCTCCAATATTTGAGACGAGTTCCCATGGAAAAGAGGTTAAGAAGGTTGATGCTCCCTCAACTAAATCAATTTGTTTCATCTAAAGCTTGACATTTTTATTTAGAGGGATACTTTAATTCGTGGTTGCAATGATATTATTTGGAGCGGCGACAATTTTCATCACACCTTTGTGTTTTGCCAAAAGCCAAAAGGCATTAGAGTTTGTTATTGATAAGAGAGGAAAATGCACCTTGACATTACCTTCTTATTAGACATTATGATATCTATTGGATTCCATTTGTCATACCGTTCGATGCTTGTGGAAGTATTTAATATTTTTTTCTGTTATGGAGGTTATGGGCAGTGTAAGAAATGGAGGAATTTCTAATGAATCTCAACACACATAATGATACTAAGGTGGTCATAAAGTCTGATATATTTATCTATTTGGGATGATTACCAAGGGACCGTGACGTCCTTGAAGGGAAGCATCATTCAACTCAATCAAAATTGAAAAATCTCATAAATATTAAGCATGGGAGGTCAAAGGCACCATAATAAGACAAGGAATTGCAGCTCTAAAATCTAGCAAATAGAAATTGTTATATGTGTTGATAACTGAGAGGGGGGGGGGGGGGGTGAATCAGTTATCTTAATTATTTCAACTTTCTAAACTTTCTTAATAATTAATGCAGCATCAATTCAAATAAGAAAACATAACCATGAAATGGAAATACACATGACACAATATTTTTGACGTGGAAACCCTATTAAGGGAGAAAACCATGGGGTGATTAACCCAAGATTGTATTTTTTGTTAGAAGAATAGAAATAGAAAATGGCACTTGCCAATTACGGCTCACTGCCTGAGCACATTGCTCACAAGAGACTCACTGTCTACAAGTTGTAACAAGAATAATAAGATACTTGAATTGATGTGAAGCATCCACACATGCTGGAGTTCAGTTCTGGTTAGGCTCAGTATACTGATCTGCTACACTTCATCCTTCCTCTTCCTTTGTTCTGCTATCTTTTCACATACCGGACCTTCCTTACTACTTTCCCTCTACACTTCTGCTTTTCTTCACACTTATAACAACACAACACACACCTTCTCATCAAATCCATCATGTATATATATCTACATAAGGGATTTCATACTCTTTCTAGTCGGCATCCGAAAAGGTCAATATTTCCTAAACTTTAGTCTATCGGCTGAATCCTTGCTTACCAAGTGATGCGGATCAAAAAGGAACTTATACAAGTCATCTAACAAGTCGGCCAAACAAGAATGATACCTTAAGAATCTTTATTACCATTAGCATCTCATCTGGAATAATGTCTGATGCTCTGCCGGTTAGTTCTTCCTCTATCTGTTCTGCCAAATAGGACCCTAATACTTGAATGCTCATATCTCTTTATTAATTCATCATCGGAGGCTCAATTCTTGGAATCTATCAGTCAAGGTACTTCTCTTGACTTCCCCAAGTCCGCACTTTCCAAAGATACTTCCTCTAACAGATCCGGACCTGACTATCAGACCTTCTGCATGCTTTGTTCTTGCTTATCAGACCACAACACTCTTCAATCTGACTTCTAGTATAAGCACATCATGTCCTATGGATGTGTGGGATGAACTTTGTTGCCATCAATGACAACAATCATGAAGCTCCAATGTGTCTCTTGCAAATAATCTCCCCCTTTGGCATTGATGGAAACACTTAGTGAAAAATGATTAAGTGTATACTATACTCCTCCTTGGTTGTTGCTCTCTTCTACTGTACATTTTACCGGAGCTCCCCTTAGCTGGATTCCACATTTTTCACTATTTCTCAGTCCCCCTTTGACATCAATGGCAAAGGGTAGGGTCGACACACCAATATTGCCCAAAAACAAATCAACTATACTTAGCCGCATAAGTATATAAACCGGTTATACTCACATATATTGTAGTATGTCTACAAAAGTTGTCTTTAACTGCACAACTTGTGTCGCCCAACTCTATTTTAGCCTGTCCAAAATTAAGATGTGACCACTCAATAGGAATGCAAAAGCTTCTACCATTTTAAGATCTGTTGGATCACTGGTTCGGGCAGTGGTCTGAGCATTAGTTAGAGCCTCATGCATGGCTTCTAACTTAGGGATAATGATCCCTCTAAGTTCACCCATCCTTCTTATTATGTTCTTCCTCTCCTTTTCAAGTTTCTTAATTTCATTCATGACTACAATGGTTTGACATTCCTGGTTTACTATGGATACAGTGAGAGGATCAAAAATCTGAGAGAGGCTTGACAGTTTACCCTCTTGTTCCTTTACTTTCTTCTCAATACCCTTGGTCACTTTAGGCCAGGATAAACAAAATTTATAGATATCTCCACAATCTTTAAGAGCATTTTCTAGGCTCTTTATTCCAATATCCATATTTCTCCTGTCATTACTTATAAAACCTTGTAACTTAGAAAATCTTTTATCCAAAAACTCTTTCCAGACCTTTTCCTCAGCTGATTTCTCTAAAGACTCAAAATAAGTGTTGACTGAACTAACAAGAGACTTAAGATTACCTGATGAGGAAGCTGATGAATCCTTCAGAAAAGATGGCATGATCTTTTCAAGTACACTGGATGCAGCTTCTATTAGCTCACAGTCTTCCATGTGAGACTTCAGGAGTTTTTCTTTTGCCTTAGCATTAGCAAATGAAGCTATCTTCATTGTTTGTACTGGGCAAAGAGAATCAAAATCAAATGGTCCTAGTAGAAGTTCCAGTTCATCAATTTCCATTGTCTCTTAGTTTAAGAATTCTTTGACAATTTCTGCAGTGTCTCTTGCCAGAGATAGAGTTTTCTTTTCTTCTGTAGTTTTGGAGCTGTCATCTTCTTTTCCCTTCACTTCTTTTTCTTTCTCCTTTATCCTTTCTTCTCCTTTGGATCCGGAGTCAGCAGGAGAAACTGGAGGAGTGATGTTTGTTTGTTCACGGGCCACCTCTTCCAAAGCAGAGGATTCCAAGTCCTTATCTTTTTCTTCACAGGTGTCCATTACTTTGTCTGTCATTGCCTCAGTAGATTCTTTTTCAACACTTGTAGCCAAGGGATCAACACCCAAGTCCTCTATAATAGGAATGTTGAATCTTGAGTATGCATTCCGTAGGATTTCTTCTATTTCTTTTGCCACTTTATCAGTTTCTCCAAGCATGAATTGATTTATTCTAGTCTTACTCCGGAACTCATTCTTGCAATCTTTGAAGATCATATCCATTTGTTTTGGAGTAATTGAAGGGTAGAGCTGAATGGCTATCTGTTCTCTAATTTCTAAGTCCTTAGCCTTAGCATTTTCTTTTCTCATTTCAAGTTTCTTTTCCAAGCTTTTAGGAATTAGAGAAATTATTTCAATCAAGGCTTTATTGTATATGTTCAAGTACTTAACTGTGGCTTCCTCCAAGAGTTTTCTATTTGCATCATTATATGCATCCTAGAATTTTGTTATTGGTTGCAGGTTCCCATCCATAGTAACAGCTTTGACTACATCATCTGGGGATAGAGTGGGCTTTTCAACAAACTCTCCTGCCTCTGCCACCTTATCTACGCCTAATACTTTCTTCTTCTTCTTCATCTTCTTGATTTCTTCATCAGATTCTGTCTCTTCTTCTTCTTCATCTTCTTGATTTCTTCATCAGATTCTGTCTCTTATTCGTCTTTCTGACTGAAGTAAGACCTTGTGGCCTCTGTCTTAGTTCTTTTCTCTTCTTTACCAGATGATTTTGCTTCCAGTTTTGATGCCTTTGAGGTCTTAGTAGGTATAGACCTCTTAGAGGATTTGGTCCGAGAGGAGGCTTTTACCGGATTACTTTCATTTTCTGCTTCTTCCTTCTCTTTTTCTACCCTTTCCATCTTTTCTCTATGTGCATAAAGTGCTTCTTTTGAGATTCCATGCCTCTTTGCAAAATCTTCTACCTTTTTTCTCACTTTTCTCTTTATCTCCGGTTGTCTGAGTTCCACATGAATTTTTATACTTAATTCTTCAAAGGTTCCAAACCTTTCTGCTTTAGGATCCTTTGCTTGACTCAACATTGGCAATATTATTTCAAAGAAATTCCAACTCCAATCTTAGCAAACCCTAGATCTCTTAAACAGACATGGGCCATAAAAATATACCTTCACAATTTTGTTCACTTGGGCGATTTGACTATGTGGTGCTTAAGACAAACTCTGATTTTAACTTCTAGATTTGCTATATCTACGGCTTCTGTGATTTATTCTTTCTATGGCAATGTCAATTATACAATTTCTACAACTTTACCTGAACAAATATTTGGCAGCTCTCATCAAACAGACTTTTCCTTTATTGGTAGAAATCACTACAAGCTATGGCTTTACTAATTTCCTTGTGCCTAGGTTTGATCTTTAACAATCAATCTACAATCTTCCAATGATAGCTCTCCTTGACAGTAGCGGCGACTTCTATTTGGTGTATTCTCCTATTTTGTGAACACACAATCTCTTGTATCAAAACACCTCCTTTAGCAATTGGCCGATCTCCTTCCAACAAGTCTAACTCTTTATTGGCACCTTCTGCAATCCACAAACTCTGCAATTCATGATTTTAACAAACCCTAGGTGGCTCTCATAAACCTAGTAGAACATTATCTTCCTTCAATATTTCTTTCTAGTCTACTTTTTTTAAAATCCTTGGTGAATAGATTCCAAGCTTCTGTGACCTTTCCAAATCAACACTAGTGACACTCCAAATTCTGTGATCTTCAAAAATAACGTCAGAGACTTCCTCCTATTCGAGTGCCTATTTGAATGACTCTTTTTACAAAATCTACAGCCTTTTACAAAAACTACAATCTTCTAGCGACGACTTCCATGGCTTTTAGAGACACATGATCTCCTCTTCAACTTCTCCTCGCAAACTTGGACAGCTATATTATCTTTGGTGGCTTCAAACAACTTTCTCTAGATGTCTACAGCAATCTACATCGAGCAAGAAACCCTAAACCTGTAGCTTGGCTATCCTCAGACCTACAAACTTTCACATTTGACTTTTTGTGTTTTATGTGCTCAGATCTTCTCCTTTTTTACAATTTCCTCTTTTTGATGACGATTACAACAATTGCAATCTGGTTTCACTCTTCACCAATGATTTCATCAAGATACGTGATGAGTGGCAATATCAATCTTCCTTGTAGAGCGGTAACCTTCAATCTCCTTCTACAACAGATTTAAACATCACACAACCTCCTTCAAATCACATTCTCTATGTTGCGGCCTTTCAAATCTTTAGATAGCTCTGCTAATATCTCCAGCGATATATCCTACACCTTCCTTTAATTTGCTTTGGTGCCTTGATTTACTATCAAAATATGCAACATTTAATACGATCTAGCTATATTTGACAATTTTTCTTCCAACATCTTCTTGCGCGGCTCCCTCAATGTCTTGGATTCTATGATCTCCTCAGATCCAGTCACCTACTTTCAACTTCACAATAAACCCTAGCTCAGAGGAACCTGACTCAAACATCACACAGGATCAAGCACATCCAACCTACAAACAATGACACACCCAACATATCTCTGAACCTAAAACCATAGCTCTGATACCACTATGATGTGGTGGATGTCACATCCACAAGACACAAACACATGCAAACACATAAACAATAGAACATTGAACACATAATTATTCAATGTGCTACTGCACCATATCAATACTCAGGTCATGATTACAATACATACATGGAATGCTGCTGCATTCAACACACACTTGACTTGATCCCCTTGCTTTACATCATGCCTCTTTATAGAGGTCTTTGTACATGCCTTCTAGGTCTTCCTTCTGGAAACTTCCTCTAGAACTTTCTATTCTTATCTTGACTTCTCTTTCTAAACCTTTCCCTCTTTTATCTTTTTGTCTTTTGTCTTTTTCTCATTTAATTAATTAATTACCCTTAGTGGGAGAAATTACTTATTCCAACATATACAAAGGTCAAGTCACAGGTACACAATGTATGGTTCCACTGGAACAAATCTAAGCCCTAGTGTAAAGATTCAACCAACATCATATTCAAGGCATAAAGCCATAAACAGTAAGCCTCAGCTATTACAAATAATGCATGAGACAGATCAGCCATGGCGCTATATTGGAAATGAGGTGCAAGCTTATAGAAAACAGAACGCAGCCTAGATATTGAAGACACAACAATCTAATAAGTCACACACCATTTCTAAGTAATACCACAGCCACCACAGAAAGAAGTCACGCATCATATTCAATAAGGTGGCGCAAGACAAGACATCAACCACCAAAGGAATGGCATGGCCTATGATCCATATAAAGTGGAGAGGATCATCACAGAGATATGTAGCCTTAGTACCCCTCAAATATATGAACACTCACTATAGAGATATGCATTCTTTCGGCTAGGAATGTGTAAGGCATCCATAACTGACATACTCAATGTAGCTTTCTTAAGATGAACTATGTTGAAAGAAATAGGATTTACCTTTTGATGTCCTTTTGCAGCAAAAGCATCAATTTGCCTTTGTGAAGGTTGATGTTGTACTTTGGGCTGATCCTTTACTGGTATAGTTTGATCCCTTTACAGAATTTACACTTTATACTGTGATAGAGGGGCAATTTGTGATGGAAAGACTTGATTTTTATCCTACACAGGCTATTGTTGTACAACTACAGCTTGCCCGTTAATATCTGCAGCTCTCTGTTTTGATCTCATGTTGGTTGAAAAAGGTGTATTTTGCTGATTTTGACCTTGTGGGTAACTTATACTGCAGGAATAAGACTCTTACCAGTTCGTTAAGGCCACATCAACATTATTTTGTTGAGCTAAAACTTCACCAAAGACACCTTTTGAACTTGCATAGCTGTTTTGAACCATGAGTGTCTGATTTCTTACTTCATTTGTGTACGTAGCTTGATTATGCAGTAGGTGGCATGGATAACACTAGTCACTATGTTGAGCTAAGTTATTGTGTGTGGGCACAAGCTCCCTCGAGGTGCTAACAACATTTGGATTGTAAGATTGGAAGGGTCGAGGGTTGTAGTTTCTTCTTTGACCCTGAGGATCAGCTGGAAAAGGCTGCCTATACTGCTAACTGGGATGATACGGGGCTTGATAAAGCTTAGTTTCTTGACCAATCTACTTTTTAAGGTTAACAAATTCATTGCCAAAAGTTTTTCCCATGGACTGAATCATGCCTTTCAACTCGTGGATTTCTTGGAGATGAGCTGGGGTATGGTTTTCTCGGGCTGCAGGTTGATGGGTTATTGTCAGAATAGGTGGGACAATAGCCAAAGGAGGCACTGTAGTTGGCATAGATGGTTGGATTTCAAGGAAAATGGGTAAGGGAGGCCTCGGGGCTATCTTCCCTACTTGGATAAGGCAGTTTTCTGCTCTAACAGTAACTTTAAAAGAATCTGGAAGGGTAGTTCCTCCCATAGACTAGATCATTACAAAAATATCACTATTCAAGGCTTTGAGATAAAACAAAAATGTATGCCTAGGCAGGAGTTTTACCATTGTTGGAATCCTATCCTAGGTTCTCTGAAATCGGTAATTGAAATCAGTCATGTGTTCGTGGGGTGCCCTTTTGATGGTGCTCAACTATTCAAGCAATGAGAGATGATCAGACTTGTCTTCAAAGTGTTTGTGCAACCCATCTCCCAGCTAATCCCACATTGTAATTGAGTTTTCTATAAGACCTCTAAACCATTGTAAGGATTTGCCCTTAAGTGATGCAACCAGTAATCTGATTTCCACATTCTCTTGGGTGACATTATGTACAGAACATAGGGTTGCCACATCTTGAATGTGTTCAGCAGTTGTAGTATGGTCTTCTCCAGTGAAATATGGTAGTCCTTTAAGGGCTACAACTGGAATATCATCTCTTTGGGCAAATTGTAATGGGATACCTCCATTAAAGGGTGCAAAAGTGACATGTCTGGCCATTATTGGTATTTGAACTATCAGCACCAAACTTCTACTTCTTTTTACTGGACTCAGAGAACTGAATCTTGGAGGTGTAGATTTTGATCTTCTTGACAATTTAGTTGTCCTGTTTTCTGATCCGCCTCTTCTTTTTGGTGTAGATAGCTGTAAATAGTCAAATGGACCTGGATTAGATCTAGTTTTCATAGGCTAATAACACTAATCTACATGCAACACCAGAGAAAATGAGTCACCAGGTATACTATAAAAGCCTCCAAAGGCTGGAATACTACTGCATATACTAGAACAACAACTATGAGGGTACAAAACTTATTTGAAATCACTTCCAGAGTCCCACCGGGCATGCCAAAAACTATTGTCAATCAGGATTACGCCATTAGCCAAGTTAGACTAGACTATCCTATTGAAACATGGAAACCCTCTCAGATTGTGGGTGATCTATTTCAAGAGGGAATCTCCAAAGTGAGATGGTTCTGCTTATGATTTTTCCTAATCTAATGACTTATCTAGGAAAAGGGATGAGAGAGGTAAACTAAAGTAAATGACTATAATGAAAATATAAGGTGATGCACCGATACTAGATTCCTATCACATCTTACTCACAATTAGACCATAGAGCATTGATCTTCACAACACTTTGATTTTACCCAATTCATAAATATTTCACATGAAGATTTAATTAAACACAACATGCAACCAGAATTAAGTAAAATAACTGCATAACCTATCACAAAACCAAGACAAAAACAAAGGATAAAAGTTTATCACAATGTCATATCAAATCAGTTCTGCAAAAGGAAAGGCAAAAAATGAAGGAAAACTACTGCTGTATAACTAAAGGAATAATGAATACACAGACTGAATACAGTACTCTCGATGTGAGAGGAAGACTTTGCTATGTCTGCACTCTGATCTCTAACAAGGACTGCTAAAAAAAAGTGTATCTCTGACATATATGCTCTGAAATCAATCTCTCCCTGAAAGCTAGAAAAAAGCTCCTAAAATTAGGCCTCCAAGTCCACTTGTGAGCTCCTCAAAAAAGTGCAAATAAAAGCACTCAAAAAGAGGCCAAACTATGAAAGCATTATGCCAAAAGATCCCCTCATGTGACCCCACCACAAATCTGCTTTCCTCTGCCCATGAGATCTCAAATTTTTTCTTTATCTTCCTCTAAATGAAACAAATCAAGAAGGAATATTTGATTTGTCTTATTAGCCTTTAACTGCCTAAAAATAGTTAAGTTTTAAAGCAATTTATAAATGATTGCTTTAAAACAAAACTTTACAACACCTAGCAGTTTTATTCTATCTCCATTTGATTTGATTTTTTGCAAAAAATAAATCTTTGTGGCTCATAATTTCACCATTTTACAATTACAAATGTTTGATTTTACTATTTTTTGCAATGTCCTTAGAGATTATATTTTGCCTACCCCTCCATGATCTGCCAAAACACTCTAAGGCATAAAATTGATCTCCATCTCCAAGGACTAAGGCATATCACAAGGTGACTTAAGTGTGTTTGAGACATTAAATATCTTGAGGGAGCAATGGGCTTGACCTCAACTTATAACATGGAACCTAGGCACTACTATTATGGTGACTTAATACCATGAAGGTATTAATCTGAGCCACAAAAAAGAAAAGAATGTGACAAAAATGCCAACATTCGATTAGGGCTCAATGAAACCCTAATGACAAAACCAAATTTGCCCTATCTTGTCAGGCTTATTTTACAACTTCATTTTTGATGATTTGGGCTCTCTGCTACTGACAATGAAACCTAGAGTTTCATGCATGAAAACTGCATCTTTGTGGCACTTCCTGCGGTTAACCTCCATGGATTTTTGCAAGAAAAGAAAGATAAACAATTTCTGATGTAAATGTGACTCCTGTTCTTTGTCTCCTTCCATTTTATGATGAATTTCTGAGATAAAAAGGCTTTTAAAGCTGCGGCCTGTGTGCATATTCTGATGATTTTGTTTACCTTTGTTCAGTACCGTTCCTTGTCTGTATATTGGCCATCACTATTGCATTTGTGAGAGGGGAAAATGAAGCAAAAAGACAACTTTCAGCTCTGCATCCTTTTGTATTGTCTCCATACATAGGTAGCTTCCATATCTAACACTGTATGTTTCATATCTATAGCATTCTATGTATCTTCTTTTGTAGAAATCCGCAGCCATATCTCTACCTCCTATAGCTTGTATTTACTTGATGAGAACGAAATGGGTTTTTGAGTTTTTGATGGAAAAATGTATATTCATCCTCGGCTGTAGCTATGCATGGTGATCTATGCAGTCTTTGTCCTTTATGGCTCAAAACCCTAGTATGTTTCTGCATTTTCTCCTCTCTGAGGGTTTCTTTGTATGGTCATGGTAGGTTTGGCTATAACTCCTTCTGTGCAATTGTTATTGAAAGTTTTAATTTTTTCTCTTTATATATTTGTGCCTTCTCCTTGAAACCCTAAGTGGGGTTGACATATTATGAGGAAATTGTTTGATTCTATATGGCCATGACTATGGACCTCCATAAGACTCTGCATTTGTCATTCTTGAAACATCTTTCTGTATCTATCTTTTATGTTTCACCAGCTGAATAATGCACTTGATATCTCTACTATATGTGCTCTTTGTATATGATGTCTTCACATGATATGTTACATGTACTTTCTCTTTGTCATTACTTTGACTGCATGCTTTCTTAAGATTAAAATGACAAAACTTGGTAGATGACACTTGATATTTGCATTCTATTTCATTGTAACTCTATGATTACTTGTACCATTGATGTATTCCTTCAAAACAAACTTCAATTTGTTCACGTCACCTGTGGATGCTCTCTATTCTGATGCATTCAAGATCTCTCATTTTTGTATTGCAAACTTATTGTACTTGGTGTAACAACATTTCATTTGCACCTGTTATGTGGCATATCATGTTCAGTGGTAACCCTCCATGTACTTCACTTGTCTCAAGGCTATCATTTGATTCTTTATTCCTTCTTAAACATTATTCTTTGTTTGCAACTAGAGTTTGGGAATAAAAATGAAGATTGGTAAGATCAGATTCAAACTTTATGGCATGTGAACTGGGCCTTTGGACATTCTGTATATTATGTTTTGGCAATAGCATGCTCTTTTCTCCGTACTGTGTATAACATTTGCATACACCCTGCATACCTTATGTGGCTATTCTTGCAAGAAGACACTTGTCACTTATATCATATGTTAGTCTAAACGGTAGCATTTCCCTGTAGCATAGCAATATGATATACAAGATGATCATTAGTTGGCTGTTCCTTTGAATCTTTGTATCTTTTGTGGATGGCACCATTTGATAAACACAAACCTGAGATGGTTTGATAACCTGTAGCATATATGATGTCTCAAACAAAAGCATAACAACACTATTGAATGATGACACTTGGCATTATTTCTTCATCATATAGATTTGTAAGGTGATTACTGTACATGTCTTAATATGATCATAAAACATAATTTCTAAGAGCATCTTTTGTATATCCATTTGGCACCTACTGTTCCAATTTGTCTGATGCATCAGCACTATTTGATATACAATAGTTTCATGCATAATAAGTGATGTTCTTATTCATTTGGCTGCTCCATTATGTACTTTTTAGTCTGCTCAAATCATGCATAAAATGATATCTATGAATGTCATTTTTCCAATGAAAATTGAAACAATGATGACAGCTGTCATGTGCATTAAATGTTGTCCTTAGAATAGTCCAATTCATGTTGACAGTTTCACTTCATTTCTTGAACTGTAATCATGAATATGTCCTGTACCAGACACCAATGCATATGATTGCTTTCTACTCCTTCAGTTTGTCATGTAATTAAGGCAATGTGAATAATGATCCTTTATTTTTCCATTCATCCCTTCTAAGATTAAGGGGAAGAAGCATGATGGGCTCAACCCTTGTGGGAGCCCACTTGACACCACATGCTGATGTGTCTTCAATCAGCTACATGACTTATCCTATACCTGCACAGGAAATAAACATATTAGAAGAAAACAATAAAGTTTCGTGGTTGTTTCTTTCTCAGTTCTTCCTACATGTGGATGATGATCAGTGATCAATGCATTATAAACAAAGTGTTATGCCTCTTCTGATAGGATATAGGGATTTCATAACTAGAGCTTCTAACAGGACCCTTCCCACATTTTTGTAGATTCATGTCAAAGATCAGGAGCAGGACAGAAGACAACTTTAAAGATTAGAGACCTCCAAGGCAATGATGATATGACCTTCTCTTTTCCTATCATTAGATGTATAGTATTTTCTTTATATCTGCATATGTTCAACTATACCCACATCTTGTGTGGGACATTTGATATGCCATTATTTCTTTCAATGCAATGCTTATCTTTTTATGTATTTCAACTTGTAAATGAATAATCATTGTAGTGAATGAAATACTTATCTATCTTGAATGTTCTACAATGCAATGAATGATTTGAAAACTTTTCTTTTTTTTTTTAACAACTAAACTGCAATTAATATTGAAACACAATAACTATGCAAATAACTCATAATAGAAGAATGTTAACCTTCACTCTAAAATGAATTTGTTACACCAAATCTGCCAGTTTTGAGCTGTGGTGAAAAAATGGTAACAAAGACATCTTCGTGTTTTTGGTTGTGAGGCATATGCACATGTGCCTAAGGAGAAGAGGTCAAAATTAGAGAACAAGGCAGTTAAGTGTATCTTCATTGGCTATGGTGTCGATGTGAAAGAGTACAAGATTTGGGATCCTGTGGAAGAACAAGTGTTTTATAGTAGAAGTGTTATCTTCAGAGAGCAAACACCTTCTCCTGTTGTTCTATAGCCAGAAGAAAAAGAAAATAAAGAGGATGTGGTGCAGTTTCCTTCTACACCTAAGAAGATTGAACCAAAAGACCCTATTGGACTTGATGATGAGGAGAGCTCTAGCAGCTTTGAAAGTTTAGAAGAAAAGGTAGAACCTCCACCTCAGCCTTTGAGGAGGTCCACATGAAATAGGAAGCAACCTGACAGGTTTGGTTATACATTGCTAGATTCTAGTTGTGCTTATGCCTTGATTACTAACACTACTGAGCCTAGAACTATGACAAAGGCTATGGACATGAAAGATGCAGGTTCCTAGGAGGAGGCCACGGAGGATGAGATGACTTCTTTAGAAAAAAATAAAACTTGGGACTTGGTGCCTTCGCCTAATGGACAGAAACCTGTTGGATGTAAATGGGTCTTCCAAAACAAATTTGGAGTAGATGGTAGTGTTGGTAAGTACAAGGCTAGATTGGTTGCGAAAGGGTATTCACAAATGGAGGGAATTGATTATGGTGAGATTTCCTCTCCTATTGTAAAGATGACATCTATTCGGTTCCTATTATCTCTTGTAGTAGCTTATGACTTAGAAGTGGAACAAATGGATGTGAAGACATCTTTCCTTCATGGTGACTTGGAGGAAGAAATTTATATGTCATAGCCTAAGCGCTATGTGGTGAAAGGTAAAGAAAATTTTGTTTGTAAGTTAAAGAAGTATTTGTATGGTTTGAAGCAATCTCCTAGGATGTGGTACTTGAAGTTTGATGCCTTTGTGTTGTCCATTAGATTTATAAGATCAAAATCAGATCATTGTGTGTATGACAAGTTTAACAATGATTGTATTCTCATTATTGCACTATATGTTGATGATATGTTGCTGATTGGGAATGGTAAGAATATGATTTCAGATTTAAAGTCTCATTTGTTAGCACAGTTTTAGATGAAAAACTTAGAGGTAGCTAGGTACATTCTAAGGATGAAGATTAGAAGAGTTAGAGCAAATAGAAAACTTTGGTTAAGCTAAAGTAAGTATGTGAAGACCGTGTTAGATAAATTTAGCATGGCATATTGTAGACCATTGTGTGTTCCTATTTCATTGGGGACAAAGTTATCTATGAATGTTTATCCAAAGTCTCCTTCTAAGATGGAGGCTATGAGAAGAGTGCCTTATGCTAGTGCGGTTGGCAGTTTGATGTATGCTATGGTCTATACAAAACCAGACATTGCCCAAGTAGTGGGAGTCCTTAGTCGGTTTATGGATAATCTTGGATGGGTACATTGGGATGCCATGAAGAGAGTGTTCATATATTTGAGGGGTACTTCTGAGTATTCCCTATGTTATCATGATTATCCTATAGGACCTCTGCATTCTGTGAGTATTCATGGATTTGTGGATTTTGATTGGACAGGTGACATTGATAGCAGGAGATCCACTAGTGCTTATGTGTTTACCATGTTTGGTGATGTTATTAGTTGTATGAGTAAGTGACAACTTGTGGTTTCTTTATCCACGATAGAAGTAGAGTACATGGTAGCAACTCATGCTTATAAGGAATCCATTTGGCTTAAGAGGTTGCGTTCAAATATTGGTGTAATGCATGATAGGTTACTATCTATTGTGATCATCAGAGTGTGATTTGCCTAGCAAAGAATCCTACTTTCCATTCCAGAACAAAGCATATTCATGTTCATTTACATTTTGTTTGAGATATGGTAGAAGTTGGGAAGGCGATATAGAAGAAGGTAGACACATTGAAGAATGTTGCAGATGCATTGACGAAACTAGTGGGCACAAAGAAGTTCAGATGGTGTTCAGAGTCTATGGGCCTCTTGGCCCCTAGCAGTTAAATCTTGTCATTCTTTTGGCTCTTGCAAGGTGTTTGACAAGTGGGAGAATGTTGGGAATTAAGGTATCTCAACCTTGTAAATTCTTAGCATTATTTATTTAATTGTGTATATATTTATTGCCTAATTTTGTATTTACTTGCACATTCAGTTTGGTCACTTAGTTGAGGTGGTATTGTGACATTTCATCCTACTTGGAATGTAATTGGATGGTCAAGTCAAACTCACATGGATTTGGACATCCCATTTGAGGTGGAACTAATATGCCATGTGTCGACATCTTGTGGTATGTGGAAGAGGATATTCCATATCATAGAATCTATGATGCGTAAGAGCAAAGTATAGAGATTCCTATGACAAGTGGGAACAAGTGTCGAAGAGTATCTTTGCATCAGAGAAAGGTATCTTTGATCACCCAAGTTGGGCTATGACATGTTGTAAAAGGAAAATGCTATTTTTAGTCATGTATGACAGATTCTCTTAAAACATTAAGTGTTGTCATGTTGCAGATTTTTATAATAGCTATAAGATGTGTAAGAGCATATGTCATAGTCTATTTTTAGCCTTGGAGTGCTCCATATTGGGAAGTCAAATCTGCCATGTTATGACAAATGTAAGAGAGGTATTTTTGGCTTGGACAAGTGTCTTTTGATGTAGGAAAATGGCCATGTGGCCATGACAGATGCCTATCTCTAGAGGCTTCTCAATATTGCCTTGTATCTCTATATATTGCATAGTTTTGGGGTTGAAGTTGCATAGTTGATGTACAGGTACTGTTATGGTGCCGAAATCACTCCATAAATGACATTTGAAGACTCTTGGAAGAACTTGCATTGCAAGTGTATTGTAAATTGTTATTGTTTTGATAATACATTGTATAAGTTTTAGAGTGTGGGGTTTTTCACCTAAAAAGGTTTTCTCCACGATATATCTTGTGTCATATGTTCTCTTGTGTTTGTGTTTGCTACTGTAATATTTCCATTATATGTTTAGCATTGCTGCAATTGTAAGGTTTAAAAAGAATTTGCATGCATCTCCCCTTATTATATTGGTGTAGGAAGATTTTCCGTGTACCTTACTTCCTTTCAAAGATATCTTTAAATTCAAATAAAATTTAGACTTATTTTTCACAAAAGAATGATGTGGAGAATTTTTTAAGGACCATGTTGGAACTTGCTTTGTTTTAAGGCAACTTTATCAAATAGGGAGGCTTTCTTTTATTTACAAGAACCTTTATTTTAATATGTCATCATTAAAATATTTCTCCCAAAAACTTATTTTAAAGCTTTGACCTTTTAGATTTGAAAGCTCATAATTCATGATTTTGCTTTGGTTCCTCGCCCCCCTTTGATTTCTTACTTTTCACTTTTGATCTTCTATAAAGCCAACTCATTTTTTGATAAATCATTTATATTCTTACTAATAGTGTGGGCCCACATTTCATTATGATGACTTGCCCTTAAAATGAATGATTTTAACTTAATACAATCACCCCCTTTCCTTGTGTTGATGGGGTGATAAAGGCAACCTAAAGTGACTTTGGCGAAGCATATATCCCATAATACGTTGCATGTGTTTATGACCAGACAAACCAAAAAAATAGAAAGTCACAAATGGAATAAAACTTACTCTTTTCCTAGGAAAATATAAGATATTTCCCACATACGCAAATGATGACAAAAGATCGAATCAGAAAATAACAATAGCTTCCAGCAAAATCCAATGGCCAAAGATGCTTCAATCACCTTGCATGCCTCTTGAGTAATGCAGATGTTCAGATCTGCGCAGTTAGCTCATCTTACTTATAGAAGGAATGCTTTCAACATAATAAATTATATAGGGAAAGAACTCTAACAATATATTCACAACTTAAAATTTTAAAAAAATATAGGATGCTCCAAGATGCATTATCTTTAAGCTACATTATCTTTCCTCTAAAGATTAATGTGATGGGAAATCAACTATGTCTATTTCTTCTTTAAAGACATAGTAGTATGTACTTCCATCAAATTATTGAGCCAATAGTTGAACACGGTTTAATTGTTTTTATAGTACTTGTGGGTATAGGAGCCATTACTTGTGGATATAGGAGCCAATAGTTGAACACTCTATACACTATATATTGTTAATGATTATTCCACACGTAAATCAAAAAATAACCAAATGTTGAATATAAGTACTTACAATTGAATGAAACTTTTAAAAAGAAACAAATCATGTGATGTCACATCGGGGAACCAACAAAACATGACTTAATGCACAACTATTGGCCCAATCTTTTTTTGTGTGTGTTTGTGGACACCTCAACAAAAACATGCTCGTGTGACATCATATTTGATGATGTGAACCTGAAACCTTAATTATAAGGTAAGGTGGAATAATTTGAAATTTCCATGCATTATTTTGAAACGCAGGTATTCATCTGCTTGCTCCTCTCTGCTAAGACAACCACTATAACATTTTCCTTATTCTATCCCCCAGGTTTCAAATATTCTTTGCCAAATAAAATTTTTAGTCTTATAATCTTTAAGATAAGGTGACCGGTTCATGAATTCTTTTAAACATTCCATGTATTCTTTCTAGAGTTCCACGTCTCCTCCATACCATCTCAGGGACCAGTCAAATTCCAAGTGTAGTATTGAAATGTACAGATCTGAATTCCAATTTAGTAGTTGTTGTTTCAATCTGTCTTTCAAATATGGCAATTCCAAGATTTGCATCTGCTTTACTAATTCTTCATTTCTTTTGTAAGTTTAACCAGGAGGCCTTTCCAACTTTCTGCCACTTGTTTCAAATCTTCCATGTCTTCAGCTTCAAATCCTTTCACCTTTTGTGTCAAACCTTCAACGACTTCTTTCAAACCTTCCAGTTATCCTTTGAAATCTTCTACTCGTAGCATTACCTGCCCTTAAAAATATTATTACTAAACTGCTCAATTTACCATCTCTAGAATAAAACTAGAAATAAGTAAATGACTAACAAAAGATTGGTCTGGAGAGATGTAACTCCCTCCAAAGAATACAATAAATAGTGGAACTACTCAAAGGAAAATGATGTAAATGATAAAGTAATACTTTGCTCAAAATAACCTATCAATGCTATTTTTAACTTGCAAAAAAAGTACGTGCCTTGGTGGTTTTCTAGGCTAAATTCTATAAAACAATGAACTCAATGAGGCATCTTTTTCAATGCTCTTCTTATGTTGAAGGTTAACAAATATTTCACATGTTCATGTTCTTTTTTAATGTTTTTGATAATATAAGGTGGCTAACAAGGGGCCAAACCCTTACAAAACAACAAAAAGGAACCCCAGAGGCAACCACACAAAAAGTGCCTCAAAAAAGATACAGCATAGTCTTCTTATCCAGCAAAGACAGCATAGACAGCCACACCCAACTAAATACAGAATATATGAAGAAGTAGAGTATAACCAGCATAAAATAAGCAAGACCTAAGGAGAAAGATTTTCTCCTTGTTTAATCATGGAGTCAATGAAATCATCCATCTTTTTAGAGTTCTCATCAATGTCACCAGCAATGGTAGCCCCAAGACCCTACAACATAGAAATATTAAGTAAAACTGTATGCCTAAGCATAGTGGAAAAAGTCTGTTCCAGCTTCTCAACACAGCCCCGCAGAACAGTAATGTCAGTCCCATAACTAGCATCGGTCTCCATGTCATTAGTGGCTTCCTCCACAAACATCTTACCCACTTCGCCAGCATTACCCGCAGAATCCCCAGCATCCTCACCAGTAGCCTTCAACACATTATTCCCATGCTTACCATCAGCATCCTCAGAAATCTCCTGCACATCCATCACCTTAGCCTCATCACCCTGGGTGGATTCGTCAGACGCACTCTTAGAATAGTCAATCAGTTTGGCCTTAGGTGAAGGTTTACCAGTAATCCTCCCTAACCGTCTAACCCCTAAGGAAAAGCCCTCCTTAATATTCTTAGCAGACAAATTAGATTTTCTGCCCTGTCCCATAGGAGTACTGCACAGAATATTAGGGGTCCCCATGGTAGCCCTCAAAGTATCATCCTCCACAGCTTTTATCTTCCTCTTCTTGGTCTTGGTACTAGCTTTAAAGACCGGGGTGTTGGTAGTGGTTACTAGGGGAATTTCCTCAGTAGTAGAAAGAGAAACCCCTTTCATCTTAGGAGAAATAGGGGAAGGGCACGACTCTTCAGAAACAACAGTGTCATTAGGGTTAGAAGAAATTTCCCCACTATTAGTCTGAATAGGCTTAGAAGGCTCCAAGGCAAGGTGGAAGTTGTAAAGGCAGAGGATGAGACCCTGATGCAGGGGGATGGGCTTCTTGGAGGGCCAGCTTAGCTCTAACCCTAAGAACCGAATGCTCAAGGGATGATAATAAATAAAAAGGAAAACTAATCTGAGCATTTGCATCTAAAGCGATTCAGAAGGGGAAGATGATAATTGTAGAACCTGATGAAGCACCCCTTCAGAGTGAAGTACTTCATAAGGAGAAAACACACCCCGTCCCAAGGTTTAGGTAGCTTAGCACGTTCGAATCCTCCCTGATAAGGAATGAATTCTTCACCATCCCCAAGGAAGATCTTTTGGTTGGAATGATCCACCACTTTGGCTTTCCGCTGCAATTTGATGCCCTGAGTCGACATGCCGGTAGCCATAGCAATAACACCCTCAGAAATCTTGAAACCAATACCCCCCATAGTGATGTTTTGCCAAGACCTAGTGAACTGTTCAGATAGGTTTTCATCATACCCATTAAGCCGTTCCAAATAAGGACTGATACCACCCTCCATACAGTAATGCCAGACCACAGGGTTATCTTTAAACTCGCAACAGGAAACAGGTTCCATTCAAATTCTATCACCACCCATGTTATCCTTACAGAACAAAGCACAAAAACCCCAAAGCTTCACAGAGTTCGTATGTAGGGCAACATTAGCAGCTTGACTGAGGTTAATGATAATGGTAATAAAACTGCACACATTATCATTAATGAGAGCCACCTTACGAAGTTGACACCTACTCTTCCCATGCTCAATCATGATTTCATGGCATATGCCATAATTAGCATGTAAGCACCTCGCCTTACCAGGAGGGAAAGTTAAGGCAGAAGTGACAATAAGCAAATAAGTACAAAAAATTACGTACTTCAAGATACACGTCAGCATCTTCCAACAAGGCTGACGAAGAGAGCTATCTTTCCAAATAATCTGACTCATCCTTAACACGTCACCTCTTTTTGAATTAGGTTCCTTATGATTAAAGGAATATGATTAACTTGGCGCCAACACCGCCAATTTGAAAAATGTTGGCCAAGTTCAGCACAGGCATCTGCAACCCCATTACCCTCTCTATAAATATGAGAGATATCCACTCTGGGAATCTTCTGCAGAAGGATCTGAATATCCACAATAATATCTTTCAACTTAATACCACAGGTCGACACATTGTTAACTGCATCAATAACCATTTTGGAATCTCCTTGAATATTCAATTGCCAAATACCAAGGGAAACAGCCAACTTCACCCCCCATAGAAGGACGGTGGCTTCAGCATAATTATTGCTTTGACAGCCTAACCCGCTAGCATAGACAGCAACCATCCACCCTTTTTCATCCCTTATAATCCCACCTCCACTAGCCTTGCCATCCGCCTTAGAAGCCCCATCAAAGTTTAGTTTGAGCCACTTGGGCCTCGGGGGAGTCCATCTAGTGTTAAGCCTCTGCAACGTTTTAGAATTCTTATGAGCAGGAATTTGATTTAAAATCTTCCAATTAGCCATTATTTGCTCCTCATCATGAGAAAGAGGTTTCTTAGCAATTCTTTTTTAATGTTACTATAATAAAAATTTTATTTAAAACATTTCTTTTACTGTTAAGAATTTTTTTTAATTACTTTTATTTAAAAGTGTCACAGAAGTTGCTTCTCAAATATATTCGCTATGGAGAAAATGTAGGATAGTTATCCTGTGTGATAAGATAAAATCGTTGCAAATCTACTCCAACATTCACTACTATTGTAGAATTAAAAACAAGGGATTTCAAAAAATTTGGGGAAAATGAATACAACTTAAAATAAGATTCCTTTTCATTTTACTTTGATAATTACATTGATATTGATTACAGATGTTTAGCCTGTAGTGGTAAAAAGATAATGAAACAAGATGGCCCTAATAAACAAAACTACAAACTAAACTATGGTCAAACTGGACAACTATTGCTTACCTTTCCTCAAACCATAAGCATTATTTTTCTCAACATTCCCCCTTAATGCTTAACTACACTATTTCTAATTGCTTTCCTAATAAAACAAGTTGATCTCTTGGAATTGCCTTTGTAAAGATATCTGCTAGCTGATTTTCTATTCTGTAGAACTGTAACTGTACTTCGCCTTGCTGAATAAAATCTCTAATGAAGTGATGATATATCTCTATATGCTTTGTTCTTGCATGAAGAATAGGATTCTTTTCTATTTGAATGGTACTATTATTATCACAATGTATAACTATGGGAGAATTGCATTGCTCTGCAAATTTTACAATACCTTTTGTAATCAAACTGCTTGACAACATGCCGAGGTTGTGCAATATCGTCTACCTCTACTAGAGGAAGATAAACAGTTTTTTGGTTTCTTCGAACTATAAGTTATAATGCCACTCCCACATGTAGATTTTTAGATGATAGGCATCTGTATGATAATCATGTTGCTTGAATTAAGACGACTAGCTTATTAAGATAATCTGGCAGTCAGATCACCGTTGCTAGAATTTAGACCACCCGAAGTATTTTTGTTGCTGGATGATTTCATTCTGTCCATTGTCAATGTGATTCATAATGGTTCAAAACAATTAGACAGTTCATAAAACAAACTTGTGGCAATCAATATCACTTCCATTTAAATAGAATTTGATATGATTGGATTTGCCTGCTGTGTGAATGAGAAAATCCCAATGTTATTTAATGAGCAGGGGCATAGTGTGTAATTGTAATTCCAGTTATAATTGTAGAGGCATCGTGAGTAGAGGCGTTTACAATGGTAGCACAAGGATGTGTGTACACTTTTATTCACGCTATTTAAATTGACGTGTAGCGAACTGTCATATTAAAAAAAAAAAAAAAAGATAAATAATTATGTTATTCCTGAAATTGTTTCAAAAACTAGGTGTAGTGGGTAGTTAAGTTAGATAAACAAGCATTGTAGGAGGAGACAAGGGAAGGTGTCTAACAGATTTGGAGAAGTTACTCCACATTAGCAATGTAGTTGCAAGATTTGAATTAAAGAGCACAGAATGGAGTGGAATATTAAAGAGCATATCTTCCCAATTGAGGTCAAGGAGGCATATCTGCATCAATTTCAGAGAGATTTCACTAGTTTTTTGAGAGCCTGTTTAGAAGAAGTTGTTACAAGAGGTTGCATGTTTTTGTGTTTAATAGGGCACCTGCATGCATGTGAAGATCCGATAAACCTATGTCACCTCCTATGGTCATAAATGAGGAAAAATAATTATTTTTCATATTCCATTTTTTATATTTAAATTTATTTCATGCTTAGCAATTCCGAAGGATAGTAACACTGTAACATCTCACTACGTAACCCCGAAGGGTAAGAGCCAAAAGGGGACAAGATAATTTTTTTTTTTGACATAAGTAGACAACATACACATATTCAATTGCCAATATGATAGATCGATAACATTTATTTTAAACACCAAAGCAAATGTTCCTAATCCCATCTGATATAAACATGAATCCATAATCAACATAGTACAAGTGGATCCAATACCCACACCGAAATCTATAAAAAAATTAAGGAACATCACATTTCTTCTCATTAAATTCAATGATTACAACTTCTCTCTTAAGAGAATACAAATACATAACTGCATATACAATTACAATGATATATTCCAGAATATGATATAAGTACAATAACATAGTCCTGAATATGATAGAGGGACTAAATGGGTATAGTAACTGAATGAAGTGACGGAGAGAAATATCTCCAACTGGTGCTCCAAAACTTGTTCGCCAGTCCCCAATGGTGGTGGCAATGCCTCCCAACCATGTGGACTCCTAAGAGACCACCCCACCGTGCTCGGAGATAGTCACAAGGCCCAAATGAATGAACAACAACAAGGCGATACAAGACGACTAACACTCACATCAATCACAGAGAAAACACGGAGAATAATGCATACAACTAAGGTCATAATACAGGTGTACTCATCCAAGTCACAGGTTAGGTGCTACTCACGACTGCTAAGGTACAAGATACTAGAGTGTAATCATATGAAGTGTCATCATGCGTGCTCGAAGGGATGGCACCACATGGAACCAAGTACTCCTCTCATGCAGACGAGGAGACTCAATTGTGCCTGAATCTATGCCCTGCAGACGGATGACTTGGCGTCCCATAGATGAATAGACCTTCTCATTACATCCTTATCCTTTACAAGTGCTCAAGGCCATGCACGAGGTCTACTTATCTTATTAGTGTTTTTACCCCAATGTTTTAATTTTAGTTATCACTTGTTACTGTAACTATACTACTAGTTCCCCTGGCAGCCACTTACGGGCCCTGGGCCCATAGAGAGCCACTCCAGATGACCACTCTAATGCCTAGACCTAGTTCATCTTGTGTAACCAATGAGGAATCCAAAATGACTAAAAACACTAAATTATAAATTTAAACTAGTAAAGATGAAAAATATGATCTATAAGACCCAAACTCTCCTGGGCAGTGTAATATGTTGAAAATAGCCTTTTGCCAGTTAGATCAGTTGTGTAATCACTCTAGTGACCCCAATTTGGTCACTCTTCACACAGAAATGCATGGACATAATAAGAAAATTACGACAAATGGCATTGCGACTCTTCTCGCAGCCAAAGTTTTGCATATTGGCTACCATATTTAGCATAACAGAAAAGAAAATGTAAAAGGACTAGCAAAATGGAGATCTTAATTTTCCCTAAATTTCAATGCATACACACAGATCGATAAATCTAAGGTATTTTAGAGCCATGGAATTCTTTAACTCAAGGAGAACATTTTCCCCAAGGCTGGAAACAAGAAGAAATGACTAAATGACCAAAATAAAAGACCCCTCAAATTTTCTAAGGAGAGATGTAATGAAAAATCTCATCAGAGGAGTCATCATATAACAAAAGGTTTCATGTGGCTTAGATCTCTTTATTTTCTATCATTACGTTCCAGTTTTCTATATATGACTGCCCTCAATATTTTCTCTATATAATCGAAACCCTCTATTTTTATTTCAATAAAATTATAAATCAAAAATTAATTCTGTAGCTTTTAGAATACATCCAACGATAGAGGAAATGGAAATATATTGAATTGAAATAAATTTGGCATAATCCCTGAATGGCAAAAATGGGGTCTCAATTTTTATGTGCTTAATGAAACCAAAGCAAACATATTCTAGTTTTTGTTTAAAAGATAGTAATAGGATTTCAATTTCTCTATGCTAGAAAGGACAAGGAACTGAGGGAAATACCTCAGATCTAGCCATGCTTCCCTTTAGTGTGCCTCAGATCTTGCAATTTGATATGCTTGTCTGGTTATACTGGTTGCCTTCTCCTTCTCTCAAAAGCTGCCCTATTCTTTTCACCTAGCCCGCGTTTTCTTTTCTTCCCTCTATTTTCTTTCTCTCCCCAAATCCTTGTTTTTAAAAAAACACAGAGAGCCGTCTTTTTAGTAATTGACTAACTTTCTCCCCATACGCTGCTTTCAAAGATGCAAGGACTAATACTAGTAATAGTACTAATACTACTACTAATACCCACCACAAATACATGTTCACTCCTCCGAAGTCTAGACTAGATCTACAAAGGTATGTGCCCAATTATATGAGCGTCTAAAAAGTAGATGAAGAATGTGTGAGTGAGAGCACCAATTCGACAAAAGAAGTGCAAGTGGAACTGAGCAATCTTGATAGATTTTGCCAGAGTATAGAGTAGCAATTGGGAAACATTTCGAGGCCCTCTGTGTGGAGGTTTCCTTGGAAAAGGAGGAACCCCAAACTCAAAACTTCAGTCAGCTCAAGCAGTAATAATGTGATGTCATTGCCAACTCCTCATTCCAAAGAAGGTAGAACATGGAATCCTGACCATTGAATAGAGACTCCTTTACTTCCTTCAAAGCTCCATATCATTCAAAATATGACCTTATTCTGTGTGGAGATATGGTGGTATCCAAATTGAAAATGACAAGCGTTCCCTGGTTCTTGGTAGTGGGGTTGGCATACTCAGTCCATACCGATTTGCCTTGTCCCCCAACCATATACTAACTCTATTTCCTACTATATATCAGCTAGAGCTTGTTTCACAAGTCTAAAGTCGTAGTAACCCACTATGACCACACCCTCATATTTTCTATGGAGGTGGAGTGCTCTAATGGGACCCCACACCTTCAAATCCCAACAAAGCTCTTCTTCACTAAGCTCAGGTAGGACACAACTGAGAAGCAGGGTTCGAGAAAGAGTACTTGCACAGGGTTGTGGAGTGACCATATGGAAAAGGGCAAAAATTCCCCATAGGCTAGACCAGTTATGCTTTTCTTTGGGAAAGTGAGTATTCACCACCGGAAAAGGAATGGGACAACCCCTCACCAAAAACCATAAATGCCTTCACCTATATCCTACATATTTTCTCTAGCATTAAACTCCCTCCAGATATTTTTTGCAGCCTTAAACTCCCTCACCAACTTCTCAAAGGGCCATCGTATGGCATGGGAAGGAGTTGAAATAAAATATTATAAAAATCTGACTTTGTTTGACTCCTAAGCAACAAGGGGGGTTGTTACAAACACTTTGATTTAATGCAGGATTGTGAACGATTTTGTAGATAACCTATTGGGAAGAAATTTTAACACTTAGCAGATAAATAGAAAACAAGGAAGGGTTTATTTATTGTTCGACAAAGGAAATGGAGTATGGAATGTGTTTAGAAATAAGGCACAAAGGCCATGGAACAAAGGTAGAGCGTAGGAGTCAACGACCTCCATGGAGGTTGTGGCCTCCTTGCAAGGCATTATAGCCCACACGAGCCATGGCCCCAAGGGCCGAACCCCAAGGAAATGGGGAAAAAATTATTCTTTCTTTATTTTAATGCCTACATTTCTCTTTGCTTTTAAATTTATCTCTGCATATCAAAGGATGCATCATTGAGAATTAATAAATTAAAGGAGATGGTCACAGAAAGAGTAGTGGAAAACATGGAGTAAAACAGGGGGAATTTGGTTTTAAAAAAATATGTTACAACTCAATATCTTGAAAACTAATATAAAAAAAATAATATTCATTTAAAATACAAAATGGTTTACACATAAGAAATAGATGATAAGATTTGCAAATCCACTAGTGAGTGGAGGAAGCATTTTCCTTAAACTAAGACAGTGGAGGAGGCAGTAGCATTAAACAAAAACAGTGGGGATGCATTGAATTTTCTATAAAATGCCTCGATTGTAAGGAAGGACACACTGATTTCTGGTTTGGGAAAGAAATTTACGATTCATGATCAGGAAGAAAGGATCCACTTCTAAAGTCATGTTTAGTATTCCCTCGATGTCTGCAGGTAAGTTTCTTATATTTTAAAAATGTTTTAATTCAAGCTTACCTCTGAATGTATGTATTCTCCTAGAAAGTTAGCTATTATAGCCTGCAACAAAGGTTTTAACTACAATTATGTTTGTTTTAGATCTTATAGTTCATTTGAATAAGAATATTTCCAACTATACGATCTGCCTAAAATCCCCCTTTCGTTCTGTTTTTATGGATGTCCATACCCTGTCGCTGAGTGGCCTTTGAATCCACGACTGTCTGGGTCTCTTCCTTGTCGATCTAAGAAGGATTTCCTCCTTCCACTACACAACCATACTCTTTCTCACATGTTTGTCTTTCAACAACTTGGTTTATTGTTTGGAAACCACGCAAGGATTTTTGCCTCAATCTGTTCATATGGGGTATTTTATCAAATCCAAAGAGAAGGCAGGGAGGCCGCTGCTAACAGTTGTGGAATTCAACTTTACATCTGCCATTTTCTTCTGCTTAAAAGTTTCAAAAGACAAATTGCACGGATGTCTACCTGGACGCTTGCAATTACAACATCCAACAGAAAAATCCCTTACCATTATGCTTGACGTAAGTCCATACCCCGTTCATGAGTGCCTGTTTTGGCATAGATGGGAGGACGCTGGCAGAGGTTGTGGAATTTAGAATTACCGCTGCCAATTGCCACGTTGGCACTGGCAGAAAGGATGCTGGCAGAGGTTGTGGAATTTTCGATTTACAGCTGACGATTGCATTTGCCTGAAAGTTTCTAAAGCCCTTTTAACGACTCCATTTTGTGTAATCCTACAATCAGGCATTCCACAAGATGACATTTTGTCAACAGTTCACATACCTTGTCGATTCTTCCACGTTTTGCATCTTGTCTGCCAAAACATTTCCAGTTATATTATCTGACAAAAATCTCCTTTTTATGCTTGGACGGTTGTCCATACCCTGTTCCAGAGCCCATGTAGGCACAGGCAGGGAGGACATTCGCAAAGGTTGAGAAATTTGGTTTTACACTTAGTTTTGCATACATGTCCACCAACGCACTTGTAACTCTAACATCTGACAGAAATTCCCCTTTCGATATGCTTGATGTAAGTCCATACCTTGTTTAGAAGATTGCCACGATGGCATTGAACCTTAATCAAAATTAAGCTTTTATTTGAGTGAGAAACATGTCACAAGGTTAAGTGTTCTTCATAGATTGTATGGTGTTAGAGACTATTTTCAAATTCAAGACAAGTAGATTGGTTATTATACAGAACTTAAGCATTGGATTTCCTCATTAGAGCTCACGTCAAGTTAGAAAATTTGGAGATTAAGTCAAATGTTAAACTTAAAACTCAAGTTATGTTAGAAACTCGAAGCCTAAGCTATGTAAATGGCATATATTTAATCATATATAAATCATTTTGTAATCTAGAAAACAAACATTAAGGATAGAAATAATTATATTGTGCATTCTTAAGTAAAACTCAAGTTATGTTAGAAACTCGAAGCCTAAGCTATGTAAATGGCATATATTTAATCATATATAAATCATTTTGTAATCTAGAAAACAAACATTAAGGATAGAAATAATTATATTGTGCATTCTTAAGTAAATCTTAAAAGATTTTAGAGTGAAAATAGGTCACATAAAAATATGTCCATCACATTATAGACTTGCTCTACTAGAAACCCGTATAGCTCATTGCTACTGTGATCTAGTGGCTTCTCATGGATTCCTACTTGCATGGAAATATCATTTCTTCTACCCCATATGTAAATCAAGGAATCAACAACAACTACATAATTAGAGAATTGATTCATGATTCAATTAACCGAAACTAAGAATCACCATATTTTTAATGTTTGCTCTATCTTAGAACTATTAATTACTCTCTAGAAGTGAGTTTGAATCATGTGACAACTATGAAACATTCATGAATGTACATACAAAAATAGTAGACACCCAAGTTTACCGTGGAACAACTAATTATCATTTCTTATGTATTAGGAAACATAGTTACCGTTGATCAAGTATATACAAAAGTTTATTAATAATGGAAATTAATCAATTTTGTTGAAGTATAAACTTGTGAAGACATCTATCTTATTTTACAGTTTTTTATTAATCCTTAGAAGCATTCTTGCCACTTGCTGTCAATTAGGCCTTCTATTTTGCAATCCATAATGAAGACACCAAATAATAATCATGTCCAGGTAAAACAACAATGCTTTTACCCAAACATAATTGTTCATGCCTTTGCCGCTGTTCCAACTTGGTTACCCTATCAGATGAGACAAGGAATGACTTTACAAAATCTAACATTTGATTTGTTTTCACTCAAACCAATTGTACTCTCCTAGATAAAAATGCAAAGATACCTACAGTTACCTCAGAAGGTCTTTTAGGGTTGCAGCTTTAGATAGTGCAAACTCACAAACAGAACAGGATTCTAAATTTGAATGGAAGGTAGTATAGCCTTCAGGATTATTAGGCATATTATGACAAAGAATTAAAATATTTTGCACAAAAGTTCAATAGTTCAGATTTAATTTTTATTTTAATTTATTGTATAAATACTATTTTTCTATCTTCCTATTGGTTTATATTAGAAATAGTAAGGAGAAAAATATATATATATATTTTAAAATGATGTCATAAATAATTAATTCCTCCTTTATAATAATAAATGGTACTTAATAGCATTTAATTTCATGTCATAGCTAATTGCAAGTTCTAGATTTTTATGTTGACATATTTGTGAAAAAATCTTTTGTCATCAATGCATATATTGAAGCTCTATTGTAATGTCAATCAAACCACATTTGAGGGGCACTGAGAACCAATGGACAGAACCAGTGCAGATAGCACTATCTATCTGTTGGCATGAGAAACATGGTATGTATTTCTCTGCAAACCCATGGTTTGTTTTCTGTTGTAAAGTAGATCTATGTATTGAAAAGTTGATTATGATAGAGGCTTCCTACCTGCACATAACCCCAGATTACTACAACAACATGTGTATTTTGAAAGTAATGTTGAGAGCCTTGGGGCATGTTGTTGAGATCTATTGGGGTGTTTTGGAGGGCCATTGTTGTGGCATTCTTGGCTATTAACTTAAAAGTGTTCATTGTTGCAGGGTTCACTGGTATATCCATAACAGACTGTTGGTGTATAACTCACATGAGTTATTCCTAGCATAACCATAGTTAGGCAGTTTTCCCCACATGTGGAAAGACTAATTCCACTCTATGAGTCGTTAGTAGATGTGTCGACTCTTATTTGACACATCACCGCTACTTTTGAGGGTGGTTGAACCTTGAGCTATTCTTTTGGTTCCATTTTCGCCACCTCTCCTATTCTCGTGGTGTATTGTTTCACAAACTTCACCTATTTATACCTCATCGGTTGTAAAGCAGTATCTTTTCAATACATAGCATTTGTGTTTGATCTCTAATCCATTGATCTTGGTCTTCCATTCACTAATGGTATCAGAGCGATTGGAATAGCATCAAATCAATTTCTTGTTGACAGCATCTCCATTGGCAAATCTTTGTAACCCCTCTTGCACGCTAGGCTCAATCTGACCTTCAATCACTGCAATTTCAATGAGGTATAAATTTGTTTTCAAAGCATATTTGAAACATTTTTTTGTGCAGGTTATAAATCATTCTCAGAGAGTTTGTCGACCCTTACCACAGTGAGGTTGAATCATTGCCAAGAAGCCTCACACAGAGGCATTGTTATCCAGTTTCTGAGCCAAACCTCTTGCTTGTGACGCCTCATCGAAGGAGGCCGATCCCTCTACTCTTAGCTACCTATCCAAAGGCCTAAATCAGCCTGTTGCTATACAAAACGGTGCTCCAAGAGGGTCTATCCCCTCTGCCAATCAATAGAGTCCTCACATAGAGGACTACCCACCCAACTTGTCACCCATTTCGTGGCATCCAAACACTCCGTCTCTGCATATTTTCTGGCAATTTCACCAAAAGTGAGCAAAGTCATGGGTTTTGATAAGAACATTTGGAGTCACATTCAAACTACGACGGCTGTCCTATTCATTGTGTTTTTTGTCAAAAATGATGACATAAGAAACTTGGGGTGCTGACATCAGCGAGGAGAAAAAGGAGAAAAGGAGGGCACCAAAATTTTAAAGTTAAGCCCCTGGTCATATGGGCTTTTAGCCCTTGGTCACTCCCTACCATAGAGGGCTTATTTTTTCTCCCTCATCAAGTTTTTTTTCTCTCCAAATTTTATTTTGCTCAAAATTTTTCAAGCATATTGTAATTTTTTTGAAAGTGTAATTTTTTTTCATACAATCTCGTAATCAAGTCATTCAAAAGGCAAAAGTGCTTATTTTTTCAAGCTCTATCATTCTAGCCTGTCAATGCACTATCATTATAAAGTACCTATGCATGTTAGTTTAGAGTGACAAAAACACTCCTTTAATATTTGAGCAATCTGGGGGGGAAACTACACATAATCAAGGGGGAAATTTGTGTTTTCATATTGCACACTTCTTAGGGAAGTGTTTTTGTGAGAGTGTTACCTTTTTCACATCTCACTTTTACTTTCTCTATCTCTCTTTCTTTCATGTTTTTTTGCATCTACTATCTGTGTGACTAAAAGGCATCATGGAGTCTATAGTTCTTATTCCTCCACTAACACCTTTCAATTATCATGATTGGAAGATTAAAGTCGGTCTTGTGCTAAAAAATAAGGGCCTATATAGGATAACTATGAGAATAGAAAAAGAACCTAATGCGGCTAAAGAGAAAGAAAAGTTTTTCAACAAATGTGATAAAGCATTTGGCTTTTTGTGTTTAAATCTATCTCCAGAATTATTGTTTCATGTCAAAAACTTAGCTACACCTAATGAAGTGTGGGATACTTTAGACAAACTATTTGGAAAAAATGATGAACTCAGAAGTCATGAATTGGAAAATCAACTCTTAGGTCTTAGTCCTAGAAATTACTCAACTTTAGAAGATTTCTTCACAAAGTTTAAATCTTTAAAGTTATAGTTAGAAGATTGTGGAATTGATAAGAAAGAGGATCAATTAATCCTTTCCGTACTTTCCAAATTAGGTCTTGAATTCTCTATGTTTGTATCAACTTTCTATTCTACTAAAAGTGCTTTTGGAGCATCATGGAAAATGCCTACTCTAGATAAATTCATTTTTTATCTCACAAGGGAATAGGAGAAACTAATTCAGATGGGTTCTTTGAAGTCTATGAAGCCTTGGGCTCTAATTGCAGGGACTGACAAGCCAAAAACTTCAAATGGGAAGAAAAACACTAAGAAGGACAAGCATAGTAAGAAAATAGATAAAATTGATGATATCAAAAAGGATAATTCTTCTCAACAAAGTAAGCACATTACAGAGAGGATAATATGTGCCTTTTGTAAAAAACTAGGGCATGATGAACATAAATGCCTGAAGAAACAAATTGAAAGTCTCTCAAATATTCTCAAAAAGAATAACATTGGGCTACCTAATTCTATCAAGGCATCTACATCAACTCAAGATAATAACAAGGACAAAGAGAAATCAAAAGGCAAAGCTCTAGTTGTTAAATCATCTTCATCTTCATCTCCATCATCGATTATTGATTACAGTACTACTCATCAGATGGGTTCTTCTTAGGTTGTATTCACATCCTTATAAGAGAACATGAGGAAAGAAAAGAGAAAGAGGAGAAATAAGTGTAGCAAGTAGCACTTGTGAAAGAAAGAAATGAAGAAAGAAGAGTGTCCATGAAGTAGACACTAATGGAGACATTGTGGTCTTTTATTTTGTTTATTAATATTGTGTTTACAGAAGTGTATGCAGGTTTGAAGAATGTGTTGAGGAAGATTGAGGAAGAGACCCTAAATATTATGAGAGATGGAGTAAGAATAGCTTCCAAAGAGAGAGTAGAAGATGAGAAGGAGAGATGGTTGATTGCAATAGAGTGTCAAGAAGAGTTTTCAGCAGTGATACAATGTAGAGTACTAGAGCATGAAGAGGAGTATGAAACTGTAGATGTCCAGCAAAGTAAAGAAGATGATGAAGCAACCATGCAGTTTCAGGATGCTCTAGAGGATGATACAGATAAAGAAAAGGAGTCATGTAAAGCAAAAGAGATAACAAGTCATGAAGCCAAGATGAAAAGAAATTTGGGATAGCTGGTAATAGAAGGACAAAATGATAATTTTGGTAAGGAAACTATTAGGTTTGATTGTATGAATAGAAGTGTGAATATGGATAGACAAGTTGATAAGAAGAAGAAGCAATTGGAAAATGCAAATGTGATTAACAGTCATGGGTACATAGTACCATATTGGCAGGGAAACTAAGTTGTTATGGGGTAGCAATTAAATAGTAAAAATGCAAATTCTTTTGATTGTGTTTTTGCTAACAAACAAGTGCAAGGAATGAGGGTTGTGCAGATGCATAAGTGGCAACCAAATGTGAGAATGAATTGGCCAGCAAAGAGGCCTAAGAAAAATTATTTGAGGTTGAAGAAAAATCAAGCTATACAAAACAAGGGAAGTATAAGTGCAACAAGGAAAAGAGAGCAGCTCAAGGTGGTGACAAATAAAATATGGAGAGAAAAGAGTGTAAAGGTAAGTGGTGCAACAATGAATGATACTGAGATGATAAAAAGAGTGGGGATTAAAAAGGGAGATAGTAATAAGGAGCAGGTAGAGGAGACTAAGCCAAATGATCCTGGAAGCAAGGTGAAGCCAGTAGAAGATGACAAGGAAAATAATAGCTATGAGCCTACAGTGGAGTTGCAGCAAGAGAAGCAAGATAAATGTAAGGTAAAGGAAAAACAAATTGATTGTGTTGAAGATGATGATTGTGAAGCCTTGAGTAAAATTTGTAAATATGAGGAAGACATATGGAGGACTATAGATGAAAAGGAAATGAGGAGGAGCAAATGCCAAAGGAGGCAAGAAGGCAGACAAAGATTGGGAGATGTAGGTATGATAGAAAAGAGGAAAAGTTGAATAGAAGAGTTGAACAGAAAAAAAGGACAATAGGCTTAAACATGGGATCAACATTGTTCCAAGGAGAAGAAGACAAGCAGAAGAATGATGAAAACAATGCAGCATTAGAATTAGCAGGAGTAGTAAGTGAAAACACTGAAGAGGATTTGTTGAAGTAGTTGGTAGCCATTGAGCAAGAATGAAATAAAAAGGTAGAAGGTATGAAGCTGTGTGGGACAGCCAAGAAAACCTTTAGGGAGGTTAAAGAAAATGAAATAGAGGTTGTTGTAGAAATGAAGGATGTGGCAGTCATGACAAGTTATGAGATGAATGTGATGGGGCATGAGAAGGAAAATGAATCCAAAACTAAGTTGTTGTAGCAGTTGTCCATAAAAGGGGAGTGGCTAGAAAAGATGTTGAATAAGAAAGTTGAGCATGAAAAGGAAGAGTGTAATGTGGCAGGCATGGAAAAATTTTCATTAAATTATGATATGTTAGATGTGGAAGAAAGGAGGATTCAAGAACGGAAGTGGACAATGATGGATGAAGATGATCACATGAAGGCATCCCACAGTGTTGTACCAAAATGTTGGAAGGATGTTGTTTATGGACTAGAGAGAATGTGGAAGAAGAGGAATAAAAGATAATTAAGTTTGTAGAAGTAACAGATGTGTAGGAGCACATGATCCTTGTCCCCTGGGGAGTCTGATGTAGGGGCATCTTCTAAATTTTCAAATTTAGTGTAGCAGGTGATTTTTGGGTTTGTTGAGGGTCAGATCACTAGATATAGATGGTAGGGAGTTCCTATCGCCAATGCAACAAGAACATACATAGTTAGTTAGAAAATTATTCCTAGGCTTCATCTGGGAGGCCATTAGTTGCAGGTAGATGTTGACAGATGGATAAGAGGCATATGATAGAAGATGGTTGATCGATTAGCTAGTCGTTACAAGGTTTCAGTTACAAATGCAGAAGGTAGGCAGTAACGGTGAGAGAGGTGGATGAGCTTGTAGACTAATGGAAACAATAAGAGGCATGCGGCAAAATTGATAGTGGCTGGAGGGTGGTTATACAAAGGCCAAATCACAGTCCTCGTGGAAAGAGAATAAGTAAAAGAATAGGCATGCGGTTGAGAATGGGAGACCATTGGGAAAGTATGGCAGGTAGCACTCAGCAACGCTGGGCATAGCGAAAGAGTAATGATTATAGAGCTATTTTGGAAGGAAGATCGATGTTATATCTATAGGAGGATGAATTCATAAGGGAGAGAGAATGGCTGAAGAGAAGAAGGCCGAGTTACAGAAGGAAAAGGTTGATAAGAAAAAGGGTTGAGAGACTGCTTGGGAAGAGAAGAAGGCTAGATTATAATTGGAAATAGTATGTGAAATTGATGTAGGAGCATCCCTGGTTCAAGAGTAATCTTGCATCAACCAAAAACAATTTGCATTTTAGTTTGTTTGCATTTCAATTCTTTCGTTTTCTAGTTTAGTTTAAGCAGTTTCAGCTTGTGGTCCAGTTTTGGCAATTCAGACCTTTCGGATCTAGACTTAGCATCTACATTCATTCATCTACATCGTATCAAGTATTCAGAGAATTTGGATCAGTTATTGAAAAGATATCTCTATCAGAAGTTGGTTGTTTCTTAGAGAAGAGCATCCTGATATTCACTGGCAACCAGCTGAAGGAGAAACTTGCGGAAGCATTTCCTGATCTGTGGAGTCTAATGACACATCATTCAATGATCTTTGGTTCGTGACTAACCTTCCTCAGAGATCTGCACTTCATTCCATTCATTTACCGAAAGTGTCTATGCATTTAGGTCTGATCTATCTATGTTCACATGTTAAATCTCTTCTTTGGAATTTGTGATCTTCCTTGGCTGACGCGGAGGAATCTATTGGTCCAAAAATGATATATATTGATGCAATAGATCCTTAGGAAAGTAGCTATTCACATAAGAAAGATATGATAGTTTAGATTTATGCAAAGGAGCCTCAGAGCTTTATCTTGTGCATGTATGTATTCAGACATTTGAGCCCTAATTGTAAGCCCGCATGTTGCCTACCAGATTGTATTTGAATTCTTTGATATACTGAATTATTGAATCTACATTTGTTTTGATTTCTCTAAGTTGTTTTTGTTGTGTTTACTCTTGCTGCATGGCCCGGATTGTTCATTTTGTGAACCCTCCTACCATGATTGCACCAGAAATGAGAAGGCTAAATAAGGAAGAAGGCAGAGGATTGAACAATGCCAACAGCTGTAGGAGTCAAGGGAAGAATCAGGATGAATGGAAAGGCAGTAGTTAAAGAAGGCCATGTGTAAGTATATAGAGCAGACAAAAGACTATATGTAGAGGAAGGCTGAAAGGAGGAAGAGAGGCCACTGCCAAAGAATCAGCAAGGTGTTTTGAGTAGGCCGAATGCAGAAGCAAGGAGGAAAATGAATAGGAAAGATAGATGCCAAAAAGGTAAGAGGTTGGTATGCGGATAATGGGGAATACAAAAGAATGCAGAAACGAGTGACGACAGGATGAGCATTATTGTAGGAGATTGATAATCCAATGCTAGCCCATCCATCTGGGTAATCTATGTCATTAGAAATTTTGTAATATGTTCTTCGTAATATATAATGGTGTCTTGCATTAATTTGCGTCATGGCTTTGTGATATGCTTATGATTACCTCTTATGTATTGGTAAACACAATCCCTGTTTGTGAATTTTAAACACATTGAGAAATTTTGGTTCCTGTCACCCTGTCGACCAGTTGTATGTCTTAATTTCTAGTTCCTGTTGCTATTAAAACGAGTTTGTAGAGATCTCATGGTAAGAGATCAACATAGAAAAAGAGGAGAGTATGTCCATTTGTGTAAGATTATTGAGTTGGGTCTTAGAGCATGAGTTTTAAATCTTGTGCTATCACCAAGCCATCCATATGATTCTAAAGACTACAGATCCCCCAGGTTTAGTTTTAAAGTCCCCAAATAGAGTATCATGGAAATGCAATTTGCCCCAAATTTTTTCTTCATCAGAATAGCATTCATGACATTGGTTCTTACCAATACCTTCTATGGTTCATCACCAATCAGAGATTTGATTATCCACTTTGCTGCCAAGGCAACACCTTGGATCCTCAAGTCTTTAAACCCCAGCCCTCCCAATTCTTTTCTCATGCAAGACCACCTCCACTAGACCAAATATTTTTTAGCCTTCCCCTTTCCATCAGACCACAAAAACTTCCTTATCAACTTGTGAATAATGTCAAACTGATAGTTAGAAAAAAGCTACATGGAAGAGTAGTACATTCAGTAAGCTAACAAGAATTTTTGGCAAACCTGAACTCTGCTAGCTAATGAGAGGTGCAATTTGCTTGAGTTCTTAAGTTTCTTTTCAATTTTGGTAAAAAGCCAATCCCACATAAGTTTCAAGGAGGGGCTAATAGAAAATGCCCCTTAATGTTATTTTTATAAGGTTCGAATAAACCCTTGTTCAATAGAACCCATATTCATAAGAAGGGGTCTCAAGGGGTTTTCTAGAACCCCCTTTCATTAGAACCCACTTATTTTGCCCCTGCCCCTTTCCAGCTACAATTTTATGCAGATTTATGGGTTTTGAGGCTCAAGTTGAGGATCAAACTAGAATCAACTTGACAAACCTAGTTGCAGGATTATAGTCCTCGAAACGAGCTCTCCATCGAGTATAATTTTAATATATTTTGATTTTATTATACATTTTATTTTTTAGTTTAATTAAATATAGGTTTTTCACCGAAAATCAAGCTATCTATTATACACATGTGGAAAAATAGTATATGACCAAAAAAATTTGAAAAATATCTATCCTCTTGGTATTCATGTCTTTGATCCAACAAAAAAAATCCGATACATACAAAAAAAGTTATGTGCTTTATAGTACACCTATGTCTAAATTGTAATTGGTTTGACTTCAAAACTTAATTAAAAAAATATTTACTAAAACATTATGAAACCAAATGTATCTATGATTAGTGAAATCAAAATGAGATAGAAAACACAAAACAAGTGCATAAAAATAAATGTTATACCTCACTATGACTCACAAATCCAAGATAGGGTTGTAGAAGCATGCACCCAAGAGCTCCTAGATATACCCTAGATAATGGATTCAATGTGAAATGCTCTACCTAATGCAACTCACAAGTTACCTCAAGAGATTTTTTGGCATGGTAACATTACTTAGAAAATTGGATGATAAAATGGCTTGGAGGATGTTGTATTTATAGGCATTTTAGAGAAATTTTGATCCAATGGTTGAGATTGATTTAGGAGATCAATGGTGGAGGATGAAAGTGATGTGGAGGGCCTAGATCTCATTTTAGAAAATGGAGGGCTAGGAATAAAGATGAATTTTAAATTCATTTTGGGAAAGGGGTGGAGTTAATGAGGTTGGGTGAGATGGATTATTTCTAAATTAAAAATTCACACGGGGAAGGGTAAAATGAATTAAAAATTTATTTGGGGAAGAGTGGATATTAATGAGTTATGGCATGTGTAAGGGGTGTAAGAGGTATTAAATAAAGATTATGACACATGTGTATAAAAAATTGATTTATATGAGATATATTTCAATTTTTTATTTGTGGGATGTGGAGAGGAGTGTTAATCAAGGTTTGACCATTTTAATTAGGGTGATTAGCCTAATTAATATGGTTGGAAAAAATTAGGGAATGGGTTAATGGGAGGTTAAAATTAATTAAATAAGGTTTTATTTAATTAATCCTAAGGTTAGGATAATATAGGCTAGAGTAAGCAATTAAATAATGACTATTTAATTACCTAGGGTAGGGATAGGTTAATTAATAGGCTGAATTAATTAGTTAAACATGATTTACCTAATTAATTGAATCTAGTGAGAATGGGGGAATTAACCAAATAAATATTACATATTTATTTAATTAATTGGCTAAAGTTGAACCATTGAATTAATAAAATTAATCTAATTGTTGGGATAGAATGATGAAAAATTAGGTGATGAAGGGATAATTAACTAAATAAAAATTTAATTAATTGATTAGAAGGGAAATTGGTATGTTTAGGGATGTTGGGAGTCGGTTTGACGATGGAGACATTTTTAGGTGTCTACATTTGCCCCTCTTTGACGTGGCATCAGGACCTAGCAGGGAAGTGGCGTCAAGTCAAAGAAAAATATGCCCCAGCTGCCGAGAAGGAATAAAATGAGTGAGGGATGCCCCCTCGAGGTCGCCGAGAAAAAAAAATTTCAAGCGATTTCTCGAAAGGACGCGACGGGAGTGAAGGTTAGATAGAGGATGGAAAAAGAAGATGACGGGAAGAAAAATGGAGGAAAAAGGTTGTGATCTGCACCTTGGAGGGGAAAAAGAGTGGGCAAAAGGATGACATGGCTTACTATATTTAGACTAGTAGGCCCTAAGGGTGCCACATTTTCACAGATTGAATTCTCAAGAAGAAGGAGCAAAGGAGAGATGGTAGAGTGCAATCTCAGATTCCTGTGACTCACCCACATTTCTGAGCATTTCCGATCGTATGGCCGGGCACCGGAGGTGAGACCCCAAGTAGGGCCTAACCCTAGCTTTGTCATTTCTTGATTTTGTCACATTTTTTTGGGCTTCAGGAATTTGGGATTGGTGTTGTGGCACTATCGCAAGATTGCGTGGTGCTAAAAAGAAGTGGATTAGCGCAATCCTCTGGATTGGTACTATCCGCTAGGGTAGAACAAAGGTGGATTGGTGCTATATGCTTAATGTTTCGTGCCATCCTCTGTATTAGCGCAATTTGTGTAGGGTTTATGGTTTTGGCGTATTAGCGCCAAATAGGGGGAAGGGTAGCGCTATCTTTTAGATAAGCGTTATAATGGATAATGACGCTATCTTTACAATTAGCGCTATGTTGAGGAGTAGTGCTATACTTGATATAGGTGCTATCGAGAAGGTTGGCACCATTCTTTAGATTGGCGCCAAGTGGAAGGGTAGTGCCATTTGTTGAAATGGCGCAAAAACGCTGCGCAGTGGCACTATATTGTGAATTAGCGCCCTAGGGAAATGTGTTAGCGCCATCATTAGAAATAGAGCAAAATATGGTCTGTTATGGTGCCAAAGTGTTTTTTGGTTTTCCACATTAGAAGAAAGGGGTGGATTTAGAAAAAGATAGGTAGATTTTTGACCAAAAAACTATGGATGTAGGATACAAGGTCATTTATAGTGTCCTCGCGGGAGTGACACATGCCGTCTGTGATGGCACTATTTGATCAGTTTGATGATACCACCCAAGCTCAACTAGCGAGGTTAGGGCTTTTGACAGCTGTATCGATGCCAGTGTTGTGAGTTCATAGAGCTCTAATTACTACTGTTGTAAAGTGGTATTGGCTAGAGACTTATTCATTTTTGCTTCCTATTGGTGAGATCACCATCACTCTTGAGGATGTTTATCGCATCCTCAAGCTACCGATTCATGGTCATCAGGTGACATATGACACGAGGAGGGGACGAAGGGCCTTGATTAGAGTATTTGGCCACAATCACATGGCTTTGTCAGCAGATGGAAGGGAGACGAGCTATGAGGAGACATTGGTGGCGGGTGCAGATCACTTTGCTTTATTCCTGTGTGGATTGATTGGTGGCATAGTGATGCCAAATAGGACAGGCAGGGGATTTCTAGTTGGATGGGGAGAGATGATTGAGGGGATGGTCTGACATGAGACCGTGTATGCTTGGGGACCGGCGATGTTGGTGCAGCTTTATCACGAGATGCATACAGTTGTTTATCATCGTGATTCAGCTTTATCAACCGAGGTTACTTTGCTACATGTGTGGATCTGGGAGCATATTCCAGTTACTCAGCTAAGATGTGGGTATTATCACCGTCTGTTTGAGGCCTTTGTTTTCCTGTATCAAGATGCTAAGTATACATACACTGGGCAGGTTCGGTATTGGAGACGGGTGTTGGATGACGTCATTCAGGTTACTTGGTGACCATACATCAGAGTGGAGCCTTAGCCAGATGATAATGTTCATATGCCTTTCACTTTCTAGCAGCACTACCTGATAGGTCGAGGGGACCATACAATTAATATGTATCTATTGTCACGAGTTATATAGTAGTTTGGGTTACGATAGGATGCTCCATAGAAGATGGTGATTTTTGCACGGACCCGTCGAGATGTCCGTTATTGGCCTGCAGCCATACATCCTCGGGTTGCCCTGGAGGATTTTATGGCTTTGGAGCCATTGATGTGGGATTAACAGAGTGTGGTCAGGGATGCAAGCACTACTCCTACGTATAAGATATGGTGGCGGATGTGGCGACCTACATGGTTTACTAACCCTGCAGAGGAGGTGGTAGTGTCAGGAGATGAGGAGTCTGAGGAGGATGGAGATGATGATTCTGATGGAGATGATTTCTTGGATGAGGGAGAGGAGATTATTGTGGACTATCTTGTGGAGGTTGGGGGAGATGGGGAGAAGAGGGAGATTGGGAGAGATGGGGAGCTGATGGATGTGTTAGCAGCAGCAGCAACTGGATAGGTCGGGCTCAGGGGAGAGGAGTAGGCAGGTGGTAGTTCACAGGTGCCCCAGTAGTAGGTACGAAAAGGGGTACCTGTACAACAGGTACCTATTAAGCAGGTCCAGATTGGAGTGGTGTAGAGGCAGGGAGGACCTCGACAACATGGGGGATAGTTGAGGGTAGGTAGGGGTGTTCTACCCCCACCATAGGTATCACAGCTATAGTAGGCTGTTGTGGCAGGACAACAAGTAGATGCGGGCACTTCAGTGGCAGTTGGAGAGCCAAGGCTTCAAGGGTCCTCATCACATCGGTGGCCTCAGAGTGGAGAGGAGGAGGAGGTTAAGACTCTGCGGGCATAGGTAGCTAGCCTGCAGGAGGCTTTAGAGAGTCACGAGGCAGAGTTACTGTAGTTGCGGGGTACAGTTGCATTATTAGATGGTATAGATGGATAGGTGGCTACATTACGGGTGCAGTTAGCCCAGGCATAGGGTGAGATAGTAGTTTTGACATGAGAGCTGGATGTTGCCCTTGCGAGAGCTCGGCAGGCGGAGGCTATAGTGGCTAGCTTATAGGCTCCAGGTACCGGTATGACCCTAGTTTTGACACTGATGCAGACACAGTTGTCTTAGGTATAGGGATAGTTGTTAGAGGCTAGAGGACGAACAAATTATTATTGGGCCCTCTATCATGCGACAGTGCCTGCAGAGCAACATGCACTGAGCTAGAGTCAGCTCAGTGGATCCAGGACATCTAGGTCACACAGGTCTAGATCAGTTTAGTCTGTTCAGCAGGTGATGGGTCCCCCATCACATGTACCTGAGCAGGCTACATAGGTACAGGTTCAACCATAGCCACAGCCATAGGCAGGACCACAGCCACCACCAGGGCCAGGATCCCCCACTGAGTCAGAGAGAGGGTCCTCTATGTGACAGTTGTATCATTTTGGCCCTTGGAGGCATTGTATCATGACATGTTATTATATTTTTTTGATGTTATGGATATACCTAGTGATGTGATATGATGGATATAATGATGGTTTACTTATTTTGATATATGCATGTTTGTGATTTATAGACTATGATGTATAATGTGGATAAATGTTTAGATTAATAAGCATTTATTATGGATGTAAAATGTAATGCAATGGAAATGTATGTTTATCTTAATAAACATATGTTATGTATGGAAATATGGATATGCAACTAGATGGTTATAAAATGCAACTAAATGATTATGATTATGATTATGCAATGTAACTAAATGATTATGCTTATGTGAGTAGATGTAGCTAAATGATTATGAAATGATATATGGAATGCAATGTAATGATTATGGAATGCAAACTAAGTGTAAATTAAATGATTATATGCAATTTAAATGATTATGAAATGGAATGTAATGATTTATGAAATTTCACTAAATGATTTTAAAATGCTCCTAATTGATTGCAAACTAAACGATTATGATATGAAACTAAAGGATTCTAAAATGCACCTAAATGAAATGCAAATTAAATGATATATGATATGCAAACTAAATGATATATGAGATGCCAACTAAATGATATGTGAGATGCAAACTAAGTGATATGAAATGCAACTAACTAATTACGATGTGCAACTACATGATTCTAAAATGCACCTAAATGAAATGCAAATTAAATGATATGTGAGATGCAAACTAAAGGGTTCTAAAATGTACCTAGGTGATTGCAAATTAAATGATTATGGTATGCAAACTAAATGATATGTGAGATGCCAAGTAAATGATATGTGAGATGCAAACTAGGTGATATGTGAGATGATTAAGTCTTGATACACATGATGTTCTTTGTTGAATCCTGGGTGGTGGGGCTGTGTGATAGGGGAATGGGTGGGGAGAGGATAAGGTTTGATGGCTTGGGTACGGAAATGATTGGCTATGGTTAGATTGGGGGGGGGGAGGGTGGGGCATGAGGAAATTGTTAGGTCATAAGACACCATGTCATTAAGGGGAGATTTACTTTGGCTTAGGGTGTGTTGAGTGAGAATAAGTTGGAGGAGTGGGATTAGTGAGGGGATTTAGGACAGGGGGGTTAGCTAGGTATTTACGAAATCTAGGCCCAGATGGTATAGTTGAATAAATGATTAGCAGGATGATTTGAGCTAATAATAGTAGTTGCATAACATTAATTAAGAGCATTTCTTAGTTTATTATAGCAATGTTGGATACAGTTCACAAAGGTATGAGATGACCTATGTGATGATATATATCCCACGATTGCATGGACTAGACCCACAAACAATAGGTTGATTTCAAGTGTGCCCAAGGTAGTATAACCTTGCCTGGCTAGGGAAGGGGACTCATAGTAATGAGTGCTAATAGTACATATAAGGTATTGATGCCTATATATGCAAATGAGGCACATCATGCTAGAACTAACCCAGGCCTCAAGATATGAATACTATTCTTGCAGTAATGAAACCAACCCACAAGCATAGCATACAGAAATAATGACCATGTCTACTCCAGGTGTTGTCTGCCACTTAACATGATATAATGAGATCAAGGTAGCTTTGGAAATGACCTAGAGTGAAACAAAAAGATAAAAATCAATAATAAAAAAGACCAACAAAAAGATACAAATAGCCATTGTGTGCTCTTGCCAAGATACATGTTGATAGGATGACAAATTCTTGTCCATTGTAGGAATGATATATTCTAGGATGTAAATTAGTTGGATTTTGTTGGATAATTTTTGAAAGGTGGGCAAAAAGGATAGTCAGGCCATGTGTGGGATTATAGTTGGTATGTTGATTGATGATTTTTGCGTGAGGAACCATGCTTCAAGCGTATACTTAGCGTGTGTGTCATTTATTGGGTCCAGCAAGCTTAGTGATTGGGGACCATCCAAATGGGTTAGATGGGTACGTCTTATGTACCTAAGTACTGGATACATCCTTCGTATTCTAGATTGCCTACATACCTTGTGTCCACAGGATCAAGGTACTTTCAAGATGCGGGCGAGATGAATATGTAGTTCTGGCATGACTTGATGATGTGGGAATGTTTTAGGATGGGTGTGATGCTAAGGGTTGATGGATGTTGATGGTCGTGAGTTGCAGCGAGATTGGTGTATGGGGGTGATTTGTAGCAAATCTTTAGAAATGTTTTTTGGATTTTCGTGATTTTTCTATTGTTTTTAGATTTTAATTTTCTATTGTTTTTGGATTTTTTGATTTTTTGCTATTTTTGGATTTTTTGATTTTCAGTTGTTTTTGGATTTTTTGATTTTCAGTTGTTTTTGGATTTTTTGATTTTGAGCTATACAGATGGAAGCTTTCAAGGATCCTCATTCCATGAATTAGCTTTGGGTGGGGTAATGCAGGGTGGGCAATTGGATTTGATGTTTCAGAATTCCAAGCCATGGGATGTGTGCAATATGGAGTGTTGTGATGGAAATAGGACTTATTAGATGGTAGAACCAGCCATTTCACATGGCGCCTGAAATAGGTTTTCACCATAGTACCAATCCGAGGTATCACCGAAGTGATTTTCACCATTGGAAGGCTTTATTGCACTCAGGTTTTTCTTTATTTTTTTGATTTTTTGATTTTGTTAAATTTTTTTGTGACTTTTTGATTTTTTGCTTAGGATACTCGATGGGTTATGTGTAGAATTTCTTCAGGTGTAGAATGTTCATAGGCTCATCCAGAGGCTACCCCTCAGGTGTTGCAAGCTAGTATGTTCCTGATCCATAGCTAGCTATGATGACATAAGGCCCTAGCCAATTGGGCTCAAATTTTCCTTTCTTAGGGCGCTCCTGCATGTTTTTCTGGTTTTCCATAAGTACAAGATCAACTACTTCAAATTTTTGGTTTCTAATTTTCTTATGATAGCTTCTTCTGAGGATATTTTGATAGGCCTATAGGTGGTTCAACCCATCCAGACATTTCTCATCTAGTAATTCTAGCTCATGCAACCTTGTGACTTGCTATTCCTCATCATTGATTATATTTTACAGAGATACTCTTAGGGATGAGAGCTCGACCTCAATAGGTAAAATGGCTTCGGATCCAAATACAAGGGAATATGGAGTGGCTCCTGTGGGGACACGGATGCTTGTGCGATAGGCCCATAGGGCAGGATTGAGCTGGTGGTGCTAGTCACGGCTGGCTTCATTAACTGTCTTCTTTAGAATGTGGAGGATGGTTTTATTTAAAGCTTCTGCTTGACCGTTTCCTTGAGGATAATATGGAATGGAGAAGTAGTGTTGGATTTGTAATTTTTCACACAAAGTGTGGACTTCCTGGTTCTTGAATGGCTTTCCATTGTCGGTGATGATGGAATGAGGGATACCGTAACAACATATGATATAATGGAGGATGTACTTGGATATCTGGGTTCCAGTGGTGAAGGTGAGTGGTATTGCTTCCACCCACTTAGTGAAGTATTCGGTAGCTATGATGATGAATTTATGGCCATTGGATGATGGTGGATGTATTTTGCCTATGAGGTCAAGTCCCCACTATGAAAAAGGTGACGACATCGTGATCGGTTGCAATTCTTGTGCTGGTGCGTGAATGAGATCTCCATGTTGTTGACATGGCAGGTACTTTTTTACAAACCGGTAGGTGTCTCATTCCATGGTTGGCCAATAGTATCTGGTCCTTAGGATCTTTTTAGTGAGAGTGGGTCCACTTGAATGTGCCCCACAAATGCTTTCATGTACCTCTTGCAAGGCCACTTCAGCTTCCCTAGAGTCTAAACATTGTAAAAGTGTGTCATCAAGACTCCTTTTGTATAGGGTATCTCCTACAAGGGTGAAGCGGGAGGCTCGACAGATGAAAGTTTTTCATTATGAGGCGGATAGGTTAAGAGGGATGATGTTATCATGGAGATATAGATAAGTTTCTTGATACCATGGGGATTTGGGACTAATGACTTTGCACACTAGCTCTGATTAGGGAACATCATATGCTAGAATAGGGAGCTCTTCTATCAGGAATTCACACTTCTTGCTATCTTTCTTCATGTCGACCAGGGATCCGATGGTGGCCATGGCGTCTATAGCTTTGTTATTTAGCCTTGTGATATGTTCAAAGTGGATGTCATCAAAATAGTCTTTAAAGTCATTGACCATCTTTTTGTAAGGTAGTAGTTTATCATCCTTGGTCTTGTACTCATTGTTTACTTGCCGGATGACTAGTTGAGAGTCTCCATACACTGTCAACTTTTCAATTCTCCATTTGATTGCCATTCGGAGACCTGCGATAAGGGCCTCATACTTTGCCATATTGTTGGTACATGGGAATGTAATTTTGAATGACTTGGGGATGGTGTCACCTTGAGGGGTAACAAACAAGATGCCCGCCCCCAAGCCTCTGTGTGTATATGACCCATCAAAGTACATTTTCCATGTTTCCATTGCCGATGCTATTGTCAAGATGGTTTCGTTAGGGAACTTTGCTAGTGTAGGACATTCTGCAGGAATGGGTGCTTCAGCCAGCTGATTAGTGATAACCTATCCTTTGATGGCCTTTCTCTTAGTATATTCAATGTCAAATTCAACAAGGATCATGACCCATTTTACCATTCTCCCAATAAGAGCATCTCTGTGTAGCAGATATTTTAGTGGATCAATTTTTGTGATGAGCTTAGTTTTGTGAGTGATCATCTAGTGTCTTAGTTTTTGTGAAGTAAAGACTAGGGCTAGACATGCTCATTCAATTGGTGTATAGTTTAGCTCATAGGATATCAGGGTGTGATTGATGTAATATATGGCTCTTTCCTTCCCTTGCTCATCGTGCTGTGCTAATAAGGCTCCAATAGCTATTTCTATTGCTGAGATGTATAATAGGAGGGCTTCTCCTTGCCTTGGCGGAGTTAGAATAGGGGGATTAGATAGGTAATCTTTTAGCTGGTCGAAGGCAACTTGACACTGATTGTTCCAGATAAAAGCTGTATCCTTTCTGAGTAGATGTTGGAAAGGTTGAAATTTATCAGTAAGTTGAACAATAAACTGACGAATGGACTGGAGTTTCCCTTGTAGACTTCTTAGCTATTTTAGTGTTTTTGGAGGAGGCATTTTAGTGATGGCTTTGAATTTTGCGGGGTCTACCTCAATTCCTCTTCTGGAGACTATGTATCCCGAAAGTTTTCCGGAGGTGACCCCAAAGACACATTTCTTTGGATTCAGGCGAACATTGTATTTCTCCAGTCAGTCAAAGATCTTTGCTAATACATCCAGGTGTTCCTTCTGTGTCTTTGATTTTCCTAGCAAGTCGTCCACATAGTCTTCCATGATGTGGTGGAAAAGATCATGGAAGATGACAGTCATGGCTTGTTGATATGTGGCTCCAGCATTCTTTAGGCCAAATGACATTACCACCTAACAATACGTCCCCCATGGACATATAAAGGCTGTCTTATGTTGGTCCTCTTCTACGATCCTAATTTGATTATACCCTGAAAAACCATCCATTAGGGATAACATCTTGTGTCCTGCCGTAAGATCCACTATCATATCAATGTTTGGTAAAGGGAAGTCATCCTTTGGGTAGGCTTTGTTAAGATCTCAGAAGTTGGTGCAGCAATGGATTCAGCCATCAGGTTTGGCTACTAGTACTACGTTGGAAACCCATTCGGGATAATCAATTGGTCGGATGAATCCAACATCTAGTAGTTTCTTCAATTTTGTTTTGACTAGGAGGGCCACCTAAGGGTTCATTTTTCTTAGCTTCTGTTTCACTGGTTTTGCATCAAACCATACTACAAGGTGATGGATGACCAAAGCAGGATTGAGCCTTGGCATGTCTACATAAGTCCATACAAAATTGTGATTTCTGCATTTGAAAAAGGCTAAGAAGTTTTCCTGCTCTATTGCACCGAGATATTCTGCCTGAAGGTGATTTTTGGCTCTTCTTCTGTCCCAAGATTCATCTCTTCAGTTGGCTCCACCAAGATGAGTGATCTGTCGGGATATACCTTCTCTATCTCGGGAAGGCCCATGCTTCCATCTCCTAGCGTGTTGTGGAGGTTTTCACTAGGAGATACGTGCTTTATTTTTACTTTTTTGGGATCTGACACTACCATGGAATAGTTTTCACCATCAGATCCATGTTTGATTTTTATATTTTTACGATTGGAAGCAGGGGTTGTCTCCCCAAAATAGGCAGCTATATCAAGTTCCATAATGTATCCTTCTTTATGATCTCCCAGGGGGAAGTGATCTCTAACTCCCATCATTTCAGTGATTGCTTAGTCATTTGGTGTTATGTAAAAGACAGGAGGTCCCTGTTGGTCCCAGTCTATGAGGTTTGGGTATACAAGGGGTAAGTCATTGGATGAAGAGGTTAGGGTGGTGACTATGTATATAGTACATATGGACGATTCAAAGAATTTGGAAAAGTCACTAAAGGAGTCTTGATGGCCTGTTTTGTTGACATTATCGACTTCAAGGGAGACCGTAGTGACCTCAGCTAGGATACAATCGCTAGTAGTGAGGATACGTTGTCGTTGACCATATCCTAACCCTTGAGTATAAGGATTTCTTGTCGCTTGGACTGGTTCCATGATCACTTGTTCATGAATACCACCTTGTCCTTTATAGCCCATGTTTTTGACAATCTCTGACCCTTTGCCATAGATCTCTGTTGGTATTGTGGGAGGTCCTTGCTCCATTTCCTCATCTTTATATAGCCATGATGATATGTCTTCAAGTACATCTTGATCAAAGAGATGTTTCTTCTCAAAGGTAGGTGATGGTTTACATTTGATAACAACTATATTGGCTTCTTCTTTCTTTGGGATACCGAGCATTTTAGGGTTGGGTAATGTGCCCACACAAAAGGTACTGTGTAAGTCATATTCCCCACATCCCATGTCACTAAGCTTGATCTTGACCTCAGGCAGTGGAGGTGTTTGGGATGAAGTGGTGGCAATGTCGGCAGGGTTGATGTATGAGGTGGATGTTGTGGGGTTGGCTTTTGTGATGGCCTTGTTATACGAATAGAAGGTTTGGTCATGGCCTTCCAAGAAACTGCAGTATTTGAAGGGGTGGGGGTTAGTGTAGATAGTTACTTCCATGCCATTGTGAGTGAACTTTAGATATTGATGGAATGTAGAGGGGACTGCTTGCATGGCATGGATCCATGGTTGGCTGAGAAGATTGTTGTAAGGGAGATCAATATCAAGGACCTGACATTTTGTTTCCATTATCTTTTGTCCCACTTGAATGGGGAGCTTCATGGTACCCTCAGATTGTCATTCAGTGTCATCATACCCTTTGATTGTTATGCATTCACTGGTGTCTACCACCACATCCGAGTATCCCAAGTGTTTTAGTAATTTCAGAGTGCACAGGTTTAGGCCAGAGCCACCATCTATTAAGACTCTCTTGATGATATGCTTGTGGATGTGGACTTTGATGTGCAAGGCATCATTATGTGAGTTTTTAGATGCGGGAAGATCCTTTTCTGAGAAGGTGAGATGATGAGGTGCGGCGATATGGCCCATCATGGCTTGGAATTGATTGACATTCAGGTTGGTGGGAACTTGGGTTTCCAAGAGTGTTTTATCAAGGACTTCTTTATGGAGAGGTGATGTGCAGAGCAGCTCAAGTATGGAGATTTGCATAGGGGTCTTTCCTAGATGTTCTAGGAGGTTGTATTTATTGGTAGGCAATGGGCATGTAGCTAGACGATTGGGTAGGGAGTTTGACATGGATGTGGGTGTTGGATTAGTGGTAGGGGCTGTGTAGATGGATATGCAGCCATGGCGGGTTGTAATGGCACAATCAGGTGCTTGAGCCCGAATGGTGATTGTGTTGATATGGTTAGATGATGGTTCTATCTGCCCCACAATAGAGTCATAGGATGTGGGAGGTGGGGTGATGTTGTAGGCTTGATTGGATGATGAGGCTTTGTTATGATTGGGCAGTGGATCCTTGTAAGCTCCTAGATTAGTGTTAGGCGATGGTTGGGTGCTTTGGTCAAGATTGACTTTGTTTTTATCTATGGGTCTTGGACATAATGCTTTAATTTCATGCAATTAGCCGTCTTGTGGCCCATAATGTGGTGGTAGTCACAATAATCATTTTCATGGCACCACACGGCTTTGAGCTCACTCTCTTGGTGGGGCTTAATAGGTGGGAGAGTTATCAAACCTTTCTTTAGGCATCTATCGAGGATATCCTCGATTGGTTCCCCTAAAGGTGTGAATTATCTTTGAGGTTTGTTTTGTTTAGATTTCCCCTTTGTGATATTTACATTGGCGGCATATGTACTTGAGGGTGTTTGACTTTGTACATGTTGGATGGTCTTTACATCAGTGACACCATTGTTCAGGGTATTTTTGTTATTTCCCCAAAAGTGTGGCTTGTCATTTGATTGCGTGTTGTTGTTGTTTGCATTGGGGATGTTGATATTGACTTTGTTGTTGTTGTTGTTGCTACTGTAGGACTTGTTGTCATATAATTTGATCGAGCCTTTGGCAATAAGGTCCCTTTCTATGGTAGTACCTTTGTCAATGATTTCTTCGAAGGTAGACACACAAAGGATCTATAGATGGAACCCTATTTCTTGATTTAGGTTAGTCACAAACATGGTGACTAATTGTTTCTTAGGAATTGGCCAAGGGAGTTTTCTTGCTAGGCCTCTCCACCTCTGCAAGAAGGAAGTGAAGGATTCTCCACTATTTTGTTTTGTATTGCAAAGGTTTGTCATAGATATTTCATGTTTGAAATTATAGGAGAAATGATTGGCAAATTTTTTCGCGAGCTCAGGGAAAGACCTAATGCTCGGGGGAAGATGTGCGAACCATTCAATAGCTTGACCACCGAGGCTTCTTGGAAATAGTTTCATTAGATATGTATCATTGTTCGAGACTTCTAAGCAAGCAAGGTAGAACCCCTAAAGATGATCCCTAGTGTCTCCCTTTCCCTTGTACTTGTCAAATTTGGGCATTTCAAAATTTTTGGGGAAAGGGGGCATGTATAGTGTTTGATCAAATAGATAGGGACAAATATCCTCAAAAGAATAATGCTTGCGTTTGCCCCCAGTTTGTATATCGTCTACTTTTTGAATCAAGGCTTGTAGAATGCTTGTTGGATCTAGGGTTGGTAGCAGTTGTGGTGTGTAGTTTTACTGATTGATGAGATGTTGGATATTGGGTGGGATTTTATGTTGGAGGTTTTGGGAGATAATGCTTTGGTATTGTGGGGTAGTGTTTTGGTTGAGTTGTGTGAGATATTGTTGGTAAGTGTGGATTTGTTGGAGAATATGGGGAGGCATTTGAGGATTGGGATTATGTTGTGTTGATGACGCTATGAGGTTTTGCAGATATGTGAGATTAGATGGATTGACATGAGATGCATTGACTTTAGATGAGTTGGTCGTGTTGTAAGGTGGTTGTGAAAAGAATTGTCTCATGTAGGCTATGGTTTGAGGGTTGAGTGGAGGCACTTACATGCGTGAGGTTCCCTTAGATGCCTAAGGTGATTTACAGAATGAAAGAGCTTACATTAGTTATGGTAGTGGATATGATGATGGGTTGGGAGGTGGTAGGATTGGAGACACTTGTGGGAATCGTAGATGTGGTAACATTAGAGCTTGTGGGGGTGGTAGATACAGAAAGAGTTGAGGTTTGAGAGATGATAGGTTGGATGTTTGATGTAGATGGTTGGGAGGATGTGGTAGGATTGATGTTAGAGGTGGATGGTTGGGATGATGTCATGTTGTGGGGTGGTTGGGCACCAATTTTGAGGAGGTAGTCAAGATATCTATTTGGATCCGACCTTAGGACTTTATCAAGTAGGTCCATGTTATTGGCATCTTGTGTAAAGTTCAAGACATCTTGATCATCTTGGGACATGGTGGTGATGTTTTGGACGAGTGGTGGTGGTGGTGGTGGTTGCAAGAAATGGAAGGGATTTTCATTGGGATTATATGTCAGGATTTGAAAGACCAAAGGTGGGTTGTGTGTTTGGTTGATTGGTAGGTTGTTGTCATTGGTATTAGGCATTCCTATACCCATATATTGTCCAAAGTCTTCCATTGCTTGATTCTTCTTGTATTGTGATCTAGTTATGGGCATGCAAGTGTATGGATTTGATTTTGATGTGGATGAAGGGGGGATGGAGACCTTAGAGAATTCAGATTGATTTGTTGGACCCAAAGAGGGATGTGGTAGTGGAATGGAATAAAAGATGAAAGGGTGATTGTAGCATGATGAAGGATAGATTTTCACTTCTAAGAGATGAGTCTTCAAAAAACTATCAATCTAAGGATGATAAGAGGGGTTGATAGTGATCTTTACAAAAATTTGGACTAAAATGGTAGATAATAGATGAAGTTTGCTTGAGGATGATTTGATGGAAGGGATTTTGATGTTGATTTGGAGGGTGAGATTTTTAGACGAACTAGATGTTTAGTACGAGAGATTAGGATGATGTTTTTGAAAAGGATTTGAAGATCAACGGATAAGCTTAAGTAAGATCTAGTTTTGTGTCGCACAAATGGAGGTTTCTCTTTGTTTGGGGTAGACTAATGACCTTACACAAAGAAGGATGATTATTTCACTTGAAAGGTTGACTAATGACTCTCCAAGCAAAATATGATATAAAAGACAAAATCTAGATCTAGCTTTAGCTCAAAGGGATGACGAGTTTTGGTTGATGATTTTTTGACGGGTGTTTGGATTTGGAAGATTTTGGATATGTTTTAGAGAAGCAAAAGGATTTTTGAATGATTTCTTGTAGAAAGGATGTTTGTTTGGTCCAAAAGGTATGCAAAGATTAATGAGGATGAATGGATATGAAATTGAGTGGATTATGGTATGGAAAGAGGTCTGATAATGATAATGATTGATTCTCTAAGGTCAAAATGAAGGTATGATTGGAATTATTTTGAAGAAAATGGGTGGGGTATTGACAGATTTTTGGGAAGGTGATTATGGATTATGGTCAGGTAGGTACTAAAGATCACAATGGAATTTGTCTTAGTTTCAGGCAGATCAGTCTGCAAATAGCACCAATCTATAGGTGAAATGGCACCAAAAATTGACAGAGATGGCATTGAAATAGGTTAGTGTTGGTTGAGGCTCTAAAAAAGATAGGTTTTGATGACAAATTTGGATTTGTATTGATATGAAGTTTGATCAAATGATTTTTGTTGTCTCTTGGTAAGTTTTCTTGAAAGCACTTTAAGCACAATAACACACAATAACCAAGATTTTGTTTCTGAAAAGACGTGGGATTTTCTTAAACAAGCACTTTGTACAACCTAAGGCGAAGATAGGATAGTATTTGTCAAATCCCCTAGCTGTACTTATTCAAAGTGGGTAGCTCTAGGATCTTGGTAGCACTGGCTCCCCTTTACAGTGCACTCACTTCTCACGCATACCAAGATCTAGATTTCCAAGAAGGCTTATCCCTCACCAATCCTTAGGATTGTCCCTACTACGTTAGCTAAGAACCACATGAATCAGGGCTGCTTCAAAGGTTACCCTTCTGCGTCAACAAATAGAAGGTTTTTGGCTCACTAAAACAAAGGTTCGTAGTAAGTGCATTCGTTCAGGTGGCCATACGTGCGGCAGTGCTACTCTCCGTTATGGAGTCTCCTTGCCTCCAAGGGTTATGCCTTGGAGGGTTTTGGGGGAGGTTGGCTATCGGCATGACACAACAACACCTGTTGCTTGTGACTTTCGTCACAAACACATTATTTATATAGTGGCTCAAAAAATCTTGGCTTTAGCTTGTTGCCGCTTGGGTCGTTCCCACCTTTTGAAGTGGGGTGGCAAGCCCTCTAAAGGTTTAACAAAAGCAACACAATGAAAAAAATACTTTTGATCCCCAAGTTCATACAAGGATGCAAGGGGAGAGCATACATATATTTTGTGCTTGGGTTACACTAAACAAGGTGCATTTTTAGTTCTTTGGATTATGTTGGGGGTGATTTATGCAAGTGTTGTGAGAAGTTTTTGATTCCCAAGATCACCAATGGTGCGAGGGAAGAGCATACACTTTTTCACCACACAAACATTATCACAAAACACTTCACACAATTGATTTGTTTTCTTGTTTAGATGAGTGAAAAATGCAGATTTGTTATTCTTTTTAATCCCATGAATTACGATGCACTTTGTGGTTCTTTTTAAGCCCAAAATTAAAATGTTTGTAGATTTGCTGGCAAGCACTTGTTAATTTTAGAGCACCAAATTCAAATGTTTCTTCTAAGCTAAGGTACACAAAGATTTTGTTTGTTGTTTGTTGTTGTTTGATCAATTTAAGTGCAGCAAATTGAAATGTTGTTTATACTAACATACAAGGGTTCTTTTTAAGCACCAATTGAAGTGTTTGTTTAAACTAAAGATAAAAACCTTGCAAAAACTTGTTAGTGGCTCTAGAATGATGATGATGACCTACAAACAGCTTATCAGTCCCTGCACAGAACCCAAGGTTACCCTGTAAAAATAGCGTTGAAACAGAGACCAAATGGCACCACCGTCAACTACAATAGCGCTACTGATAGAAACTGACCTAAAACCTAACTGCCCTAGAAAATAGTGCTGATATATGTATAGATAGAACTAATATACAACATAGCAGTAAAAAGAGATATAGGATGCGCTAGAAAAATAGATAGTGCTACAATGAGTTACAGAAAGCGCTAAAACTAAAGATGGTGGTAATAGGTATGGAACAAGGTGCCACTGCGCGTGCATTTGAATGGTCTCATCGATAGTGGAATATAGTGCCGTTGTAGGTGCTAATAGTGCTGATACGAGGTTGAAATTGTGAGGCCTACAAAAACAAAGTTTTCCTAACCAAAATAGGGGTTAGACTGCAAAGAGGGGGGTCTTGTTAGTCTTGTTAGCCTAGTGAATGGAAACCAAAGCAAGATGAAAGCAACAATGTGTGTTTGGTTCTCAATAATATTTTGGCATGACCTCCCCCTCTTCGTGCATGATCCTTGCAAAAACTAAAAGCAAATAACCTGGAAAATCGATAGGAAGACCAAGAAGCAACATGAGGTGTGAGTAAAATCTAAAAAAAAGTGCCATGTCAAATAGTGCTGAAACATAAGATAGTGCCAAAATGCGCCACAAATGGTGCCACTGCATAGGTAGATAGCGCCACACCTGTAAAACATGGCTCAAACAACAAAAACTCACAAAAAAATGATTAGATTGAGACCTTGCGGGTCCCACCGGGCGTGCTAATGTGATTAGTGAAATCAAAATGAGATAGAAAACACGAAACAAGTGCATAAAAACAAATGTTATACCTCACTATGACTCACAAATCCAAGATAGAGTTGTAGAAGCATGCACCCAAGAGGTCCTAGATATACCTAGATAATGGATTCAATGTGAAATACTCTACCTAATATAACTCATAGGTTAGCTCAAGAGACTTTTTGGCATGATAACATTACTTAGAAAATTGGATGATAAAATGACTTGGAGGATGTTGTATTTATAGGCATTTTGGAGAAATTTTGATCCAATGGTTGAGATTGATTTGGGAGATCAATGGTGGAGGATGAAAGTGATGTGGAGGGCCTAGATCTCATCTTGGCAAATAGAGGGCTAGGAATAAAGATGAATTTTAAATTCATCTTGGGAAAGGGGTGGAGTTAATTAGGTTAGGTGAGATGGATTATTTGTGAATTAAAAATTCACATGGGGAAGGGTAAAATGAATTAAAAATTCATTTGGGGAAGAGTGAATATTAATGAGTTATGGCATGTGTAAGGAGTGTAAGAGGTATTAAATAAAGATTATGACACAGGTGTATACAAAATTTATTTATATGAGATATATTTCAATTTTTTATTTATGGGATGTGGGGAGGAGTGTTAATCAAGGTTTGACCATTTTAATTAGGGTGATTAGCCTAATTAATATGGCTAGAAAAAATTAGGGAATGGCTTAATGGGAGGTTAAGATTAATTAAATAAGGTTTTATTTAATTAATCCTAAGGCTAGGATGATATAGGCTAGGGTAGGCAATTAAATAATGACTATTTAATTACCTAGGGTAGGGACAGGTTAATTAATAGGTTGAATTAATTAGTTAAACATGATTTACCTAATTAATTGGATCTAGTGAGAAGGGGGGAATTAAATAAATAAATATTGCATATTTATTAATTAATTGGCTAAAGTTTAACCATTGAATTAATAAAATTAATCCAATTATTGGGGATAGAATGACGAAAAATTAGGTGATGAAGGGATAATTAACTAAATAAAAATTTAATTAATTGATTAGAAGGGAAATTGGTATGTTTAGGGATGTCGGGAGTCGATTTGATGATGGAGACATTTTTAGGTGTCTACACTATCCTCTAGATATTGTAGTTACAAATCTAAATTAAAAAAAAAAAAGAATTTTATGCTTCATAGAAAAAAATTATGTGCTTTATAGTACACATCACTCTTTAAAAATGGTGTTTATTGTTAAAAACTAGTTATCGAAGGAGATGGAAAAAGAAATGTAATTTGATTCCAAAATATTTAAAATATATATATTTAAAATCTATAGATAAAATGTCATAAATCACTATTTTGAATCATCTTCAAATTCCTCATTGTTTAGCAGCTATAGGTGTCTGAAAGTGAAGATTTTTTTCAAAATGTTCATTTCAATGTCAAGTTTGGCTAAAAAGTGTAACCCACTATTGTGGGATCACCAAACTTGGTGACAAGGGTCATTGTACCTTATCATTTAATCATATTTCAAGTGTCAAATCCAGGGCTTTGTTCATGGCTATCTGCAATTAGGAATCCTAAAGTTACCCAGTTTTATCCAACCAACTCTAATGATCTTTACTGATTAAAGAAACTTAATATTATTGATCTATCTACTGTGAAATGAATTCTAAGAATGTTTAAAACAAAAATGAACAATGAATTGCGTAAAGTAAATCTATATTACTCCTTCCAATGGAAACATGCATTTATCTATGAAAACAATAACTATCTCTTTAAACATAATCTGAAATAATGAAAATGATAGTACTATCCTTCCACCTTAGTGGTGAGAGTGGGTCCTTGTTCCACACCCTTGGGGTTGAAGACCAAAGTAAAGAATCAGCACAAAAAAGTAATATCACAACTCAATCCAGTCCAATTCCATCTGCTTTGTATTCAAAAAATGTCTATATCAAAATAAGGTTACAGAAATCAGAAAAAATAACTGCTATCCTTTCTATTGCTACTTCTGTAAGTTTATATCAAAATCTGTGATGAGAGATCGCTCACCCTATTCTACTAGTTCATCTAAGAGATAACATCAATCTCTTTATTCTACGAACAGTCTAACTACAGAATGAATATCCATGCAACTAAAATAGATTTAGTGGAACAATAGTCCATAGTAATTCTAAGTCTTAGTTTTTAAATACACTTGGGCAGCGAGGCCCTGAAATATAGGTATTTAAATCAGTTTATCAATAACTCATGCAAAATAAAAAAGAGATAAAAACTTCTAGCAGTTAACTATAGACTGCCCTTAATTACTCAGGTGATGATTTGAGTAACATCAAGAGCATCCTAATCACCACTGGAAGTGTCTAACCGACAACTGTGATGGAAATCTGCACTGTTCTAAAGAGGCATCAGAGATGTATGTTTCTGTCTGTAGCTACAGAGATATGTTTGTGACCTCGTTCAGCTCCGGAGATGCTTGTGACTTCAGTCCAGCTCCGGAGATGGTTCACCTCCTTATCCCAAAATCTCTCCAATCAAATTGGAAACATTGGAGACCAGTCATGGCATTCAAATGTCGGCTCCAGAGATCATTAGGACTACCTTTGGAGATGCACAAAATTGTCTAACTGAACACCTGAACCTGTTGATTTAAAAAGAGAATATTTCTGCATATTTCTATCAATTCAATGCACATTAGTCCTTCAATCAGAAATCATGATTTTAAGTAATTCATCTCTTATTAATCATCATTAGAACAATCTTGTTAGCTTATTTTGGTGCAGTCATCAGGACAATGGAATAAGAAGGGAGAAAAAGAGGGGTAAAAAGGTGTATTTCATGGGTGCTACCTGGCACTCGTCACTTGGATCAGCTGAAAGTCACAAAAGATATGATTGTTGCAGCCCTAGTACATTGTGATGAAACTCACAAGATCATTGAAGATCTCTACTGGAAGGCTTAATTGGAGAAAAGATAGAAGGGCATGGATGGTGAATTTTCTCTCACAATTCTATAGGTAATTAAAGAAGCAGTAGTATAGATGAAATCAAAATTTATTGCATTTATTGTCAGAGAGGGATCATATTCTCAAGATTGCTGGAGTGTATGCTTGTGCTTTGAAAAAAAGGAGGATGTAGTTAATAAGCTCACATTGGATCTTAGGGATACTAAGGAGGCTTTGGAAATTACACAGATGACTCTTAAAGAAGTAGAAAGTTAGCTTTATGTAGCCAAACAATCCAGGAAGGAAGAGAATGAGAAATTGGTTGAATAAATCAAACAGGGAATAACTTGACAATATTCAAGAGGAGTTTGATCTAGCACATATTTTCAAAAAATTAAAATGTGGAAGTTTAGATCAGTAGGAAGATTGGTTTGAACATGAGGATACTAATAGTATGCAATTTGTTGATAACCCATTGTTCAAGATGGATCATGAAATAACTTTTGATAATCCACTCTTTGAGTTGGATAATGTAGCACCTCTTAATTTTGATACTATAGGAGAGATGTAGGATCTAGATGCAGTGTGTAACTTTTAATTGGAACATGTTGAATTCACTAATGGTTTGCTTCATGCAGTGAACTTGTTTGGATTGGATCATCATGGATTGATGTTTGACTTTATGGGATTACCACAAGAAAGGGTGTACTATTGTGGTTTAGTGGAGACAATGGGTGTTGAAGTTTTAAGTATCATCAGATACGCTCTAGGTGAAGTTCACATGAGGATCAGAGTAGTGCAACATCAACATGGTAGAGTTTCTCTTAGAGTAAGTATATATGCCAAGGATCGTCTTTGTGGGTTATTGGAAACTAATGATGATGGAAGAATTATACCATGGAAGGTCATATCTTTTTGCAATCATCTCATGAGTTCACTTGAATTATTGCAAGTGGATTGAAGGGAGATTTTGAGCAAATTTTAGAGTTCTTCTATGTTGGAGACTCTTAGAAGAATGTTATCATCCACTAGTGTAGATAGAGATAGGGATGATGTATATTTGGTTTGGATTTTGATCATTCATGGAGCACTTGGAGAGTTTGCTTGTGATATGTCTCAGCACATTGATAACTCTTTGGCAGAGTTTGTAGTTGCCCAACTGCAGAGAATTTTGATAGTGACACTTGCCTTTTTTCGACATGCACTTCAATTATAGTGGAACTATGACACTAGGTATGTAGGCATTGCTATAATGATTGAATTTGAGTCACTAATGTTTGTGTTTCAGATAGACCATGGTGTAGGGTTTGGAAGTGAGCATGATAATGTTGATGTCCTGGCCTTAGTTGGTAGAGATCTAATCCTTACTTTGATAAGATTTAGTTGTTCTTGTTGTCATGAAGGATTGCACCCTGAATGCTAAGCATTTGCAAGCTTGGAAATCCCATGCAACATGGGAATGTTCTCAGATGTGGGTCTGTCTGTTTCGAGAATGAACCTTCGGAAGAGCCAACTCCCTTTAAAAGCCCCTTTGGATCTGATAACTAATGAGGAAAAGAGATAGGAGAAACATGAATAACTGAAAACTACACTAAAATTCTATCCTAAAGGGGGTGATGCACCAATGTATAATTTGACATGCAATCTAATTCACAACTAATCCTAAAAAAATCTATCCACACAACTCAGTTTGAGCAACTTGATCACAATAGTAATTCATAAGAAGGTTTGATAAATCTATATTTTCTGAAGAAAAATAGTATTTTCACAACCTTGTAGATGAGATAAACTAGTAACATAGCCTATGAATTGTGATAAAGATGTGTTTTGTGTGCATGCAACTACGAATGAGATAGAAATTTAAAGGTTTTATACTCAAAACACATTAAACTTTCATCAAAATCACTCCTGAGAACAAGACACCTGAAAAAAAGAAGGAAAACACTTGATTTTCTAGAAAATAAAGAAGGAATTTCTTTAAATAATGATAATGATATAGCCTATAAACTACTGCTGAATATCAATAACTATAAAAAATCTAAGTTAAAAAACTGAAGGCTTCTTTGTAATGTGCAAGAAAAAAGCCAATAGCAAGAACTGAGGAAAAAAGCTAAGTCTTTTTCCCTCTAATACACTAAAATCTATCTCCAAAAGATCTAGAAAGAGTCAACCGCAGTCAACTGTACTCCAAAAATCTCCATCACAAGATGATTCACGAGCAAAGAAGAAAATCCCTAAAAAGGGGGCCCACAACTGCTCTAAATTGAGCTAAAATAGATCCAAACTCCCCCTTTCAAGTTATTTGACCAAAGAGAACACCAAAAACACTCCAGTTTGACTTAAAGTTAAAGAAAAACACCTCAGTTCATCTGATTCCTAACTCTCCTTCTTTGCATATTTAGAGGGCATCTATTAGTCTATTTTAACAAGGATTAAGGTAACTCTAACAATTTGTTACCTTAATAAGTGTTAGAATAAACTAATCTTACAAATATTCTAAACAGTTACTAAGGCAATTAATTGATATTTTACCTTAGTAAGTGCTAAAATGAACTAATGCATGTCTTGTGAGTATGTGGAGAAGAGAATATTTTTCTATTGGGCACCAAAGATTTGAGGAAAATAACCACTTCAAGACAAAACAAAGACTTGACCATGAACTAGGCATTCACATATTATCCATTTGAAAAAATAAATGTGATAAAAATACCCTTTGGGTTGGCAAAATAGGGTTTCTTTTTGTAAAACTCGAGGGAAGCCTTTAACCCTGTCCACAAGCTCACTTTGGCATTCATTTTTTTCATTTTCTATGTCTCCAAGCTACTGCTTTGCCACCAGGGGTTTGAAGCTTTGTGTGTTCTCTACTCTGTGTGCCCTTGGACAATGTTCTGGTAAGCTTCTTTTGTATGAAAATACTAAGATTTCCTTTGTGGTATTTTCTCTATATGCAAATGATTTCTCTATCCCTGCTATGTAATCTCTATGTTTTACTAAGAACATAAGATATTTCTTTATCTTCCTGAAAAGGAAATGGTGAAATCCCTATATTCACTATTCTTCTTGGTGTGTGTATATGGCCATCACTGTGTTGGATATGAACCTCACTGTTTGCTAGGGTTTGAAGGAACTCAACCCTCTCTTCATGGTTTTGTGGGTTTTCAGATCTACCTTCATAGGTTCACCATGTTTAGGGTTTGAAAGCTCTTATTCTAGTGCAGGCTGGAAGGATGTTCCTTTACAAACTTTTCACTATCCTTTCACGGGTATCTTTGACTTTGCTAATTCTATTTCTTTAATTTCTATAGGAGAGCCGAGGATGACCTTACTATAAAGGCATGCTCCTGATCTGAAATTAGAATATGCCTCTATCTAGAGTCATATGCACAACAAATACCCTTGACTACTCTATCAAAGATAACTGCACCAATGTACATGCCACCAAAATTTATAGCAGTTGTATATGGATTCATCTCTTTTTGGAGATTAGACTCTCTCTGGACTGGTATAGCCATTTGTTGCTGCTTGAGCTATTTTGTTACATCTATAACTGAGGAACTTGGTACTTCAATCCATTTTTATAGAAAGAGTGCACACACTGTTAGCATAAAAGTCAAATAGAAAAGAGCATGGAAAGGATTTGCTTCCATTTATGCCAAGCTCAAAAAGGGAGTAATGTTAAATAGCTAATACGTTCTTCCGACCTTCATAATTGCATTTAAAATGGTTATTTTGTCATTTCTTCTTTGTGTGTTCCTATGACATTGATACTCCATGTTTTGTGAGATCTTTGCCTTCTTTTTCAGACCTAGATCTACATATTCCATCTTAGGATCTCTGTCAACACTTACTGAGTGTACTTAATGTCCCTGCATTGTACGTGTTTACTCTATAGTGTGCACAGTTTGACATGTTGGTGAAGGAGTTTAAACAGTTCAATTGTGCTCCTAATCTAGTAGAGATTCAACTGCTATAGGGAAAGGGAGACTACAAAGGCCTTAACATGCTTCAACAATCCTACTATGATCTACAAAAACCTTTTGACATTGCACAATCTCCTTATGTTGTCCCAATCTAGTTAAGACTAGCATAGTTATGCATTGTCTTGACTGTCACATTGCTCTGCTATTTCAACTTTCTCTATACTTGCATCTCTAAACATTCCACATGTTGGCATCCTCAAATTTTGCAAATTTGAAGTGCTATATCCTTTCGATGTGTCGACAGAGACTAGGTCGACATGTTGCTCAATCTACCTCAGAGCCCACCTTCACCGATTAAAATCTTGTAGCTCAGAATTTATCTTGCAAATCCATTTGGTAGGAAGTGTTTTGGCACATATGGTAACATGCCTACTCAGTTTCATGCTTCCAGGGTGAGTTTTGATGGGCTATTTAATTTTTTCTTACTGCGACCGGGCTAAATTTGGTGTTTCGAAAAGTTTCAAATCTCGCAATTCTGAACGTGACCCATTTCTCGTTTTGGCCTAAAACATTTCTGGTTCTAGTTTCATCAAAATTGAAGACTGTGCGATGCATTATTTTAATGCGTTTTAGTTACAACGAAGGCATCCGGCAGGCCAGTTTACAAAGGAAGTCCCTGAAATATTTTGACGATATAAATTTTGAGGAAATGGGTTTTCTCTAACTAATTAATAATGGCCCTGTGCAAATTTTCATGACCCTCTAACATCTCATTTTCCTGTAGTGGAAATGCACCATTTACCTAGAGAAGGAAATTAAATATTTGTTAATTGCTAAAGTTGAAAGTGCAATTCTAAAAAGAAATATTTATTGGCATTTTAATAATTTAAATGCAATTATTATAAGGAAAACATTATAACATTATATTATAATGTTAGGGCAAAGGAAATAAAGTCAAACTTGAGCATTTCGCACCATCGCACGCTCATTCCTCCTTCTGTGAAGTCATGTGATGGTGTGAAATCACCACCTCAGAGCACATTTCAGCATATTGTTTCTTTTGCTGTGAATGTTGGAGTGTTTCCTTTTCTATGGAGGTGTTTCTGATGGATTTTGTGCAGCTCCAGGCATGTATTGGTTGCAGAGATGAATGTTGCTCACATTTTTTATCTTCAGGGTAGATTTTGGGGCTTTATTTAAGCTCAAAACTAATGATTTATGGTCTAAATTTGTCCTCTAACCTATCCTATTGCTCGGGAAAAGGTTTTAGCCATGTTTATGATGTTTCTGAGTGCCAGAGTGACAAAAAATGCACCTGCATCAGCAAAACTGACCCATTGATGATGAAAATTGACATAAGGGCTACAAGATTGTGTTTTTTATTATCTTAGAGGATGAATGCAAGAAGGAGGAGTCTAAATAGAAGGCCGTGCAGTGCCATATCATAGCCATGCATAGGGCTGAGAAAACCTTCAAGCAAGCCATACTATGGTGCGAAATGGAGGTGTCCAGTAGCCAAGGGAGAACGTAGAAAAGTCAAGGGGGGAAGGCAAATTAAAAAAAAATAATTAATTCCATCATTTACTTACATTTTGTCTTCCCTCTATTTTATGTATTTTATTAATATTCCCAAGGCTCTTGGACGGCGGTGCTTTGATGAAATATCTCATCTAACTCACCAAATGTATTGAATGTTGTGTACCATGTTCTGTGTCTATAAAGAACTGGTAGCCTCACTTTGTAAGGTTATTGAAGATTAGATATTTTGAGCTTTGGAGTGAAATACAAGCTTTGGAAGGTTTCCCCATCTCTGTGTTTTAGGTTTCAATTTTATATGTTGAATGTGTTTTCATCAGTAGTCTATCAGTTTTAGATTAATTCATATGAGTAATGTTGTAAGCAAGTGTTTGTGTTAACTGTCTCCTTTGTTATCTACATTTTTCTTTTGGACAAAGAAGCTAAGGGTTTTAGAGTTCTTAAATACACATTTGATATATTTCCTATTTGGTTTTTTGCTTCTGTTTAAGGAAGAGATAAAATAGATTTAAATCAAATGTGGGGAAATATGTTAGGTAATAGGGATAACCATAAGAATGGTTGATGTGAATACTTATTCTTTGGTGTATCTGCAAGGCAAAGACAAGTAAACCCTTTGAAACTATATGTCTATACTACTATTTGAAATACTTTGCATGTTAAAATTTGACTCTACACCCTGAGATAGGCACCGGTCAAAAGTTAGAAAGATTTCATGGTTCAAACCCTAGTCTTGCAACCAAAATATAAAGAATAAAGTTAATGCATCATTTGAAAACTTTAGGATTATAGGAGTAGGATTTTAGGTGTCAAATCCTCTTGTCCACACCTAAAATAAAGCTCAAAGCTAGCCCCTTTATATTTATCTCATAGTTTTGGCCTGCATAATAGAGGATTTATCTACTTTTGTATCAAGACCCAATTACAGTCAAGATTCACCATATGGGTATTGAGTAGGGACACCCCCTAGGTGCAATAGAACTTGAAGTGCAAAGGAGACAAAAATTTAGTCTCCTATTCATTGGCCACTGACCTGAGGTCCCTATTGATAGAAGATGACAACTTTTTAGGGAAACACAGATAATCAACTGGGAACACCAAAAGGTTGGCAACTCCGCTAGGGAGCAGTGACAGATCTATGTGCAAAGAGTCAAAGAATTTGATGAGTCTGAGCATCTGGTTTAGATATTGAAGTTTTAAGACCTAGAAGAGGATTTGTTGCAGCAAATTTAAAAGAATTTATGTGTGGCTATGCTGTTGGATAAAACCCAGAATGGAAGAAGGCTTTAAAGAGTTTTTTTGATGTTGAAAGTTTAGTCATCTATGAAGAGAGGTGGTGACTCTATCAAAAGAACCTAATGCAGATGTAAATAATGTTTCAGATCTATTAAGATTTCAAGTTAGGGAGGAAAATTTGCAACAACTGCAACATATCTAGGTATTTATCATATTTTAGTTTTCAAGAAGGATAAACTTGTGCATGAAAACCATATTTGAAACTCTTGAAAATTTTTGGTTCCATATTAAGTGAAACTAAGCACTAAGGAAGGGAAATAGTAGTGATTGGCTTGCATACTTTTGCAATACTGAGATTGTAGTATGTATTTTGAAAGGAAGTATGCAATATTTTTGAGGAAATTCATTTAGAGGATCTTAAGCAAGTTGAGATAGAAATTTGCATTGTAAAGGCTTAAGATCATGTTGTAAAAGGAGTTTGAGTTGCCCTGTGCAACTGTAAGGTTAATATGAAAAGGCTTGTAAAGGTGTAAGAAAATGTATCACCAATCTATGCATCCCTGTGTGGACCCAAATGTAACAATGCATAGTGTGCAACCCCTATTATGTCATCAAAGAAATTTCAGCACTGAAAGGTACAAAGACATAAATTTTGATGGCATTTGTGGTTTCCCAAATGTTATTCCACCTAAGGTCAGAGATAAGCTACCAAAATTTAGTGGTATAAATAGTGAATCAGTAGAAAAATATTTGCAGTAGTTCAGTGATCTAATGGATGACTATGAGGTAGATCATGAGGATGTTGTCATGAGGCTATTTGTTCAATCTCTAAAGGGAGATGCCAGAGACTGGTTTTCTTATTTACCAGCATGCTCTGTATATTCTTGGAGTGAATTTATGGCAGCCTTCAATGAGCAGTTTGGTAAAAGAATATCCAAGTTTTTAGTTATCAGTGATTTCATGGATATCCACATTGGAAAAAATGAATTAGTTCCAGCCTTTAACCTTAGATTCATAAAGGCATTGAAAATAATTCCTGAAAAAATTAGACCTAATGATGCTTTATCTTTACTCATTTATTTGGGTGCATTTAACAAGAAAATGAGCTACAGATTGAGAAGTGAGAATCCAACAAATTTACATTAGGCTTTTCAAATTTCAATGGACATTGAAAAGGTTTCAAAGTATGGAATGAGTAGAAGTCTCAAGCCTAAAACTGTGGATTGTCATAAAGAGTTCTATGCAACTGAGCAATGCAAGTCGGGGATTATGAATGGTTACCAAAGCAATTATCAGTTTGCTGCCCCAGTTTATGATTCATTCCATGATATGGGTTATGTTCCTCTTAATGTTAAATTTGAGCCAAAACATGATGCAAGGAATGTCGTATATCCAAATGTTGATCACATTGATCCTGCTGTTATAAGTGAACAATATGGTAACATTGTGCAAATGAATAAAGCAAATAGGTTTGAAAATATGGTTATACATGTGTCTAGTTTAAAACATGTTCATGATCAACTAATAGACACAATGCACATATATGAAAATGGTGCTCTAAATGCATCACATGATCAAGTAATGGAAAATACTAAGGTTATACATCAGACTTGGCCTAGTCAATGATGAGGCAAGAGCATTTTTAGGAAGGGAGGACATTCCATTAAACTATGCAATTGATTATTGCTCTCCTGACAGATGTACAATAGAGCTCTAATGGTAGCCTTGCGGTGAGAGTGATTCATATGATATGTCCAATGATTGTTATTCTATTGTTCACATTGGAATGAATGGTGTGGATAACATAAGCTCACTCTCAGAAGATCAGGTGATGAGGAATAATGAATGCATGAATGGTGGGGCATCATTGTTGCTGATTGAAGATATCAAAAGGGATGAAGAATCCTCCTATCAAGTAGTGTTAGAGTCTATTGACATGGTAGAAATCTCAGACCTATATGTGATGGAGTCAGAGGATGAAATAAGTAATAATGTTGATTATGATCATTTCTTTGTGGGTATTAATCATCTTCCTAACATAGAGGCATTTATGTTTGTTGAGGATTCACATGGTAAACAAGTAGAAGATGTAAATGAATCATTGACATACAGCTCAGTTATCCCATTATTCAGCAGTACTTCTGAGGACATGAGACCATTTTAGGGTCAAAATGAAAACCATGGTGAAAATAAAGGTAAAAATGATAAAAAATCAGAACCTCATTTTGAAGTGAGTGGATATAAGGAAGATCATATGACTTTATATAATGATTATGATGAGAGAGGTTTTCATGAAAATATGCATTAGAGGATGTCTCTAGATTTGTGTGAACTAGTTTCTAAAGCTTTTAAGATGGATATGGGTCATAACTTCAAAGTTGAATCAGAATACTTTCCTAAACAAGAAATGAATGTTTTTATGCATGATATGGGTGTTGATGATTCATATATGTGCCCTTGTAAGATTAGATGTATGCAATTAGAGAAACCTATGTATGAAAACTTTCTTTTTCATATAGTTGAGAGTTTGAGTGAGGTGAAAAAAAATGAATATGACAGTTTCCTCTTTGATGTCCAAACTTATGATGACATAAGACCTAATGATCCTAGCTATATGGTGGACTATGAGTGCTTTCAATTTTCAGTTCAGCTAGGAGATCATTTTATAATGCATAATAGTGATAGATTATGATAAGTGATATATGCCATATAAGAATGCATTGTTTGATGAATATGTCATGCATAGTGTTGATGTTAAAATTAGTCAATTAAATCACAAACAATGGGAGATTCTAAAATTTTGGGATTGACTCTTAGAATAACCTCCAGATTTTAAAGAAGCTAGTTCTTCTCTTTGGGTTGTGGGGAAAAGGGAAGAAAAAACAAGATTAAACCAAATACCTAATCTACTAAGGTGATGCATCAGATTCATTACCTAACTCTAATCAGCACAATGACTAAACCCTAAAAGATTTACTGGAAAACTAAAGAGCATCAACATGATTAATAACCCAACATGTGAAACAGATTTAACAAAGGCAAAGAACATATATTAGAAGAAAGAAACAAAGACAAATTCATATCTGCACAAAAACACCACCACTCTTCATTGTTTGATAGAGAACAAAATTACAGAGGCAAAATTGCTTGCACAAAAAAAAATGTTACATCCCTCATTGAGAGGCAATTGTTGAGGCAAAAGAAAAATATCTCTAATTGCTGCTAAAAATCTTTGTGGTCTTCATGTAGTCTCTGTGTTTTTTATGTGTAGTTATTTTTGTCTCTGTTCCAAATCCATGTATTTATAATCTAGAATAAAAAAATCCTCTGAAGATCTCCTCTAGCTGCCTAAAAAAATATCCAACTGAAAACAATAAATCTCAGCTCTGATTTTGGCCCTACTAATTGCAACTCCCTTTAACTGGGTCTTGTATTTGCCCCTTTGCTAGAAAAATACATTTACCTCCATATCTTTGGCCTATGTGAAGAAAAACTCCCGCTCTTCCCTTTTCCCTTGCCGTGGAAGTTTCCCGTGAAATGAATAAAGTGAGGCTTTATTATTTTAGGGCTGCTTTTATTCTATCTTCCCCTGAGGCATAGAGTCAAATAAGAGTCTTATATATCAGTCCTCATTTAATAAACTTGGCTTTATTGCTGGAGGGACACACCACTTATGACTCATCCTAATAAAGATTCAAATTTATTTAAATCTGATTTTCTTTCATTGTTGTAGCTTTTCTGAGAGACTCTTATTTAATATTAAAATAGAGGTCATCTTTAACTAGGAGGAACCACCACTTTATAATATGTCTCTAGATTAATAAAACCTCTAATTACTTTATTTAAATCTTATATTTCCCATGACTCTTCAAAATCTAAGACTCTTTAAATTTATTGAAGCATAGCTTTAATAGAGGAGGGGCCCACCAATTTATAATAAGACTCAACATTGTCTATGACTCTATTCACCTCCCAGATCCATGTGACTCTTAAATCATTTTATGAGTTTTATAAAAAAATGAAACAAATGCAATTATCTTTCTTCTATGGGCTCCACATGCAAGCACCATGCTTGTTTAGGATGGAGTTTTCCTTGCTTTGATTTTAAAAGTCTACAGTGCTGCCAAGTGGCACCCTCCGATGCTTCCTTTACTCTGCTTCTTAGAACCATTAGACTGTAATCTATCTAGCAGTTGCTGTGCATTTACTTCTGTTGTAGGGAGATTCTAGGGCTTTCGTGTCATTAGTTCGGTGCCTGTGATGTTCTTGGTGATGCACCTTGATATTCTTGATGCTGATACTTATCTTTGATGAAAAGGCCATAGCTCCATGTTGATGTATTCTTTCTATGAGATCTACACTTTGCACTATACGAGCAGGGACTTGAAACTTAACAAATTCTGCACACTGTGATTTTGTAATGTACCCATTTCGCAAGTAACTTAAAAAGGTTCTAATTGTAAATTAATTTTATAAAGTATTTTTAATTGCTTTATAAAATTAATATTTTATTAAGTTACTTGAGTCAATTTAAAACACTTTATAAAATAAAGTGTTATTGTGTACACAAAAACAATCATTTAATAAAGTTAAGTGATTGCATACACAAAAACAATCATTTAATAAAGTTAAGTGATTGTGTACACAAAAACTGTCATTTAATAAAGATAAGTGATTGTGTACATAAAAATAGTCATTGAATAAGTGATTGTGTACACAAAAACTTTCAGACCTATTTGGAGTGAGGGCTTTATAAGGAGCAACTGGGAGTCATTTGAAATCATGTTTTTGACTTGGTTTTCACATATTGAGTTTATCTCTTGGTTGAAGATAAATTTTAGTCCAATCAAGGTGATGATCCATTGATAACTAGGGTTTGGTGATGGCCCCATTCCCATTTTGAGAGGTGGATGCAATCAATATTCATCATAGAGCTTATTAGAGACCATTATTGTGAATTTGTAGAAGACATTATTGGTGATTTGAAAATCATTACACATTTTTGAAGTTGTTGAAGATTTCATTGAAGATCCATTGCAATTGTTGAAGACTTGAAGAGTTATATCATTGTTTGGGCTCTGATTCTAGAGAAAGATTATGTCATCTAGTTATTGGCTGTTCACCCAGATTTGTGACAAACTTGATTTTATGATAGCAGAACCCTAATCATAGCCTAGACATATACACTATAGAGCCTATTCCTACATTTCCTTGGCAATAATTTTATGAAGAAGTGTTCTCCTAGTGATTCGCTGATTCTTTGAAGTCTTTGGTATAATACCTATTGCTTAGTGGGGTCTAATCTATATTAAGGCAATGTCCAACATTTGACAGTCACCAATGATTCTCTTTGTAGAAGCGAATCAGGCATAGAGGACCAGTGATTAGCCTTGGAGGCAATCTGACCTGTTATTTTTATCATCAGTTGTTTGTATATTTGAAGACTTTGTTGGCATCTCCCATCATCATCTTTGAGTTTATAGGCTAGCGAGTATTATCTGAACAACGATTAGCTTCTTGGAAATCTTTTGGCATCATATAAGGGCCTAATTCAACAATACTGTGGCAGTGAATAGTTGGAAGGATCAGCATTGGATAGTCATAGGGTCAGCGATCAATCAATTGAGGGTATAGCATAGTGACACATAGGAATTGTGGTTTCCTTGCATTGGAATCTTAACATCATAATTGTAGTCCCACATCAGAAACTTGGTTGTAAGTGGTTGTAACAACATTGTTCATCATTTGAAATCTCCTAGCATAGCTGATCTAAGTATTCATATATCTTTGTTTTGCATCATCAGTAAATAAGAGTTTGGAAAGCCATTTTGGCTTAAGCATTTGATGTAATGGGAGTAATAAGTAATCTAAATTTTGAAGTTTGCAAAGTTTTGATATGTAACAGCTAGACTGAGTATCTATTGCTAGCTCTGTAATTGGCATTCTATGATTGGAATACTTATTATATCTATCTTTTGTATCATATATTTGCATCTTTAGTTTATAGTTTTGATTGTTGAAGATAATTTATAAAGGTGTAGTAGTGAATTTCATTGTAAAAATTGCAAATTATATTAGCCAATCAGAATTTGAGCAAATACATTTAGAATGGATATTACGGTGGTATCAAAGCTATGATTCTGCCAGCCTAAGGGTTTTGGTTTCAACAGTTGGTTTCAGTCGTCTAATAGGTACTTCAATGGCTAGATTAACAGATAGTTGCAAGAAAGAAGTTGAGCAATCATAATATAAGTATGGTAAACTAGCAGTCTTTGAAGATTCCAAATTAGAGAATATTGTTGAGAGAGAGTGGAAGAAAAGATTTACAGGATAGGAAAAAATTAAAACATCTATTTCAGCCAAAGGAGGTTCTTATAAGTACTTTCGAGGAGGTAGAGGCTTGTTTACGCAAGTTTGGACAAGAACCATCTCAAACAATGCAACTTTCTATAACTCCATTAGTGTGTTCTTTGGCTAAGCCATGATTTATGAGCAATCATGATGAGGTGATAAAACTTGCAACTATCTCATGCATTAGTGAAACTATGAGGATAACAACCCCTAATGAGCCTTATGATAGCCATATTATGAAAGAAGTGCTTTAGATCATGGTGGCAAGCTTTAAAGGTTTGGATGACATCAAGAACCCTTATTTTGCTAAGAGGGTAAAACTACTTGAAACATTTGCAAGATACAGATTTGAGAACATTATGTTATCCATTGATTGTGAAGAGATCATTCGTGAAATGTTTCATTTATTTTGGAGTGTTATTGATGAGGTTCACCCTCATAGTGTGATTACTGAACTATGCAATCCATTATGTCTTCGGTTTTATATGAGGATGATGCTCCAAAGTATTGGACTATTTGGAAATGTGAACAAGATGTGTCACCCATAGCACATGAGTTGTTAAGGAGACTGGTTGAACAACATAAGGATAGAGAAATTTCACATATGATATACAAAAATCTACATGAAGAGTTTGTTAGGCATGCTGATTTGACTCAAGAGGGCATGAGGACAACTTTGGGTAATGATTTGTCTACATCATCTTTGTATGAGGTTTCACTTGAGGCTTCTACATTATAGGCCAGCATAGAGCATGTTAATGATATGGGTAGCAATGGAATGGATTCTTTGGGTGATCATATTGCTTCTTCACCTACACATGATGAAAAATCAGACCATGGCAACCAAGGACAGTTGGAACAAAAGCCCTTGGTTTGGGAAGACTTGCAAGATCAAATGGTGGTGAAGGAAGATAGAATAATTCAAGCATTGTCAAGAATGGATAGCACTCACAAACACCTAGAAGACCTCATTTGGATAGCCCAAAGAGAAGAAAGACAAAAAGGAATAGGACATGGTATTTCTCATACACATTTGCACCCTTTCAAAGAGGTTTTGGAGTGGATAAAAGAAGACTATTTACAAATGGTTAGAGATAGAGACATGGATATCCAATTGCTGAAAGATCAAGATAGAGAGATTGTTGATCTTTTTCTACTTTCGAGTAGGCATAATCACTCCTTACATAATTCAAAAAATTAGTCCTTTATAACAGCTGTTCCTAGGATACAAGATGACAAGGCACATGGTGTAAAACTTGAACAAGTTGAGGAAAGGATTGAAGAATCATACAAAAGGAACCTTACAACCTTGTGACATTTAGTAATGAAGACTTCTTTAAGCCACTTCCACCCCTAATCACTTGGGAAGAGGAGGAGACAAATCAAGACTTAATGGTGTTTGATGACACCCATAGTGGACTAGCCACTCAAGAGTTGTATTTGAAGGGTGTTGAAGGCATCCATAACTCATCTTTGGTTATGTCACCAATTGATTATGATATGGAAACTTTTTATTTGTTGATTGGTGACTTCATCTTCATTGATTCATCATGGGTTAGTAGCTATCCTATTGGAATTCCATTGCACTTTCTAATTTTTCATGGTCTACACCAGCTGTTCAGTTGTTTGGGAATGTGTGGAGGCATGTTTATTTACTGGAATTTGAAGCATGTGATTTCAGTTGTGATTTTCATGATACATTGATTTCCATTGGAGAGGATCAACCTACTCTTGAAGGGACACCACATCATTTTGATGATACTTTTTCATTGGCACATGTGGATGATTATTCTTCATTGTTGAGTAGTGAAGTATGTGATTTCAGTTTTAGCACAACAAGAATGGATACATTTGTATTTAGCATCCTTCATCTATTCATGTAACTATTCAATGTTAGAAGGATTTTTAGCTTCATTGGTTCATTGCTTGGAATCTACACCTTCATGATTGGCATTTATTTTGGTTTGGATGTGTTTGAGTCATTGTACGTTAGCGGAAGCAGTCCTAGGATCTTCTACATCAGCAACCTTGAGGAGATACGTTTGAGCATGGTTGAGGAGCCTAGACTGATTTGGGATCTAGGGATTGATTGAGTTCAGTTTCTCTTCCCATTTCTTGGGGACAAGCAATGTTGGGAAGGGAGGGTTGTAATGTCCCCATTTTACAAGTAACTTAAAAAGGTTCTAATAGTAAATTAATTTTATAAAGTATTTTTAATTACTTTATAAAATTAATATTTTATTAAGTTACTTGAGTCAATTTAAAACACTTTATAAAATAAATTGTTATTGTGTACACAAAAACAATCATTTAATAAAGTTAAGTGATTGTGTACAAAAAAACAAACATTTAATAAAGTTAAGTGATTGTGTACACAAAAATAATCATTTAATAAAGTTAAGTGACTGTGTACACAAAAACTTTCAGACCTATTTGGAGTGAGGGCTTTATAAGGAGCAACTAGGAGTCATTTGAAATCATGTTTTTGACTTGGTTTTTGCATATTGAGTTTATCTCTTGGTTGAAGACAAATTTTAGTCTAATCAAGGTGATGATCCCTTGATAACTAGGGTTTGGTGATGGCCCCATTCCCATTTTGAGAGGTTGATGCAATCAGTATTCATTATAGAGCTTATTGGAGACCATTATTGTGAATTTGTAGAAGACATTATTGGTGATTTGAATATCATTACACATTGTTGAAGTTGTTGAAGATTTCATTGAAGATCCATTGCAATTGTTGAAGACTTGAAGAGTTATATCATTGTTTGGGCTCTGATTCTAGAGAAAGATTATGTCAGCTAGTTATTGGTTGTTTACCCAGATTTGTTATAGACCTGAGTTTATGAGAGCAGAATTCTAATCACAGCCTAGACATATACACCACAAAGCCTATTCCTACATTTCCTTGGCAGCAATTGTATGAAGAAGAGTTTTCCTAGTGATTGACTATATTCTTTGAAGTCTTAGGTATAATACCTATTGCCCAGCGAGGTCTAATCTGTATTAAGGTAGCGCCCTGCATTTGACAGTCACCATTGATTCTCTTTATATCAGTGAATCAGGCATAGAGGACCAGCAATTAGCCTTGGAGTCAATATGACCTGTGGTTTTTATCATCAGCTATTTGTATATTTGAAGACTTCGTTGGCATCTCCCATCACCATCTTTGAGTTTATAGGGTAGCAAATATTATCTAAACATCGATCAGCTTCTTGGAAATCTTTTGGCATCATATAAGGGCCTAATTCAACAATATTGTGGCAACGAATAGTTGGAAGGATTAGCATTGGACAGTCATAGTGTCAACAATCAATCAATTGAGGGTATAACACAGTGACACATAGGAATTGCGGTTGCCTTACATTGGAATGTTAACATCATAACTATAGTCCCACATCAGTAACCTGGCTATAAGTGGTTGTAACAATATTGTTCATCATTTGAAATCTCCTACCATAGCAAATTTGAGCATTAATATATCTTTGTTTTGCATCATCAGTAAATAAGAGTTTGGAAAGCCATTTTGGCTTAAGCATTTGATGTAATGGGAGTAATAAGTAATCTGAATTTTGAAGTTTGCAAAGTTCTAATATGTAATAGCTAGACTGAGTATTTATTTCTATCTTTGTAATTGGCATTCTATGATTGTAATACTGCCTATATCTATCTTTTCTATCATAGATTTACATCTTTAGTTTATATTTTTGATTGTCAAAGACAATTTATAAAGGTGTAGTAGTGAATTTCATTGTAAAAATTGCAAATTATATCAGCCAATCAGAATTTGAGCAAATATCTTTTGAAGGGGTATTACAGATTTTGCTTGGTTTGTGTTTTGTATTTAAAAACCTGCATCAACCACACCTCATGAATATATGGGCCATTATTCTATTTTGTCTCTCATTGCTATGACTTTGATAGTGCTAACTATGACTGGTTCATGCTTCACTTATCAAGACTCTACTTGAAAGCAACACCTTCATCTGATAGTTCATGTTGAATACCTTCCTAAGTGTGTTCTTTATATTAGGCAACATTCCTTTGTGTTGTTGAGTACCATTCCTCTTGTGATGGTTGATGTCTTCATTATTTATTAGCATTGTTGTTACTTCATAATGATTGTACCTTACTACTGAAACTCTAAATTATTTATGACTGCACCCGATTTGAATGATTGCATCATAACTTAGTGTTGTGACTTATATTCCAGAGACCCTTACAATGTTTAGACTCTGTGCCTTGTAATACAAAGCGATGCCTTTGTTCATGGCTCTGCATTTAAAACAAATTGAGCCTTGTTTCTATACAACATGCCTTGCCTCAGATGAGTCATGCCACTATTTTTGGGACAACGCCTATTTGTATGCTGGTACCTTGGATTAGAATAGGCTGCACTTGTTTTTGAAAAGGTAGTGCTTCATATGAGATAGGCCAAGCCTTTTAGTCTTTGGCAATGTCATTGCTTGCATGTGAAAGATTTATTTCCAATGACTGAGCTTTCAATGATAGCCACCTTGATCTTCTTGAAATAGTTCAATATTAATGGCTACAAACCATTCATTTTACTTGTGCCATCTAATTCAAGGAATGCGCCATATTTTCATGATCAAATGCTATGACATATTTATAAAGGCATTGCCTAATTTTACTCATATCTAAGCACTCCAAGCAACATGGTTTGTGTCTATATAAAATGGGCTTAGTGAACTTTTGATGGCTAGCTCATTTGTTATAGGCTGCACCAATATTATGTGATGACATCTTTCACTACATGTAACAGCATTTGTTCTCACACTATGTTGAGTGCCATACCTATTGACTGGCAGCATGCCTTTGAAGATGGCCTTGAATCCACTCTATGCGGCACCTCTGTGTTAATTCTATGTTTTCTCTTTTAAATGACTGCACCTCTACGGAGGCTTCCTTCTTTCATAACAAGCTGAGGGCTTTGAAACATAGGCTACACCATCTGCTTTGAGATGCCCTTGTTCTAAGATGTGCCTCTAATAAAGGCCGCTCTTTATTAAAGTTACCTTATAAAGACGTAATGACAACTATGCCTAACTTGATAATGCCTTCCATGAATGTGCCTCATCTTGAAATGCTTGTGGCTTTGATGCCATTACATGGCATAATCGATATAAGGTTGCTCCCTATTACAAATGACTGAGCTTTGAATGTTTGATGCTGCATGATTTAAAATGGGTAGCGCCACTTCTGGCTGATGACTCCATTACATAGACATCGCATAAGATTTTTTGGTGACTTGTTCATGTTTGTGAATGAAAACAAGTACACATTACCTTATAGTTATACAATATGATTTTGTTGTATTTTAGAAAGACCTTGCTGAGTTTGGAGTGGTTGTGCAGTGTTCCCAATAGCTTATGTAAAATATAATGGTTGTGGGATGTTGAATGACCACCATATCTTTTGTATTGAGCCTCGCCTTCCTTAGAGTTTGCAACATGTCTTGACTGTGATTAATGGTTTCATATCATTCCTTATTGCTGAGAGTTTAGATACACCATAATTCATAGGCTATATAATTTTATTTTTTCTTGTTCCATATCTTCTTTGGTAGAAAGCCACACCTAGAGATTGAAGGACTTGTGTAATGATCTAGAAATTGTGTGATGTCTTTCCATGTCTCTCTGTAGATTCATGAAATTAAAATGGCTAAGTCCAATTCCTACACCTATGCCCCCCCTATCTGGGTAGCGGAGAAGCTTTGAAGGATCAAATTTGTTTGGATAGCTTGTGTAATGTTTGCAAGCATTGCTCATCATTTGTATGACTGCAAGCCATATTTAGTGGCTTGCGCACCATTCTTTGAATGCTATATTGGATGGCCACACTCCTTTTACATTGGATGTGTTGATATTGTTATAATGTTGTAGCATCTTTAACAATATGCACCACCTCAATATATGACAGTCGTTTCCATGTAGTTTTTGAATACTAGACTCCACCTTTAGCTTGAAATACCTTGATACATGACACCCTTGATTGATATACAATGGATGTATCCCCTTAAATTCTTTTTATGGGTGTGACTCGATCTTTATATTAGCTGCACTATATTATTTGAAATGGTTTGCACCTTCGCTTTTTCATAATTGTGCTCCTGATTTGCTATGTAGGGTCTTCATTGAATTTAGGCCAAGCTATGGAGTTTCATGCTGAGTCTTTACTTCTCAAGTAGTTATCCCTTTAACACAGTGGTGTTATGTATATATAGGCTGAGTGTTTTGAAACTTCAGGAAACAACCTATAGTTGAAACTAACATACTAGAACTAGGTCATCCTTGAATCTCCCAAACTGTACTTAGAAAGTTTTGAAATGGTGTGAAAAATTCTCACCAGTTCTTGGCGACTGGCTGGGAAAATGAGCCTGCTCACGCCGAACTCTAGAATCTCTGGTTTTGCAAATTAGAGCCTTATCCATTGGGCATAGAGTCCATTATACTGAAACTAAAAAGTTTATCCAACTAAAAATAGATTAGCACCCAAACTATGTTCCACCATAACTGATGTAAACTACCCAGCAAATGAATTGATTCTAAAACTGAAACACTACTAAACCAAACACATCCCACAACTGAAACTAATTGAAATTGACCACAGAACTAACCATAGGTCCTTTATTGTAGAAACCAAGATTTATTGAAAGAAAACAAACTAAAACTGAAAACTAACTAATGTTGCAATGGCAGCTTATTATTGAGCCTTTGAGACTACATTACTGATATGTGAGATGCATAGGAACATGCCCATTCACAGGAATGGAAAAATAACTATCATATCTAATTATTTTTCTACAATTGATCCACATTGAACTAATAATAGACCAAATAAAATACATGAGAAAGTATAACATGAACTTTTACCTTTTCGTCTTCCTGCATTCCAGAGACTTATCCTTGGCATGAAAGTAACAATCAGGATGATCTACATGTTGTCCTTGCTTGAGTGGAGGGTGGGAAGGGGAAATCAAGCATTAGAGCTCACTTCTCTGCTTACATTTGAAGGCTTGTGTTGACATAACTCCATTAGTGACCTCTTTCTTATGCTCTTCCATAGGTTCATGACTCAAGATAGCATCAAAATCAGGTGTGCAAGTGACAAAGCTGCCCATAATGGTCTTGGATCTGATTGGGATTTCTTCTTTTAAGAAGAATGGAGTATTCTGCAACTCTTTATGAAACTCTTCATCTTTACAAATGTTTCTTGAGACCTCATTGTCATGAATCATTTCTTGCATCTATGGGTCTTTATTACGAAGAAGAGAATATCTATTTCAAAAATAGAAAATAGATCAATGCCTGCACATACCTCTTCTTCAAACATTTCCTCATAATCTGCTACAAGAGGCTTTGCAAAATAGCCATTCACTTGCTCAGTGGTGGGATCCTCTACATCCACAATTTGATACCCTTGTTGAAAAAGTGAGAATAAATTCTCATTGTACTCTTCATGTTGCTCATGCATTTTTGGACTATCTATTTTAAGATGTGAAACCTCGTGATAGGAATAAAACTGTCATTCTTCATAGACTTTGTAGAAATATCCCTTACAACCACTTCCTTTCCATGAGCTGCCAACTGTGTATCATGCTCCACCTAGTACTTTTTAGCTTCAAAACCCCTTTTAAAGTACTTTTCAACTTCTAGAAGAGTCAATTCACAAGCAACTTCTGAGTCTTCTTTATTGCTTAACTGAGTCTCTGAATTACATGTTGCCATAGGTGTATGATGCTAATAGCCAGAATGACACCTTGAATCGATAGGAACCACCTTCTTACTTGCATTTTGATCTTTGAGACTCAAATTTTCTTTAATGTCAAAATGACAAAGCACCCAATCCATGCCTTCTATGGACTGGCTTGTAGATATAGAGGCTTGTAAAGAATAATTCTCAAGATAATTAGGCATCTTCTGGGTATGAGGAAGGATATCTTCTATAAACTACCCGCACTGATATTGTTGTTCATAAGGGTTTTGAGGCATGATAATTGGGTCAACATTATACATGGCTTGATCTTTTAGCTCATTTAGCTCATGGTTGAGGTTTTTTATAACTTCTTTTACCTCCAACATCTCTTTTATGATTTGGTAAATTAGTAGGGAGGGTGGGTGGACTAGAACTTATATGCATCTGGCTACAAGAAAGAGCTTGAGACAGGTTATTTGCATGAGGGATAAGTGGTTTTAAGGGCATAAGAGACAATTTACCAGCCTCTATGAGGTTATTTTAAGCTCTAATAGCAAGATTATATGATTGGGGTAGGGTCTCACCTCCTAGGGCTTGTATCATGACAGATATTTCATGATCTAAAGATTTTAAATAATATAGAAATGCAAAAACTAGAGGAGGCCTCATATCAACTGAGAATTTTTTCCTTACCTTATCAAATCTTTCATTGAAATTAGGTATGTTCTCCATAGGGTGCCTCTTGATTGTGATGAGGTTCTGGGTGAGTGAGCTAACATCTATCTTCTCTTTGAAATTATTGTAGATGAGCCCTCCAAGCTGCTCCCATCCTGTGATTGAACTGAGCTACAAAATCCTATACCATTCCCTTGCTTTGCCTTTGAGAGAAGATGCCAACAACAAGAGGGCTTCATTCTCAGTTGTGATATTGTGAATGGTGCATAAATTTGCCACATCTTGAATATGGTCTACTGGAGAAACTAATCCATCCCCAATAAAATGAGGTAATGCCTTCGAAGCTACATCAGGAACTTGACCCTTCTACCAAAGAACAAGAGGACTTGAATCCCAAGTCACAAAAGGAAGATCTCTTACTGGAATGTTCAAATGTACATAGATATTTGGGACTGCCATGATCTGCAGAGATAAAGACCTAAGAAAGAGTCACCAGTAGAGTCACCAGGTGGAAGATTCATGCTCCCATGAGCAGATATTTTTGTGATTTTCCATCAAAACCATAAAATATAGAGAAACGATTTAGTGAAAACAAAGACCCAAGTCTTTGATTCTAGTCCCGTTGGGCGTACCAAAAATTGTTGATGTTAAAATTTGTCAATTAAATCATGAACAATGGGAGATTTTGAAAATATGGGATTGACTCTCAGAATAAACTCTAGATTTTAAAGAAGTTGGTTCTTCTCTCTTGGTTGTGGGGAAAAGGGAAGAAAAAATAAGATTAAACCAAATACCCAATCTGCTAAGATGATGTGCCAGATTCATTACCTAACTCTAATCAACACAATGATTAAACCCTAAAAGATTTACTGGAAAACTAAAGAGCATTAGCATGATTAATAACTCAACATGTGAAACATATTTAACAAAGGCTAAGAACAGAGATTAGAAGTAAGAAACATCTCAACAAATTCAGATTTGCACAAAAACACCACCACTCTTCATTGTTTGACAGAGAACAAAATTACAGAGGCAAAATTGTTTGCAAAAAATAAAATGTTACATCCCTTATTAAGAGGCAATTGCTGAGGCAAAAGAAAAATATCTTTAACTGTTGCTAAAAATCTTTGTGGTCTCCATGTAGTCTTTGTGTTTTTTATGTGTAGTTCTTTTTGTCTCTGTTCCGGATCCATGTATTTATAACCCAGAAATAAAAAATACTCTGAAAATCTCCTCCAGCTGCCCAGAAACATCTTTGACTCAAACCCATAAATCTCAGCTCTAATTTCGGCCCTACTAACTACAACTCCTATTAACTAGGTCTTCTATTTTTCCCCTTTCCTGGAAAAATACATTTGCCTCCATATCTTTGGCCTATGTGAAGAAAAACTCCCTCTTCCCTTTTCCCTTGCCGTGGAAGTTTCCCGTGAAATGGATAAAGTGAGACTTTATTATTTTAGGGTTGTTTTTATTCTATCTTCCCATGAGGCATAGAATCAAATAAGAGTCTTATATATGAGTCCTCATTTAATAAACTTGGCTTTATTGCTGGGACAACGCCTATTTGTATGCTAGTACCTTGGATTAGAATAGGCTGCACTTATTTTTGAAAAAGGCAGTGCTTCATATGAGATAGGCCGAGCCTTTTAGTCTTTGCCAACGCTATTGCTTGTATGTGAAAGATTTATTTCCAATGACCGATCTTTGAATGATAGCCACCTTGATCTTCTTGAAATAGTTCAATATTAATGGCTACAAACTGTTCTTTTTACTTGTGTCATCTCCTTCAAGGAATGCGTCATCTTTTCATGATCAAATGCTGTGACATATTTATATAGGCATTTTCTATTTTTAATCATAGCTAAGCGCTCCAAGAAACATGGTTTGTGTCCATGTAAAATGGGCTCAGTGAACTTTTGACGGCTATCTCATTTGTTACAAGATGCACCAATATTATGTGATGACATCTTTAACTACTCGCAGCACCATTTATTCTCACACTATGTTGAGCACCATACCTATTGAGTTGCAGTGTGCCTTTGAAGATGGCCTTGAATCCACTCTATGCAGCACCTTTGTGTTAATTCTATGTTTTCTCTTTTAAATGACTGCACCTCTACAGAGGCTGCCTTCTTTCATAACAAGCTGATCACTTTGAAACACAAGCTGCACCATCTGCTTTGAGATGCCCTTGTTCTAAGCTGCGCCTCTGATAAAGGCCGCTCTTTATTAAAGTTACCTTATAAAAAGGTAATGACAACTACCCCTGACTTGATAACGCCTTCCATGACTGTGCCTCATCTTGAAATGCTTGTGGCTTTGATGCCATTACATGGCATAATCGATATAAGGTTGCTCCCTATTACAAATGATTGAGCTTTGAATGTTTGATGCTGCATCCTTTAAAATTGGTAGCACCACATTCTGGCTAACGACTCCATTACATAGAGATTGCATGAGATTGTTTGGTGGGAGACTCCATCCGTCAGATCAATTGTTAATCTGATGACTCATGTTAGCCATTTCTGGGCATTGCACTTGTTCATGTTTGTGAATCAAAACAAATGCACATTACCTTATAGTTGTACAATATAATTTTGTTATATTTTAGAAAGACCTTACTGAGTTTGGAGAGGCTATGCAGTGTTCCCAATAGCTTATGCAAAATATAACGGTTGTGGGATGTTGAATGATCGCCATATCTTTTGTATTGAGCCTCGCCTTCCTTAGAGTTTGCAACATGTCTTGACTGTGATTAATGGTTTCGTATCATTCCTTATTGTTGAGAGTTTAGATACACCATGATTTATGGGCTATACAATTTTTTTTTTTCTTACTCCATATCTTCTTTGTCAGAAATCCATGCCTAGAGCTTGAAGGACTTGTACAATTATCTAGAAATTTTGTGATGTCTTTTCATGTCTCTCTATAGATTCATGCCAATAAAATGGCTAAGTCCAATTCCTACACCTATGCCCCCCCCATCTAGGCTACATAGAAGCTTTGAAGGGTCACATTTGTTTGGATAGCTTGTGTAATGTTTGCAAGTGTTGCTCATCATTTGTATAACTACAAGCCATATTTAGTGGCTTGCACACTATTCTTTGAGTGCTATATTGGATGGCCACACTCCTATTGTGATATTCACAACACGATCTATTTTACTCCTTAGCAAAATGGGGACCCCTGCTGTGGCTTTGCTTTTTGCTTCTATTTTGTGGGTTTGTCCTTGGTGGTAAGGGAAAAGAGAGTGAAATTTGTAAACTTTAATAAAATTAGTGAGAAAATACATTTTGAGTGCTAGTACATGGTATGGTTGGATTCCTTGTCAAAAATGAGCCAGGGTTGCTTTTTGAATCATCTGAAAATTCACCATATTTTTCAAGTTATGCCCATTTTGGTAAAATGCATTACAGGGTTTTAAATAATTCAAAGTTTCAAGTGTTTCACTGCAGTTTCAAAGAGTTTCCAGAGTCATGCGAAAGGAGACAAGTGTCACCTTCCACAATAGCCCCTTTAAAATTTAAAAAAAAATCCACAGGCTTTAATAGTTTCTAAATAGTTTCAAAGTTGTGCGGAAGATGCCACGTGGTGCCTTCCCCAATAGTCTCTGAACAGTTTCAAGGCCGCGCAGAGGAGTCTTAACAGTTTCTAAAAGTTTCTTAAAAGTTTCATAAGTTCCACAGAGCGTGCCAAGTGGCGCCTTCTATGGGTCCCTTTAAGGTTTCGGAACGTTTCAACAGTCATGCGGAAAGTGCCACGTGTCACTCCCCGCAGGTTCTACAAACATTCCCAAAAGTTTCTGAACAGTTTCAATAGTTGCGCGGATCGTGCCATGTGTCACTATCCACAAGACCTTCAAAGTTTCCTGAAAGTTTCCTTAAAAAGTTTCTAACAGTTGCAAAGGCAGTGCGGAGTGTGCCATGTGTCACCCTCCGCAGAGCCCCCTTAAAGTTTCTCAACAGTTTCAATGATGCATGGAAGACGCCACGTGGCGCCTTCCGCAGTAGTTTTCAGGGTTTCTAAAAAGTTTCAAAAATGCAGTGGAAAGTGACACTTGTCACTCTCCGTAGGACTCTCTTATAAGTTTCTAAGTAGTTTTAAGATTGTGCAGAAGACACCACGTGGTGCCTTCCATAGTAGCCCCTAAAGTTGCAACAATCGCACGGAGCGTGACAAGTGTCACACTCTATAGCGTTTTCAAAAGTTCCAAAGCAGTTTCTAAAAAGTTTCCAGAGCTCTGCGGAGTGTGACACTTGTCACTCTCCACAGGTCCCTCTACCAGTTTCAAAAGGTTTCAAAGTAGTCTCAGCAGTTGTGTGGAAGACGCCACATGGTGCCTTCTGCAAACAGGTTTCAAAGTGCCCCAATAGTTTCCTAAAAGTTGCAATGATCATGCGGATAGTGACAAGTGTCACTTTCTGCGAGAGTCTCAAGGTTTTGGGAATAGTTTCTGAGGAGGGCGCGGAATGTGACACGTGTCACATTCCGCAGTGGTTTCAATAGCCCCTTTAGATTTTAAACAGAGCGCGCAGGTAGCAACATGTGTCTCGCGCGGGAGTCGAAGTTTCAAAGGGTAATCAAGAGATCCCTGGGGCAATTTCGTAACAGTTTTTTAGTATCTTGAGAGTCCCGTGGGTGGTGGCATGTGTCGCCCTCCACACAAAGCAACCGTTTCAAAAGCCCCTCGCGCGGAGCGTGCCACGTGTCACTCTCCGCGATGCCATTTCTATTAAAAGGAATATAAAGGGTTATTTTTCGGCTAGACATAGGAGGTCAGTGGGTGATTTTCAGGGCCCGCCAATGAAGGTTTTTTTGCACCGATAGGTGACAGGCGTTTAGCGATAGGTTTTTTAGGGTTTTTGACACACATTTTGACCCTGCGTATGCATCATTTCTGGTCTGCGATGGTTGACCCGGTGGTTTCTTGACACAGTTTGCACAGTATGAACATATTTTTTTGCCGGTTTTGACCCGATGGTCGCAATTTTTGCTTAGCCCCACTTGGATCTAACGGATGTTTCGAAAGTGGTTGTTTAATAATGATGACACTTATTGCTGGTCTGTTTTTGCAGGCTTGCAGCTAGAAGGAGTAGCTGAAACTTAATGGCAGTGACGTCCTAGAAGAAGATCCAATTTCAGAAGCAAAGAGAAGATAAGGATGAAGTGCAAAAAGTCAAGGGACATCAATGAGAAGACCCAAAATACAGATAAAACATAATGACAGCAGGTTGCAGAATTTACTTCTGAACTGCTAGGGTTTCAGAAAGGGGGCATATTTTTGCCCAGATTTGACACATATTTGGAGATATTTTTGGGAAAATGGTTCTGCACCATTTAATGTTGTAACCTAGGGTTTGAACCATTGCTTAACCATTAGGGTTTTGGGTTGTATTGAGGACAATCAGAAAGTCTATATATTGTGCCTTAATACATTGTAATATTTACAACAGGGATTTTAGGAAAACACAGGGATTCTAGCTTAGCATAGTTTAGAAGTAGAGGAAGGAGGTCACCTGTTTGTCTACAGTAAGGAGTGCGTGGAACATCTGGCTTCCTTACTATATCTGTAAAGCTTGTAAGTTCTCTGTAATTTGATCAATGAAACTAAGAGTCATTCCAACATTGTAAATCATGTATGACTGTTTGTTTCTAATACAATAGAATCTGGAGTTCTGCATCTATCTTCTGAGTGTTCTCCTGCTCTTCTTTATGTTTTGAAATATTTTCTTTGAGAGATTACAATTTTAAATGTATGTTTGTGAAAATTCTCACAACTTACATTTAAGGTTTTTACTGTGGATTTGATCAAATTGCTGTATGATTTACATAGTGCATAACAAAACAATTAGATCCTTTGGTAGATTTAAATGACATTTAGATTAGATCTTTCTAACTTTTCCCAACCCATTTGAAATATTTAGCTTAAAACGCAGAAATTTGAAGGAAATTTGTCTCATATTTGAAGAAGCCTGAATAATAGAGTTAAGAGTAGACAAGTTTTCATAAATATATAAAGAGGAAGGCTGCAATAATTCGAGACAACCATCTAAAGCTTTGCAGCACAGTAACACTTTTATGCAAAGGAATGAAAAGTATTGACATATGTCATGATCTTTTTGCATAGTTTGAGTCTAGTAAACCACAAGGAAACCCTAAACTACGTAAGGCCCCTTGAACATTACAGCTTCACATTGACCAACTGAATTTGACCAACAAGACCATTATAGACTTGGGATTAAGTGAATCTTAAAGGATTCCCTCTTATCTTTCAAGTATAGTTTCAGTTCATTATATGTGAATTTTAACTTATTGTTATGATTGCATCAAAACAATCACCAACAGTTTTTCTGGTGCTAGAAGGAGGGCCAGACTTGAGTTAGGGTTTGTTTCAAACTGGCTAATAACAATGATAGAGTGACCAGCTCTAGATCTAGTTCAGCAGATATATTTGTGCAACTACCTAATATGGGGTGAAGTAAGAGCCCTTTGATTTAGAATCCTAAAATATCACAAGCAGGAAGTTCATCTGGAACACCTCCTGGGTCACCTTTTAACATCTGTATTATTGTGAGTCCTGACAGATCACTATTCAGATCTTTAAATCTTGATTTAGGCACTCCTGGAGGTCCTAATCCTCCTAGAAATCCTATCCCACCAATCAATCCTGGTATTTCTACAAGTTCAGGTCAAGCTCAAACACCTGCAATGGCTTATTTCAATGTTCATTCTCCCATATTCTTCAATGATTATCATGAGATGCCCAAAAATCTAGAAAAGATATGTCCCAAGTACCAGTTGCATCAGGATCTAGAGGATCATATTAGAATATTTAAGGAAGCATGTTTTAGGGCTATGTTAGAACACGAGGATGTTGTGTCTAGATTGTTTCCCTACACCTGTAATGAACAAGCCTCTAACTGGTATGTAAACTTACCCAATGGTTACATTTCTTCCTGGTCACTTATGGAAGAAGCGTTTCTATCAATATTTAGAGGACCCATTGACCCTTGTGCTTTGTATCATAAATTGGCTTCTATAAAATGAGGTGAGGGAGAGCTGATTGATAATTTCAATGACAGATTCCAAAAGGCCTACTCTAGGCTTGTAGCCCCTTATACCATGGATGATGATCCCTTGTTGGCTATGTACTATGCAGCCTTAGATCCTCTAACTGCCATGTTTGTCAAAAGAAAACCTGACATAGATTCAATATCCAAAGCCTATGAAGAGGTAGCCTCAGTGAACCAAGAGATGAGGCATACAACTTATAGCCCATTTGTTAATGGAGGGAATTTTGGGATGTAGAATTAGGCACAACCATGGAATGGAGCCCCTATGCATCACACTCCATTATTAAATCTAGTTCCTTCTTACACACCTGTGTATAGTCCTACCCCAATCCAAGCTATAACTCCTTACATGGGTAGCACTTCCAATAACAGTCAAAATAATGGTCAGCCTTTCTTCCAACCTCCTAGGGATACAACTGTGGCAAAAGCACAGGAGGAAAGGGAAGAAACCAAAGAGATCACTACACATTTGAAAAGGTTAACCACTGAAGTGACACAACTAAGAAACGAGAACCTCTATGGAAGAGGCAACCACAATTACAATCAACATCAGAATCACAACCAAGGCCAAAATCAGAACTATAGTTTCAATCAAAATCAGCAGTACAATCAGAACCAAAACTATAATCAGCATCAAGGCCCCAACCAGGGGCAACCAATGCAAAATAGAGGGCTAGTGATAGATAATAGGACCTGGGGCAATAATAACAGAAATCAGAATCAACCTAGGCCACCGAAGACATAGAGCATTGGGCCCAACAATGGTACTCTAGCTTCTCCTTTTGAGAACATAGATAATCATGATACAAAACAAACGGCTGGCATGCAAATGGCTAGTACAGCACCCAAAAATTGGTGCAGATTTCACAATACCAATGCTGATGCTGAGCACGACTACCCACAGTTCCACTTAGCAGCTAGTATTTTTAATATAGATGTCCAGCCTCCTACCTCTGAATTTCTCATTCCCAAGAGTAATGAGGTAGTACCCTCAGGATATGACACAGCATTAGTCTTAGAAACATTTACCTTTGCAACTACAGAAGAGAAAGGGGATGAATTGTTAGAAGATGGACCATACTATTGTGAAAATCTTTATCCTGAATCAGCCTTTGTGTTAAATGCTTTTCAGTTTCCCTTTGAATCTGAAAATGAGGTATTGACTGAAACAGAAGAGGTGCAGGCCTTTCAATAGACAAATAAAAACCATACCTACAATTTGAGGAACAATCCTAGGCCAGGAGGACCTTTTACTACTTCCATTCCTCTGAATAACTTCAATACACCCCCAGATCAGAATGCCAGCAACAATCCTGCCATACTTAAAGCTAATCAGCACACAAATAACAGAACAACAATACAAAAGGATCAAACAAGTAAAACTGAAACAATAGAGACAACAAGATTAATGAGTTACTTGTTAGAGGAAATAAAGAAAATTAAGGTCAGTATACCTCTAAATGAATTATTGAAGACCCCAGGGATCATAAATGCTTTTATAAAATCTCTGGATGCATCCATGACAGATGAGGTTTCTGCTGATATAACTCTTCCTAATAGAGATTCACCGCCTAAAGAGAAAAATAAGAAAGTTGAGAACCCTTCCAATACAAATGTAGTAATACATGCAGATAAGAGGGATACTCCCCCTTTCTTGTTAACTGTTAGATTGTGTGGGAAGAATATACACAACTGCATGGTAGACTCTAGTGCCTCAGCCAACGTAATGCCCTTAGGAATATGTAAAACTCTTGGGCTGACTCCCACCAAATCTACCAAGGTTGTCACACAATTAGATAAGACTGAGGTTAGCATGATAGGAGAACTCATGAACATTCAAATGCAATTAGCTTCAGACCCTAGGGTAAGCCAAATCATTGATATTCAAGTAGTGGATATACCCGTAAATTATGGAATGTTGCTGAGTAGGGATTGGTCCAAGACATTAAACGGATATATGGCCATTAACTTTTCACATATGTGGCTGCCTTGGAGAGGTGTCCCAAACCAGATTAGAATAGAGGTAGAGCCCAGGATGAAACACATGATAACAGAGTATAATCGAACTAATGAAGTACTATATGCTGCTGTTGAACCTAGTGTCTATAGAATTACCAACAATGGGGTGCAGATTGAAGAGACATGATGTTAAACATAAAAAAAATGTGTCAGCAATAGGACAACATTATTCATTGAGTCTGATGGAAATTCTTTAGATGAAGAAAACAATGCAATAGACAAATTTGGTCATGCCATTAGACAAGAGGTGGAAGAGTGCATTAAACACAATCTGCCGGTCCAATGTAAATTGTATGAAAATAGGTGTAGGGTCCATGATAGGCAACATTCTGAGGAGAGTTGTGAAATATGCAAAGACATCATTGAATATGAATACAAAAAATTCATAGGGAGGGTAGAGTTACAAGACGAAAATGAGAATCCTGATCCAACACAGAAATATGTTTAGGATAATGTAGATGCCTTGATTCCAAATTTAGGAGAAGAAATAAGGAACAAGGGTAGTTGTCTTTCTGATTTAACAGATGGAAATACACATATGCAAGTTAACCAAACAGAAAAACCCATGAATAAATAGAAAAACACCCCACAAGTGATAAAAGAGACAAAGCATGCCAAGATAAAAGGTCAGAAAAGTAAAGATGGCATGTGGATGTTAAAATGTGATGGGTCCAAATCAAAATAGGGCACGGGTGCAGGTGTTGAACTCATAGATCCTCAGGGTAAATCACATCTGACAGCATATAGATTACAATTTTTCTGTACTAACAATATTGCTGAATATGAGGCCCTAATTTTAGGACTTGTCATGGCCATCAAGAAAAGGGTGAAAATGATCAAAGTATTTTTAGACTCTAAATTAGTAGTTAGACAAGTGAGGAAACTATATGCCTACAATTACAAGAAAATGATTAGTTACAGACATAGGGTATGGGGTTTAATAGATGCGTTTGATGCTTTCAACTTAGAGCATATCCCTAGAGAGCTGAACCATAGGCCAGATGCACTAGCAGTTGTTGCTAGCGCATTAGAACCATTGACACTGTTAGGATTGAGACAATTTGCTATTGAGCTAGTTAATGTGCCCAGTATACCAGACAATGTTACACACTTTTAGTTATTTAGGGGGATCAGCAAATTATTGATTTTCTGACTTGTAATGAGGCATTTGAGGCTCAAATCATTGATGAGCAAGAAAGGCCTGAAATAACATGGGACGAAGAGGATATAATCAACTTGAAGAGCAACTTCTTACCCAAAGGAGTAATTGAATTAGAACATATCTTTGACTTTGATGGAGTAATGAGACAGAAGGACTTGCCCAAATCAGAAGGGGGTAAGTGCAATCTACATAACTTAGGGACAGAGAAAAATCCACAAAATATACTAATTGGGAAGGCTTGCTCTAAGAAAATTAGAAAAGAGGTTTTAGATGTTCTGAAAGATTATAAACACGTAATAGCATGGACATATGAAGACTTGTAAACATTTGATGAGTCCATCATAACTCACGTAATACCTTTAAGACCAGAGGTTAAACCATTTAGGCAGAAACAAAGGCCTGTGAACGCCATTCTGGAGCCTTTAATCTTTGAGGAAGTTAAAAAATTTCTGTCTGCTGGAATAATTTTCCCAGTCAGACATTCTGTCTAGGTAGCTAACTTAGTACCAGTGAGGAAGAAAAACGGAGACATCAGGTTATGCGTAGACTTTAGAAATTTAAACAAAGCATCTGAAAAAGATAATTATCCTCTGCCTCCGATAGACGAAGTGCTGCAAGCAGTAAATGGGGCAAAGATGATGTCTTTTTTAGATGGTTTTTCAGGTTATAACCAGGTCTTAATTGATAGAGAAGATAGATTAAAAACCACCTTCACTTGTAAATGGGGAAATTATGCATATAGAAGAATGCCTTTTGGTCTGATCAATGCAGGTGCCACTTTTCAGAGAGCCATGGACATTGCATTCTGTGGATTATCAGGTAAGTGCATTGTTGTGTATATGGATGATTTGACTGTGTATTCTAAGGATGCATCCACTCATGCTAAAGATCTCAGGAAAATACTCAAGCGATGTGAAAGGTATGGGATTTCCCTTAATCCTAAGAAATGTATATTTGGCATAACTAAAGGTAAATTATTAGGCCATGTCATTTCTGAAGATGAAATTTCAATTGATTTGGATAGAGTAGAATCCATAAAAAATTTGTAAATACCAAATATTAGGAAAGAGTTGAAATCATTTTTTGGCAAAATTAATTTTGTTCAGAAGTTTATCACGGGTTTTGCAGAGATCGTGCAGCTGTTAAATGCCATGTTAAAGAAGGATGCGCAGATGGAATGGACGCCAGTGGCTAGAGCTACATTCGAAGATATCAAGGAGGCAATTTCTAATGCTCCTGTATTGGCAAGTCCAGACTACACAAGCCCGTTTTACATCTACTCCTTTGCATCTTCTCATTTAGTCGCGGCTGCCTTGACACAGAAAGGTGAAAATAATGAAGAAAGGCCCATCGTATTTATGAGTGCACCTCTGAAGGATGCACAACTGAGGTATCTAGACACTGAGAGACAAGCATTTGCATTAATGAATGCTGTGAAAAAAATTAGACACTACATTCTGCGTAGCCAGTTCAAATCCATAGTGCCAGACGCAGCAGTAAAAATGTTGCTAATGCAGAACGAACCTGGAGAAAAAAGAGCCAAATGGATCACCACGTTGCAGGAGTTCGACATGGAAATCATTCCCATGAAGTTGGTCAGAGGGCAGGCGTTGGTGCAAACAATAGAAAATACGGATCCAGATTTGATAAAATAGTAGTACGTATTGAATTCCCAGAACGCATCAGACTGGTATGATGATTTAAACACCTTCTTGATAGCTTGAAAGTACCCAAATAGAATGAAAGCTTCTCAGAGGAGAGCTTTGAAGGTTAAAGCACAAAAATATATGATGCAAGGAGGTCTTCTATTCAGGAAGAACCACAATGGAATTTATCTGAGATGCCTAAACAGAGCTAAAGCAGATAAAGTGTTGACAGAACTACATGACAAGTATGGAACTGGCCATGGTTCCCATCTAGCTATGACATACAAAATACTGAGGGTAGGCTATTATTGGCCCATGATATTCAAAGATACTAATAGTCACATCAGAAGTTGCCACAATTGTCAGACTGCAGCAGATAAAGGGAGAAATCAGACCAATCCACTACAACCTGTGATTGAATCAAGACCATTTACACAGTGGGGCTTGGATTTTATTGGAGTCATCAATCCCCCATCTTCTGCAGGACACAAATTTATACTAACGATAACAGACTATTGTACAAGGTGGACTGAGGTTACCTACTACAAATTCTCCACAATTGAGGTAGTTATCAAGTTTCTTGAAGAAAACATCATCACTAGGTTTGGAACTCCCTATTCATTGGTATGTGATAATAGCCCTGCTTTCTCTTCTTTAATGTTTTCTAAATGGGCATTTGAATACGGGATCATTTTAAGGTTTTCTTCAAATTATTACCCTCAAGGTAATGGATTGGCTGAATCAACAAACAAAATCTTATTAGATATAATCAAAAAGTTGGTTGCAAAGAGTCCTAGAGAGTGGAATACCCTGTTAAGATATGCATTATGGGTAGATAGGACCAAGTTTAAGACATCTTTAGGTAGCACACCTTATCATTTAGTTTATGGGACTGATCCCATACTTCCAGTAAATCTGAGAATACCAACCTGGAAGTTTGCCAATGAGTATCTAGGCTTTGATGACCATAGGGAAGCTAGAATAGTACAAATGCTACAATTAGATGAGAAAAAAGGTCAAGCCATCGAGAAGTTTCTCAAACACTAAGCGGTTGTTAAGAGGTGGTTTGATAAAAGGGCAAGAGTCAAAACATTTAGGATATCAGACTTAGAGTTGTGCTGGAACAAAGCACATGAAAATAAAGGAAGCCATGGAAAATTTGATAAACTATGGCTAGGTCCATTACAAGTCTCAGAGATAATAGGAGACAATACATTTAGACTTAAGACCTTGACTGGAGAAGACATGCCATTGCCAGTTAATGGCCAACATCTGAAACACTACTTCCAAGCCTGAGGTAAAGGGGCAGTCCGTTTTGGTGTAATATAGTGTAAGTAATGTCCGGTTCTTCTTTTGCTGTTTTCTTTTTTGGGGTTGGTTGTTTGTACAGTTTCATTTCTATTTGTTTCTGTTTGTTTTGTTTCTGTTTGTACAGTTTTTTCTGCTTTTTTACTTTTTGTACAGTCTGTTTGGTTGGTTTGTTTGTTGTCTCCTCAGCAGGGATCTTTATTTTACTTTAGAGTATTAAGGGGCAAGCCAGCAACCATTCAAAATAGTATAAATTTAGGATATTCAAGTTAATCATTTGCAATTTGTGCATAACCTTTTGTGACTGTCATGAATGTACAGATTTATTTATCTTCCAAAATTTCGTATTCAATAAATGTGATTGAGAATTCGAGGCAAGTTTCTCACGATGACACATCTAAAATCCTTGGATTTGTTGAACCTACCAGTGTAGATATCAGGTGAAAAATCAGAGGTCACCCTTGCTACCATTACAATTCTCAGCTTAATTTCAGCAAGTGTCCACTCCTTGCATCATGAAGCTACAAATTGCTATATCTTGTGAACTCTCGTTCAAAATCAGAAAATAAAAAATAATAAAAATAAATAAAGTGGATTATACTAAAAATCTAGATTAAGCCATCTAAGTAACTCTACCGGGGCTATAGACGCTCGCTGGCAGTGGAGCTCTACTTAGGAGAATTGTAACGATAACCTTGTCGGGGCTATAGACGCTCGTTGGCAGCAAGGCTCTATCTGATCGGCTATGAGGAAATATCCTCACCTACGTAGGCTAATGTCAGTCACTGGTTTGTTCAACTAATCTTCAAGATGAGGCTTATTAATCACGTGCACACAATTAAACTGAAAATAAAAATTCATGCACCCTTATTGAATACCTTAGGTCTCAAGCTGAATAATAATTTACAAGATGGATAGTTGGAAGTTATGCATTTATCTCATTTGGTTTTCTTGAATGCCTTGAATTTAGTTCTTTTGTTTGGTTGCTAGTTGTTGTGATGTTCACAACACGCCCCATTTTACTCAGCAAAATGGGGACCCCTGCTGTGGCTTTGCTTTTTGCTTCTGTTTTGTGGGTCTATCCTTGGTAGTAAGGGAAAAGAGAGTGAAATTTACAAACTTTGATAAAATTAGTGAGAAAATGCATTTTGAGTGCCAATACATGGTATGGTTGGATTCCTTGTCAAAAATGAGCCAGGGTTGCTTTTGAATCATCTGAAAATTTGCCATATTTTTCAAGTTATGCCCATTTTGGTAAAATGCATTATAGGGGTTTAAATAGTTTAAAGTTTCAAGTGTTTCGCTGTAGTTTCAAAGAGTTTCCAGAGTCACACGGAAGGAGACAAGTGTCACCTTCCACAATAACCCCTTTAAAATTTAAAAAAAAATCTACGGGCTTTAATAGTTTCCAAACAGTTTCAAAGTTGTGCGGAAGACGCCACGTGGCACCTTCCGCAATAGTCTCTGAATAGTTTCAAGGCCGCGCGGAGGAGTCCTAACAGTTTATGAAAGTTTCTTAAAAGTTTCATAAGTTCCGCGGAGCATGCCAAGTGGCACCTTCCGCAGGTCCCTTTAAGGTTTTGGAACGTTTCAACAGTCACGCAGAAAGTGACACGTGTCACTCTCCGCAGGTTCTGCAAACGTTCCCAAAAGTTTCAAAAGTTTTCGAATAGTTTCAATGGTTGCGCGGATCGTGCCATGTGTCACTATCTGCAAGACCTTCAAAGTTTCCTGAAAGTTTCCTTAAAAAGTTTCTAACAGTTGCAAAGGCAGTGTGGAGTGTGCCATGTGTCACCCTCCGCAGAGCCCCCTTAAAGTTTCTCAACAGTTTCAATGATGCACGGAAGACGCCATGTGGCGCCTTCAGCAGTAGTTTCTAGGGTTTCTAAAAAGTTTCAAAAATGCAGCGGAAAGTGACACTTGTCACTCTCCGCAGGACTCTCTTATAAGTTTCTAAGCAGTTTCAAGATTGTGCGGAAGACACCATGTGGTGCCTTCTGCAATAGCCCCTAAAGTTGCAAGAATCGCATAGAGCGTGACAAGTGTCACACTCTGCAGTGTTTTCAAAAGTTTCAAAGCAGTTTCTAAAAAGTTTCCAGAGCTCTGTGGAGTGTGACACTTGTCATTCTCTGCAGGTCCCTCTGCCAGTTTCAAAAGGTTTCGAAGTAGTCTCAGTAGTTGTGCGGAAGACACCACGTGGCGCCTTCCACAAACAGGTTTCAAAGTGCCCCAATAGTTTCCTAAAAGTTGCAACGATCGTGCGGATAGTGACAAGTGTCACTTTCTGTGAGAGTCTCAAGGTTTTGGGAATAGTTTCTGAGGAGGACACGGAACATGACACATGTCACATTCCGCAGTGGTTTCAATAGCCCCTTTAGATTTTAAACTAAGCGTGCGGGTAGCGACACGTGTCTCGCGCGGGAGTCAGAGTTTCAAAGGGTAATCAAGATCCCTGGGACAGTTTCGTAACAGTTTTTTAGTATCTTGAGAGTCTCGTGGGTAGCGACACGTGTCGCCCTCCACACAAAGCAACCATTTCAAAAGCCTCTCGCGTGGAGCATGCCACGTGTCACTCTCCGCGACACCATTTCTATTAAAAGGAATATAAAGGGCCATTTTTCAGCCAGACATAGGAGGTCGGTGGGCGATTTTCAGGGCTCGCCAATGAAGGTTTTTTGGCGCCGATAGGTGACAGGCATTTAGCGATAGGTTTTTTAGGGTTTTTGACACACATTTTGACACTGCATATGCATCATTTCTGGTCTGCGATGGTTGACCCGGTGGTTTCTTGACACAGTTTGCGCAGTATGAATGCATTTTTTTGCCGGTTTTGACCTAATGGTCACAATTTTTGCTCAATCCCACTTGGATCTAACAGATGTTTCGAAAGTGGTTGTTTAATAATGATGACACTTATTGCTGGTCTGTTTTTGCAGGCTTGCAGGTGGAAGGAGTAGCTGAAACTTAATGGCAGTGACGTCCTAGAAGAAGATCTGATTTCAGAAGCAAAGAGAAGATAAGGATGAAGTGCAGAAAGTCAAGGGACATTAATGAGAAGACCCAAGATGTAGATAAAACATAATGACAGTAGGTTGCAGAATTTACTTCTGAACTGCTAGGGTTTCAGAAAGGGGGCATATTTTCACCTAGATTTGACACATATTTGGAGATATTTTTGGGAAAATGGTTCTGCACCATTTAATGCTATAACCTAGGATTTGAAGCATTGCTTAACCATTAGGGTTTTGGGTTGTATTGAGGACAATCAGAAAGTCTATATATTGTGCCTTAATACATTGTAATATTTACAACAGGGATTTTAGGAAAACACAGGGATTCTAGCTTAGCATAGTTTAGAAGTAGAGGAAGGAGGTCACATGTTTGTTTGTAGTAAGGAGTGCGTGGAACATCTGGCTTCTTTATTGTATCTGTAAAGCTTGTAAGTTCTCTATAATTTGATCAATGAAACTAAGAGTCATTCCAACATTGTAAATCATGTATGACTGTTTGTTTCTAATACAATAGAATCTAGAGTTTTGCATCTATCTTCTGAGTGTTCTCCTACTCTTCTTTGTGTTTTGAAATATTTTCTTTGAGAGCTTGCAATTTTAAATGTATGTTTGTGAAAATGCTCAGGACTTACATTTAAGGTTTTTATTGTGGATTTGATCAAATTGCTGTATGATTTACATAGTGCATAATAGAACAATTAGATCCTTTGGTAGATTTAAATGACGTTTAGATTAGATCTTTCTAACTTTTCCCAACCCATCTGAAATATTTAGCTTAAAACGTAGAAATTTGAAGGAAATTTGTCTCATATTTGAAGAAGCATGAATAACAAAGTTAAGAGTAGACAAGTTTTCATAAATATATAAAGAGGAAGGCTGCAATAATTCAAGACAACCATCTAAAGCTTTGCAGAACAGTAACACTTTTATGCAAAGGAATGAAAAGTATTGACATATCTCATGATCTTTTTGCATAGTTTGAGTCCAGTAAACCACAAAGAAACCCTAAACTACGTAAGGCCCCTTGAACATTATAGCTTCACATTGACCAACTGAATTTGACCAACAGGACCATTGTAGACTTGGGATTAAGTGAATCTTAAATGATTCCCTCTTATCTTTCAAGTATAGTTTCAGTTCATTATATGTGAATTTTAACTTATTGTTATGATTGCATCAAAACAATCACCAACAACGCCTTTTACATTGGATGTGTTGATCTTGTTATAATGTCATGGCATCTTTAACAATATGCACCACCTCAAGATATGATTGTGGTTTCCATGTAGTTTTTGAATACTAGACTACACCTTTAGCCTAAAATACCTTGATACATGACACCCTTGATTGATATACAATGCATGTATCCCCTTAAATGCTTTGTATGGCTGTGACTCGATCTTTATGTTAGCTGCACTATATTATTTGAAATGGTTTGCACCTTCACTATTTCATAATTGTGCTCCTGATTTGGTATGCAGGGCCTTCATTGAATTTAGGCCAAGCCATGGGGTTTCATGCTGAGTCTTTACTTCTCAAGTAGTTATCCCCTTAACACAGTGGTGTTATGTATATATAGGTTGAGTGTTTTGAATCTTCACTGAAACTTCAGGAAACAACCTACCATCGATACTAACATACTGGAACTAGGACATCCTTAAATCTCCCAAACTGTACTTAGAAAGTTTTGAAATATTTTGAAAAATTCTCACCACATACATTATTTGATTGCAAAGGGTATGACAATATGTGCAATTATATGCCTGATTTTAAAGTGCAGAATGACAAAGGTTACATTGACAATGGCAGGCTCAGTGATATGGTTAAGCATGTAAATGATAGGGTTAGTTTGTGGGTAGATCATGTCAGTGTTTTCAGTTGTGGTCTGGGGTAGTCAAATGAAAATTAGGTATTTTATAGAGAAGGAAGCTGGTTTTCCATTTTTGGGGGCCCAGGGCCACCAAATAAAATTGAAGGTATGAATTTTGATGCAAGATGGAGCAGTTACATAGCAACCCAATGGAGTAGGCACCTGGTCTACGTCCTGGAGATAATTGGAATCTCACCATGCCTACAAGAGGCATGCGTCCCCAAGCAAGAGCCACTATTGGCACCCTCAAATTTTGCAAATTTGAAGTGCCTATATCCTTTTGATGTGTCAACAGAGATTAGGTTGACATGCTGCTCAATCTACCCCAGAGCCCAACTTCACCGATTAAAATCTTGCAACTCAGAAGTCATCTTCCAAATCTATTTGGTGGGAAGTTTTTTGGCACATATGGTAACATGCCTATTCAGTTTTATGCTTCCAGGGTGAGTTTTGATGGGCTATTTAATTCTTTTCTGACTGCGACTAGGCTATATTTGGTGTTCCAGAAAGTTTCAAATCTCGCAATTCTGAAGGTGACTCATTTCTTTTTTTGGCCTAAAACTTCTCTAGCTCTAGTTTCATCAAAATTGGAGACCGTGAGATGCATTATTTTAATGTGTTTCAGTTGCGGCGAAGGCATCCGGGAGGCCAATTTACAAAGGAAGTCCCTGAAATCTTTCAACGATGCAAATTTTGAGGAAATGGGTTTACTATAAATAACTAATAATGGCCCTATGCAATTTTTTATGACCCTTCAACATCTTGTTTGCCCGCAGTGGAAATGCACCATTTGCCTGGAGAAGGAAATTAAATATTTGCCAATTGCTAAAGTTGAAAGTGCAATTTTTAAAAGAAATATTTATTGGCATTTTAATAATTTAAATGCAAATATCATAAGGCAAACATTATAACATTATATTATAATGTTAGGGAAAAGGAAATAAAGTCAAACTTGAGCATTTCGCACCATCGCACGCTCATTTCTCCTTTTTTGAAGCCATGCGATGGTGCAAAATCACCACCCCAAAGCAGATTTCAGCCTGCTGTCTCTTTTGCTGCGAATGTTGGAGTGCTTCTTCTGTTGTGGAGGTGTTTCTAATGGATTTTATGCAGTTCCAGGCATGTATTGGTTGCAGAGATGAATGTTGCTCACGTTTTTTGTCTTCAGGGCAGATTTTGGGGCTCCATTTAAACTCAAAACTAATGATTTATGGTCTAAATTCATCCCCTAACCTATCCTATTGCCTGGGTAGAGGTTTTAGCCATGTTTGTGATGGTTTTTGAGTGGCAGAGTGACAAAAAACGCCCTTGCATCAGCCAAAACGAGCCATTGATGATGAAATTTGAGATGGAGGCTGCATGATTGTGTTCTTTATTATCTCAAAGGATGAATGCAAGGAGTCTGAAGAGAAGGTCATGCAGTGCCATATGAGAGAACTTTCAGGCAAGTCATGCTATGGTGCGAAATGGAAGTGTCCAGTAGCCAAGAGAAAATGTGGAAAAGTCAAGGGGGGAAGGTAAATTAAAAAAACAATTAATTCCATCATTTACTTACATTTTGTATTCCCTTTGTTTTATGTATTTTATTAATATTCCCAAGGCTCTTGGACAGTGGTGCTTTGATGAAATATCTCATCTAACTCATCAAATGTATTGAATGTTGTGTACCATGTTATGTGTCTATAAAGAACTGGTAGCCTCACTTTGTAAGGTTGTTGAGGATTGGATATTTTGAGCTCTGGAGTGAAATAGAAGCTTTGATAGGTTGCCCCATCTTTGTGTTTTAGGTTTCAGTTTTATCTGTTGAATGTGTTTTCATCAATAGTCTATCAGTTTCAGATTAATTCATATGAGTAATGATGTAAGCATGTATTTGTGTTAACTATCTCCTTTGTTATCTATATTTTTCTTTTGGACAAAGAAGCTAAGGGTTTTACAGTTCTTAAATACACATTTGCTATATTTCGTGTTTGGTTTTTGGCTTTTGTTTGAGGAACAGATTAATTTCTTTAAATCAAATGTGGGGAAATATGTTAGGTAATAGGGATAATCATAAGAATGGTTGATGTGAATACTTATTTTTGGGTGTATCTGCAAGGCAAAGACAAGTAAATCTTTTGAAATTGTATGTCTATACTACTGTTTGAAATACTTTGCATGTTAAAATTTGACTCTACACCCTGAGATAGGCACCAGTCAAAAGTTAGAAATATTTCATGGTTTAAACCCTAGTCTTGAAACCAAAATATAAAGAACAAAGTTAATGCATCATTTAAAAACTTTAGGATTATAGGAGTAGGATTTTAGGTTTCAAATCCTCTGGTCCACACCTGAAATAAAGCCCAAAGCTAGCCCCTTTATATTTATCTCACAGTTTTAGCCTACATAATAGATGATTTATTTGGTTTTGTATCAAGACCTAGTTACAGTGAAGATTCACCATATGGGTATTGAGTAGGGACACCCCCTAGGTGTGGCAGAACCTAAAGTGCAGAAGAGATAGAGAGTCAGTCTCCTATTCGTTGGCCATTGACCTAAAGTCCCTATGGATAGAAGATGGCAATTTTTAAGGGGAAGACAGATAATCAGCTGGGAACACCAATAGATTGGCAACTATGCTAGGGAGCAGTGACAGATCTATGAGTAAGGAGTCAAAGAATTTGATAAGTCTGAGCATCTGGTTCAAATATTGAAGTTTTAAGACCTAGAAGAGGCTTTGTTGTAGAAAATTTAAAAGAATTTATATGTGGCTCTACTGCTGGAGAAAACCCAGAATGAAAGAAGGCTTTAAAGAGTTTTGTGTTGTTTAAACTTTAGTCCTCTATGAAGAGAGGTGGCAACTCTGTCAAAAGAACCTGATGAAGATGTAAAGAATGTTTTAGATCTATTAACATTTCTAGTCAGGGAGGAAAATTTGCAACAATTGCAACATATCCATGTATTTATCATATTTTAGTTTTCAAGAAGGATAAACTTGTGCATGCAAACCATATTTGAAAGTCTTGAAAAATTTTGGTTCCATATTAAGTGAAACTAAGCACTAAGGAAGGGAAATAGTAGTGATTGGCTTGCATACTTTTGCATTACTAAGATTGTAGTATGTATTTTGAAAGGAAGTATGTAATATTTTTGAGGAAATTTATTTAGAGGATCTTAAGTAAGATGAGATAGAAATTTGCATTGTAAAGGCTTAAGATCGTGTTGTAAAAGGAGCTTGAGATGCCCTATGTAACAGCAAGGTTAATATGAAAAGGCTTGTTAAGGTGTAAGAAAATGTATCACCAATCTATGCATCCCTGTGTGGACCCAAATGTAACAATGCATAGTGTGCAGCCCCTATTATGTCATCAAAGAAATTTCAGCACTGAAAGGTACAAAGCCATAAATTTTGATGGAATTTATGGTTTCCCAAATGTTATTCCACCTAAGGTTAGAGATAAGCTACCAAAATCCAATGGTATAAAGAGTGAATCAGTAGAAAAACACTTGCAGCAGTTTAGTGATCTAATGGATGACTATGAGGTAGATCATGAGGATGTTGTCATGAGGCTATTTGTTCAATCTCTAAAGGGAGATGCCAAAGACTAGTTTTCTTATATACCAGTATGCTCTGTCTATTCTTGGAGTGAATTTATGGTAGCCTTCAATGAGTAGTTTGGTGAAAGAATATCTAAGTTTTCAGTTATTAATGATTTCATGGACATCCACATTGGAAAAGATTAATTAGTTCCAGGCTTTAACCTTAGATTCATAAAGGCATTGAAAAGAATTCCTGAAAAAAATAGACCTAATGATGCTTTAGCTTTACTCATGTATTTGGGTGAATTTAACAAGAAAATGAGCTACAGATTGAGAAGTGAGGATCCAGGAAATTTACATCAGGCTTTTGAAATTACAATGGACATTGAAAAGGTTTAAAAGTATTGAATGAGTAGAAGTCTCAAGCCTAAAACTATGGGTTGTCATAAAGATTTCCATGCAGCTGAGAAATGCAAGTTAGGGGTTATGAATGGTTACCAAAGCAATTATCAGTTTGCTGCCCCAATTTATGATTCATTCCATAATATGGGTTATGTTCATCTTAATGTGAAATTCGAGCCAAAACATGATTCAAGGAACGCCATATATCCAAATGTTGAGCACATTGATCCTATTGTTAGAAGTGAACAATATGGTGACATTGTGCAAATGAATGAAGCAAATAGGTTTAAAAATATGGTTATACCTGTGTCTAGTTTAAAAAATGTTCATGATCAACTAATAGACACAATGCACATATATGAAAATGGTGCTCTAAATGCATCACGTGATCAAGTAATGGAAACTACTAAGGTTATGCATCAGACTTGGCCCAGTTATGGCCCGGTCAATGATGAGTCAAGAGCATTTTTAAGAAGGGAGGACATTCCATTAAACTGTGCAATTGATTGTTGCTCTCCCAATAGATGTACAACAAAGCTCCAATGGAAGCCTTGCAGTGAGAGTGATTTAGATGATATGTCCAATGATTGTTATTCTATTGTTTAAATTAGAATGAATGGTGTGGATAACATAAGCTCACTCTCAGAAGATCAGGTGATGAGGAATAATGAATGCATGAATGGTGGGGCATCATTGTTGTTGATTGAAGATATCAAAAGGGTTGAAGAATCCTCATATCAGGTAGTGTCAGAGTCTATTGACATGGTAGAAATCTCAGACCTATATGTGATGGAGTTAGAGGATGAAATAAGTAATAATGCTAATTATGATTGTTTCTTTGTGGGTATTAATCATCTTCCTGACATAGAGGCATTTATGTTTGTTGAGGATTCACATGGTAAACAAGTAGAAGATGTAAATGAATCATTGACATACAGGTCAATTATCCCATTATTTAGCAATACTTCTGAGCACATGAGACCATTTGAGAGTTAAAATGAAAACCATGGTGAAAACAAAGGTAAAAATGATAAAAAATTAGAACCTCATTTTGAAGTGAGTGGATATAAGGAAGATCATATGACTTTATATAATGATTATGATGAGAGAGGTTTTCATGAAAATATGCATTGGGGGATGTCTCTAGATTTGTGTGAACCAACTTCTGAAGTTTTTAACATGGATATGGGTCATAACTTCAAATTTGAACCAGAATACTTTTCTCAACAAGAAATGAATGTTTTTATGCATGATATGGGTGTTGATGATTCATATATGTGCCCTTGTAAGATTAGATGTATGCGACTAGAGAAACCTGTGTATGAAAACTTTCTTTTTCATACAGTTGAGAGTTTGAGTGGGGTGGACCAAAATGAATATGACAATTTCCTCTCTAATGTGAAAACTTATGATGACATAAGATCTAATGATCCTAGCTATATGGTGGACTATGAGTGCTTTCAGTTTTTAGTTCATCTAGGAGATCATTTTATAATACATAATAGTGACATAGATGATGAGAAGTGCTATATGCCATATAAGAATGCATTGTTTGATGAATATGGTATGCATACATTACTTGATGGTGAAGGGTATGACAATATGTGTGGTTATATGCCTGATTTTAAAGTGCAGAATGACAAACGTTACATTGACAATGACAGGTTCAGTGATATGGTTAAGCATGTAAATGACAGGGTTAGTTTGTGGGCAGATCATGTCAGTGTTTTCAGTTGTGGTCTAGGGAAGTCAGATGAAAATTAGGTATTTGATAGAGGAGGATACTAGTTTTCTATTTTTGGGGGCCTGGGGCCACTAAATAAAATTGAAGGTATGAATTTTGATGCAAGATGGGGTAGTTACACAGCAGCCCAATGGAGTAGGCACTTGGTCTACGTCCCGAAGATAACTAGATTCTCGCCATGCCTGCAATAGGCATGTGTCCCTGAGAAAGAGCCACTATTGGTACCCTCAAATTTTGCAAACTTGAAGTGCCTATATCCTTTTGATGTGTCGACAGAGACTAGGTCAACATGCTGCTCAATCTACCCCAGAGCCCACCTTCGCCAATTAAAATCTTGCAGCTCAGGAGTCATCTTGCAAATCTATTTGGTAGGAAGTTTTTTAGAACATATGGTAACATGTCTACTCAGTTTCATGCTTCCAAGGTGTGTTTTGATGGGCTATTTAATTCTTTTCTAACTGCAACCGGGCTAGATTTGATGTCCTGGAAAGTTTCAAATCTCGCAATTCTAAAGGTGACCCATTTCTCATTTTGACCTAAAACTTCTCCAATTCTAGTTTCATTACAATCGAATACTGTGTGATGCATTATTTTAATGTGTTTCAGTTGCAGCAAAGGCATCCAACAAGCCAGTTTACAAAGGAAGTCCCTGAAATCTTTCGGCGATGCAAATTTTGAAGAAATGGGTTTGCTCTAAATAATTAATAATGACCCTATGCAAATTTTCACGGACCTCTGACACCCTGTTTGCCCACAGTGGAAATGTACCATTTGTTTGGAGAAGGAAATTAAATATTTGCCAATTGCTAAATCACCACCTCAGAGTAGATTTCAGCCTGCTGTCTCTTTTGCTGTGAATGTTGGAGTTTATCCTTTTTTGTGGAGGCATTTCTGATGGATTTTGTGCAGCTCCAGGCATGTACTGGCTACAGAGATGAATGCTACTCACGTTTTTTATCTTCAAGGAAGATTTTGGGGCTCCATTTGAGCTCAAAACTAATGATTTATGGTCTAAATTCATCCCCTAACCTATCCTAATGCCTAGGCAAAGGTTTTAGCCATGTTTGTGATGGTTTCTAAGTGGTAGAATGACAAAAAATGCCCCTGCATCAGTAGAAACAACCCATTGATGATGAAATTTGACATGGACGCTGTAGGATTGTGTTCTTTATTATCTTAGAGGATGAATGCAAGAAGGAGTTTGGAGAGAAGGTTGTGCAGTGCCAAATCGTAGCTGCACACAGGGATGAGAGAACCTTCAGGCAAGCTGTGCGATGGTGCGAAATGGAGGTGTCTGGCAGCCAAGGGAAAATGTGGTAAAGTCAAGGGGGAAAGGCAAATTAAAAAACAATTAATTCCATCATTTACTTACATTTTGTCTTCCCTCTATTTTATGTATTTTAATAATATTCCCAAGGCTCTTAGATGATGGTGCTTTGATGAAATATCTCATCTAACTCACCAAATGTATTGAATGTTGCGTACCATGTTCTGTGTCTATAAAGAACTAGTGGCCTCACTTTGTACTTAAGGTTGTTGAAGATTGGATATTTTGAGCTCTGGAGTGAAATACAAGCTTTGGCAGGTTGCCCTACCTTTGTGTTTCAGGATTTAGTTTTATATGTTGAATGTGTTTTCATCAGTAGTCTATCATTTCAGATTAATTCATATGAGTAATGTTGTAAGCATGTATTTGTGTTAATTATCTCCTTTGTTATCTATATTTTTCTTTTGGACAAAGAAGCTAAGGGTTTCAAAGTTCTTAAAAACACATTTGTTGTATTTTCGTGTTTGGTTTTTTGTTTCTATTTAAGGAACAGATTAAAGTGCTTTAAATCAAATGTGGGGAAATATGTTAGGTAACAGGGATAATCACAAGAATGGTTGATGTGAATACTTATTCTTAGGTGTATCTACAAGGCAAAAATAAGTAAACCCTTTGAAACTGTATGTCTATACTATTGTTTGAAATACTTTGCATGTTAAAAATTGACTCTGCACCCTAAGATAGGCACCAGTCAAAAGTTACAAAGATTTCATGGTTCAAACCCTAGTCTTGCAACCAAAATATAAAGAACAAAGATAATGCATCATTTGAAAACTTTAGGATTATAGAAGTAGGATTTTAGGTTTCAAATCCTCTGGTCCACACCTGAAATAAAGCCCAATGCTAGCCCCTTTGTATTTATCTCATAGTTTTAGCCTGCATAATAGAGGATTTATCTTCTTTTATATCAAGACCCAGTTACAGTCAAGATTCACCATATGGGGTATTGAGTAGGGACACCCCCTAGGTGTGGTAGAACCTGAAGTGTAGAGGAGATAGAGAGTCAGTCTCCTATTCATTAGCCACTTACTTGAGGTCCCTGTGGATAGAAGATGGTAACTTTTTTGGGGAACATAGACAATCAGCTAGGAAAACCAACACCACCGTTTCGGGCATCTTTGAATAACTACATATCTTGACCTGATCATCTTTCTAGCACTGTCTTTTACTATTTCAAACAAACATTCCTTACTATTAGGTCTAAAAGTCTCCTTGCTACACTCATTGTCTCCTCTACATCTTCTTGAGTCCTTTCTTGGCATGTAAATATGCCTATAAACCTCCTGATCACTACCTCTAGAGACTAATAGATCTTTTCTCATCTATGTTTACATTTTGTCCCTTGATCTCAAACTATTTTTGTCAAAACCTAATCATATCACCCTCCATAATCCCAAATGCAGGAGAAAAGAATCTACCAAGGGAAAGGTCAATCTTAATAATGCAAAATGAGACCAATCAATGTAAATGCCAAACCTCTTCTTGAAATTGATGTTATTAGTCTTCGATACTATCTTCCCAATCTCTTGCAGCTTGGTGATTATCTTTGTTTTTCTTCACAGAGCCACTTTCACCCATATCATTGCCTTTTCTATCAATGACCAGGCCTTACATTATTTTGTGTATACTCTACTTTTGATCTCTGCATTTAATCTTTGAAACCGTGTGTCAGGGTTGCTCTTTCTCATGCTATGATGTTCATTTCTGCAACTTTGAAGGGCCAAATTATCATGCATGTCTATGCTTGGGTGGATGATAATTATCCTCTCAGGAACTCTACTAATAGTGAAACCCCATGCTATCCTCATTATTGCTAAATCTTCACATGGATTTGCATCCTTCATGGCCTCCTTAACAAAACAATTTTTCTTTATATTAACAAGGTTTAGTCCAAAGATTTAAAGGTTCAAATGCACCCCAAGAAGGATGAGATTATACATGTACCTGTACATTCAACAAAATGTTAGGAAAACTAAGAATCCCAGAGCTTCTCATGATGACTGAATGATCTTTCTCTTTTCTGATTTATCTCATGATTTGATATCCTCATCTCTTGTTCATCTTACTCATTCTATTTTGTTGATCATATGTAGAATAGAAAGTAGTCTTGACTAGATGTATATATGATTAAGGGTGAACCCCGAGCTCTAACATCATTTTTCCTCCTCCCCTTGCAGGTTTTCTCCTAGAGCTGCACTTGGACAACTCGAGATGCTGGTGCAACCTCCAACAATGGGATTCGTCATTCATCCAGGTAATGACGGGTCCCATCCTTATTTCTATATATCTTCTTTTTATGTTGTGTACTTGCTCTTTTATCTCTTATCAAATATAGTTACTGCCACAGCTTGTGTGGGACTATATAAACATTTGTCTTTTGAATTTATCAGTTGTTTCATCTCATGTAATGACTTATGTGTAACTTCTTTTGTGAATCAATTACATAACATGAACTGAACATTATTTGAAACATATGTTTATAATCATGAAGAATTGACAAGTAAAAAGTACCTTTTTTTCTGAACTAAACTGAATTATAGTGAATGAGCTACAATAACACACTTGAAAACATGAACTGCAATGAGTAGTTTAGCTTCAATCACCTATCATCCTTTGAATGTCTGCTACCTTGTTGAGGCATTTTCATTTATCTAGATTGTGCAACAACTCAATTTAAGCTATTACATGATCCTGATAACATGATCCTGAAACAATTCGTCACCAAGACAGTATATGTCGACTGGATGACCCATGTATTCAAGTTTTTTTCTTACCCCTTTTGATAACTACTATCGTAGCCCAACCTAATTGGGCTACAAGCACAATTTGGTAACATTTTTGGTGACCTCTTAGGGGTGTTTGCCTACTAAACGAATATGATCAGTAACCTTGCATATCCATTGGGCATACGAGTCCTTTCTTGTCTTGAAACACTTTGAAAATTATCTGTAACTTAGCTACTAAAAACTGAAGCAGAAGCAAGACAAAAATTGAAAACAAAACACACTAACTTCAAACAGGACCAGCCCACTGTGCATGAGCACTTCTTGGAAAATAGAAACTAACTGAAATGGTCTACCTACCTACAACTAACAAATGAAACAGGCTGGCTAAACAAAGCCATTAATCGGTTTCATGAAATAGCTGCCTTTTTTGATCAACCTGGAGTGTTTTTCATGCCTCTGAGCAACTAACAAGGGGTTTGAAAAGGGTGGGTATCCAATAAACAAATGTAATACCTCTCTTAGAGAAAGAACAAACACACATACCCACTTACTTTGACTAAAAATAGAGTTGTTCTGAGGTGGATAGGGGGGCTGGTTCTCCTCTTCTTGTTTCTCATATAATGCTTTCTCCTTGCTACTTTCCAACTAGATTAGATGTCGAATGGGACATCCTCTTGATAAACCAATGTGCAAACAATCAATGCTGATTTGTTGTTTTGCTACCTTATCACCCTGAATATGAATTATGGACTAATTAGGGAGGTCTAAAAACTTACCCAAAGTTGGGTTGTCTAACTTCTACCCCTCTTCTTGAATGTTCATTCAACTAGTAGCAACCTTAAAGCCCTTTTGATGTTTGGCTTCCTCTTTCAAAAGCTCTAGCTGCATACTTTCCTTAATGTCCTAAAATTGATTAGCTTCATATTGATCAAATGCAAAAGGAACAAGTTCAGAAACCAGTTTTACCTTGCTGTCCTCACCACTTACTGACTTGGGGTCTTGGTCATTACAAGAATTTAGTAGAGTGGCAAGCTCTCTACAAGCTGAATAGTTAGGATCTTAACAATCAAACATAGAGTTGTCTTGAAAAGGCTAATCGTCTTTATCAGTCCACTTGATTTCTCTTCAAGGAAAGTTGCCTTAGTTTCATTCATGTTAGCCTCTTCATTGTAGTACAAAGAGAGTTCTAAAAATAAATTAGATGCCTCATCTTCATGGAGAACCTGATCTAATTTGGCTTCATGTTCAGCCTAGTAGTCAGTCCTATCTTTATGCAAAACAAGCTTGCTAGACTCCAAAACAAAATTGCCCTTTTGCTCTTCTATATGGATTGAGATTTTATCCTCATCCTTGCTTTCATGGACTAGCAACTCATAAATTTTTTTAATATGTTCTTGTTGTTCCAAATCAGCTGGTACGTTGAGCACCTATATGCTCTCTTCCTCATTGTCAACAAAACCAGGTAGCTGATCAAACAAATAAATTGAATCTTTCTTATCATGTGGTGCCTTCTCCAATGAAACTTGGACAAATTGTCTTTGCAACAGAAGACTTTCACCTTGTAGCCTTTCCATTATGCTTTCATTCATCTCATAAACAACATTAGAAAACTTCTCAAATGAATCAAAGTGCAAAGGATTCAATGCCAAGCATGAACCAACCTCCTCTACACATGCATTATGCTCATATTCAGTTGAAGACATAGTAGAAACAGCAGCAATGTTTTGCTCCACATCTCAATTTTCTGATTTGGTGGCACAAAAAGGACTACAAGAACCTTCAGCTGCTGAAGTAGGATGAATATGCTCATTATGAGGTGTTTTGGATTGCTCTTGGCTATGAATTGGCTATTGTATTGAAGGAGCACTCCTAAAACTTGGAATTTTGATTGGCTTGGACTCTACTACCCTTTGCTCTTGCCCATCATACCAACTTGGAATCTTGGTTCTAGTTTAGATTTCACTACTCTTTCTTCTTCTTGTTTTTGAATTGGTATGGAAGGAGTAGCCTTAACAAGGTTTGGCATTTTAAAATTAGGATGCTTAGTCCAAGAGGGCCGCCATGGCTGTTCAAAACTTTGGTGACTTGGTTCAGGCTTTTGATATGACTGAAACTGAGGATTAATGGACTTGTTTTGAATCCAAACAAGCTCATGTATAAAATTAGAACCTCTAAAACTTGGAATTTGGGCTTTGGGTCTCTGAACCTGAGCCAGAAGTTGTTTCATTTATTCCTCCTTAGAAGCAATCTGTCTATTTAGACATTCTTATTCATACTTTCTTTTTTCTTCCATCTCTTGCTGAAAGAGATAGGCGTCGTAAGATTGTTTTTCATGTTGTTGGAGATAGGCTTGGTAAGCAAGTTCCTCCTACTACATGTTATACTCATTTTCTCTACTAATTTCTGACATGTCTTTGAAAATCCAAAGTGAAAGCCCCAATGGTCTTGCTAGTTTTGTGTAAATCTAAAGTCATATCTTGAATTCTCATGCTATCATCATACTAAGGCTAATCCGTAGAAAAAACATGTTGATTGGGAACAAAATAGTCTTTTTGGGATTGGTTATGAGCATGGTTAGGCTGTCTAAGAAGGGGTGGGTGGGAGATAAGCATGTTCAACATGCTAATATACTGTTGTTGCATGGCTGCTTGGGATGAAACCAACAACATTCTCAATTGGATATGGTTGGCTAGAAGGCTAATATTGTTGGTTATAATGAGGAAAATGATTATTTGGGGGCCTAAAGCTTGGATTTTCATGATATGTAGAAAAACACCATAATTGTTGCAATATCTAGACATTTTGCTTGGAAGGCTTGAATCATATGGCAGTCAAAGCATGGACGTTAAGAAAAACAACACCAACCCGATTCATTGTAGATTCTTGGGCTATTGAAACCAGCTGATATATGCTTAGAGTCACCATGGTGTTTTATGCTTTTGCCTCCAAAGGCTGGTAACACTGAAGAAAACCCTAGATCCTTCAGTATGTACTCATCTTATGTGCTGTTCACACTAGATCTCCTTAAAAATTAAAGAATAGAGTCACTAGGTATATGTTTATAACCTCAAATGGTCAAAAAACACTGTTGTCCAGAACAACAATGGAAATAGTATCTAGTGGCCTAAACTTAATTCAGAGTCCCACCGGGCATGCCAAAAATTGTTGTCATGAAGGATTGTGCCCTGAATGCTAAGCCTTTGCAAGCTTTGCAATCCCATTCAACATGGGAATGTTCTCAAATGTGGGTATGTCTGTTTCAAGAACAAACCTCTAGAAGAGTTGGCTCCCTTTAAAAGCCCCTTTGGATTTGATAACTGATGAAGAAAAGAGATAGGAGAAACATGAAAAATTGAAAACTGCACTAAAATTCTATCCTAAAGGGGGTGATGCACCAATGTATAATTTGGCATGTGATCTAATTCATAACTAATCCTCAAAAGTTTGTCCACATAACTTAGTTTGAGCAACTTAATCACATAAGTAAATCATAAGAAGGTTTGACAAATCTATATTTTTTGAAGGAAAATAGTATTTTCACAACCATGGAGATGAGATAAACCAGTAACATAGCCTATGACCTGTGATAAAGATGCATTTTGTGTGCATGCAACTACAAATGAGACAAAAATTTGAAGGTTTTATACTTAAAACACATTAAACTTTCATCAAAATCACTCCTAAGAACAAGATACCTGAAAATAAGAAGGCAACCACTTGATTTTCTAGAAAATAAAGAAGGAATTTTTGCAAATAATGATAATAATATGTAAACTGTTGCCGAATATCAATAACTATAAAAAATCTAAGTTACAAAATTGAAGGCTTCTTTGCAATTTGCAAGAAAAAAACCAATAGCAAGAACTAAGGAAAAAAGGTAACTCTTAGGGACGGGGGCCCTAGCTTGATTGGCTAAAAATTCTTGTTACAGTAAAGAAGGTCACGAGATCCAGTCTCCCCCTGTCCCTGTGGTACCGGAGGGTGTGTTGTGCTAGCCTCACTGGTCACATGAAAAAAGTGTACCAGGTGCACTGCAATTTATACGGGGGCAACCCGATTCCTACAATCTAAAAAAAAGCTAAGTCTTTTTCCTCTAATACATCAAAATCTATCTCCAAAAGATTTAGAAAGAGTCAACCGCAGTCAACTGTACTCCAAAAATCTCCATCTCAAGATGATTCATGAGCAAAGAAGAAAATCCCTAAAAAGGGGGCCCACAACTACCCCAAATTGAGCTAAAATAGCTCCAAACTCCCCATTTCAAGTTATTTGACCAAAGAGAACACCAAAAACACTCCGCTTTGACTTAAACTCAAAGAAAAACACCTCAGTTCATCTGATTCCTAACACTCCTTTACATATTTAGAGGGCATCTAGTAGTCTATGTTAACAAGGATTAAGGTAACTCTAACAATTAGTAACCTTAATAAGTGTTGGAATAAACTAATCTTACAAATATTTTAAACAGTTACTAAGGCAATTAGTTGATAATTTACCTTAATAAGTGCTAAAATAAACTAATGCATGTCTTGTGAGTATGTGGAGAAGAGAATATTTTTCTATTGGGTGCCAAAGATTTGAGGAAAATAACCACTTCAAGACAAAACAAAGACTTGACCACGGACTAGGCATTCACACATTATCCATTTGAAAAAATAAATGTGATAAAAATACCCTTTGGGTTGGCAAAATAGGGTTTCCTTTTGTAAAACTCAAGGGAAGCCTTTAACGCTATCCACGAGCTCGCTTTGGCATTCATTTTTCATTTTTTGTGCCTCAAAGATGTTGTTCTGCCGCTAGGGGTTTGAAGCTCTGTGTGTTCTCCACTCTGTGTGCCCTCAGATAGCATTCTGGTAAGCTTCTTCTATATGACAATACTAAGATTTTGTTTGTGGTATTTTCTCTGTATGCAAATGATTTCTTTGTCCCTGCTATGTAATCTCTATGTTTTGCTGAGAACATAAGATATTTCTTTATCTTCTTGCAAAGGAAATGATGAAATCCTTCTATTCACTATGCTTCTTGGTCTATGCATATGGCCATCACTGTGTTGGATATGAACCTCACTATTTGCTAGGGTTTGAAGGAACTCAACCCTTTCTTCATGGTTTTGTGGGTTTTTAGATCTGCCTTCATAGGTTCACCATGTTTAGGGTTTGAAAGCTCTTATTCTAGTGTAGGATGGAAGGATGCTCCTTTACAAACTTTTCACTGCCCTTTCTATTGGAATAAGGTGCCATTAACCTTGTAAATTCCAATATTGTATCTTATTCCATTTATTATTTGTTATTTGTAATTATCCATAAGGGAATGAGGTAGTCTCATTGATAGCTGTAATTTCAGAGTTACCGGCGGTAGTTACAGAGTGACTTTTACTATTGAAAAATGTAAAAACTCATGGTAAATGAGGATAGGCATGCTTCCTTGAGGAATATACTATTTTTAGCATGTATGACAACTGTCATAATGTTTGGTGAGTGAATCTATTACAGCTGTAAGTTGTCATAAGATTATAAGATTCTATGATGCATATGACGGATATGTTAGTTGTATATTTACTATATTTAGCCCAAGGTTCCTATCTTGGAAATATACTCTTTTGTGGAATCTATTATGGTTATGACACATCATAAGATGCTATAAGAGGCCAGATTTAGTCTTGGGAGCCCAACCTTTGCATGGCTATTTTTGGACAAGTGTAAGATGCTTGTAAGATGGTAATTAATGTTTACAGGTTGGAGAATCTTAGGAGAGAGAAGGTGAATGCTTAAGATGAGTTAGAAAATCTTTCTATAATTATTTTCCATGTATTAGTTGCTCCAATACGAATTTTAGGTACTTAGGTGCTGTCGGAATGCTGTCAGATTGAAGACTGGTGGAGAGAGTTGAAGTGTTGTTGTATTGTAAATCTTTTTCAGATTGATACAAACATTGGGCCTATTTCCTGTGTGGATTTTTTTACCTGAAAAGGTTTTCTCCATGTTAAACATTGTGTTATGTGTTCATATTTCTGATTTTGCATTTCTATGAAGCATAGTTTTGTTTCTGTGTTACAATCTTGATTAATAACACAAAGTTAAAGATTGCAGAAATTTATATTGAATCAAATTTCCATTGAAGTAGTATTGCTTTTATTTCTAACATTTGGTATCAGAGCCTGGCCAGCTTTGACTCTTGGGTGGTAGTGTGGAAATTGTAGCTGCAGTGGGAGATTTGGTTGTGTTTGTTTTGTAGATCTTGTGTTATTATTATGGCTACATCCACCATTGCGTCAACCTCTCGATTAGACATTGAGAAGTTCAACGGAATGGGGTATGAGTTGTGGAAGTTAAAAATGGAAGATTTGTTGGAAGAAAGAAACCAATGGTTGGTTGTCCAAAAAGAGAAGAAACCTAATGATGTCTCTCAAGATGAGTGGGATAGACTGGATAAGAAGGCACGAGGAACCATTCGGTTGTGTCTTTCAGACTCTATCCTGTTGAATGTTGAAAAGGAAGAGACTACATACAAGTTGTGGAAATGGTTGGGTGAGATCTATCAAGCCAAGAGTATGGTAAATAAACTTTATTTTAAAAAAAAATTGTTTTCCATGAAAATGAGAGAAGGTGAATCGGTTGCAGAGCATTTAAATTTTTTTAATTTGTTAGTGAGTCAGCTTGATTCAGTAGATGCTGAGGTTAGTGAGGAAAATAAATGTATCTTACTTCTTTGTTCTTTACCTAAGCCTTGGGAGAATGTTATCCTTTCTATCACTGCTAACCTCACGGATCCAAAGTTGGATGCTCTTGTTTCAGTGCTACTATCACAAGAATTGAGAAACAAGAGTTCAAATAGTTCAAGGGATGCTCTCAATGTCAGGGGAAGGTCTAAGGAAAGAGGACCTAAAGGAGATCAGAAAGGGGCTAAGGACAAGTCTAAGGGCCGGTCTAAGACTTCTGGTAAAAAGAACAGAGTTAAATGTTGGAACTGCGGTAAAAGGGGACATGTGAAGGAGTGCATAAATCCCAAGAAATAGTGGGAGAGTGCTTCGGATAAGTCCTTGAATGCAGGTGAAGAAGTTTTACTTTCTGCATGTAATCTTGTTTCTAATGATCACTGGTTGATTGACTCAGGATGCTCATTTCATATGACCCCTCATAAGGAATGGTTCTCCTCATATGAAAAATATGATGGAGGTAATATCTACCTTGGTGACAACTCTATAGATTTGATTATCAGGAAAGGAAAGGTATTGTTGTGTTTCAGTGATGGGAGGATTAAAACCCTCCCTGGTGTTTTGTATGTTCCTGGATTAGCTAGAAATCTGATTTCAGTTTCGAAGTTGAATGATTTGGGAATGCATGTGACATTTGACAAGCATGGCTGCAGATTAGTGAGAGGGAACTTGGTGGTAGCAAAGGGCAAGAGATTCGAAAGCATGTTCAAGCTTGAAGCCAGTACAGTTTATAATGCCTCCTATGTATCTGAGGCTAATATTGAAAATCCATGTATGTTGTGGCACCATAGATTGGGGCACACAAGCAATAATGTATTAAAAACTATTAAGAATAAAAATTTGTTGGATGGTTTCTCCTATTATGATGAGCACTTTGATTTTTGTGAGCATTGTGTGTTTGGTAAACAAAACAAAAAATCATTTCCTTCAGGAAGCAATAGAGGAAAAGAGAAGTTAGAAATTATTCATACGGATGTGTTTGGACCTGTGGATAACAAATCTATCAGAAAATCTCATTATTTTGTAACCTTCATTGATGATGTATCTAGATTTACATGGATTTATTTTATGAAGCATAAATCTGAAGTTTTCACTAAGTTTAAGGAATTCAAAGTCTTATTAGAGAACCAATCAGGTTTAAAGATAAAAATATTAAGATCTGACAATGGAAGGGAATATTTCTCTAAAGAATTTGATGAGTTTTGCAAGCATGCAGGTATAATCAGACAAAAAACAACTCCGTATACACCACAACAAAATGGTGTTGCAAAAAGGATGAACTAAACAATTATGGAAAGGGCCAGAAGCATGCTTAGTGATGTACAGTTGGATAAATGCTTTTGGGCAGAGGTTGTGTTTACTGATTGCTACTTGATAAATAGATCTCCTTGTAATGCTTTTGATTCGACACCTTATGAAGTGTGGATAGGTAAGAAACCTTTTGTTTCACATTTAAGGGTTTTTTGCTAAGGCTTTTGTTCATGTGCCTAAGGAAAAGTGATCTAAGTTAGATCCAAAGGCTGAAAAGTGTACATTCATTGTATATGGTGACAATGTCAAAGGTTATAAGCTTTGGAATCACTAACCTGCAAGATTATCTTTTCTAGAGATGTTATTTTCAGGGAACTTAGAGCTATTTCTGAACCTAAGTAGCCAAAAGAAAAAGATGAAAAGGTAAAGAAGGTACACTTTGATTTATAATAGCAAGATGCACCTCAGGAAGAACATAATGATGGATTGGGGGTTCAAGAAGAAGAAGAAGATTCAAGTAGTTCTGATGAAGATGAGTCTGTTGTTACAGAAGAAGTTGTTGGGGATGATCATGCAGAAGAATGAGTAGAGTCTCTTACTCCACCCTTGAGGAGATCCACAAGACAACAAAATCTAGTTGACAGGTATAGCCCACCAAATTTTTGTTGTGTATATGCTTTATTGAGTACTAACGATGAACCTAGATCCTACAGGGAAGCTATTTCTATAGATGATAGTGAGTCTTGGCAGCTAGCCATGCAGGAGGACATGATGGCTTTAGACTCTTGTAACACTTGGGATCTTGTTCGTTTGCCCAAAGGAAGAAAGGCTATAGGTTGTTAGTGGGTCTTCAAGAAAAAGTTTGGAGCAGATGGTTCATTGGAGAAGTACAAGGCTAGACTAGTAGCCAAGGGCTACTACCAGAGAGAGGGAGTTGATTTTGGTGAGATATTCTCTCATGTTGCTAAATTGACTTCTATTAGATTTATTTTATCTATTGCTGCAGCTTATGATTGGGAGATTGAGCAAATGGATGTTAAGACTGCATTCTTCCATGGAGATCTTGAGGATGAAATTTATATGCAATAGCCTACAAGTTTTGAGGTAAAAGGAAAAGAACATTGGGTTTGTAGGTTAAAGAGGTCTCTTTATAGTCTAAAATAATCCTCCAGAATATGGTATCAAAAGTTTGATTCATTTGTTTTGAAATTGGGTTTTGTTAGAAGCGAGGAGGATCATTGTGTTAATGATTCTATACTGATTATTGCTTTGTATGTTGATGACATGTTGTTTTTCAGCAATACTAAGGGTATGGTTAGTGAGCTTAGAGTCCAACTTTCAGGTGCATTTGAGATGAAGGATCTTGGTACTGCAAGGTATATTATGGGAATGGAGATCAAGAGGGATAGAGTTAACAGAAAGATCTAGTTGTCACAAAGTAAGTATGTGAATACTATTGTGCAGAGGTTTAGTTTGCAGGACTATAACCCAATTAGAGTTCCTTTACCTATTGGTACTAAGCTTTCATTAGATATGTGTCCAAAGACTGAGGATGATCTTGAGGATATATCTAATGTGCCATATGCTAGTGCTGTAGGGAGTTTGATGTATGCAATGGTTTGCACTAGACTAGATATTGCCCAAGCAGTGGGAGTTTTGATTAGATTTATGTCTAACCCTGGTAGATAGCATTGGAACTAGGCAAAGAGGGTATTTAAATATCTTGCAAGTACTCCTAATCATTGTTTGGTTTATTCTAGTACTGATCGTTCTAATAAATCTTTGGACACACAAGGTTTTGTTGATGCAGATTGGGCAGGTGACTTGGATAGTTGAAGGTCCACTAGTGGCTATGTGTTTACTCTATTTGGAGGTGCAATGATTTGGACGAGTAAGAGGCAGCCCACAGTTGCTTTGTCCACCAAAGAAGCAGAGTATATAGTTGCTACTCATGTCTCTAAGGAGGAAGTTTGGTTGAGGAGACTGTGTACAGGTATTGGATTTGATTGCATGATCATTTAGATTGGTTGTGATAGCCAGAGTGCTATCTATTTGGCCAAGAATCCTATATGTCATGCTCAAACTAAGCATGTTGATGTTCAGTATCACTTTGTTTAAGAGTTGGTTGCAAATGCAGAGATTGAGCTAAAGAAGATAGACACTCAAGGGAATGTTGTAGATTATTTGACCAAGCCTCTAAGCACAGAGAAGTTTGTATGGTGCAGAGAGGCCATGGGCCTTGTTTCTAGTGCCTGATTATTTTTCATTTGCTTTCCTATGGGTTGATTTACAATGTATAATGTCAAGTGGGAGAATGTTGGAATAAGGCGCCATTAACCTTGTAAATTTGAATATTGTATTTTATTCCATTTATTATTTGTTATTTGTAATTACCCATAAGGGAATGAGGTAGTCTCATTGACAGTTGTAATTTCAGAGTTACCGATGACAGTTACGAAGTGACTTTTACTATTGGCAAATGTAAAAACTCATGGTAAATGAGGATAGGCATTCTCCTTTGAGGAATATACTATTTTTGGCATGTATGACAACTATCATAATGTTTGGTGAGTGAATCTATGACAGCTACAAGTTGTCATAAGATTTTGAGATTCTATGACGCATATGACGGATATGTTAGTTGTATATTTGCTATGTTTAGCCCAAGGTTCCTATCTTGGAAATATACTCTTTTGTGGAATCTATGGTGGTTATGACACATCATAAGATGCTATAGGAGGCTAGATTTAGTCTTGGGAGCCCAACCTTTTCATGGCTATTTTTGGAGATTAGACTCTATCTGGACTGGTATATCAATTTTTTACTTCTTGAACTATTTTTTTACATCTATAATAGAGGAACTTGGTACTTCAATCCATGTTTATGGAAAGAGTGCACACACTATTAGCATAAAAGTCAAATAGAAGAGAGCATGGAAAAGATTTTCTGCCATTTATGTCAAGCTTAAAAAGGGAGTAATGTTGAATAGCTAATACATTCTTCTAACCTTCATAATTGCATTTTGTTACCGCTTCTTTTATTTGTAAGTCTCATTTGTCTCTATTGTTCATTCTCGTGCTACACTAGGTTTCTAAGTCCCAAGGGTCATGAATTTCCACCGTTGTGCCTTAGAAAAATCTTTGAAATCACGGATATTATAAGTTTCTTAACCTGGCACTATTCCTCTAAAATTTCTACCCATATCGCTAGGTTCTAGAGTTTCGAAACCCCGTGATCCCATGACTCCACATTCTTTGTGTTATGTTTTGCAGCCCATTTGGTTCCCTCTTGTTATCGCCGTGTTGAAGGTCTTCCAAACTTTATAACATGTGACTTAAGGTTTTGAAGTTCTCATTTCTCATGATTTAGTGATGGACCAAAAACCAAGGCAATTAATGATCATTTAAAGAGTTGTATGCTGCCGGTGTGAGATGTCCTTTAGCAAATTTTTGAAAAATGAGAAAATCCTTGGGTTAATTTCTCAAGGCGTGGAAATCATACCACGTCAGCCTAACATTTAAAAGCACGATAGGGTGTGCTATAACTACACATCGTTTCACTCTTTGTGGCAAAATTGTCTAAGTGTTCTACTTGCTTTCCTTCTCTTCTAAATTGTTATTTCTACGATACTCTATCATCATCCCTAGTATTTGATCGCTGTAATGAAATTCAAATTTCAAGGTATCTCCTCCCACTCTGGAATTGAGAGAAATTGGTCTAAAGTGAAAGACACTGAACTTGGACACATAGACTTAGCAAAATTCTGGTCTTGTCTGCAACAGGAAGACAGGTCATCATTCACAGAGAAAATTCTACAGAGTAGTTTGGCTCATGCAACAGGTTTCCCTATTTCAGTGTGTTGTGAAGATTTAATTGTTGCATGCATGAAGAGATACGACCTCGACACTTTGGAGATCAAGACTAAGGAAGGTGTGGTAGTTGCGAGGATTGATTCTGAGTCTATCTCTCATGCATTGAAAATTCCAAGATAGGAGAAATGTGAAAATATGTCTATAGTCCTGGGTGCAGAATTCTTCAAGGAGAATGAAGATTGGTGCAGAAATTCTATTGCACACAACTGGATAAAGTTAGAGAAAAGAGGTAAGTCTCAGTTACCCCCTACACTTAAAAGAGCACATTTTAAGGACAAAATTTTAGATATTGTCACTCTATTGCACCGAGTGGTGGGAAGTGAAGATGCTAGCTCTTTTGAATTCTAGATGTGTCACTTTATATTACTAATATGTAGAGAGAGTTAGTTTATTGATTGGGCTGAAATGAAAAGCTATCACTTGAATGAGCAATTGTTGAAGTTTCAAGAGATCTCTGCATTTCACATGTGCTCTTATTTGGTATATGTTCTAGCCAGTTGAGAGGTTGTCTGGGCTGGGTTGAGGCCTCATGGGTCTTTCACCCCAGATACACTTGTGTATGCTTATTTTCCTTAGTTTACAAAAGATGTTGGGATGAAAGACTTTCGTCAAGTTAATGATGCCTTTTTAATGTTTTTGGTGAGAAAGTTGAACTGTAATTCTAAAGTGAAGATTTCCCCTGATGCTACATCATTGGTTATGCAATTTGGAAGTTTTTATATTCAATTTGATAGGTTCACCTACCTGAGACTAGGGGGTTATGAGTCAGCCCCAACCAAGTTGCCTCGGTACCCTAATGACTATATTGTCTTTTTGGAAGTTTGTAGATAACTAACTACTATAAATGTCAAATACCAAAATATGAGAAAGAAGGGCTACACATTTCGATTGTCTTTATCAGTTTATTCTTGAAAAATAAAGATGCCGCTAAAGGAGCCGAGCATGCATTGGCAAAATTTAATCTTCACTCTTTATCTTTGAGGCAACACTTTGACAGCAAGAACTATGTAAAGAAGAACTTCTATGGATCTAGCTCTTATGAGCATCGTTTGAGCCTAGAGGACTTCTGGGAGGATTGTGTGGATGACCATGAAGTTCTGAGAAGAAGCTACATAAGACTTACAATAAGTCAAATCTAGGCTTTTGGTTTACCCATTTATATTCCAAAAAGCACTGAGGAGGGCTCTGAAGTAATTGATGTGGAATACCAAAATTTACTGTCAAAACCCCTTCCCCATATTAATTGGTCTACGAAGGAGGTTGTAGATAGAAATGTTCGTTCTACACCAGTGACTAAGAGGACTGAAGATTGGCTGGTTGGTAAGTGGCGTGGGCATGCAGGGTCACCTCATGAATCAGGTAGTTCATGGGCTACTAGAAAGAAAACGGTGCAAAATTATGTTGTGTAGAGTTCCACACGACCACATGACATGTCACAATATATTTCTAATTCACAGTCAAGAGGTGATGGTGAGAGGCCCAATGATGCCCTCAAATTGAAATCAATGTGTGAATTAGATGGTTCTCTTGTGAGAAAAAGAAATATTCAGACAATGGCAGTGAACCCGAACCTATTTTTGATTCAACTGTTAATGATAGCTCTTTTCCCACTTTTCTTGATGTATCCTCTTCTCCGGATAATGAATAAATTCTTGTTGCTTCCCAATTCGAAGGTGGAAATAAATCTGTGTCTGACAATATAAATACTACTGTGTTGACTTCCTCTCTTGGCTGCCTGAAAAAGGTGGTAGAGAAAAAGAGGAAAACTATTCCCACTGCGGCCAAAGAAATTGATACTATTGCTATGCTTCTGAAAGGGACTTCAAAGCCTAAGAAGGCTAGGAAAATGTCTAGGATGATAAATGATGCTACTTCTGGCCACCAGGTATTGGAAATTGCTGACCCCATAAAAGATTTGGATGAAAATGATATAACTAAGGTAGATTATAAAATAAGTCATATTGACTTGGGACCTTCCACTCTTGAGGGGGAGTCATACAATCTAAATTATTCTGCCAATGTTTTGATTAAAAGGGCCAAGGAAGAAAGGAAAGAAAATATAAAACTCCAATCTCAAATCTTGTCTTTGAGCCAATTCATCTAGTCAATAGTGACACCTTCTCCTCAGGAAGCTCCTAACTCAGAGGTCATTGGGATCCATGCAAATACTATTAAGCAGATTAAAAAGAGTTAGAATTTTTCCAGGGCTATCAATGAGTGGGTTGAAAAATTATCTTGTGATATTTTATTTTTCATACAAAGCTATTCTCTTATACACAATAAAAGAAAAGAATTGATCAATGAGCTTCAACAAGTAAGAAAGGAACAAGAAAGTACTTATGTTCTTTTGAGGGAAGTTATTGAGTTAGTAGCCTTAGATTCCATAACACTCACAAAGGTAAATCTGGCTAGCGACCCCCGTGAAATTGAATTGTCCTATGTTGACTCACTGGACTGGAAGCTCAATATGTATGATAATCTTATCGGTCAGATCAACTAAGCTCTGCAAGAATACCTAGATCTAATGATCAGTATTCAAAGAGATTGTAATGCACTTGAAATAAATATTTTGGATGACTTTAGACAAAACCTACGTGATCCCAAGGATATCAACAAAGAAGTCAAAGACATGTTTTGTAGTGATCTTGCTAATCCTGAGACTATTTCTGGTGAATCACTGAGCAAACTGGGCTTTAAGCAAGATTATCTTAGTGGTCACAGAAACAAGGATGAGATGATCCAGGAGACCATGGCAGGAATAGCTAAGAACTTGGCCAAATTCAAAACTAGATTGTAGAACACTACTGTTCTAGGGAGCAAAAGTATTACTGCTATCATTACAAAGTATCGAGAGTACAAGTTGAGGTTGAAGGTGCGAGAGAAGATGGCGGAAGATCAAAAGGCAGAGAGAAATAGTTATCTGGCTCAAAACTTTTAAAGACTTTATTTTAAAAAGAGAAATAGTTGTCCTCAAGAAAACGTCCCTCTTTCAAAGATAGTTATTAGTTTATGCTTATAAATATGTAATTTTGGAACAATGGAAGCATCTTTCTGGTTCGGAAAGCTTTGTTTTTCTCAATTTAGTTAGATATCTCATATGTTTTGTTTGATTTCAATCTACTTCAATATATAGAAAAGATACACAGTTGGAATTGTTCAGGCTTATATGATCTTTGTATTATAATGCTTGGGCTATCATTCTGCTTATATTGAATGTCATATTTGTGGTTATCTTTCTTTATGTTGGAGAATTCAGTTGGTAATTTCATTTCTATGGATATCTATCTTTGAATGGATATGTTATGGTGATTATGATTCAAAATATTCTCATTTTGATTATTATTATTCAAAGTCTTTGAGCTTCTATGAGAATTAGTGTGTTTATTTATATGAAAATCTCCTTTCAAAGCTTTCTAGTTAAAAGCATCTCCTTTCTTTGCTTTCTGGTTAAAAGCATCATAGATTTTTGATTCATTGAACATCAATCGAAGGTAGCTTCCACCTTGTAAAATAAATAGAGAGTTAGTTATAAAATATTATTAGTATTGACTCAACTGTGGTTACATTTGTCATTTGTTTAGGTGAAAGAATATACTGTTAAATGGCAAATCTGTAAACCAACAGATTTTTGGTGACTCTACTGGGGATTATAATTGTTAAGTATGTATTGTGAGTTCCTCTAATGGTTCTTCAGAGATGTAATGCTCCTATTTTTCAACCCAACATTGATTGGCTTATAGGTGATCAAGAAGATATCATTACTGGATTAAGGTTGCTTGTCTGGTAACATAGAAGGACTAACTTGCAATACCATCAAGTTAACGAAGTGTTAGAAGAAGAAGAAGAAATCAGTGAAATTGTGAGAGAGAATGCTAGGCCTTTTGAAAATGCTCAAGATGTTTTTGTTGAGGCTATTGTACCTATGCCACGAAGAGAAAGAGTGTTTACTTTCCTAGCACTTCCTAACGATAGGCGTAGAAACCATGGGGTTAATCAGAGGAACTAGTTAAACAATTAACAAAATTTTCCATGAGCTAATCAGTAAATGAAGTTGGGGACTCTCTTTTTATTAAGTTTTATTATCCAAATCTGGCTTCTAAAAGATATACTAGGGGAGATAGAAAGAAGGGGATCTTCGATGAAGATTTTGCATTTTTAGAGTCCATCAACTTTTATTCCTTCCCACCTAATCAAAAGGTTAGTTCTGTTAGTAGACTCTCGTCCCCTCCACCTAGTCAAAACTCTCCAAGTACTTCGTCCACATCTTGTCAAGCTCTCCATTTACACGGAGTTATCCTCCCTTTGCAAGTAAATTTCCCCATACAAAATCTGCTTATCATGGCCCATCCTCCACCTATTCCATGGGGAGCCACCATAGGTCCACTCAATCTTCCATCCCAATTACATGATTTACCTAAGGGGTCAGGGAAAATTATACCTAAATTTAGAGGAGATGGGAAAGTCACCCCAGAAGAACATATGCAATATTTTTTTGTTGCCTCTTCTATCCTTGCTATACAACATGAAGATGTAGCCATAAGACTTTTTGTAGAATCCCTAACTAATGTTGTTGCTGATTGGTTTTATAATCTTCCTAATGGCTCTATTAATGGTTGGAATACCTTAAAAAAAAAGTTTGAAACCAGATTCAAATCTGCCAAGAATGAACAAACTCTGGTTATGCAGTTAGCCACAATGAAAAAAGAGATACATGAGCCAATGAGGGAATTCGTTGCCATATTTAATAAGCTATGCAATAGAATTCTTGAGAACATGAGGCCTAGGGATGATCTGTTAAAATGTTTCTTTATTAATACCCTTCCACCAGATGTTAGTTTTACTATCAAAAGAGAAGGGGCAACTAATGTAAATGCAGCCCAAGAGAGGGCCATATCCATACAAGACAATTTGATCATAATAGGGAAATGGAAAAAGGAATTGTAGACTAGTAAACCTTCTGGTGTGAATTCTACTGATCCGGTTATATAAAGGTTGGCCAATGATATAATCACCATAAAGGGGCAAATGCCAAAGGGACAATTTCAACCACCTTACCAAGATATACCAAGGAAGGATTATGGCAATCAAAGTGGTCATAAAAAAACTTTGCCTTTAACTGGACCCAAACAAAGGCTAGCTATTGAGAACACTCCCTCTACTAGTAAAGGTAACATGATGTGCAATTTTTATTTGACTATAGATCATGATGGGTCCACTTGCTCGGAGATGGCTTGATGCATGCAAATGCTTTCTACCAATGAACAAGGTGAAGTGCCATATGTAGAAGAACCTGGCCCATCTTATGATGCAGGTGTTAATTTATTTGAGTATGAATTAGATGTTGAAGCAAGAGAAGATGTTTATGCAAAGATTGATCCTAACCATGTAGTCTTCACTAGAGGACAATAGGCCCAGAAAGGAGCATACTCTAAAGGACAAATGAGTGGTTCATCTTTCACTCTAAAGTACCCTCTATCTAGGAAATCTGCTTCCAGTCCTAAGAAACCTGACAACACTGCTTCCAAGAACATGTCTACAGAGGTACCATCCATTCCTTCCCCTGATACTATTGTTACTAGTTCATTTGATATAATTGAGTCATGTAAGAATACCAAAATTTAGATCTCCCAAGCTAAGTATCTTAGACTCAACCCATCCGAGCTGGACAAACTATTGAAATATATCAGATAGGAACCCTCCCCATCTCAAAGTAATGCCCAAGTGTCTTATGAGGTGAAGACACCTATTGATGAACAAGTTTCCCATAATCTATATGACAAAGAATAAGGACAACAAGATCGTTTCTCTAAGCTAGAACTGTTTTATGTGTCTCTTTACATAGCTAGTTTTAGATTGAGTAATTATGTCATTGACTCTGGTGATTCCAATAATGTAATGTCTGCTCAAGTGTGGTAAATGCTTTTCAATGGATGGATCACAAGTTCCAATTTTGGGACAAATAAAAGACGTACAAGTTGCTTTAGCTTCTTTCCCCAAAAAAGATTAAAGTTAACTATCCTTGTTGCTGATATTCCCGCCAATTATGGCATTCTTCTGAGTAGGAGTTTTTGTAGAGACTTGGGAGGGGAGATACAAATGGATTGGTCTCATGCTTTAATACCACTAGAGGGAAAGAAAGTACATCTTAATCCAGAGTCTAAGGGAAAGTTCACAGTATTAAAGTCTAGAGATCCTAGGGCAAATATCCTATTTGTTGAGACTGGACTAGGCACTTATATGTGTACTTCCATAGAAGAAGAATGTTCAAGCCTTATTAGCCCTAATTTACAGAATGAGTTATGGACACTAGAATTTGATGGAAGTTGTTCCCATGCTGGCTCTAGACCAGGAGTTGTTCTAATCTCCCCATATGGTTATATTTTTCCCTTTGCTTACAAACTAGAATTTGAGAACACCAACAATACTGTCAAATACGAGGCTCTTCTACTTGGATTAGCCTTAGCTAAGGAAAGGGGCATAAAATAATTGAGAGCTAGAGGGGATGCAGAGTTGATAGTTAAGCAAGTTAGGAAACAATACTCTATAAAGAATGGTAGATTGAGACATTACAGAAATAGAGTTTGGGATTGTGTTGAAGATTTTGATGCTTTTTCTATTGAAGTAATGCCTGGAGACCTTAACACAAGAGCTGATTCATTGGCTATTTTTGTATCCTTATTATTACCTTATCCTAATTTCAATGATAAACCCTATATGATTGAGTTAATATATCACCCAAGTGTCCCTAATAATGTAAACCATTGGCAAGTGTTCAATAGTGACAGGCAAATTATTTCATTTCTCGAGAAGGTTGAAGCTTTTGCTAACATTTTCTTTGAAGGAAGTGATAATGTGAGCAATGATGTTACAGATGGATATATCAATGCACATGGGGAAGAGAAGACCGAAATGATTCAATTGAGGGGAAACAAAATAACTAAGGGTTTGGTTTCTCTAGAATATTTGTTCAATAGACATGATCAATACTTGAAATGAAAGAATAAGGTTAATATTGGCACAGATGAAGATCCTAAAGTAGTGTGCATAGGGAAATGTTGCTCTCCCCAAGAAAAAGAAAGATTGATTTCTTTGTTTATAAAATACAAAGATGTTTTTGCATGTTGTTATGCTAACTTGAAGAAGTTTAGGAATGGAGAATTACAACATAGGATACCTTTGAAACCTAGCACTATACCTTACAGACAAAAACAATGAACTTATAACCCAAAAGTGGCAGAGGCCATCTTTAATGAGATAGATAAGATGTTGAAAGCTAAGATTAACTATGCAATCCATCATTCTACATGGGTAGCAAATATAGTTCCTATCAAGAAGAAAAATGGAGAGATACGGATTTGCGTTGACTTTAGGAACCTAAACCAAGCTTCGTTAAAGGACAATTATCTGCTACCTAATATGGATCACATTCTGCAGACTATTGAGAGGTTCTAAAATGATGTCAATGTTAGATTGTTTCTCTAGTTATAATCAGATTGAAGTTTTCTTAAAATAGAATGCCATTTGGTCTCATCAGTGTAGGTGCTACTTTTCAGCGGGCTATGGATCTCTTATTTGGGGATTTGAAAAATAAAATCATTGTGGTATATCTAGATGACTTGATAGTTTTCTCGAGGAAAAGAAAACATCATATACATGATTTGGAAGTTGTATTATAGTGTTGTAGAGAACAAGGGATCTCATTAAACCCCAAGAAATCTATTTTTGCCATTACAGAAGGTAAGCTTTTGGGACACATTGTCTCAAAAGATGGGATTGTTAGCACAGTAAAATTTTCAAAATTTTACTATTTCCTTACTCCATCATATTTGAATAAACCCTAAGGAATATCCCAAAAGGACCACAATATAAAATTTTTGTATCTCATAAAATGTCTAGGGATGAGCAGTGTCAAATTTCATCAAAATCAATCCATCGGCAAGAGGTCGTGTGGCTTACACCGATACACAAGGAATTGTTTGAAAACAACCATCGGCATGAAAATAGAGATCGGAAGAAGAATTATGGAGCTCACCGATGGAGTAAGCAACACCGATGACTTTACATCGGCAAGAAAGGCAAGTGGTCATGCCGATCGGTATGACAAATATCTATCGGATGATCTTTTAGAAGTTGCCCCGACGGTATATATCATACCGATGAAGCACTTTTGGCAAGAGTTTCACCGAACAGCATGTGAGGGTAACAAAGCAATAGTCATCGGTGAGAAATGAACCATCGGAATAGAAAACAAGTAAGTCTCCGACGATCAAGAGTCCTGGCGATAAGAAAGCCATCGGCAAGACTCACAGCGATGCACCTCTATCGGTATAACTTGACATATCGGAACAAAAGAAACAAGTCTTGCCGATTCATAAGTCACGGTGATCAAAAGGTGTCGGTGACACTTTACTAAACTTTGCCCGATGAAGGATATAACAAAGGACATCGGGGAGATGATATGGATCGGGATATATTGAGAAAGTTATCCCGATAGTGAATGTCATTCCGATAAAGATAAAAGTTCATACATAAAGAGACTATCGGTAAGACAATAAAGATCGGGGAAACATAATTTTAGTATCCCGATGGTCTCAATCTTCCCGATAAGCAAAGCATATCGGTGGGACTTGCCATATCGCGGAGAGATCTAAGACCCTTGGCGATGAAGGAAGTCATGCCGATGGTCGCACCCACTTGAAATATGATACCACATGGCGTCGGGGATACAATTGAGGGGTCATGCCGATTGACTGTCCGCGCCATAAAAAAATGTTGAGGTCGCCCAGACATTTCAAAAATCACGCCGATAAGAAGAGTTATGGCGATGTGACACTTCACAGCGATGAACATTGAATTGATCAGATAATTAATACAAAACGGCTACGAAGTTCATACGATCATTATAATTGCAAAAAACCATCCGAGAGCAGAATACAGGAGAATTCTCAGGGCAAAAGCAAAGGCTTCCAATTCCAGCCGTCGAACGACAGGTACACATACACAAACCACTATATTGCCTGTATTTGAATTTCCTGCCAAATTTTTCAAAAATGGAAACTCTGGGGAAAGGAAAAGGAAGAAAATCACAAGGGGAAACTAGTAAACCAAAGAAGCAAAAAACTGATCAAACCCCTGAAGAAAAAGTCAAAGACAGAAAACTAAATCAGGACTTGATTGATCAGTTGCCTGGGTCAACTCCCAAGGCCAGGAGGTCTGCCCAACTCAGGGCAGAAGTAGAGAAATTGGAAGACAAACATAAGCGCCTGGGAGATATTTGGACCCCAATTAGGGGATATGAACTCTTCAGATTCCACTACAACAGAAGATTTAGAAATGCTCCTGTGTCAAACCCATGGCACATGAATTTAGGCAAACTGGTTGTACCTAATGTATTCTTGAATGTAGAACTCCTGCAACTGTTAGCCAGGCATTACAATTCAGGCCTGAAAGCTATCTGCAACCCTCAAGGAGAACCAATTGTACACCTATCAAAAAATGCTATTTGTGAGGTGTATGATTTGGATGATTTGTGCACTGTCCCTATTGTTTATGAAGATTTGGATAAAGAATACTAGAGAATGGATACAACCTACAATGGATGGAGGTTACCCATTCATAGACCCAGGATTGAAGGAGAAGTGATACCCTTGACTGAGAATGATGGCCCTCCCTTTCATGTGTCCATTTTTGAACCATACATTCAATATACTTACTATTCTGTAGGCCAAGTCCTTGGCTCAGAGGTCCCTGAGTTCATGACTATTCCTCTAATGGTCATAACCTCTGATATTCAATGTCACAATGCCAGACAATTTGATTATGCCTCCTATGTTGCTACTAGAATAGACTCTGGTCTATCTGCAATAAGAAACAATGCTCCAGCATGCTCTTTTGAGCATTACTCGATGCTCATGCATATGGTCTTATACTATGGCCAGGAAGTAGGATTGTGGCCAAATGAGTTTCAAGTTGTTGCTGCTGATAAGAAAGGGGAGAAGATACCTGTACAAATGTGGACCAGAATTTGGGATAGCAGGTATGCTAACTCCAGCTATGCTCAATTTGAAGAGCATTGTGTTAAAGTGCTATATAGGTATTTCAACCACCCCTGTGAATATTCAATTTCAAATGAAATAAAAAGGTTCCTCAGACCAAAAGATTTTGGTGGCCCCCCTACTGTCACTCATAATTGGGGAGATTGGTATTGTTTTGAAGATGCTACTATGATCAGAGTGTATGGTTTTGAGGATGCTCCATTTATATTGCCTAAAACTGTCCCTGACAGAATTGCATATTTGGAAATAATTAGGCAAATGCATTGTTCAAATGTCATGCATCTAAGTTCGCATGATAAACAATCATTCATGCCCAGTACTTTGTGTTTTGGGGATTTTACTGTGGTTTCAAAAGAAGGATACAATCTCATTTTGGATAAACTAATGCATTATAACATGGTGACTGCTGAGGTGAGGAAAGGGTTTGACCCTGAGGGTTTCATTGACTATGCAAGAAGAAAACAAAATCTCAGTGGATACATGCACATACATTATCCACATGATGATGTCATTAGAAATTTGGAAGAGGCTGAAGTCGACTTGGTGGTTGAGAAATATAACAGAGATTTGAATGAAAAGAAAAAGCAGTTGGCAGCAGTTGAAGTGGTATCCTCTGAAGAGGAAGAATTGACTGAACAGCCACAAGATAAGACAATAGAAATGTCTAAAAGAAAAATGCAACAATATCAGCCTCCAGTTGTGATACATGATGAGGAGGGGTCTGCTGATGAAGATCCACGCCAAAAGGCTTATGATTCTTTTGTGTCAGATGATACATTCATTCATTCGAAGGAATTTAAATCATTCCTGTATAAATACAAGGGAAAAGAAATTAGAGAGTCAGTAGATAATGTTTCTGCTGACAATGAAAAACAGTTATTAGAGATGTTAAAGGAGACAGTGGATAAGGAAATGCAGGACATGACACCAAGCAGAGGCAGACAGCTGCTTAAAGATGCAGGGGTTATGATTTTTCCCGGTTTGGATTTAAATTCTGCTCTGGTTTTTGATAGTTTTTTTAATAATGCTGATGATAAGTATAAGCTTACTCCAGAAGGAGTTAATGAAGTCTATATGGGAACGAGATACAATAATGATGAAAATTCTTTAATGATATGGGCATTGTATCCTCCCCATAAGAAGACGGCCATCATAGACACTGAAAAAACTTTTGGCCATGTTATGACTTTCAGAGCAGGTGAAACTAACCCCATAATTACTGCAGACATTGGTATCAATGTTGCAAAGTTGAATAAAGCACAAGCTCAGATGTTAATCAAGGAAAGAGATGCTTATAAGATGAATTGTGAAAGATTAACAAAAGAGAATGACTACTTGAAGGACGCTGTTAAGAGCACCTTTGGCCAATCTACGAAGAGAATAACTCAAGGTGAGAGCTCACAAAGTAGTCAAGAGATATCCCATGATCAAGCCAAACAAATTCAAATAGATGCATTTGTTACAATACTACAGAGCAGGTATGCAAACATGGTACGGTGGTTAAACCAGTTTTGGGATAACTACTCGAAAAATCATAAAGCAGTCAAAGAACATGAAAGGCTTGATAAGAGGATACAAGAAAAGGTGATCGAGTTGCAAAATAGAGGTGCCACTGATGGCACAGATATCTCTGATGCAAGAGCATTGCTCAAACGGCACCAGAATTATTATGATAAACTCAAAGCTGATGCTAAGGAAGGGACTGATGCATCAGACGCAGGGGTGCCCAGGATATTCAAAGATAATGGAGAGGTAAAGAGCAAAGAAGAGTGGATTGTTGATTGTCAAGTTATACTGCACAAAGCCACAGGAGCTCTAAAAGATAAAGCCTCTGTATCTACAGAAGTTTGCAAACAACTGGAGGAAATGGTCACCCTTGATATAATCACCAGGAGTGCAGTCGAGCTTACTGATTCTCACCGTGCGCAGGAGTACTTAGATCATCTGACAAAAGTCTATTTATGGCTAAACAGAGCCTAATTAAGCTTATGTAATCATTGTTTGTATTGGTTAAAATCCCAAGAGACTTATTGAAGAGTTGTATCTCTTCATGAAAATATCTATATAAGATCAAACAATCTATGCTGAAAATCATCTGCAGTAGAAGATATTCATATATACATATACATAATATTCCAAAATGACCATGTTGCATATTTTATTTTGAAGAAGAAATTTGAAGTTCTCTGATTCAGTATTTCTATTTTGGTATCAGTTATTTGTTGAAATTATTCAATTGTGTGGCTGTCTCCATTTCTGCATTTCCCTATTATTCAGATTAAACTATCAAGTATATATTTAATCTGTCAATACACATTCGCTGTATCTGTGTGATTAATCCGGTTGGTGTCCATCCTAAGGAATTAAACCCTTCTGATTTATTCACAGTAACCCGGAAGTAGTAAGTTGGGATTACTAAGTAGAGCCATATAGTTAGGATTGATACACTGTCTCCAGTAAAATATTATCTGTCAATCTTGTCTATTCATTTCATTTGGTTCCTTCAAGTAAGGATTAAAATACCTTCTGGTGAATTATAGGATATCTAATTTTATTTGGTTGGATTATCAAGAAGAGTCTGTCAGTCACTTACTTGCACGTTTATACAAGCTATAAACCAGAACTGTGCCAAATATCTAGAATTATTACCATTTAGAAATTACTGTTTTTAGTCCTTCAAATTGACTCTGTTACCCAACAAGGCACTAGTCTCATTCAACTCACTAATTAAAACCTTTTTGATATTGCTTATACAATTTCTGCCAATCACTTATTAAACATTACACATAGAATTAATTAGTCAGCTTTGTCATCTATCCTACATCCTATGCCATTGTAGATAGACCTAGTTAGTCCATTCATCCACACTCAGACTGCTTTAATATTTCAAGGTTCACCCACCTAGGTGTAGCAGGACCTAAAGTGTAGGAAATCATCAAACCTTGAAGGTTGATTTCGTCAAGTTAGTTCAAAAACGTTGCAAATCCAAATATAGAGCCTGGCATCCTCTTAGGATTAGCAACTTGCATTTTTGAGACCTAACAAATTGGCGACTCTGCTGGGGAATTAGTAAAAAGACCTTAGAAATTAATCCTTTCTTTCATAGAGTCATTTAAAATTTCTTTTTGGTAACTCTGCTGGTGACAAAGAACCTTACAGATAAAAATATAAACTTTTCCTATTCAATAGGTGGCGACTCTAGTTACAATTATAACAAAAATTTCAAATGGATGGTGTTGGTTCCCAAAAATGCAGGTTGCTAACCCTAAGAGGATGCTAGACTCTATGTTTGGATTTGCAACGTTTTTGGACCAATTGACAGAGCTATTAGCTCCCTACACTTCAGGTCCTGCAAACCTAGGCGGGTGTACCTTTGTAACTAAAGCAGAATGAAAACTACATGACTTGATTGGATTAATAGATCTATCACAATGGCATAAAATGTAATAGATGCAGTCTAAAAATTATCCTATTCCTAATGTACTGACTTGAAATAGAAATGTTTTGAATATGAGTTTGGATAGTAATGACTAGTGCCTACTTCTATTGGGCTATGGAGTCGGTAAATGGATGAAGATTTAATGGAAACAGATGTATGAGGTAAGTTGATCTACTTCACAGTTTAACTTGAACTTGTAAGGCACATGGGATGTTTACACCTTATGCAAACATGCAAGAATGTCAGTTATAATGCTCTTCTTATACTATCCCAATGATATTCCCCGTATTACTGTGAACAACTGAGAGGATGTTTAATTCTAGTGAGAAGAAAATTTAGACTAGATTTGTTTTGTAGAAAGGATTTACCTCTTGGCAGAGACCTTATGACAATTCTAATCAACTTCTTTATAGAAACCAACCAATTCGAACACACTAAATCATCAAATGTGACCAGATAAATCAACAATATTCTTGATACGATAATTTAAATAATATGGAAAAACCATTCTGGAGACAACATTACAACATTTAGGATTTAATATTAACATTACAGCTGAACACTGAAAATAGATAACTGAATTGAGGCATTTTGTTCCATGAATAAAAATGTGTATATAACAGTTCTGATGAGGCGAATGGGTGGAGTGGAATTAAATAATTTCCTACTGCTACCCTAACCTACTGCTCTCTTTTAATATATTGATGTCCCGTCTTTCTCTTTTATATCTCCCTTATATATTTTACAAACTTAGGGTTATGACCCTTTACATTCCAGTGCATCCTTTGGTACAGCTCTTCATTCAATTGTCTTTGGCAAAATAAAATATTTAATTAGTTGCCATTGGCAAGTTAAATATTTTAATTAACTTCATTTTTGTAATCTCTTTGAAAATTAATTTTAATGGTAATCTCCTCGAAGACCTCATTCAATTTTTTACTCGTATATATTCTACCATATCTAATCACCCACTTTTAACTCCTCTGGTAAAATATTTCGTATAGCATTTACATTGTATGTTTTCACCTTGATTTTGCCAAAATATTCATCTGGTGAAAATATTACCTCGCTCTATCTTCCTCGGTGAAAATACTTTACTGCAAATTATTCTTTAGGTTTGCAAATGTCTGTTGATGTCTTCTTTAACCCCCAGAAAATATTTTACTTCTTGAAAATATTCTCAATTGATACGATGAAAATATGTTTTTTTTTTTTTTTATTATGATATTGGTTTATTATTCACTTGCACCACTTTAATATTTATTTTTCTTTGACAAATGTTTTCCTTTTACAAGCTCCAGTATATTCTTTTGAAAAAGGTATTCATCGGTGTAATATATGAATTCGGTGTGAGTTAAAATTTTCCCTCCGATTGTGCATGTTTCCCCGATGACCTTTTTCATCCTTTCTTCTATCGGTGTGACTCATGTAATCGGAGAACTCTTAAGAACTTACTCCGATATATTATGTCTCCCCGATGTAGGGTTTCATATGTTTTACCCTAACAGCAGCCTGCCGCACTACCGGGATTACTGGGAGATCATTTACTTTGATGAGTCATTCTAATAATATTTACCTTATAGCACTCCATCATTTTAGGGTTTGAGCCTGGGTTTTCATTTTGCCTGAGCGTAAAATCCTCATTCCGTCATGCTTTTATGGATGTTCATAATCCTTTTCAATGAATCAACTTCGTGTAGATTTTATCCCTTCTTATTTGAATTGCAATTGTTGATAGCTTCTGCGTTTATCTGTATAGGCAAGCTTTGGGACAAATTTTGTTGAACCACTTTTTAAAACCAATGAGCAAACAATGATCACCACCCATCTCATAGGGATCATCCTGATCCCAAAATGCAAGTGACGACTTGGAAAGTAATGCAGCTTTTACACATTCAAAATTAGCCAGATGCCAATTCAAAAATTGTCTTTCCTCTGACTTCTCAACTGGCTTGCCTTGTCTAGCAATTCATTGAACAATTCTTCTACCTTAGAATCCATCTCTGCATCTTTCATATCTTCATGGTGTGCAAGATACTAGCAATGTCAATGACTCTCCCAGTCTCTGCTACTTATTTGTTACCGGATACAATATCTAAGACAAATCGCCAAATTTCCAAAACCCATTCGCATCCACTGCCATTAAATTAGGTTATTGATAGCTCCACTTCATTCTGTTAGATTTATCACTGTAGATAGACGTCTTAGAATAAAATACACAATAATATACAGCCTGTGAATAAGCTGGATCGACTAAGAGTAAGCTTCTGGTGCCACAACCTACATGTACAGACTACCTTCTTCATGTACATTTTATGGCCAAATGCTCTCAACCTCATTCTTGGTATCACTGAGTCAAAGGCACACGTGAATCTCGGGAATTCGGGCTTTCTTGATAGGGCTTTAATTCTTTGAGAATCCCGTTCTCATGATATCCCTCAATATCAACATCATATCCATTGTTATCTCTAAACTCTTGAATAAGAACCTCAAAGGGTGGTGCACGAATGTTCTCTATATCATCCCTGCTTGGAATTTCGAAGCTTCCTCTAGTTGGAGTCGTAAAAGTAGGTTGATCCTCCATATATTCACCATGGAAGCAGCGCTCTGCTTGCTTTTCAATTTCTGTGACTCTGTTCTAATGTTCATTTTCAAGCTTTTTGATAGTTTGTGATTGAGCGTCTATGGTAGAATGTATTTGAGATGCAGCATTGTGCTCATGATCCAACAAATCGTCAACAAGAGACAGGATTCTCTCATTATTTTTCTGTACATCTGCTTCAGCTGAAGCCTTTGCATGTTCAATTTCAGCAGCATGTTGCTCATTTGCTTCCACACCATCTCTGACAAGTGACTCCATCACTGTAGTATGATCTCTGCTAATATCTTGCACAGATTTCTGAGTAGTCTTCCAATGCTGAGAAGCATTGTTAGTTGTGTTGACACACTGCTGAAGTAGAACCTCCATTCGGCAATGTTTTGCTGCTGAAAGTGCAGAATTATCATTTGCATCATCTGCAGCCTGTTTAGCAAATGTTTCCCATTTCCTTTTTGCATCAAATGTTGTGTTTTCAATACATGCTACACTTAGGTCAAAGGAATCTTTCTCCTTTATGGCTGTTTCTCTCATATGGGCAAGCCTTGTTTTTACCATGTCTACCTTTTGAACCATTGCCTTGGAAACCAAATTAGATATATCACTTAAAAGTTGTTGTTCCTCTTGCCTTGATTGTTCCTCATAGGTATTTTGAAATTCAGTAATACTTTGTTCCCGAGCTTCATAACTTTGCTCAATGTATTGTTGTAGCTTCGATGCTTCTCCTGACAAGTTCTCAAAGGAACTCATTGTAGCCCCTGATATTGACTTAATTAGTCAAGCTAAACAACCAATGCCAATGTTTTTGTTGGTGGAAGAATCACTGTTTCCAAATTTCCTAATCTCCTGAACATTGTCACCAAATCTTCTTCTGATGTATTGCAAGGCAAGTTTATTTTTTATGATTAGTATGTGACTACTTCTCTTCGCTTATCCAATTTTTATGAAGCAAGTCCTTCTAAAATATCCACATTTGAAGGATTGAAATCCATGGATATCCACACTACTTCGGTGGATTAAAATCAGGATCTTTCAGGAATGCATCTAGGGTGTTTCCAATCAAACCCTCTTCAGGTGGTTGTGGAAACTTCTTGTGAATAGTTCTTAAAACTTTCAGAAGTTTTACTAAGTCATTTTTTGAATAAACCTTTGCATATGGCAGAAGATATTTAAACACATCAGCACACTGCTACTTTGTTTGATAGTCTCCAAGACTTGTATTCCTGTGAATAGTCAAATCATCTTCGCTTGATATATCCAAACCACAGTATAACACCAATTGCAGCTCCATAGTTTGTTCTTAATAGTGTATGCAACATGACTGAATATGAATGTTGCAGTATTATATCTAACCAGGGATGGATTTTATAGATGTAATTGTAGCTCTGAAATTGATTTTCACACATGGGGACCCAAAATTTTACCCTAAAATTGGATAAAACTTTTACGAAAGCAGCTTGGGAATTTCAGTCCCAACAGTGGCTCTTTCTGGGGATGTATGCCCCTTGTGGGCATAACAAGATCTTAGATCTCTGGGAAGCAGACCAGTGCCTTCTCCATTTGGTAATAGAGTCTACTTTTTGCCCCAAAACTGGTATGGTCAAAAGACCATATCAGAAAAGAAAATCCACGTCTTTCCCCTGTCAAAAACCTTGTTCTGATCATGTTGTAATGATACCCCATCTGCTTGACCGAATCTGTTTATATAGTTCAATAATGCATCATAATTTATGCTGCAAGTGTGTTCTGTATTATTTGGTATCTGGAAGTCAGGCATAGTCTGAACACCTTCATCATTGCATGACATAAGGAAGTCATGATTATCAAACCTTGTAGGATGTCTTATTTTATCATATCTATTGTTATTCACTAAATGTTGGTTTTTTAATTGAATTGGAAAATGGAATAAATCAAGCTGCTTCTGACAAATGCTATAATCAATGCTGATTCCAACATAAAACACCGTATCTTCTTCCTTATCACATCCATCTTCCCCACATTCTTGAGAGTAAATAATATGCCAGTCATACATACTGGAATCGTCAACCTCCTCTGGTTCAATGGACATCTTTATCTTTGGATCAGTGTCACAAGAGAACTCATGACCACTATCTGTCTCTTCTTTGCAAAAATGTGACTTGGGAAATATGGCCTCATATATTTCATCACCTTTATCATGTTGAATGGATTCACTGTCGAAAGATATATGCACCGGACACAGTACTTGGGTATCATCTTTATGTACATATCTTTGATATTCTTTGGTGAGCAATTCTGAAATACGCTCACTGTCAAGTGAGCATGTTTCTTCATCAACCCTCTTACTGAAATTTTCATCATTCTTTTCATCACTACTATAATGCTCAAAATTTGATGTACATATTTCATCAACCTCATCATTTATAGACTCTTTATCAAAATATCCACCTCCCTGACTGTCTAAATGCCTTTCATCTTCTTGATAACATGGATTTGAGAACACTTGAAATTCATTTTCTGGCATACCTTGGCAAAATGTCATCTGATCTTCTTCCATCTTTTCATCATACAATGGGTTTGAAAAATTTTGAAAATCATTTTTAGATATGTACACTTCCTCCTCATTGTGAGTTTGCCCTGTTTGAAAATAGTCATCCTCTTCATCTTCTTGTGCCATATCATCATACAATGGCTCTGAACAGGCTTGAAGATTATTTTCTACCATGTGCACTTCCTCTTGATCAAGATCTTGAAAATATTCACCCTGGTTATCTGAAAAGATTTCATCCTCAGGATAGCATGGGTTTGGGAACATCTGGAGTTCATGTTCTGGTATACCCATCTTTTGAAAACAATGTTCTTCTTCCTCCCAACACTGCTGATTCATATATTGCGGTGGGTGGGCTGGGATAAAATTTATTTGATATGGAGGCTGATAATAAACATTTTGTTGGGTGGGTTGATGAGAGTGCAGATTTTGATGTGACATATGTAGATGATGATATTGCGGAGCATATCGCTGTCCAGGTGGTGGATAGTATTCATTTTCTTGGTATGTTGCTAGTCCATCCATATCTGGTTGCATTGCTATATTAGTTTCTTCATATTTAGTATCATCGGATCCAACATTGATAATATCCTCGTGCCTTTTCCTTTCTATGATAGGAATCAATTTAACCAATTGGTCTATAGTAACTGGCTTTAATGATTCAGGCCAATTAGTAGACATAGGCACATAAGCAAGCATGAACATTTTAATAAATAAGGATACACTAGGTTTGAGATGAAAAGGTATCTGTTCATAGATATCCCCCAACCTGATGAACAACTTATATCCAGATTCTCCTTCATGTCTCCTTATTTCAAAGAATGCATCTAAAGGGGGTATGTTGTATTTTTTCATATTTCATCAATTTTATTTTCAGAGTCGTCACCTCTTGTGAGAAGAGGAAAATTTCATCTTTCTGGGTTCTTGCCAGTAGAGTCTACCAATATGTATTTGAATTTTGTGTAGAGTCGCCACCTCTATTTAGAGGACTAATCAATTTTTTTGAGTTTTTCCTTCCACTAGCAGAGTTATGCCTTTTAATTTTCTGACTCTAATAACATGGTTTGCTACCAGGTTTCTCTATGTGTTCTCCCCAGTAGAGTCGCCATTTTGTTGGTTCCCAAAAATGCAGGTTGCTAACCCTAAGAGGATGCTAGACTCTATGTTTGGATTTGCAACGTTTTTGGACCAATTGACAGAGCTATTAGCTCCCTACACTTCAGGTCCTGCAAACCTAGGCGGGTGTACCTTTGTAACTAAAGCAGAATGAAAACTACATGACTTGATTGGATTAATAGATCTATCACAATGGCATAAAATGTAATAGATGCAGTCTAAAAATTATCCTATTCCTAATGTACTGACTTGAAATAGAAATGTTTTGAATATGAGTTTGGATAGTAATGACTAGTGCCTACTTCTATTGGGCTATGGAGTCGGTAAATGGATGAAGATTTAATGGAAACAGATGTATGAGGTAAGTTGATCTACTTCACAGTTTAACTTGAACTTGTAAGGCACATGGGATGTTTACACCTTATGCAAACGTGCAAGAATGTCAGTTATAATGCTCTTCTTATACTATCCCAATGATATTCCCCGTATTACTGTGAACAACTGAGAGGATGTTTAATTCTAGTGAGAAGAAAATTTAGACCAGATTTGTTTTGTAGAAAGGATTTACCTCTTGGCAGAGACCTTATGACAATTCTAATCAACTTCTTTATAGAAACCAACCAATTCGAACACACTGAATCATCAAATGTGACCAGATAAATCAACAATATTCTTGATACGATAATTTAAATAATACGGAAAAACCATTCTGGAGACAACATTACAACATTTAGGATTTAATATTAACATTACAGCTGAACACTGAAAATAGATAACTGAATTGAGGCATTCTGTTCCATTAATAAAAATGTGTATATAACAGTTCTGATGAGGCGAATGGGTGGAGTGGAATTAAATAATTTCCTACTGCTACCCTAACCTACTGCTCTCTTTTAATCTATTGATGTCCCGTCTTTCTCTTTTATATCTCCCTTATATATTTTACAAACTTAGGGTTATGACCCTTTACATTCCAGTGCATCCTTTGGTACAGCTCTTCATTCAATTGTCTTTGGCAAAATAAAATATTTAATTAGTTGCCATTGGCAAGTTAAATATTTTAATTAACTTCATTTTTGTAATCTCTTTGAAAATTAATTTTAATGGTAATCTCCTCGAAGACCTCATTCAATTTTTTACTCGTATATATTCTACCATATTTAATCACCCACTTTTAACTCCTCTGGTAAAATATTTCGTATAGCATTTACATTGTATGTTTTCACCTTGATTTTGCCAAAATATTCATCTGGTGAAAATATTACCTCGCTCTATCTTCCTCGGTGAAAATACTTTACTGCAAATTATTCTTTAGGTTTGCAAATGTCTGTTTGATGTCTTCTTTAACTCCCAGAAAATATTTTACTTCTTGAAAATATTCTCAATTGATACGATGAAAATATGTTTTTTTTTTATTTATTATGATATTGGTTTATTATTCACTTGCACCACTTTAATATTTATTTTTCTTTGACAAATGTTTTCCTTTTACAAGCTCCAGTATATTCTTTTGAAAAAGGTATTCATCGGTGTAATATATGAATTCGGTGTGAGTTAAAATTTTCCCTCCGATTGTGCATGTTTCCCCGATGACCTTTTTCATCCTTTCTTCTATCGGTGTGACTCATGTAATCGGAGAACTCTTAAGAACTTACTCCGATATATTATGTCTCCCCGATGTAGGGTTTCATATGTTTTACCCTAACAGCAGCCTGCCACACTACCGGGATTACTGGGAGATCATTTACTTTGATGAGTCATTCTAATAATATTTACCTTATAGCACTCCATCATTTTAGGGTTTGAGCCTGGGTTTTCATTTTGCCTGAGCGTAAAATCCTCATTCCGTCATGCTTTTATGGATGTTCATAATCCTTTTCAATGAATCAACTTCGTGTAGATTTTATCCCTTCTTATTTGAATTGCAATTGTTGATAGCTTCTGCGTTTATCTGTATAGGCAAGCTTTGGGACAAATTTTGTTGAACCACTTTTTAAAACCAATGAGCAAACAATGATCACCACCCATCTCATAGGGATCATCCTGATCCCAAAATGCAAGTGACGACTTGGAAAGTAATGCAGCTTTTACACATTCAAAATTAGCCAGATGCCAATTCAAAAATTGTCTTTCCTCTGACTTCTCAACTGGCTTGCCTTGTCTAGCAATTCATTGAACAATTCTTCTACCTTAGAATCCATCTCTGCATCTTTCATATCTTCATGGTGTGCAAGATACTAGCAATGTCAATGACTCTCCCAGTCTCTGCTACTTATTTGTTACCGGATACAATATCTAAGACAAATCGCCAAATTTCCAAAACCCATTCGCATCCACTGCCATTAAATTAGGTTATTGATAGCTCCACTTCATTCTGTTAGATTTATCACTGTAGACAGACGTCTTAGAATAAAATACACAATAATATACAGCCTGTGAATAAGCTGGATCGACTAAGAGTAAGCTTCTGGTGCCACAACCTACATGTACAGACTACCTTCTTCATGTACATTTTATGGCCAAATGCTCTCAACCTCATTCTTGGTATCACTGAGTCAAAGGCACACGTGAATCTCGGGAATTCGGGCTTTCTTGATAGGGCTTTAATTCTTTGAGAATCCCGTTCTCATGATATCCCTCAATATCAACATCATATCCATTGTTATCTCTAAACTCTTGAATAAGAACCTCAAAGGGTGGTGCACGAATGTTCTCTATATCATCCCTGCTTGGAATTTTGAAGCTTCCTCTAGTTGGAGTCGTAAAAGTAGGTTGATCCTCCATATATTCACCATGGAAGCAGCGCTCTGCTTGCTTTTCAATTTCTGTGACTCTGTTCTGATGTTCATTTTCAAGCTTTTTGATAGTTTGTGATTGAGCGTCTATGGTAGAATGTATTTGAGATGCAGCATTGTGCTCATGATCCAACAAATCATCAACAAGAGACAGGATTCTCTCATTATTTTTCTGTACATCTGCTTCAGTTGAAGCCTTTGCATGTTCAATTTCAGCAGCATGTTGCTCATTTGCTTCCACACCATCTCTGACAAGTGACTCCATCACTATAGTATGATCTCTGCTAATATCTTGCACAGATTTCTGAGTAGTCTTCCAGTGCTAAGAAGCATTGTTAGTTGTGTTGACACACTGCTGAAGTAGAACCTCCATTCGGCAATGTTTTGCTGCTGAAAGTGCAGAATTATCATTTGCATCATCTGCAGCCTGTTTAGCAAATGTTTCCCATTTCCTTTTTGCATCAAATGTTGTGTTTTCAATACATGCTACACTTAGGTCAAAGGAATCTTTCTCCTTTATCGCTGTTTCTCTCATATGGGCAAGCCTTGTTTTTACCATGTCTACCTTTCGAACCATTGCCTTGGAAACCAAATTAGATATATCACTTAAAAGTTGTTGTTCCTCTTGCCTTGATTGTTCCTCATAGGCATTTTGAAATTCAGTAATACTTTGTTCCCGAGCTTCATAACTTTGCTCAATGTATTGTTGTAGCTTCGATGCTTCTCCTGACAAGTTCTCAAAGGAACTCATTGTAGCCCCTGATATTGACTTAATTAGTCAAGCTAAACAACCAATGCCAATGTTTTTGTTGGTGGAAGAATCACTGTTTCCAAATTTCCTAATCTCCTAAACATTGTCACCAAATCTTCTTCTGATGTATTGCAAGGCAAGTTTATTTTTTATGATTAGTATGTGACTACTTCTCTTCATTTATCCAATTTTTATGAAGCAAGTCCTTCTAAAATATCCACATTTGAAGGATTGAAATCCATGGATATCCACACTACTTCGGTGGATTAAAATCGGGATCTTTCAGGAATGCATCTAGGGTGTTTCCAATCAAACCCTCTTCAGGTGGTTGTGGAAACTTCTTGTGAATAGTTCTTAAAACTTTCAGAAGTTTTACTAAGTCATTTTTTGAATAAACCTTTGCATATGGCAGAAGATATTTAAACACATCAGCACACTGCTACTTTGTTTGATAGTCTCCAAGACTTGTATTCCTGTGAATAGTCAAATCATCTTCGCTTGATATATCTAGACCACAGTATAACACCAATTGCAGCTCCATAGTTTGTTCTTAATAGTGTATGCAACATGACTGAATATGAATGTTGCAGTATTATATCTAACCAGGGATGGATTTTATAGATGTAATTGTAGCTCTGAAATTGATTTTCACACATGGGGACCCAAAATTTTACCCTAAAATTGGATAAAACTTTTACGAAAGCAGCTTGGGAATTTCAGTCCCAACAGATGGTAGGAGATCCAGGATGGAAGGCAGAAACTTGCAGTCATCTCCCCCACTTAGAAACATCTCCAAAAGAAATGCGAATCCAAAATATTCCCATCAAGATAATAATCTAGACATCCAGGAGAATGATTTAGAACAAAATATTGCAATTCACAACAAATTCACACCTCTGCATGATTCAAACGAGAACCTCAGTGGAGCAACTGATGATATTTTGGCAAGGTACAGACCCACTCCTCAAGAACAGCGGGATCATGATGCAAAGGTCATGAGGGATATTGATAGAAACCAAGCTGAACATGATTTCAAGGTCTCGTTTGACCAGGGAGAGGAGATAGGATATGAACTGTCAAATGAGGGAATGAATGACAATCCAGAATATCAGGAAATAAATAATCAAGACATGAGTGATGAGAAACAGGAAATACTCATGCTCAGGAAGGAACTCGAAAGGTACAAAATACAAGAGGAGAAGGAGTTATTGCAGCAAGAAATTCAACAGAGGAGAAATAAAGCCAAAACAGCTCCCCCTAAATATGTACCCCCGCATAGAGGGAATATTTCAAGAAATACACAACAAAATACAAATAGTGCTCAAAACTCACATGCTTCTGGAAGTCATCAGAACACTATTCCCCAAATCCCCAGACCACCTCCCATACGTAATGCATCCCTACATATGGCAAATAATTACCCACCCCCTGGTCAACAATATTATAGGCCACAAAATCAACACATAAATCCCCATATGAACCAACATCAACAATATGCATATCATCAGCCACCAGGTGGATATAATTACTATCCCAATCCACCACATCTCAATTTTCCTCCCCAAAACCTTGCTAATATATGCAGTCAATTTGATTTGACTGGATATCAGTTATATCCATATCCTATGGATAGTACTTGGAGAAACATGGTTCCCAAGTTTACTGGAAACAATGCAGTATCTGCAGAAGATCATATCAGAAGTTTTAATGCTTTTGTACAGGATATAGGTATGGACTGGGAAGACATTAGAATGAGGTTATTTATGATGTCCCTCACTGAAGATGCCAGAGATTGGTTTAATAGCTTGCCCGATGCATCAATCAATTCAATGACTGATTTCCATAACCAGTTTAAGGATCAGTATGGTAACCAATACGCTCCTGAGTTTGCACTACATGAACTAATAAGTATATAGAAGTATCAAAATGAATCAGTATTTGATTTCAACCTGAAGTTTTCCAAGTTACATAATAAGGTGCCACATGGAGCCAAGTTATCTGACCAGGCAGCACTGAGTATCTATATGAAGGCATTTGACCCCAAAACAGGATATGAACTCAGAAACCGGTGTCCTGCAACGTTGGCTGAAGCACAGAAAATAGCCATAACTATTGAAAATAATAGAAAAGCTGCAGGAATGGTCAGTAAAAGGGAAAATCATAGAAATCTTCAGAATCCAAATGCTCAACAGATTAAACCAGAGGGTCAGCATAGGCTGGATAGACCTAGGTTACATGATATGCCTTACAATACAAATTGGAAGGATGGAAGACCTATTGACAACAACAGAAAGCAGCCATATGGAAAGGATACTCCTGATCCATTGAAGAGAAACATGGCACATATGGCAGAAAATAAACCTTGGTGTTCTGTATGTAACTTGCCACATTCACCTGAATACTGTGAGGTAGCTAAATCAATACAGCAAGAGGAAATGCTATACAACTATAATAGGGATAATCACACCATCAATATGATGCAGGATACACCATGTGTGGTAACAGAAGATTATTCTTCTTCAGAGGAAGAAGGGTATGAGTATGATGTAGGGAACCAAAAATATCATGTTAACATGGGAGAACAGCAAGTATTCTCAGACCAGGAAGATATTTATGACAATAAACCATATGGTCAATGGAGAAAACCTACTGAGGATGAAAAAGAAGCTCTCACAGTAGCTGCAGTGGCTCAAGCTCGAAACACTTATAACTTAAGGAATAGAACAACAAATACTGGGCAAGGAACTCCTGGGAGTGTATTCATAAAAGATCAGAATAACAAAGGGAATAATACAAAATCATCACCTAAAGAACCAGAAAAAGGGGATAAAAATAAAATGAAAGAAAATATAGAAAAAGAGAATACAAAAACAGAAAAGAATGACCATATCATAACCCCTTCTTTTGACATTGCACAGGCAGTGTCTCAGGTGAAAATATCAGTCCCACTCCTAGAGATGATGAAAATAGATAAATATAGGAGTACAGTTGTCAAGATGATTTCTGATACACCTAATCCAAAACATAAAGGATTTGAAAAAACAACAAATAATGTGCATCAGGAAAATTTTAAGATGCCTGAGGTTTACCTTGGTGATACGCTTACAAAAAATCCCTCACAGGTAGATCCATTCTATACTACACTAGTAATCAAGAACAGAATAGTCAGGAATTGTATGATTGATTCAGGTGCTGCTATGAATATCATGCCTATAGCAGTGATGAAAGAATTAGGGATGTGGGTTGATACTACATATGGCCAATGTTATGCAATGGATAACAGATCTATTCCAGTAGTTGGTATTATGAAAGATGTAGAAATAAAACTTGCTTCGTATCCTGAGGCAACATATAACATTGACATCACTGTGGTTGATATCCCACCGTATTATGGAATGTTGTTATCAAGGCAGTGGGCTGCAATGGCAGGAGGCAATGTTCAATTAGATCTATCATATGCCACCATACCAGTAGGTGACAAGGAAATCAAGTTGTGCAGAGAACCAAGGTATGACAATATTATAGAAAGAATGGACCGGCATCAGGTGAATTTCTTTTGTGACACAGATTTAGGGGTTTTCAAAGTTGGAGAAACTACCCCAGAATTCCATAACACTGACCCAATACACACTGAATCTATGAAAAGAGAAAATGATTTGTGGAAAATGTATTTCGATGGTGCATGCAGCAAGATAGGAAATGGGGCCGGAGTAGTTTTTATCTCACCAGGAGGTAAAACATTCAAATACTCTTTCTTACTGACATTTGAATGCACCAATAACATAGCTGAGTATGAAGCCCTACTCATTGGCCTAGACATAGCCACCAAATACAAAATAAAAAAGTTGGCTGTCTATGGTGATTCTGAATTGGTCATCTCCCAAGTAAGAGAAAAATATTTATCTAAGAATAAAAGATTAAGACAGTACAGGAATGCAGTTTGGGATAGTGTTGAATTATTTGATGCTTTTTCAATCAGCTGGGTTGATAGGTCTAAAAACATCATGGCAGACTTTTTAGCAAACATTGCATTAAAGAGAGATGATCTAACATTAGGAGGGATCACAGAAGTAGAATTTAAAACTAGACCTACCATCCCTGATAATATACAGAACTGGCAGGTGTTTGACAGCGATGCTGATATAATCAATTTCTTACATTGTGCTGATTATTATGAAAATCAAGAAATTGATTTCAGTGCATTTGTGGAGAAACACGATGGGAAAGAAACCCTATTTGGCCAAGAAGTGGTTCAACTGAAGACAAATAAGATACCCAAAGGGCTTATTGCATTAGAAAAAGCATTTGATGGGCATGATAGATACAAGAAGAAAGAAACACCAGTGACACCTGAGAATCTTGAGGAAGTGAACTTGGGGACTCAGACAACCCCAAAAAATGTATATATTGGGAGGAATCTTGACCAGAAAATCAGAAGTAGAATTATCAATCTACTTAGGAAGTACAGGCATGTGTTTGCTTGGTCATATGATGACTTAAAGGCATATAGAGAGGATCTATTTCAACATGAGATACCACTCAAACCAGATGCAAAACCATTCAGACAGAAACAAAGGCCGATTAATCCTACATTGGCTCCGAAAATGCTGGAGGAACTTACAAAGTTAAGGGATGGAGCTATAATCAAGCCTATTAGACATTCTTCCTGGGTCTCAAACTTAGTACCTGTCAGGAAAAAGAATGGTGACATTAGACTGTGTGTGGATTTCAGAAACCTGAATAAATCTTCTCTCAAAGATAATTATCCTCTTCCCAATATGGAGGCGATATTACAGAAAGTTACTGGATGTGAATTACTATCCATGATGGATGGTTTCTCCGGCTACAATCAGGTAAAGGTTAAGGAGTCTGAACAATTCAAGACTGCATTCACCACTCCGTGGGGAACATATGTATACTTGAGAATGCCATTTGGATTAACTAATGCTGGGGCAACATTTCAAAGAGCAATGGATGTAGCCTTTGCTGAATTGATCAATAAGATTATGATAGTCTATCAAGATGACTTAACAGCATATTCAAAAAAGGCTGAAGATCATTGCACACATCTAGAACAGATATTTGTCAAAGCCCTAGAATATGGAATATCATTGAATCCTAAAAAATGCCAATTTGCAATAACAGAAGGAAAATTGCTTGGCCATATAGTCTCGAAGGAAGGAGTTAAAATAGATCCTGAAAGGGTGGAAGCAATTGATCAGGTCCCTATTCCAAAAAATGTAAAAACTATACAATCATTTTTTGGTCAGATAAATTTTGTCAGAAGATTTATACCAAATTTCGCAGAGATTGTTTGTCCTATATCAAGAATGCTGAAGAAGAACTCAGATATGAAATGGACAACAGAAGCAATGGAAGCATTTGGTAACATTAAGGAGGCCATCAAACAAGCTCCAGTCTTAATATCCCCTGACTTCGGCAAACCTTTCCAACTTTTTTCATTTGCTTCCTATCATACAGTGGCAGCAGTGTTGTTGCAGAAAAACAATGATGGATATGAACAGCCAATCTCTTTCTTTAGCAAGTCCCTTCAGAATGCAGAGTTGAAGTATGACATTATTGAAAAATAGGCATATGCATTGGTAAAAGCAGTAAAAAACTTTAGACCATATTTGGTAGGGGCTAAAATCATAGCATATGTTCCTAATGCTGCAGTCAAGGATGTACTGATCCAAACTGAGGTCACCGGTAGGAGATGTAGGTGGATTAATAGGATTCAAGAATTCAACATTGAAATCCAAATCACTAAATTAGTAAGAGGACAGGGTCTTGCCAAATTGATGGCTGAAAGTAATCTAGAAGCTTCCCATATATGTAATGTTGATGCAAGTACTAGTATTGAACGCACTCCATGGTATACTGATATAGTATATTATCTAACACATATGAAGAGTCCTGAAGGATATGATGATAACAAAAGAAGGACACTCAAACTACAAGCTTCAAAATATGTACTCATTGGTGGAGATCTCTATTGGAAAAATAGAGATGGGGTTCTACTATTATGTTTGGATGAATATCAATCAAAACATATTATGAAGGAATTGCATGAAGGCATGTGCGGAGGACATTTCTCAGCAAAAACCACAGCTCACAAGATTTTGAGGGCAGGGTACTATTGGCCTAAAGTCTTTAACGATTCATACCAGTACACTAGAAAATGTGAAGCATGCCAAAAGTTCTCAGGGAAGTTAAAGTATCATGGAGCACTACCTTTAAAACCTATGCAAGTTGAGGCTCCATTTTATTAGTGGGGTATTGATTTTATAGGTGAAATTTCAGAGAAATCAAGTGGGGGGCACCGATGGATTTTAGTAGCTACTGATTATTTTACAAAATGGGTGGAAGCAATCCCAACCAGACAGGCTACTAGTAAAGTTGTGATAAATTTTCTAATGGATAACATTATATGCAGATTTGGTACTCCTGTAAGACTGATTACTGATAATGGGATGTGCTTTAGATCTGATGAATTCAAAGGTTTTTGCAGCACACATGGTATCACTGTTTCTTATGCTGCTCCTTACCATCCACAGGCCAATGGACAAGCTGAATCAAGTAATAAGAGTCTGTTGAAAATCATAAAAAGAATGTTGGATAGAAATAAGAAGGCTTGGGATTCAAAATTAAGAATGGCAGTATGGGCTGACAGGATTACTATAAAAAGGGCAATTGGGAGATCCCCTTATGAATTGGTATATGGAACCCAAGCAAGATTACCATTAGAAAATCTTATACCAGTATACAAATTCATTCTCCAGGAAGACTTGAATATATCTGAACCAATGGAGGAAAGGTTGGAACAATTGGCAGAGCTTGATGAAACAATAAGAATGGCTCAGAAATAGAATATTAAATTACAATCACAGGTAAAATATCTCTTTGACAAAAAGGCCAAAGAAAGAAAGTTTGAAATAAATGATCTGGTACTAATGTGGAATGCAAGATGTCAAGACAAAGGAAAACATGGAAAATTTGAAGCCCTGTGGTTGGGTCCTTTTGTTATCACTGGCAAGGGAGGTGATGATTCTTACTATGTACAGAATATGTCAGGAGAGGAGCAGGAATTGCCAGTACATGGGCAATACTTGAAGCAGTTCTTTTCATAAACATATACAAAGAGAATTGAGTGTTGCCAGTGCATGGACAACATTCAAATAATTCTCAAAAATATCTTACTCCATGCACAGTAGTCTAGGAATCATTCCCGCTCCCCATCATTTGTTCCTTTCCTTTTTCCAGTTCCATAAAACCTCACCCCAAAATAATAAAAGATGTGGTCTACTTCCCCAGGAGATCTGGATCCTTGTACACTCACAGGGAGTATACATCCCAGACAGAGCCACTGTTAGCACAGTAAAATTTTCAAAATTTTACTATTTCCTTACTCCATCATATTTGAATAAACCCTAAGGAATATCCCAAAAGGACCACAATATAAAATTTTTGTATCTCATAAAATGTCTAGGGATGAGCAGTGTCAAATTTCATCAAAATCAATCCATCGGCAAGAGGTCGTGTGGCTTACACCGATACACAAGGAATTGTTTGAAAACAACCATCGGCATGAAAATAGAGATCGGAAGAAGAATTATGGAGCTCACCGATGGAGTAAGCAACACCGATGACTTTACATCGGCAAGAAAGGCAAGTGGTCATGCCGATCGGTATGACAAATATCTATCGGATGATCTTTTAGAAGTTGCCCCGACGGTATATATCATACCGATGAAGCACTTTCGGCAAGAGTTTCACCGAACAGCATGCGAGGGTAACAAAGCAATAGTCATCGGTGAGAAATGAACCATCGGAATAGAAAACAGGTAAGTCTCCGACGATCAAGAGTCCTGGCGATAAGAAAGCCATCGGTAAGACTCACAGCGATGCACCTCTATCGGTATAACTTGACATATCGGAACAAAAGAAACAAGTCTTGCCGATTCATAAGTCACGGTGATCAAAAGGTGTCGGTGACACTTTACTAAACTTTGCCCGATGAAGGATATAACAAAGGACATCGGGGAGATGATATGGATCGGGATATATTGAGAAAGTTATCCCGATAGTGAATGTCATTCCGATAAAGATAAAAGTTCATACATAAAGAGACTATCGGTAAGACAATAAAGATCGGGGAAACATAATTTTAGTATCCCGATGGTCTCAATCTTCCCGATAAGCAAAGCATATCGGTGGGACTTGCCATATCGCGGAGAGATCTAAGACCCTTGGCGATGAAGGAAGTCATGCCGATGGTCGCACCCACTTGAAATATGATACCACATGGCGTCGGGGATACAATTGAGGGGTCACGCCGATTGACTGTCCGCGCCATAAAAAAATGTTGAGGTCGCCCAGACATTTCAAAAATCACGCCGATAAGAAGAGTTATGGCGATGTGACACTTCACAGCGATGAACATTGAATTGATCAGATAATTAATACAAAACGGCTACGAAGTTCATACGATCATTATAATTGCAAAAAACCGTCCGAGAGCAGAATACAGGAGAATTCTCAGGGCAAAAGCAAAGGCTTCCAATTCCAGCCGTCGAACGACAGGTACACATACACAAACCACTATATTGCCTGTATTTGAATTTCCTGCCAAATTTTTCAAAAATGGAAACTCCGGGGAAAGGAAAAGGAAGAAAATCACAAGGGGAAACCAGTAAACCAAAGAAGCAAAAAACTGATCAAACCCCTGAAGAAAAAGTCAAAGACAGAAAACTAAATCAGGACTTGATTGATCAGTTGCCTGGGTCAACTCCCAAGGCCAGGAGGTCTGCCCAACTCAGGGCAGAAGTAGAGAAATTGGAAGACAAACATAAGCGCCTGGGAGATATTTGGACCCCAATTAGGGGATATGAACTCTTCAGATTCCACTACAACAGAAGATTTAGAAATGCTCCTGTGTCAAACCCATGGCACATGAATTTAGGCAAACTAGTTGTACCTAATGTATTCTTGAATGTAGAACTCCTGCAACTGTTAGCCAGGCATTACAATTCAGGCCTGAAAGCTATCTGCAACCCTCAAGGAGAACCAATTGTACACCTATCAAAAAATGCTATTTGTGAGGTGTATGATTTGGATGATTTGTGCACTGTCCCTATTGTTTATGAAGATTTGGATAAAGAATACTGGAGAATGGATACAACCTACAATGGATGGAGGTTACCCATTCATAGACCCAGGATTGAAGGAGAAGTGATACCCTTGACTGAGAATGATGGCCCTCCCTTTCATGTGTCCATTTTTGAACCATACATTCAATATACTTACTATTCTGTAGGCCAAGTCCTTGGCTCAGAGGTCCCTGAGTTCATGACTATTCCTCTAATGGTCATAACCTCTGATATTCAATGTCACAATGCCAGACAATTTGATTATGCCTCCTATGTTGCTACTAGAATAGACTCTGGTCTATCTGCAATAAGAAACAATGCTCCAGCATGCTCTTTTGAGCATTACTCGATGCTCATGCATATGGTCTTATACTATGGCCAGGAAGTAGGATTGTGGCCAAATGAGTTTCAAGTTGTTGCTGCTGATAAGAAAGGGGAGAAGATACCTGTACAAATGTGGACCAGAATCTGGGATAGCAGGTATGCTAACTCCAGCTATGCTCAATTTGAAGAGCATTGTGTTAAAGTGCTATATAGGTATTTCAACCACCCCTGTGAATATTCAATTTCAAATGAAATAAAAAGGCTCCTCAGACCAAAAGATTTTGGTGGCCCCCCTACTGTCACTCATAATTGGGGAGATTGGTATTGTTTTGAAGATGCTACTATGATCAGAGTGTATGGTTTTGAGGATGCTCCATTTATATTGCCTAAAACTGTCCCTGACAGAATTGCATATTTGGAAATAATTAGGCAAATGCATTGTTCAAATGTCATGCATCTAAGTTCGCATGATAAACAATCATTCATGCCCAGTACTTTGTGTTTTGGGGATTTTACTGTGGTTTCAAAAGAAGGATACAATCTCATTTTGGATAAACTAATGCATTATAACATGGTGACTGCTAAGGTGAGGAAAGGGTTTGACCCTGAGGGTTTCATTGACTATGCAAGAAGAAAACAAAATCTCAGTGGATACATGCACATACATTATCCACATGATGATGTCATTAGAAATTTGGAAGAGGCTGAAGTCGACTTGGTGGTTGAGAAATATAACAGAGATTTGAATGAAAAGAAAAAGCAGTTGGCAGCAGTTGAAGTGGTATCCTCTGAAGAGGAAGAATTGACTGAACAGCCACAAGATAAGACAATAGAAATGTCTAAAAGAAAAATGCAACAATATCAGCCTCCAGTTGTGATACATGATGAGGAGGGGTCTGCTGATGAAGATCCACGCCAAAAGGCTTATGATTCTTTTGTGTCAGATGATACATTCATTCATTCGAAGGAATTTAAATCATTCCTGTATAAATACAAGGGAAAAGAAATTAGAGAGTCAGTAGATAATGTTTCTGCTGACAATGAAAAACAGTTATTAGAGATGTTAAAGGAGACAGTGGATAAGGAAATGCAGGACATGACACCAAGCAGAGGCAGACAGCTGCTTAAAGATGCAGGGGTTATGATTTTTCCCGGTTTGGATTTAAATTCTGCTCTGGTTTTTGATAGTTTTTTGAATAATGCTGATGATAAGTATAAGCTTACTCCAGAAGGAGTTAATGAAGTCTATATGGGAACGAGATACAATAATGATGAAAATTCTTTAATGATATGGGCATTGTATCCTCCCCATAAGAAGACGGCCATCATAGACACTGAAAAAACTTTTGGCCATGTTATGACTTTCAGAGCAGGTGAAACTGACCCCATAATTACTGCAGACATTGGTATCAATGTTGCAAAGTTGAATAAAGCACAAGCTCAGATGTTAATCAAGGAAAGAGATGCTTATAAGCTGAATTGTGAAAGATTAACAAAAGAGAATGACTACTTGAAGGACGCTGTTAAGAGCACCTTTGGCCAATCTACGAAGAGAATAACTCAAGGTGAGAGCTCACAAAGTAGTCAAGAGATATCCCATGATCAAGCCAAACAAATTCAAATAGATGCATTTGTTACAATACTACAGAGCAGGTATGCAAACATGGTACGGTGGTTAAACCAGTTTTGGGATAACTACTTGGAAAATCATAAAGCAGTCAAAGAACATGAAAGGCTTGATAAGAGGATACAAGAAAAGGTGATCGAGTTGCAAAACAGAGGTGCCACTGATGGCACAGATATCTCTGATGCAAGAGCATTGCTCAAACGGCACCAGAATTATTATGATAAACTCAAAGTTGATGCTAAGGAAGGGACTGATGCATCAGACGCAGGGGTGCCCAGGATATTCAAAGATAATGGAGAGGTAAAGAGCAAAGAAGAGTGGACTGTTGATTGTCAAGTTATACTGCACAAAGCCACAGGAGCTCTAAAAGATAAAGCCTCTGTATCTACAGAAGTTTGCAAACAACTGGAGGAAATGGTCACCCTTGATATAATCACCAGGAGTGCAGTCGAGCTTACTGATTCTCACCATGCGCAGGAGTACTTAGATCATCTGACAAAAGTCTATTTATGGCTAAACAGAGCCTAATTAAGCTTATGTAATCATTGTTTGTATTGGTTAAAATCCCAAGAGACTTATTGAAGAGTTGTATCTCTTCATGAAAATATCTATATAAGATCAAACAATCTATGCTGAAAATCATCAGCAGTAGAAGATATTCATATATACATATACATAATATTCCAAAATGACCATGTTGCATATTTTATTTTGAAGAAGAAATTTGAAGTTCTCTGATTCAGTATTTCTATTTTGGTATCAGTTATTTGTTGAAATTATTCAATTGTGTGGCTGTCTCCATTTCTGCATTTCCCTGTTATTCAGATTAAACTATCAAGTATATATTTAATCTGTCAATACACATTCGCTGTATCTGTGTGATTAATCCGGTTGGTGTCCATCCTAAGGAATTAAACCCTTCTGATTTATTCACAGTAACCCGGAAGTAGTAAGTTGGGATTACTAAGTAGAGCCATATAGTTAGGATTGATACACTGTCTCCAATAAAATATTATCTGTCAATCTTGTCTATTCATTTCATTTGGTTCCTTCAAGTAAGGATTAAAATACGTTCTGGTGAATTATAGGATATCTGATTTTATTTGGTTGGATTATCAAGAAGAGTCTGTCAGTCACTTACTTGCACGTTTATACAAGCTATAAACCAGAACTGTGCCAAATATCTAGAATTATTACCATTTAGAAATTACTATTTTTAGTCCTTCAAATTGACTCTGTTACCCAACAAGGCACTAGTCTCATTCAACTCACTAATTAAAACCTTTTTGATATTGCTTATACAATTTCTACCAATCACTTATTAAACATTACACATAGAATTAATTAGTCAGCTTTGTCATCTATCCTACATCCTATGCCATTGTAGATAGACCTAGTTAGTCCATTCATCCACACTCAGACTGCTTTAATATTTCAAGGTTCACCCACCTAGGTGTAGCAGGACCTAAAGTGTAGGAAATCATCAAACCTTGAAGGTTGATTTCGTCAAGTTAGTTCAAAAACGTTGCAAATCCAAATATAGAGCCTGGCATCCTCTTAGGATTAGCAACTTGCATTTTTGAGACCTAACAGGGATTAAGGTTGATCCCAAACGGATGAAAGTAATCATGCAATTGGGGTTACCCATGAATAAGGATAGCACCAGATATTTCTTTGGCCAAGTGAACTTCCTAAGGAGATTTGTACCTGAGTTTGCTAAGTTGACAAGGCCCATAGCCAAAATGATGAAGAACCACCAAGCTTTCAAGTGGAGCAGTGAAGGAAAGAAGGCATTTGAGGATATAAAAATCACCATAGCAAATTCACCTACACTGGTATGTCTTGATTTCAATAAAGACTTCATTGTATATTACTATACATCAGAACACACTTTATCAGCCATTTTAATGTAGGAAAATGAGTAAGGCATTGAAGCCCCTGTTTCATTTATGAGTGCCCCTCTCAAAAGCTAAGAGATTGAGTACACACCACTTGAAAAGCATGCTTATGTTGTTGTTAGAGCTTTGAAAAGTTTTAGGTTCTATATTTTGCATTCACATACCATGGTTTTTGTTTCTGAAACTGCTATTAAAAGTATCCTTACACAACAAGAAATTGCATGTAACAAATAGGGGACTTGGATAGCAAAGGTTTAGGAATATGATGTAGACATCAGACCTGCTAATCTAGTAAGGGGTAAGGGTCTATGTAAATTGATTGTAGAAAATAAAATAATTGATGAAGAGTAATTACCTCTGGTTCTTTTTACTAGTACGATTGATGAGTGGTTTTCAGATGTCTCATACTTTTCAACTTATGGTGATCGCCCTGCTCACTTATCAGCCAAAGAAAAAAGGAACCTAAAACTAAAGTCTAGTAAGTATGTTCTTTGGGAAGGAAATTTATATAAGAAAGGTGTAGATGGGACATTTCTTAGGTGTGTTGACAAGGAACAACAAAGGAGACTTCTGAAAGCCTTCCATGATGAAGCTTGTGGTGGACATTTTTCTGCCTCTGTGACAGATTTTAAGATCCTAAGACAGTGTTTTTATTGGCCAGGTATGTTTAGGGATGCTCAGGAATGGGTATCTAAATGTGAAAAGTGTTTAAAGTTCACTGGTCGTCCTTATCTAGCAGCATTGCCTTTGAAACCTGTGGTGATTGATGAGTCGTTCCAACAATGGGGCCTAGATTTTATTGGTCATGTCAATCCTAATTCAAGTGTCAGACATACACACATCCTTACTGCCATAGATTATTTTACTAAATGGGTAGAAGCCATCCCAGTGAGACAAACTACCTTAGAAGTGGTGTGCAATTTCTTGAAAGAGAATATTATAGTAAGATTTGCTATCCAAAAAAATATAATCATAGACAATGCTAGCTCCTTTTCATCTTCTGAGATCACTCTTTTCTGTTATGAACATGGTGTCAGTCTGGGACATTTATCTGATTATTATCCTCAGGGAAATGGGCAAGTCGAGTCTAGTAATATGAATTTAATCTCTATCATCAAAAAATTGGTAGATGAAGGAGAAAGAGGATGGTATAAGAAGCTATACGATGCTCTTTGAGTAGACAAGATCACATATAAAAGAGCTATAGGCATGTGTCCTTTCCACCTTGTTTACATCATTGATAGTACTATTCCTATTTCTTTGGAGCTTTCAACATTGAATTTACAAAAGGCCATAGAAAATAAGGAATTTTAGTCTGCACTAGAGAAGAGAATCATGTATATGAATAAGTTAGAAGAAGAAAGAGGAATAGTTGTGGACAAAATTACCAGACACCAAGAGATGGTCAAGAAAATCTTTGATAAAAGAGCCAGGCAAAGAAAATTTGTGGTTGGAGATTCTATGCTTCTCTGGGATAGAAGGAAAGAACCAAAGGGTGCACATAAAAAGTTTGATTCATTATGGAAAGGTCCCTTTCTAATCGGACAAGTTGTTGGTGATAATTCTTTCCTATTGAAATATCCAGATGGTACTCCTTTGCCTCTTGTCTATAATGGGAAAGATTTGAAATTGTTTAACTGGTAGCAGTCTTGAGTCTTCATCTTGTACCATATTTTCTTTCTATTTTCTTTGTTTTTGTTGCTTTTCCCTCTGTCGCCCAATGAATAAGGCTTTGTACCATGTTGTTCTGGAATCTCTGCATCCCATTGTTCCTTTTCCCCACTCATGTTGGGAATTAAGGTGTCTCAACCTTGGTAATTCCTTGCATTATTTATGTTTGTATTTATTAATTCATTGCCTATGTTGTAAATAATTGTAAATTCCATATTTTCATATTGTGGGATGTGGCACGGTGATGTGTCATCCTACATGGAATATGAGAACTTGTAATTTTGTTCTCACATCAGGAGACAGGCGTCCCACTTTGTGGTAGGAGCATTTTTCCATGTGTCAGCATCTTTCATGTTGTGGAAGGGAATGTTTGACTAAAACGGTTATGACGGATTCCTATGACGGAATTATGACATGTAAGAGTCAGAAATAGAAGCTTGTAAGATAGGTGAAGACATGTGTCATGAAGCATCTTTGAAAAAGGCATATTTGGGTGCCCCAAGCTGGACTATGACATGTTGTAAGAGAATATGCTATTTATAACCTGTGTATGACAGATTCTCTTACAGCTGTAAGTTGTAACCGCTATGACAGATTCTATGACAGTCATAAGTGTCTTAAGAGCATCTGTCATAGCCCATTTTGGAAATAGATGACCTCTTTGGAATGGGAGCTATGGACAAGTGTTAGGCACATTCTACAATGTTGACCAAGTGTCTTTAAGCATGGGTTTTGGGCCATGAGGCCTTGTTGGACGCCCATTCCAAGATAGGTCCAATATTACTTTCTATATTCTATATAAACAGTGCTTGGAGAGGGAGTTGTAACACAAGTTTATAGGTACTGTTATGCTAGCAGATTAACTCTAGATACAAGTTTTGAAGACCATTGAAGCTTGAATTGCAAGTGTATTGTAAACAACTTTTAGATTTGTTAATATATTGTGTAGGTTTCTGAGTGTGGGGTTTTTCACCCGATAAGGGTTTTTCCCACCATAAATTTTTGTCTCTCTTCTTCTGTCTTCTTTCTGGTTCATGTGTATTGCTGCAATATCTCTGTTAGATGTTCTATGTTGCTATAGTTGTAAGGATTAATTTGAATTTGCATAGCCCTCTCCTCATTAGAGTAGTGTAGGAAGCAATTTCTGCACACCTAGCTTCCTTTCGGTTGGTATCAGAGCCTGACTAGTTTTGGTCTTAGCTGTTGGGTAGAGGTTTTTTGAGCTGATCTTTAGTTGAGTGGGAGTCTATATAGAGTATTCTAAATTCTATTGCAGCAAGGAGATGGCAATCACATCCAGAATATTTGAAGTGGAGAAATTCAATGGCACTAATTTCAAGTTGTGGAAGCTCAAGATGGAAGACATGCTTGTTGACCGAGACCTTTGGCAAAGTGTTAATGGAACTAAACTAGCTATAATGTCACAAGATGAGTGGGATCTTAAGGATCAGAAGGCTAAGGGTCTCATAAGACTTAGTCTTGCTGACTCTGTCTTGTTAAATATCCATGAGGAGAAGACTGTAACCTTGCTTTGGAAGAAGTTGGGAGATGTGTATCAAGCCAAATCCTTGGTTAATAAACTTTTTCTGAGAAAGAAGCTGCATTCTCTTCAAATGGAGGACAGTGGATCCATTGCCGAACATATGAATGCTTTTAACATGTTGGTTTCATAGTTGACATCTATTGGTGTAAAGATGGAGGAGGAGGATTGGTGTATGACCCTGCTTTGTTCTTTGTCAGACTTGTGGGATCACCTTGTCATGGCTATTGGAAGCATCACATCCACATTCAAAATGGATGAAGTGATTTCTTCACTATTATCTGAAGAGATGCAGAGAAAGTCTTCTGATGCAACCAAAGAGGCTCTTGCAGCTCATGGAAGACCCAAGGAGAAAGAGAAAAAGAAGGACAAGAAAGTTGAGAAGGGTAGATCCAAATCTTGTGGGAGATCTAAATCTTCTAGAAATTCCAAGGCTATCTATTGGAACTGTTGTAAATCTGGGTATTTTCAAAAGGAATGCAAAGAAGAAAAGAAAAAGAAGAAGACCCTAGATTCAGATTCTAACAAATCACAAGATGATGGTGATGCTTTCATCACAGCCCTGGTAACCCATGCATCTGATGATGTGTGGCTGATTGACTTTGGTGTATCATTCCACATGACCTCACATCGAGTTTGTTTAATGAAGTATGAGGAGTTTGATGGTGGAAAGGTGTACTTAGGTGATGACTCTCATTTGAAGATTATTGATCATGGAAGAGTCTCTATCCAATTCCCTAATGGTCGAGTGAAGGGGATCTCTGGGGTTATGCATATCCCATGCTTAGGATGGAACCTACTTTTTGTAAGTAGTTTGAATGATGCAGGTGGGTAGGCTGTCTTTTCAAAAGAAGGATGCAAGATGACTAGAGGAGCTATGGTGCTTGCTAAGGGTACTAAGAGAGGTACTATGTTTTAGTTGGAGGCATGTATTTCACAATGCAATAGTTCTTCTGATTCAAGGAAGAGGGTAGCAATCACTTCATCCCCACCATCTGAATGAGCAGTTAAGAAATCTGTTGTTTCTAGTTCTGATGTTTGTAATCATGCCTTGGATGTTAAGCTTCCTGATGAAAAGACAATGTTATTGCATAAGAGATTTGGCCACATTGGTGAGAAGGGTCTGCGTACCCTGAAAAATAAAAAACATCGTTGAGGGGTTAGATGATTGTAATCTTGAGTTTGAATTTTGCAAACATTGCATTTATGGAAAGCAAAATTGTATTCAGTTTTATTCGAGTTCTCACCAGTCTTCTGGTGTGTTGGACCTTGTTCATTATGATGTATTTGGTCCTATTAATGTTCTTTCATTATCAAAATCTGTATATTTTGTATCTTTCATAGATGACTACAGTAGAAGGACATGGTTTTATTTTCTTAGAAGAAAATCTAAAGTCTATAGTAAGTTTAAGGAGTTTAAGGCCTTTGCTGAAAATCAGACTTGTAAAAAGATTAAGTGTTTGAGAACTGACAACGGTGGTGAGTTCTATTCTACAAAATTTGATAAATATTGCAAGAAACTTGGGATTGAAAGACATAAGACAACTCCATACACACCGCAAGAAAATGGAGTTGTAGAAAGGGTGAACATGACACTGATGGAGAAGGCTAGGAGTATGCTTAGTTGAGTTGGCCTAGAATAAAAGTTTTGGGCTGAAGCTATTGCCACTGCTTTCTATCTTGTTAATAGATCTCCTACATCATCTCTTGTTAGAAAGACACCCATGGAGATGTGGTCTAGTAGAAAGCCTTCAATAAGGCATCTTCATGTTTTTAGTTGTGAGGCATATGCGCATGTGCCTAGGGAGAAGTGGTCAAAACTAGAGAACAAGGTTGTTAAGTGTATCTTCATTGGCTATGGTGTTAGTGTGAAAGGATACAAGCTTTGGGACCCTGTGGCTGAAAAAGTGTTGTATAGCAGAAGTGTCATCTTCAGAGAGCTTACACCTTCTTCCACTATTTTACAGCCAGAAGAAAAAGAAAAGAAAGAGGATGTTGTTTAGTTTCCTCCTACCTCTGAGAAGATTGAACAGAAAGACAATGTTGGACCTAATGATGAGGAGAGCTCTAGCAGCTCTGAAAGCTTAGATGAAGAAGCTAAACCTCAACCTCAGCTTTTGAGGAGGTCTACACAGATAAGAAAGCAACCTAAAAGGTTTGGTTTTACATTGCTTGATTCTAGTTGTGCTTCTACTTTGCTTACTAATAGTGATGAACCTAGAACTGTATCAGATGGCAGTGTTGAGAAGTATAAGGCCAAATTGGTTGCGAAGGGGTATTCACAAGTGGAGGGTATAGATTATGGTGAGATCTTCTCTCTCGTTGAAAAGTTGACATCCATTTGATTCCTATTGTCTCTTGCAGTAGCTTATGACTTAGAAGTAGAACAGATGGATGTGAAGACAACTTTCTTTCATGGTGATTTGGAGGAAGAAATCTATATGTCACAGCCAGAGCATTACATGGTGAAAGGTAAAGAAAATTTGGTTTGCAAACTTAAGAAGTCTTTGTATGGTTTGAAGCAATCCCCTAGGAGATGGTACTTGAAGTTTGATGCCTTTGTGTTGTCAATTAGATTTGTGAGATCAAAATCATATCACTATGTGTATTATAAGTTTGATGGTGATCGTATTATCATTGTTGAATTATATGTTGATGATATGTTGCTCACTGGGACGGGTAAAAATATAATTTCTAATTTTAAATCTCAGTTGTCAGCATAGTTTGAAATGAAAGATTTAGGAGCAACCAGGTACATTCTAGGAATGGAAATTAGAAGAGACAGAACCAACAAAAAACTTTGGTTAAGCTAGAGTAAGTATGTGAAGACCCTGTTTCTTTGGGGACAAAGTTGTCTATTGAGGATTGTCCAAAATCTCCTAGTGAGGTGGAGGACATGAGCAGAGTAACTTATGCTAGTGTTGTTCATAGTCTAATGTAAGAGAAGTTGTCATAGCCCATTCTAGAAATAGGTGACCTCTTTGGGATGGGAGCTATGGACAAGTGTTAGGCACATTCTACAATGTTGACCAAGTGTCCTTAAGTATGGGTTTTGGCCCATGAGGCCTTGTTGGACTCCCACTCCAAGATAGGTCCAATATTGCCTTGTATATTCTATATAAACAGGTGCTTGGAGAGGGAGTTGTAACACAGGTTTACAGGTACTGTTATGCTACCAGATTGACTCCAGATATGAGTGTCAAAGACCATTAAAGATTGCATTGCAAGTGTATTGTAAACAACTTTTAGATTTGTTAATACATTGTGCAGGTTTCTGAGTGTGGGGTTTTTCACCCGATAAGGGTTTCCCCCACCATAAATCTTTATCTCTTTTCTTCTATCTTCTTTCTGGTTCATGTGTATTGTTGTAATATCTCTGTTAGATGTTCTATGTTGCTGTAGTCATAAGGATTAATTTGAATTTGCATAGCCCTCTACTCATTAGATTAGTGTAGGAAGCGATTTTTGCACACCTAGCTTCCTTTCAACTCAGAGCTAGTTGTTACCCCTTCCTTTATTTCTAAGTCTCATTCATCTCTATTATTCATTCTCGTGGTACTCTAGGTTTCTAAGTCCCAAGGGTTATGAATTTCCACCATTGTGCCTTAGAAAAATCTTTGAAATCATGGATACTATAAGTGTCTTAACCTAGTCTCTATTCCTCTAAAATTTCTAACGATATCGTTAGGTTCTAGAGTTTCAAAACCCCGCGATCCCATGACTACACATTCTTTGTGTTATGTTTTGTAGACCGCTTGGTTCCCTCTTGTTATTGTTGTGTCGCAGGTTTTCCAAACTTTATAATCGATGACTTAAGGTTTTGAAGTTCTCATTTCTCAAGATTTAGCAATGATTAAGTGCTGGACCGGAAACAAAGGCAATTAATAATCATTTAAAGAGCTATACATAGCCGGTGTGAGATGTCCTTTAGCAAATTTTTTCAAAATGAGAAAATCCTTGGGTTAATTTCTCAAGGCGTGGAAATGGTACCACGTCAGCCTAACATTTAAAAGCATGACAGGGGGCGCTATAAATACACATCATTTCACTCTTTGTGGCAAAATTGTCTAAGTGTTCTACTTGCCTTCCTTCTCTTCTAAATTGTTATTTATATGATACTCTGTCATCATCCCTGGTACTTGATCACTGTAATGAAATTCAAATTTCAGGGTGACTCCACCCACTTTGGAATTGAGAGCAATTGGTCTAAAGTGAAAGACACTGAACTTGGACACATAGACTTGGTAGAATTCTTGTCTCATCTGCAATGAGAAGACAGGTCATCATTCACAGAGAAAATTTTACAGAGTGGTTTGGCTCATGCAGCAGGTTTCCCTGTTTTAGTGTGTTGTGAAGATTTAATTGTTGCATGCGTGTAGAGATGCGACCCCGTGACTTTAGAGATCAAGACTAAGGAAGGTGTGGTGGTCGTGAGGATTGATTCTGAGTCTATCTCTCATGCATTGAAAATTCCAAGACAGGAGAAATATGAAAATATGTCTGTAGCCCTGGGTGTAGAATTCTTCAAGGAGAATGAAGATTGGTGCAGAAATTCTATTGCATGCAACTGGCTAAAGTCAAAGAAAAGAGGTAAGTCTCAACTACCCCCTACACTTAAAAGAGCACATTTTAAAGACAAAATTTCAAATATTGTCACTCTATTGCACCTGGTGGTGGGTAGTGAAGATGCTAGCTCTTTTGAATTCTGGATGTGTCACTTTATATTACTGATATGTAGTGAGAGTAAGCTTATTGATTGGGCTGAAATGATAAGATATCACTTGAATGAGCAATTTTTGAAGTTTCAAGAGACCTTTGCATTTCACATGTGCTCTTATTTGGTATATGTTCTAGCTAGTCGAGAGATTGTCTGGGCTGGGTTGAGGCCTCATGGGTCTTTAACCCTAGATACACCTATGTATGCTTATTTTCCTCAGTTTAGAAAAGATGTTGGGATGAAAGACTTTCATCAAGTTAATGATGCCTTTTTAATGTTTTTGGTGAGAAAGTTGAACTGTAATTCTGAAGTGAGGATTTCTTGTGAGTCTGCATCTCTGGTTATGCAATTTGGGAGTTTTTATATTTAATTTGATAGGTTCACCTACCTGAGACTGGGGGGCTCTGAGTCATCCCCAACCAAGTTACCTCAGTACCCTAATGACTATATTGTCTTTTTGGAAGTTTGTAGACAAATGATTGATGTAAATGTCAAATACCAGAATATGAGAAAGAAGGGCTACACATTTCCATTGTCTTTATCAGTTTATTCTTGTAAAAATAAAGATGCTGCTAAAGGAGCCAAGCATGCAATCTTAGAATTTAATCTTCACTCTTTATCTTTGAGGCAACACTTTGACAATAAGAACTATGTAAAGTGGAAATTCTATGGCTCTAGCTCTTATGAGCATCGTTCGAGCTTATAGGACTTCTAGGAGGATTGTGTGGATGACCGTGAAGTTCTAAGAGGAAGGTACATGAGACTTACCATAAGTCAAATCTAGACTTTTGGTTTACCCATTTATATACTAGAAAATGCTGAGCAAGACTCTGAAGTAATTGATGTGGAATACCAAAATCTGTTGTCAAAACCCCTTCCTCATATTAATTGGTCTGAGAAGGAGGTTGTGGATATAAATGTTTGTTCTGCACCAGTGATTAAGAGGACTGAAGATTGTATGGTTGGTAAGTGGCGTGGACATGCAGGTCCACCTCATGAATCAGGTAGTTCAAGGGCTACTGGACAGAAAATGGTGCAGAATTATGTTGTACAGAGTTCCACATGACCACATGACATGTCACAATCTATTTCTAATTCACAGTCAGGAGGTTATGGTGAGAGGCCCAATGATGCCCTCAAATTGAAATCAGTGTGTGAATTAGATGGTCCTCTTGTGAGAAAAAAGAAATGTTCAGATAGTGGCAGTGAACCCCGACCCTATTTTTGATTCAATTGTTAATGATAGCTCTTTTCCCACTTTTCTTGATGTATCCTCTTCTCCTAATGATGAACAAATTCTTGTTGCTTCCCCATTGCAAGGTGGAAATAAATATGTGTCTAACAATATAAATACTACTGTGGTGACTTCCTCTCCTGGCTGGCTGAAAAAGGTGGTAGAGAAACAGAGGAAAATTATTCCCACCATGGCCAAAGAAATTGATATTGTTGCTATTCTGCAAGGGACTTCAAAGCCAAAGAAGGCTAGGAGAATGTCTAGGATGATAAATGATGCTACTTCTGGCCACCAGGTATTGGAAATTGCTAACCCCATAAAAGATTTGGATGAAAATGATATAACTGAGGCAGATTATAAAATAAGTCATATTGACTTGGGCCCTTCCACTCTTGAGGGGGAGTCATACCATGCAAACTATTTTGTCAATGTTTTGATTAAAAGGGCCAAGGAAGAAAGGAAGGAAAATATAAAACTCCAATCTTAAATCTTGTCTTTGAGCCAATTCATCTAGTCAATAGTGACACCTTCTCCTCAAGAAGCTCCTAACTCAGAGGTCATTGGGATCGATGCAAATACTATTAAGTAGATTAAAAAGAGTCAAAATTTTGCCAGGGCTATCAATGAGTAGGTTGAAAAATTATCTTGTAATATTTTATTTTTCTTGAGTAAAATGATACAAAGCTATTCTCTTATACACAATAAAAGAAAAGAATTGATCAATGAGCTTCAACAAGTAAGAATGAAACAAAAAAGTACTTATTTGCTTTCAAGGGAAATTGTTGAGTTAGGAGCCTTAGATTCTATAACACTCACAAAGAAAAATCTAGCTAACAACCCCCGTGAAATTGATTTGTCTTGCGTTGACTCATTGGATTGGAGGCTCAATATGTATGACAATCTTATCGATCAGATTAACAAGGCTCTGCAAGAATACCTGGATGTAATTATTGGTATTCAAAGAGATTGTAATGCACTTGAAATAAATATTTTGGATGAGTTTGGAGAAAACCTACACGATCCCAAGGATATCAATAAAGAAGTCAAAGACATGCTTTGTAGTGAGCTTGCTAATCCTGAGAGTGTTTCTAGTGAATTGTTGAGCAAATTGGGCTTTAAGGATGTTTATCTTAATGGTTATAGAAATAAGGATGAGATGATCTAGGAGATCATGGCAGGAGTAGCTAAGAACTTGGCCAAATTCATAACTCAATTATAGAACACTACTGTTCCAGGGAGCAAAATTATTATTGCTATCATCACAAAGTATTTGGAGTACAAGCTGAGGTTGAATGTGTGAGAGAAGATGGAAGAAGATCAAGTGGTGGAGAGTGTTGAAGATCCTAAAGAAGATGAAGGGGTGGCGAATTAACTTTATTTCTTTTATGCTTTTTCAACTATCTAGCTCAAAACTTTTAAAGATTTTATTTAAAAAAAACAAAAACGGTTGTCCTCAAGAAATCGTTCCTCTTTCAAAGATAGTTATTATTTTATGCTTATAAATATGTAATTTGGGAACAATGGAAGCATCTTTCTGGTTGGGCAAACTTTTATTTTTCTTAATTTAGTTAGATATCTTGTATGTTTTATTTGATTTCAATCTACTTCAATCAATAGAAAAGATACACAGTTGAAATTGTTTAGGCTTATATGATCTTTGTATTATAATGCTTGGGCTATCATTCTGCTTATGTTGAATGTCATATTTGTGGTTATCTTTCTTTATGTTGGAGAATTCAGTTGGCAATTTCATTGTTGTGGATATCTATCTTTGAATGGATATGTTATGGTGATTATGATTCAAAATCTTCTTGTTTTGATTATTATTATTCAAAGTCTTTGAGCTTCTATGAGAATTAGTGTGTTTATTTGTATGAAATACTCCTTTCAAAGATTTCTTGTTAAAAGCATCTCCTTTCATTGCTTTTTGGTTAAAAGCATCATAGATTTTTGATTCGTTGAACATCAATTGAAGGTAGCTGCCACCTTGTAAAATAAGAAGAGAGTTAGTTATAAAATATTATTATTACTGACTCAACTGTGGTTACATTTTTCATTTGTCTGGGTGAAATAATATAGAGTTAAATGGCAAATCTGTAAACCAACAGATTTTTTATGACTCTACTAGGGATTATAATTGTTGAGTATGTATTGTGAGTTGCTCTAATTGTTCTTCAGAGACGTAACACTCCTATTCTTCAACCTAACATTGATTGGCTTATAGGTGATAAGGAAGATATCATTACTGGATTAAGGTTGCTTGCCTAGCAACATAGAAGGACTAACTTGCAATACCATCAAGTTAACGAAGTGTTAGAAGAAGAAGAAGAAATCAGTGAAATTGTGAGAGAGAATGCCAGGCATTTTAAAAATGCTGAAGAAGTTATTTTTGTTGAGGTTGTTGTACCTGTGCCACGAAGAGAAAGAGTGTTTCCTGTCCTAGCACTTCCTAATGATAGGCGCAGAAACCAGGGGCTTAATTAGAGGAATGAGTTAAACAATCAACAAAATCTTCCACGAGCTAATCAATAAGTGAAGTTGGCAACTCTATTTTTATTAAGTTTTATTATCTAAATTTGGCTTCTAAAAGATATACTAGGGGAGATAGAAAGAAGGGGATCTTCGACAAATATTTTGTATTTTTAGAGTCCAACTTTTCTTCCTTCCCACCTAATCAAAAGGTTAGACCTGTTAATAGACCCTCATCCCCTCCACCTAGTCAAAAACCTCCAAGTACTTCATCCACATCTTGTCAAGCTCTCCTTCTACACGAAGTTATCCTCCCTTTGCAAGTAAATTTCCCCATACAAAATCCACTTATCATGGCCCATCCTCCACCTGTTCCATGGGGAGCCACCATAGGTCCACTCAATCTTGGAGCCCAATTACATGATTTACCTAAGGGGTCAGGGAAAATTATACCTAAATTTAGAGGAGATGGGAAAGTCACCCCAAAAGAACATATGCAAGCTTTTTTTTGCTGCCTCTTCTTCCTTGATGTACAACATGAAGATGTATCCATGAGACTTTTTGTAGAATCCCTAACTGATGCTTCCGCTGATTAGTTTTATCATCTTCCTAATGACTCTATTAATGGTTGGAATACCTTAAAAACAAAGTTTGAAAGCAGATTCAAATTTGCCAAGAATGAACAAACTCTGGCTACGTAGTTAGCCACTATGAAAAAAGAGATATAAGAGCCAATGAGGGAATTCGTTGCCAGATTTAACAAGCTATGCAATAGAATTCCTAAGAACATGAGGCCTGGAGATGATCTATTAAAATGTTTCTTTATTAATACCCTTCCACCAGATGTTAGTTTTACTATCAAAAGAGAAGGGGCAGCTGATGTAAATGCAGCCCAAGAGAGGGCCATATCCATAGAAGATGATTTGATCATTGCAGGGAAATGGAAAAAGGAATTGCAGATTGGTAAACCTTTTGGTGTGAATTCTACTGACCTAGTTGTACAAAGGTTGGCCAATGATATAATCACCATAAAGAGGCAAATACCAAAGGGATAGTTTCAGAGACCATACCAAGATATACCAAGGAAGGATTATGGCAATCAAGGTGGTCATAACAAAACTTTGCCTTTAACTGGACCCGTACAGAGGCTAGCTATTGAGAACACTCCCTCTACTAGTAAAAGTAACATGATGTGCAATTTTCATTTGACTATAAATCATGATGGGTCCACTTGCCTGGAGATGGTTTGATGCGTGCAAATGCTTTCTATCAATGAACAAGACGAAGTGCCATATGTAGAAGAACCTAGCCCATCTTATGATGCAGGTATTAATTTCTTTGAGTATGAACCAGATGCTGAATCAAGAGAAGATGTTTATGCAGAGATTGATCCTAATTGTGTAGTCTTCACTAGAGGACAATAGGCCCAGAAAGGAGCAAACTCTAAAGGACAAATTTGTGGTTCATCTTTCACTCCAAAGTACCTTCTATCTAGGCAATCTGCTTCCAGTCCTAAGAAACCTGACAACACTGCTTCCAAGAATGTGTCTGCAGAGGTACCATCCATTCCTTCCCCTAATACTATTGTTACTAGTTCATTTGATATAATTGAGTCATGTAGGAATACCAAAATTTAGATCTCCCAAGCTGAGTATCTTAGACTCAACCCATCTGAGCTGGACCAACTAGTGAAATATATCAGACAAGAACCCTCCCCATCTCAAAGTAAGTGTCTAATGAGGTCATGACACCTATTGATGAACAAGTTTCCCATAATCTATATGGAAAAGAATAAGGACAACAAGATCCTTTCTCTAAGCCAGAACCGTTTTATGTGTTTCTTTACATAGCTAGTTTTAGATTGAGTAATTGTGTCATTGACTCTGGTGCTTCCAATAATGTAATGCCTGCTCAAGTGGCTAGAGCTTTAGGGTTGTCTTATAATCCTTCCCATGGTAAATGCTTTTCAATGGATGGCTCACAAGTTCCAATTTTGGGACAAATAAAAGATGCACAAGTTGCTTTAGCTACTTTCCCAAAAAAAGATTAAATTTAACTATCCTCATTGCTAATATTCCCGCCAGTTATGGCATGCTTCTAAGTAGGAGTTTTTGCAGAGACTTGGTAGGGGAGATACAAATGGATTGCTCTCACACTTTAATACCACTAGAGGGAAAGAAGGTACATCTTAATCCATAGTCTAAGGCCAAGTTCATAGTATTAAATTCTGGAGATCCTAGGGCAGATATCCTATTTGTTGAGACTGGACCAGGCACTTATATGTGTACTTCTATAGAAGAAGAATGTTCAAGCCTTATTAGCCCTGATTTATAGAATGAGTTATGGACACTAGAATTTGATGGAATTTGTTCCCATGCTGGCTCTAGAGTAGGATTTGTTGTAATCTCCCCATATGGTTATATTTTTCCCTTTGCTTACAAATTGGAATTTGAGAACACTAACAATACTACTGAATACAAGGCTCTTCTACTTGGCTTAGCCTTATCTAAGGAAAGGGGTATAAAACAATTGAGAGCAAGAGGCAACGCAGAGTTGATAGTTAAGTAGGTCAGGAAACAATACTCTATAAAGAATGGTAGACTGAGACATTATAGAAATAGAGTTTGGGATTGTGTTGAAGATTTTGATGCTTTTTGTATTGAAGCAATGCCTAGAGACCTTAACACAAGAGCTGAATCATTGGATGTTTCTGCATCCTTATTATTATCTCATCCTAATTTCAAGGATAAACCTTATAGGATTGAGTTAATATATTGCCCCAGTGTCCCTAATAATGTAAACCATTGGCAAGTGTTCGATAGTGACAGGCAAATTATTTCATTTCTTGAGAAGGCTGAAGCTTTTCCTAACATTTTCTTTGAAGAAAGTGATAATCTGAACAATGATGTTATGGATGTATATGTTAATGCACATGGGGAAGAGAAGACTAAAATAATTCAATTGAGGGGAAACAAAATACCTAAGAGTTTGGTTTCTCTAGAAGATTTGTTCAATAGACATGATCAGTACTTGAAACGAAAGAATAAGGTTAATATTAAATCATCTACTGATTATGACTGTGCTAATATTGGCATAGATGAAGATCCTAAAGTAGTGTGTATAGGGAAATGCTACTCTTCCCAAGAAAAAAGAAAGATTGATTTATTTGTTGATAAAATACAAAGATGTTTTTGCATGGTGTTATGTTGACTTGAAGAAGTTCAGGAATGGAGAATTACAACATAGGATACCTTTGAAACCTAGCACTGTACCTTACAGGCAAAAACAATGAACTTATAACCGAAACGTGGTAGAGGCCATCTTCGATGAGATAGCTAAGCTGTTGAAAGCTAAGATTATCTATCCAATTCATCATTCTACATGGGTAGCAAACATAGTTCCTGTCAGGAAGAAAAATGGAGAGATAAGCATTTGCGTTGACTTTAGGAACCTAAACCTGGCTTTGTTAAAGGAAAATTATCAGCTTCCTGTTATGGATCACATTTTGCAGACCATTACAGGTTTTGAAATGATGTCAATGTTAGATGGTTTCTCTAGTTATAATCAAATTGAAATGGCTCCAGAAGATCAACATAAAATGACATTCACCACCCCCATCGGTGTGTTTGTTTACAATAGAATGCCATTTGGTCTCATCAATGCAGGTGCTACTTTTCAGCGGGCTATGGATCTCTCATTTGGGGATTTGAAAAATAAAATCATTGTGGTATATCTAGATGACTTGACAGTTTTCTCGAGGAAAAGAGAACATCATATACATGATTTGAAAGTTGTATTACAGCATTGTAGAGAACAAGGGATCTCATTAAACCCCAAGAAATCTATTTTTTCCATTACAGAAGGTAAGCTTTTGGGACACATTGTCTCAAAAGATGGGATTAAGGTTGATCCCAAATAGATGAAAGCAATTATGCAATTGGTGTTGCTCGCGAATAAGGATAGCACTAGATCTTTCTTTGGCCAGGTGAACTTCTTGAGGAGATTTGTACCTGAGTTCACTGAGTTGACAAGGCCCATAGCTGAAATGATGAAGAACCACCTAGCTTTCAAGTGGAGCAGTGAAGGAAAGAAGGCATTTGAGGATATAAAAATTGCCATAGCGAATTCACCTACACTGGTATGTCCTGATTTCAATAAACTTCATTGTATACTACTATGCATCAGAACACACTTTATCAACCATTTTAATGCAAGAAAATGAGCAAGGCATTGAAGCCCCTATTTCATTTATGAGTACCCCTCTCAAAAGCTATGAGATTGAGTACACACCACTTGAAAAACATGCATATGTTATTTTCAGAGCTTTGAAAAGTTTTAGGTTCTATATTCTGCATTCACATACCATGGTTTTTGTTCTTGAAACTGTTGTTAAAAGTATCCTTACACATCAAGAAATTAGATGTAACAAATAGGGGACTTGGATAGCAAAGGTTCAGGAATATGATGTAGACATCAGACCTACTAATCTAGTAAGGGGTAAGGGTCTATGTAAACTGATTGCAGAAAAAAAAATCATTGATGAAGAGTAATTACCTATGGTTTTTTTTACTAGTACAATTGATAAGTGGTTTTCAGATGTCTCATACTTTTTAACTTATGGTGATTGCCCTACTCACTTATTAGGCAAAGAGAAAAGGAACCTAAAACTGAAGTCTAGTAAGTATGTTCTTTGGGAAGGAAATTTATATAAGAAAGGGGTAAATGGGACATTTCTTAGGTGTATTGACAAGGAACAACAAGGAGACTTCTAAAAGCCTTCCATGATGAAGCTTGTGGTGGACATTTTTCTACCTCTGTGATAGCTTTTAAGATCCTAAGACAGTGTTTTTATTGGCTAGGTATGTTTAGGGATGCTCGGGAATGGGTATCTAAATGTGAAAAGTGTTTAAAGTTCACTGGTCATCCTCATTTAGCAGCATTGCCGTTGTAACTTGTGGTGATTGATGAGCCGTTCCAACAATGGGGCCTAGATTTTATTGGTCTTGTCAATCCTAATTCAAGTGCCAGACACACACACATCCTTACTACCACAGATTATTTTACCAAATGGGTAGAAGCCATCCCAGTGAGACAAACTACCTCAGAAGTGGTGTGCAATTTCTTGAAAGAGAATATTATAGTAAGATTCGGTATCCCAAAAAAGATAATCATAGATAATGATAGCTCTTTTTCTTCTTTTGAGATTACTCTTTTTTGCTATGAACATGGTATCAGTCTAGGACATTCATCTGATTATTATCCTCAGGGCAATGGGCAAGCCGAGTCTAGAAATAAGAATTTAATCTCTATCGTCAAGAAACTAGTAGATGAAGGACAAAGAGGATGGTATAAGAAGCTATACGATGCTCTTTGGGCAGACAAGATCACATATAAAAGAGCTATAGTCATGTCTCCTTTCCAACTTATTTATGGTATTGATAGTACTATTCCTATTTCTTTGGAGCTTTTAGCATTAAATTTACAAAAGGCCATAGAAAATGAGGAATTTCAGTCTGCACTAGAGAAGAGAATCATGTATCTGAATAAGTTGGAAGAAGAAAGAGGAATGGTTGTGGACAAAATTACCAGACACCAACAGATGGTCAAGAAAATCTTTGATAAAAGAGCTAGGCAAAGAAATTTTGTGGTTGGAGATTCTGTGCTTCTCTGGGATAGAAGGAAAGAACCAAAGGTTGCACATAAAAGGTTTGATTCATTATGGAAAGGTACCTTTCTGATCAGGCAGGTTGTTGGTGATAATTCTTTCCTATTAAAATATCCAGATGGTACTCCTTTGCCTCTTGCCTATAATGGGCAATATTTGAAATTGTTTAATTGGTAGCAGTCTTGAGTCTTCATCTTCGACCATAGTTTCTTTCTATTTTCTTTTTTTTTTTGTTTCTTTTCCCTCTATCGCCCAATGAATAAGGCTTTGTACCATGTTGTTCTATATTCTTTGCATCCCGTTGGTCCTTGTCCCCACTCAAAGCCAGTTGTTACCCCTTCTTTTATTTCTAAGTCTCATTCATCTCTATTGTTCATTCTCGTGGTACTCTAGGTTTCTAAGTCCCAAGGGTTATGAATTTCCACCGTTGTGCCTTAGAAAAATCTTTGAAATCATGGATACTATAAGTTTCTTAACCTAGTTGCTATTCCTCTAAACTTTCTAACCATATTGCTAGGTTCTGGAGTTTCGAAACCCCAAGATCCCGTGACTCCACTTTATTTGTGTTATGTTTTGTAGCCTGCTTGGTTCCCTCTTGTTATCACTGTGTCGTAGGTTTTCCAAACTTTATAACCTATGACTTAAGGTTTTTAAGTTCTCATTTCTCACAATTCAATGATGGTTAAGTGATGGACCAAAAACCAATGCAATTAATGATCATTTAAAGAGCTGTACGTCGCCGATGTGAGATGTACTTTAGTGAATTTTTGGAAAATGAGAAAATCCTTGGGTTAAATTCTCAAGGCATGGAAATGGTACCACGTCAGTTTAACATTTAAAAGCATGACAGGGGGTGCTATAATTGCACATCATTTCACTCTTTGTGGCAAAATTGTCTAATTGTTCTGCTTGCTTTCCTTCTCTTCTGAATTGTTATTTCTATGATACTCTTTCATCGTCCCTAGTACTTGATCGCTATAATGAAATTCAAATTTCAAGATGTCTCTTCCCACTCTAGAATTGAGAGCAATTGGTCTAAAGTGAAAGACACTAAACTTGGACACATAGACTTGGTAGAATTCTGGTCTTGTCTGAAGCGGGAAGATAGGTCATCATTCACAGAGACAATTCTATAGAGCAGTTTGGCTCATTCAACAGGTTTCCCTATTTCAGTGTGTTGTGAAGATTTAATTGTTGCATGCAAGGAGACATACGACCCCGAGACCTCAGAGATCAAGACTAAGGAAGGTGTGGTGGTCGCAAGGATTGATTCCGAGTCTATCTCTCATGCATTGAAAATTCCAAGACAGGAGAAATACAAAAATATTTCTATAGCCCTAGGTGCAGAATTCTTCAAGGAGAATGAAGATTGATGTAAAAATTCTATTGCACGCAATTGGCTAAAGTCAGAGAAAAGAGGTAAGTCTCAGCTACCCCCTACACTTAAAAGAGCACATTTTAAGGACAGAATTTCAAATATTGTTACTCTGTTGCACTAGGTGGTGGGTAGTGAAGATGCTAGCTCTTTTGAATTCTGGACATGTCGCTTTATATTACTGATATGTAGTGAGAGTTAGTTTATTGATTGGGCTGAAATGATAATCTATCACTTGAATGAGCAATTATTGAAGTTTCAAGAGACCTCTGCATTTCACATGTGCTCTTATTTGGTATATTTTCTAGCCAATCAAGAGGTTGTCTAGCCTGGGTTGAGGCCTCGTGGGTCTTTAACCCCAGACACACTTGTGTATGCTTATTTTCCTCAGTTTACAAAAGATGTTGGGATGAAAGACTTTCATCGAGTTAATGATGCCTTTTTAATATTTTTGGTGAGAAATTTGAACTATAATTATGAAGTGAGGATTTCCCTTGAGGCTGCATCTTTGGTTATGCAATTTGGGAGTTTTTATATTCAATTTGATAGGTTCACCTACCTGAAACTGGGGGGTTATGATTCAATGCCAACCAAGTTGCCTCGGTACCCTAATGACTATATTGTCTTTTTCAAAGTTTGTAGACAAATGACTGCTGTAAATGTCAAATACCAGAATATGAGAAAGAAGGGCTACACATTTCCATTGTCTTTATCAGTTTATTCTCGTAAAAATAAAGATGCTGCTAAAGGAGATGAGTACGTATTGGCAGAATTTTATCTTCACTCTTGATCTTTGAGGCAACACTTTAACATCAAGAACTATGTAAAGCAGAACTTCTATGGCTCTAGCTCTTATGAGCATTGTTTGAGCCTAGAGGACTTCTGGGAGGATTGTGTGGATGACCGTGAAGTTCTAAGAAGAAGCTACATGAGACTTACCATAAGTCAAATCTGGGCTTTTGGTTTACCCATTTATATTCTAGAAAAAACTCAGGACTCTGAAGTAATTGATGTGGAATACCAAAATTTGTTGTCAAAACCCCTTCCCTATATTAATTGGTCTAATAAGGAGGTTGTGGATATAAATGTTCATTCTACACCTTTGATTAAGAGGACTAAAGATTGGCTGGTTGGTAAGTGGCATGGACATGCAGGTTCACCTCATGAATCAGGTAGTTCAAGGGCTACTAGACAGAAAACGGTGTAGAATTCTGTTGTGCAGAGTTCCACACGGCCACATGACATGTCACAATCTTTTTCTAATTCACAATTAGGAGGTGATGGTGAGAGGCCCAATGATGCCCTCAAATTGAAATCAATGTGTGAATCAGATGGTCCTCTTGTGAGAAAAAGAAATGTTCAGATAGTGGCAATGAACCCCGACCTTATTTTTGATTCAATTGTTAATGATAGCTCTTTTCCCACTTTTCTTGATGTATCCTCTTCTCCTTATAATGAACAAATTCCTGTTATTTTGCCATTGGAAGGTGGAAATAAATCTATGTCTGACAATATAAATACTACTATGGTGACTTCCTCTCCTGGCTAGCTAAAAATGGTAGTAGAAAAAAAGAGGAAAACTATTCTCACTGCGGCCAAATAAATTGATACTATTGCTATGCTTCTGCAAGGGACTTCAAATCCTAAGAAGGCTAGGAGAATGTCCAGGATGATAAATGATGCTACTTCTGGCTACCAGGTTTTGGAAATTGCTGAGCCCATAAAATATTTGGATGAAAATGATATAACTGAGGCAGATTATAAAATAATTCATATTGACTCGGGCCCTTCCACTCTTGAGGGGGAGTCATACCATGCAAATTATTCTGTTAATGTTTTGATTAAAAGGACCAGGGAAGAAAGGAAAGAAAATATAAAACTCCAATCTCAAATCTTGTATTTGAGCCAATTCATCTAGTCAATAGTGACACCTTCTCCTCAGGAAGCTCCTAACTCAGATGTCATTGGGATTGATGCAAATACTATTAAGCAGATTAAAAAGAGTCAAAATTTTTCCAGGGCTATCAATGAGTGGGTTGAAAAATTATCTTGTGATATTTTATTTTTCTTGAGTAAAATGATACAAAGCTATTCCCTTATACACAATAAAAGAAAAGAATTGATCAATGAGCTTCAAAAAGTAAAAAAGGAACAAGGAAGTACTTATGTGCTTTCGAGGGAAGTTGCTGAGTTAGCAGCCTTAGATTCCATAACACTCACAAAGGAAAATCTGGCTAGCAACACCTGTGAAATTGATTTGTCTTGGGTTGAATCATTGGACTGGAAGCTCAATATGTATGACAATCTTATCGATCATATCAACAAGGCTCTGCAAGAATACCTGGATCTAATGATTGGTATTCAAAGAGATTGTAATGCACTTGAAAGAAATATTTTGGATGAGTTCAGAGAAAACCTATGTGATCCCAAGGATATCAACAAAGAAGTCAAAGACATGCTTTGTAGTGAGCTTGCTGATCTTGAGAGTGTTTCTGGTGAATTGCTGAGCAAATTGGGCTTTAAGCAAGTTTATCTTAATGGTTATAGAAATAGGGATGAGATGATCTAGGAGACCATAGCAGGAGTAGCTAAGAACTTGGCTAAATTCAAAACTAGATTACAGAACACTACTATTCCAGGGAGCAAAAGTATTACTACTATCATCACAAAGTATCAAGAGTACAAGCTGATGTTGAAGGTGAAAGAGAAGATGGCAGAAGATCAAGCGGTGGAGAGTGTTGAAGATCCTAAAGAAGATGAAGGGGTGGTGAATTAAGTTTATTTCTTTTATGCTTTTTAGTTATCTAGCTCAAAACTTTTAAAGACTTTATTTTAAAAAGGAAACGGTTGTCCTCAAAACACCATTCCTCTTTCAAAGACAGTTATTATTTTATGCTTATAAATATGTAATTGGGAACAATGGAAGCATCTTTCTGGTTGGGCAAAGTTTGTTTTTTTATTAATTTAGTTAGATATCTCATATGTTTTGTTTGATTTCAATCTACTTCAATATATAGAAAATATTGCAGAGTTGGAATTGTTTAGGCTTATATGAGCTTTGTATTATAATGCTTGGGCTATCATTTTGCTTATGTTGAATGTCATATTTGTGGTTATCTTTCTTTATGTTGGAGAATTCAGTTGGTAATTTCATTGATGTGGATATCTATCTTTGAATGGATATGTTATAGTGATTATGATTCAAAATCTTCTCATTTCGATTATTATTATTTGGAGTCTTTGAGCTTCTATGATCATTAGTTCATTTATTTGTATGAAAATCTCCTTTCAAAGCTTTTTGGTTAAAAGCATCATAGATTTTTGATTCATTGAACATCAATCAAAGGTAGCTGCCACCTTGTAAAATAAGAAGAGAGTTAGTTATAAAATATTATTATTACTGACTCAACTATGGTTACATTTGTCGTTTGTCTGGGCAAAAGAATATAGAGTTAAATGGCAAATCTATAAACCAACACATTTAAACTGGTTATTTTGTCATTTCTGCTTTGTGTGTTCCTATGACATTGACACTCCATGTTTTGTGAGATCTTTGCCGTCTTGTTCAGACCTGGATCTGCATATTCCATCTTAAGATCTCTGTCAGCACTTACTAGGTGTACTCAATGTCCCTGCATTGTACATGTTCACTATGCATTGTGCACACTTTGACATGTTGGTGAAGGAGTTTAGACAGTCTAATAGTGCTCCTCATCTGGTAAAGATTCAACTACTACAGGGCCAGGGTGACTACAAAGGCCTTAACATGCTTTAACAAACCTACTATGATCTACAAAAATCTTTTGACATTGCTCAATCTCCTTATGCTGTCCCAATCTAGTTAAGACTGTCATAGTTATGCATTGTCTTGACTGTTCCATTGCTCTGCTATTTCAACTTTCTCTATACTTGAATCTTTGAACATTACACTATTTTAGGCATCTTTGAATAACTACATCTCTTGACCTGATCATCTTTCTAGCACTATCTTTTACTATTTCAAATAAATATTCCTTACTATCAGGTCTAAAAGTCTCCTTGCTACACTCATTGTCTCCTTTGCATCTTCTTGAGTCCTTGCTTGGCATTTAAATATACCTATTACCCTGCTAATCACTACCTCTAGAGACTAATAGATCTTCACTCATCTATGTTTACATTTTGTCCCTTGATCTCAGACTATTTTTGTCAAAACCTAATCATATCACCCTCCAAAATCCCAAATGCAGGAGAAAAGAATCTACCAAAGGAAAGGTCAAGCTTAATAATGCAAAATGAGCCCAATCAATGTAAATGTCAAACCTCTTCTTGAAATTGATGTTATTGGTCTTTGATACTATCTTCCCAATCTCTTGCAACTTTGTGAATGTCTCTATTCTTCTTCATAGAGACACTTTCAACCTTATCATTGACTTTTCTATCCATGACTAGGCCTTACATTATTTTGCATATGCTCTATGCTTAATCTCTGCATTTAATCTTTGAAACCGTGTGTTAGGGCTGATCTTTCTCATGCTATGTTGTTCCTTTTTGCAACTTTGAAGGGCTAAATTCTCATGCATGTCTATGTATGGGTGGATGATAATGATCCTCTTAGGAACTCTACTAATGGTGAAACTCCACACTGTCCTTATTATTGTTGAATCTTCACATGGATTTGCATCCTTCATGGCCTCCTTAAAAAAACAATTTTCTTCATATTAACATGGTTTAGTCCAAAGATTTAAAGCTTCAAATTGTCATGCCCGCATTTTCTGTGTGGACATGACACACAAATGCCCATGTCCTGACCACATTTGCCATGTGGTCATGACACAGGCCACGAAAAATTTTCCTCCCTATCCCTAAGAATCACCTCGCACGCGCTTGTGTGCTCGGTGGCAACACGCCCGAGGCGCAAACATGACAACATAAAAGATGAAGTGTAGGCTGACTAGGGGTGAGAGACATGAAGAGTACCACAACTAGGGTTAGGCCGATTTCGTCTGTACCTCTAAGTCCCCTAGGAGTGGACAGTACCGGCTTCACTGATCCCTAACTAAACTTGGATCGAAGGAGACCAAAAAGGTTGACAGGTTGGCACACGAAAGAAGTGGATGGGTGGGTCAAAAGTATCAAGGATACATAAATATTGCATAATTTAAATATCACTACTTGATGATGTAGTTTACCTATTTTGGTTAATCTCTTAGATTTCAAGATAACTCAGAATTACTTACGCAACGCTTTTCCTTACATGTTAGATGACGTTTACTGGGATATGCTCGGGTTAATATCCACATAAAACTTAATACGCTTCACTTCTCTTACAAAAGGGTAATTTCTCCTCCTACAGGTTTGACCTGGTTAGCCTCTTATGAAAAGCACAAGTTGCCTTAATTTAATTATTCATAAGGTATGTAGGTTCCGTCCATTTTATTACTCTCTCTTGGTATAATTGTTATCATTATTATTACATATATATATTTTTAATTTATTTTATTTATTTTAATTTTTTTTATCTGGTAAATGGTTTAACTTCGACTCTCTACTGTTATTCTAAGTTCTAGGATATATAAATAATTATATACCCACCCTTATAATTTAATTATTGTTATACAACATTGTCAAGAATGTAACACCCTTATAAAAATTTGTTCTAAAGGACCCCCTTTGAAATTGGCGTTATGAAATACACATATGTAAGTAAATAATTGTTAATATATTTAAACCAAAGAAGGTAGAAATTATCATTTCCACGTTTAACTAAATCTACCCATTTATTGTAGAACAATAGTATTTAAATGTTTACATATATAATATATATGTAATAAAATTTGTTTGTTAATATACTATAAGCTACAATTACTTCTTTAAAACAAGCAAAGAGAATTAAAGGATGAAGTTTATATTTCATCCTCTAGCCAACACAAAACCCTAACCCGAATACCTAAAAGGACTCCTTTATGTCCTAATCGCTCATTTTTTTGTTACCTTGTTTGTTTGCTATGATGTAGGGGGGAAAGGAGGGCAATGGTGGACAGAGCCATGGGAACCGAAGGCGGAGGAGGAGGAGCTTCGTGGCGGAGGGTTGGTGGCATTGGGCGGGGCCATGGCTAAGGAAGGGCCACAGCGCGTGGTGGTCGGCGGTAGAGGGGTCAGCGGCGTTGAAGACACTAGCGGCGTTGCGGGTATGAGGCCTGCGTGGCCAGTGGAAGCATAGTAAAGGGGTGTGGGAGGGGGCCGAGCCCCCACCCACACCCAAGGGTGTGGGTGGGGGATCAGCCCCCTCCCCACACCCCCCCTGTGTTACAAAGTGGTAGGTATGGGTGGCGGTGGCTGTCATGGCTGCCATCCCCCATACCCACTTCCCTTACTTCTGTTAATAAAAAAAAATAAAAATTTATATATATATTTTTTAAAAAATTTCTCAATCCTATTTTCAGTATTACAATGTGTAAAACGGACATTTTAACCAGAATCAATATGATATATTTAAAGCATTTAAATATTTATCTATATTTATATATTTTCATATATATATATATATATGTATTTTCATATATATATATATATTTATATAATTTTTTTTTCTCTGTCACACTCCTATTTTTTTTTTTTAGATAAAAGGAAGTATAACTCAGTTTTTGAATGATTTGAGATAAGTATAACCTAATAACCTAGTTTATGTAAACCTATATTTATAATGATTTTTATTTATTTTTCTCTATGCATGCAGAGAGGAATTTAATATCATAATCCAAAATTTCTCATTTTTATGCAGGCTTAGTTTCTATTGAAAAACAACTAATCTTTATAGAAAAAAATAGGGTGAACTTTCAAGGTCCCTGAATATAATTATCTCTTCACATCCAAATTGCAAAACAATATTCCTTTTCTTTTTCAGTATAGAAACATTTAACTTCACAGAATAAGGAGATATTGAACTCTGAATTGCATCAAATGCAAGCTTACAAACATATAGAGGAATGTATCTATTTTCCCTAATTCTCAAATCTGTAACTTTAAGCATCTCTCAATACAGGGCATTATTTCCCTAGGTCTGGTAATGAAATAATTGTTACAAATCAAGTTTAAAACAACTTCCACACCTCCACTTTACAACTAGGAAAATAGACAGCTTTAAGTAGAGTAAAACAGAAGTTTATATTTAAATAACCTGGGAGAACAATGCTATTCTTTAATTTTCTTCAAAATCTAATTCAGTAACTTAATTCCTCATAATTTAATCCTTTCTTTTATCTTTTGTAGAGTAATGGCAGAAGGTTGTTATATTTATTTTCCATGCATTTTTTTTTACACAAGGCTAACTTATAATAAAGGAATGAAACTTATTTTTAACCTCATTTACACAAAGTTGCACAGGGTAGACATTTACAGCCAACTATGTGGCAAATATCTTGCCAGTAACATAGTATTTTCTTGTAGAAATTATAGCACAACAAGGCCACAATGGCCAAGGTTTCATACAGCCATGAACACTTCTAAGCCACACAAAAAGGAGCTCTATCCCACTTCTCCTTCTTCACTAGTGAACCTGCAACTGAGCAAAACAGCAAGGCACAAAAACCAGCCACAAAGAAAGGAAAGCTCTCCTCCCTACCGTAGACCCGCTAGTGGGTCACCCCCGAGCTAGGGAGGTAGGGGATTTCACACAGGTATACCAAATCACAACAGAATTTCAAACACAACTAAACACAAAACAGATACACCCCATAGGATTAACATATTACATCAACTCATAAAAATGAGTTTACTGAGGGTAAGGAATAGACCTCTCAACTTAAAGGGGCTCACAATGAAAATGAAGATCTCAACACATGGCCTCAAGCCAGAAATCCCTGAATCACCACAATCCACAAGAATCTCACACCAATTTTGCTTGGCACTCTTGCCATATAGATAACTCCTCCTCAGATGAAATAGGCCCTCAAGGCATAAACACATAACACAAACTGTGGGAGAGCCCCCAAGGATTGTTCCTCTCCCCTACCCATACAAGTTGAACATTTCCTCCACTGGAGGTGCTCTCACCATGACAACCCAACCCAACATCAAATGCAAAAAGAAACATCTCAATGCAAACAAATTTACAATCAAAATTTAAACATGGAAACATCATTTAGCAAAACAAGAAACAAGATAAGAGCCTACCTTCAAGGTCTTGGCAATGGAAGTGGAATTTTGGTGAAGAGCTCCTAGCCTTCCAAAGCTTTCCAACCTTTCAGTTTTTCTCTCTAACCTTCTCTAACTCCTCCAAACTTAGTAAGTAATTCCAAATTGCAAAAAGTCTCTAAAATGCAAGAAAAAACCATAGGATGGAAGAACCCCCACTCCTCTACAAGAGGAGCTATTATAGGCCCTCAATTTGGCCTTGAGAGAATGAGGTGGTGACATTTGTCACCATCTCTTCCCTCCACCAAAGCCACTTGGAAAAGAGAGAAAGTAAGAGGATGACAAGTGTCCTCCTCCCCCTTCACCTCCATCTCCACCTCATCCACTTGTGCTTCCACACAAGTGGGAGGGGGACAAATGGTGAGTTAGATTCCCACTCACCGTTCCACAAGACAATGGCCTTGAGTGGTGCTCCCACTCACTTGGGAGCTTGGGAGGACTCTTGGAGACCTCCCAAGTCCTGCTTGGGAATGTTTCCCAAAACTAGGGATGGGAGAGGTGCTCTTCCCAAGGCAAGGCCCATCCCTCATCTTCCCTTTTCCCATTTTCGTCACTTTGACTCAACCATGGGTTAGGGTGACCTAAGGTGAGTCAAAACTAGGGTTAGGTGGTCCAAGTTGACCTTAGGCTCATGGTTGACCACCTAGGGTAACTTTTGGGACCCTAGGGGTCATGAAAGGGGTCAAAAATCCACATATAATGGCCCAAAAGAAATAATAATAAAAATACCAATTGACACTAATAAATTAAAATTTTACAACACTTAACATTAATCAAAATAAGAAAGAGAGGGGATACTAAGGCTTAAAAATAATTAAAATTTAAACAAAGCACAATAAATCATCATGCAATTTCACACGTGATCCTTATCCCTCTTGGGAATGGATCGGCTTAACCGGGAAAAACAGGGTGTGAAACCTCTACCTCCGATTTCTTGTGGCTAGGGAAAGTAAAACCTGCACATCTCGATCAAGTGTCAGTTCTGTCATGAAAATGATAGCCGAAGCAACTGGAAATTAAATTCACACAAACAATACAACAATATCCATCAATACATAAATTCAAATTAACTACATTTCCATCACATGTCAATTAATTCCAATCACATAATCAACTAAAATCTCCTAACAAAATAACATCTAATACGAATCCATATATCAAACCACAGCATATCATCAATATGACCGAATCAAATCACATATATCAAATCAGTGAGATAAAACATCAAGTCTACAATATGAAACATAGCCACTACTGAATAGCACAATGGTCAAACTATAGGAGGTAAAATAGTCGGCCTCACACAAATGCACCCCAAGAAGAATGAGATTATACTTGTACCTACACATTCAACAAAATGTTAGGAAAACTAAGAAGCCTAGAGCTTCTCATGATGACTGAATGATCTTTCTCTTTTCTGATCTATCTCATGATTTGATATCAGGATCTCTTGTTCAACTTATTCATTCTATTTTACTGATTAGATGTAGAATAGAAAGTAGTCTTGTTTAGATGTATATAGGATTAAGGATGAACCCTAAGCTCTAACATCAGTTTTCCTCCTCCCCTTGTAGGTTTTCTCCTGGAGCTGCACTTGGGCAACTTGAGATGTTGGTACAACCTCCAACAACGAGATTCGTCATTCATCCAGGCAATGACAGGTCCCATCCTTATTTCTATATATCTTCTTTTTATGTTCTATACTTCCTCTTTTATCTCTTATCAGATATAGTTACTCCCATGACTTGTGTAGGACTATATAAACATTTCTCTTTTGAATTTATCAGTTGTTTCATCTCATGTAATGACTTATGTGTAACTTCTTTTATGAATCAATTACATAATGTTTATAAACTGAACTGAACATTATTTGAAACATATGTTTATAATCATGAAGAATTGACAAGTTATAAGTACCTTTTTCTAAACTTCACTAAATTGTATGCAATGAACTACAATAACACACTTGAAAACATGAACTACAATGACTAGTTTAGCTTTAATCACCTGTCATCCTTTGGATGTCTCCTGCCTTGCTAAGGTATTTTCATTTATCTTAATTGTGTAACAACTTAATTTGAGCTGTTACATGATCCTAATAACATGATCCTGAAACAATTCTTCGCTAAGACAGTAGATGTCAACTGGATGACCCATGTATTATTTTTTTTCTTACCCCTTTTGATAACTACTGTCATAGCCCAACCTAATTGGGTTGCAAACACAATTTGGTAATAATTCTACTACATGAAACATGAATTTCTTGCATAACTCTTGGAGGAGAGTGGTTTTTTGTGAGTTTGAAAGAGATTTGCATCATCTTCTTCTCATTGGGGAATGGTATAGGATTGATATTTTCTCATCCTAGAGCATCCACATAGTTCTGATTTTCAATCACGAGGTTGTTGTTTTGTTCTACATCGGTGACCTAGATGAAGTAGTTATACATTTTCTTGCACCTATGTTAGGTACTCTTTAGATACATTGGCAATCTACAGGAATCAGAGAGTTGTTTGGTGTTGTTAGTACTTTGAGTTGCCTTCATCTCTTCATGTTTGCCATAAGTGATGACATGGTGATTTGGAATCTAGGTGGTGACATGTTTGGCACATCACTTCATTGGGATCTTTATGAGTTACTTCACAACTCACAAAGACTTTGAATTTATTCTCATAGTGTGGAGCAGTGGGAGCTTGGCAACTTGTGATTGTGTTTCAGAGTTTACATTCTTCATCACTTGTTGACAAGCATAGTCTTCTTCAGGAATTTGGTTTGGCATGGTGTTTGGTCTTTGTTGGACTTAGCACTCATTAAGGATGGAGCTTCTGGAGACTTTGAGGTTTGGTGCTTGTGGTTGAGAACATTTCATTCTTTGGAGGATGGGGTTGAGTTGAGTTTGAGTTTGTATGGTTTTCACCCTAGGAGCTCACTTTGCAAGGCATTCTTCATATTCTTCTTAGGAGTTGCAACAATAGGTTGAGGTTTGGTTTGATCATAGGACATTTGATTTGATAGAGATACTGTTCATTTGATGGTTTATTTTAGGATACAGGTTTGTCATTGCTTGAGAAAAGCAATCTCAGGAAGGGAGGGCTGACATGTCCCCTCTTTTCAGAATGATCACCTTGGAGATTTCAAATCTTCAACCTAAAATTAGAGCAATATATTTTACTTTTGGAGCCAATAATTGTTATTCCGGTCAGTCTCTTGTGGGAAACAAATTATAATTCAAGTTAAGTTAGGCTAGGACAATTTTAAGTCAGCCTTGGGGATAGAAATTATAGAAAACAAAATTTCAGCACCAAGCTTTCACTTAACAAGTCAGCCAAGTCGGCCACCTTAAAGGATAATAATAAAATAAAAGGGAATTTAAAATATTTTGGCACCAATATCTAATAAGGGTCAGCACAATTTAGAGATCCAATTTACATGAAGAAGGTGGTCGGCCAAAAAGGAAAAAAAGGTAAAATTGGGTATAAAAGAAATTGTGGAATCATTTCATGAGGATCATATGTTCAAGTTTTATTCTTTGTTTTATTCCTCTATGGGTCTACAACTTTGTTACAGTATTCCAAGGATGAAAAAACCTTGCGAATAATTATTGAGTCTTAACTCGTTGCCCAACTGCGGAGAATTTTGACAGTGACACTTGCCTTTTGTCAACATGCACTTGAATTACAGTGGACCTATGACACTAGGTATGGAGGCATTGCTATAATGATTGAATTTGAGTCACTAATATTTGTGTTTAGATAGACCGTGGTGTAGGGTTTGGAAGTGATAATGATAGTGTTGATGTTCCAACCCTAGTTGGTAGAGCTCTAATCCCTAATTTGATAAGAGTTGGTTGTTCTACTACATGGAACATGAATTTATTGCATAAATCTTGGAGGACAATGGTTGTTCTAGAGTTTGGAAGAGATTTGCATCATCTTCTTCTCATTGGAGAATGGTATAAGATTGATATTTTCTCATCCTGTGGCACCCACATAGGTCTGATTTTCAGTCATGGGGTTGTTGTTTCATTCTACATCGGTGACCTAGATGAAGCAGTTATACATTTTATTGCACCTATGTTGGGCACTCTTCATATACAAGGGTAATCTGCAAGAATTAGAGAGTTGTTTGGTATTATTAGCACTCTGTGTTATCTTCATCTCTTCATGTTTACCATAAGTGATTACATGGTGATTTGGAATCTAGGTGGTGACATGTTTGGCACATCACTTCATTGGGATCTTGATGAGTTGCTTCACAACTCACGAAGAATTGGAATTTATTATCATAGTGTGGAGCAGTGGGAACTTGGAGACTTGTGGTTGTGTTTCAGAGTTCACATTGTTCATCACTTGTTGATAGGAAGAGTTTTATTCAGGACTTTGGTTTGGCATGGTGTTGGTCTTTGTTGGACTTAGCACTCATTGAGGATGGAGCTTCTAGAGACTTGGAGGTTTGGTTCTTGTGGTTGAGAACATTACATTCTTTGGATGATGGCATCGAGTTGAGTTCGAGTATGTATGGTTTTCACCCCATGAGCTCACTTTGTAGGGCATTCTTCATATTCTTCTTAGGAGTTGCAACCACAGGTTAAGGTTTGGTGTGATCACAGGACATTTGATTGGATAGAGATACTAGTCATTTGACAGTTTGTTGCAGGATGCAAGTTTGTCATTTCTTGAGGACAAGCAATCTCAAGAAGGGAGGAATGACATGTCCCCTCTTTTTAGAATGATCACCTTGGAGATTTCAAATCTTCAACTTGAAATTAGAGAAATATATTTATTTCCAGTGCCAATAATCTTTGTGCTTCTTGGTCTCTTCAAATTAACAAATTATAATTCAAGTTAATTCGGCCTAGGATAGTTTTAAGTCAGCCTTGGGGATAGAAATTATGGAAAGAAAAATTTAAGTGCCAAGCTTTCGCTTAACAAGTCAGCCAAGTTAGCCACCTTGAAGGATAATAATAAAATAAAAGGGAATTTAAAATATTTTAGGTGCCAATATCTAATAATGGCCAGCTTAATTTAGAGATCCAATGTACATGAAGAAGGTGGTCAGCCAACAAGGAGAAAAAGGTAAAATTGGGTATAAAAGCAAGTGAGGGATCATTTCATGAGGATCATATGTTCAAGTTTTATTTTCTGTTTTATCCCTCTATGGGCCTACAACTTTGTTGCAATATTCCAAGGATGAAAACCCTTGTGAATAATTGTTGAGTTGGATGAAAACCTAGTTCAACTCAAGGAGACTTCATGATGGAAGTCTAATTGCACTTCATTGGAGAGTTGTTGGTGGTTTCATGAGTATTCAAGGTTCATCTCTCACATTAGCTTAGTGAAGATCTTTGTTGAAGACATCTTGCAGATTTGTATCGCCATTTTCTTATGGAAGACATTTGTAGAGACTGGCATTTAGAGGAAGAACATCTCATATTGGGCATCGATTTGTGAGCATCATTAGAAGACAAATTCTGATCAATCATATCTATTGTCATTGTGGAGGTATAGTTGAATATATTGAAGACCATCCATCATATGCTAGTGCAGATCTGATTCCTACAACAATGAATATTGAGGATCCTTCATATTGTTTAAGTGTTGATATGTGTAGAAGATCCTTGCATTAGTGGAGTACAACATCCTTGGAGTCATTTTGCATTATTTAATAAGGTCGAACTACATAAGGCAAAGTTGCAGTCATGTGTAGAGGTGATCAACATACTTTGACATCCATTTTACCCTCATAAGTGGCGGTGACCAGCATTGGTGTAGCGATCATCCTTGGCATCAACTTTGGCATCATTTGGAAACCCCATTGATATCTATCATTATCAACATTGAAGGCCAAATTGTGTTTGAAGAGGTTTGCTATACTTGCATTGGCTTTGCAATTGCTTTCATCATCATTGAAGACATCAAATCTAAGTCACGAGGGTTTGGTACACTTGGTTGTTCTTTTGGCATCATTCTTGGTATGTGAATTCAATATTTGCCTCTGATTTTGTAACAACAATCTATGCTTGCGTCTTGGCTATCACTGAGCCAAGAAATTAATTTATTTAAATTCTAAACGAATATATTGTTTGTAGCAATAGACTGTTGATTCATAAAATGATATTTGTGTCATCTAAATCTTTGCATCTTGATGTCATACAGTGTTGGATGGATCCATGATTGAAGTCATCATCATAATGATTCATTATTGCCATGTTTTGAGCAATTTGTATGCATATGTGTTTGCTATCCATCATTGTTTTCAAATCAAAAAAAGAGAAATCAGATCTAGGGTTTGAGAAGGAAATTGAACTACAGATATAAAAATTAGAATTCAATCCTAGGGTTTCATATTTGAAAATTACAAGTTCAGAAATTTTTGCTCAAATCCTAGTTCAACACATGTCAAGTTAGTTTGAAAACCTATAAATTCACCATTGATGATTCCACCTCCTTAAATCTTGATTTATGGATTTCCATGATCAAATCAAGGATGGCTAAACGTTTTTGAAAAAACGTCTATCCATTATTGAGGTTGAAATGATTGGAAGGGTTAATTTTTAGTTAGTTTTCTTAATAACCTTTCTCTATCTTGCCTTTCTTTTGCACTTTTTTTAATTAAATTTGGTTAATTTAGAGTTAGAATAGGTTTTTCAAACTTGCATGGTGCTTTTATAGAGTTGATATTTTATGAATGCAAGTTGATATATTGCTGGTTATAGGCTACAATGATATATTTTATGGCAACATATGATTAGATCAGTTTGCTTATGCATTTCTAAATTTGAGAACTGATTGGTTTATGTGCATTTTAACCTCTTTTTTTGAAGTTTTTCTAGATTCATGTAAGTCCCCTTGTTGTAATAGAAAATAACATCAAACAACAACATTATCTTGTGAAGGCCAAGACATGGTAGTATAAATTTTAGAGTAGTCATTGTTCATTTCTTTAGGATTTAATTCCTTTTAGGAGAGATAAGATACTTGGTATTTTATGTAAGTTGTTGTGTGTAAAAGTACCTATCAACATATTGGTGCTAGGAGAGAAGAACAAAGACATCACTCCATTTATTTCATACCCTTCTCCTGCTAATGGTCATCGACATATTGGCGCTAGAGAGAGGGAGATGGAAGGTTATTTTTGGTACAAGCTTCTTGATTTCTTGGTTTATTGGACATTTTGAGATGGATTAGGCATTGACGAAATTTATTTATAATGGATATTCTTTCATATTTACCTATAGAATTTCTCTCTCAACTCACTACGGATGCATATTGGTCACTTTTGAGAGAGGAATTAGATAAGAATATAGTGAAATAATGGTCTCCACTAACATTGTTTGACATAGCCTCATCAAGAGAATGTAGGATGCATTCCACAAATGAACATATCAAGCTTGATTGTAAATTCTTTCTCATAAGGGTTGATTTTTCCTTTCATGGAAAACTTCCCTATATGGAGGTATACAAAGCTAAAAAGAAAATTTGATTTGAGGATATTGAAGGTCCATTAGTTGAACCATCTCATGAGGACAACAAGGAAAGTGTGTCACATCAATTATTCTTCATCAACCAAAATCAACAAGGTGATGAATATGTTGATGTATAAAATTGTGCAGGTTCCAACACCAACATGGGAAGTTTCAAGAATGTGGGACTTGCTACTTGAAACAACCTCCAGATTTTAAAGAAGCTGGATCTTCTCTATTTTAAAAGGGTTTTGAGGAAAAGGGTAGAAGCTAACAGGATTACAGACAATTTAAGAAAATCTAATTATGGCAATGTGCCAGAATAAAAGTATTTCCTTCAAACTAAGCACAGTGAAAACTATTCTCAAGATTCAGTTATATTAAAGAGCAGATACTACATGATTAACATAAATAGATGTAATGAATATAATCAAAGGCTCATAACTAGACACTTTGCAATGACACAAATAATATCAACCAAGGCAAATAACAGAGTTCTTCTCATTAATTTTCCAACAACATAAAAGGCACAGATACATGCACAGGTACATTAACTTTCTAATCAAGAATAACAAAATAAAGGCAAAATGATATCAACTGGCCAAAGCAAAGTCTCCAACTTCTCCTTTAGATTCTAACAAACTTATCACAATTCTAACTCTCTGTGTATCTCTATGAAAATGTCTCTATATCAATCTATATCCCTCTTGGCACAATTACAAATATTATATATTTATAATCGAAGATCTAACCCTAGATTGTCAGTAACAACCGAATCCCAACAATCCAACAGAACTGAAGTGAACTGGAAGTCTCAGGTGGTTATGATCCTTCAAATCTGAATAGTCTTTCCTTTCCTACAAGATCATTGGCTGGAGCAAAATATATGTGGCACAACTCCTTCATTAAGACACAAACACCTGGTGGCTTTTGTACACTTGAAACTTGAAACATATTGACAGATGGCAATGCCCGCAGTAAAATGAGAAACTCCTTTATTTCTTAGGAATGAACAGGAAAAAGACACTTGTCGCACGCCACAGCATTCAAAAACATCTATGTGTCTTCCTTCTGTAAAACCCACAAAATTATGTCTTTATATTCAGGTGGCCTCCGTTGTTGACAACTGTCTCAACCCGTATCACTTAAGAAATAAACATATTAATGATGGGACCCACAGCCTCAGTACTCACTAGCCTTCAAAGGGAAAAAGTTGGGACAGGTGGCATCTTCCGCGCACTTGAAACTAACAGGTGGCGGCACCCGCATCACCGCTTGAAACATTAGAAACTTTTGAAACTCCTGCAGAAGCTAACACTTGGCAGGTTCCATGTCACTTTCAAACTTTAAGCTTCTCACTAAAAAGGGTCATAAACTTAACTACTCCTCTTCCACATCCACCATGTGGCATTCTCTGCAGGCTTGAAACTTTAAGTCACTATGGCCCACCATCTTTCATTAAGCCATAACATGATGCGAAAAGCAACACGTGGTGACCTCCGCATCACTTAAAAGGGACACATGGCGCACTCTGCACAAAACTTGAGACTTTAGGGGCTGCCTCCATTTATGACACATGGCGACCTCTGCAGCAAAACTGAAACTTGAAATACTAAAACAATTTACTATGTGGGGTGCTCCGCACAAAAGTTATAATTAGAAACAAATACTACAGCTTTAATTGGGGCTCGACACTTGGCGGCTTCTGCATTAAGCATAAGAAACTCGCGCAGCAAGATTTGAAACATGCATAGAGACAAAAAGAAACCTGCGGAGTTGTGACTAAAACAAAATGTAGAGTATTTGACACTCTACAGTTCTTAATGATCAAGAGGACTTCTGAGCCTACTTAGAAAGAACTTGAAATTGGAAAAAAATATATATGTATTAAAACATAACCTAGAGTCACAAATTGTGCAATGCCACCTGATAAATAGACCATTCTGAATCAGAGACTCCCTGTCTATTATGTAAATCTTGGAAAGCAAAATCAAGATTAATTATATCTTTGTGGGAAAAAGTCTACAAAATTTGGACCACAGCTTTTAACTGAAACTCCAGCTGGGCCATAGGTATCAACACAACTTCCACCTCCTTGACTAATGATGAATCACTTAAACCTTGGAAAATTGTTTGATCATTTTGCCTAGTCAAGAGTAGGGCCTTGATGTCATCAATCATTATCACTATGTTATTGTTTGGGAATGGTAAAGGAAGCCCTAGTTGCACCAAATTGTCTATATGTTTCTTCATATCCTTCACTCCTTCCTTCACTGTATCCAGGAGTTCTTGGCAATTTGTTGCTACAGAATTGCAACTCAGAACCTCATTGACCTTTTTTTGTAGTGACCATTCTGTCATTGATACCTGTTGCTGACAGAGTTTCATCTATTGTATCATATAGTTTCTTTAACAAAAGTTGAGAGTCTGAAACTCTCAAAGAAATAGTTGACAAGGAGGCTTGCACTGAAGTTTCAACCTTCTCACACAGCTGTTGTGCATTTAACAGAAATGTTAAAGATGGCCTTAGCTGAATAATCTCCTGAGAGATCCTTTCCCAAACTGAAACATAAAGGTCTTTCACTAGATTCAAAACTCCAACATTCTATGGCCTATTAGCTAACTCAATTGTTAGCTATTTTGTTCTTTGTTGCTCTATGAGGAGTTGTGCCTAGATTGCACCATTACCATTCTACTTACTCAACAACTTCTATTGGAATTGTGTGGCTTGCTGCAACTTCTCTTGATATTTCTTCTCTAAAGCAGCTTTCTCTTGTCTCAAAATAGTCACTGTAGCCTTTTCCTATGCTAGCTCAAACTTAAGAGAAGCATTCTGGGCCTGTGTAGCCTGATGTATCTGATAAGAAATAGTATTTTGTAACTATTTGTTTAGACTCTCAATCTCATTCTTCTTGGATTGAACTTCCCCAGCAAGGTTGCTACTATTTGCCTTCTCTTGAGCTAAATCAGTCTCTACTTTTTGCAACCTCTTAGATACTTTCAGATAATCTGTTGCAATAGCAGATGTAGTCTCATTTAGTAGCTCAACCCTATCTTGTGGCTTGAAAAGAGACATATCCATAGCTACATCAGTCATTGAATAGTCTTGGGGCTACATCTGTTCATTAGGTTTCACCACATTTGGATACAAATGTGTGACTGTCAGTTGTTGTTGAATGGGATCAAAAAGTGACCTCATGTGTGGCACAGTAGGGCTCTTGTTTTCCTTCTTTCTCTTCTTGTCCATTCTAGCCTTTCTAGTCCTTTTTTCTGTGTCTACTTGGGCTTGGAATGTAGGAGGTGAAGCATTGTATCCTCTAGCAAAGGGATGACCTTGAGGTAGGCCATAGGGAATAGACAATAATTGTTCGCTAGGAGAAACTTGAGGAGGGCCTCTTTTTGGCACAGATGGAGAAAATAGTGGTAATGAAATGGCCTATGAAGACATGGCCTGTGAACTGGCAATTGGGACAAGGGCTGATGAAAGCACAACAGAAGTGGCAGGGGGGATAAATGTTTGGCTAATTGGGATTGCTACTCCTAAAGTAGAAGAAAGAGACAAAGGGGAAAAGGGAGAAGAAACACTTACCTAAGCAACAGAAGATGTGACTGGTAGTTGTTGTAGCAGTGGTTCTGTTTCTTCCTCCTTTTCTGCTTGCAGGTGTAACTTCCTCTATTTCCTAGGTCTCTCTCCTATTTCTTCCCCTGACTCTTCTTTCTCTGCCACATTTACCACCACTGATGGTTGCAAAGGAACAAAACTGGAACCTCCAGAAGATGAAGTTGCTTGAACCCCTATAGTTGGTGATGAGATCACACCTTTCATCTTTTCTAATGTGCTGAGGGATTGGGGCCATGAGGATGTAGGAGCAGTAGATGAGGCCTGTCCTACCTCTTGCATAATGTGGGGTGACTCTGCCTCTTCCTCTAATTCTTCCCCTTTCCTCTGAATTTTACTTGTGTCAGGGCTAGAAACTGGGGAGGGATGCCACTCATCCTAGATTGACTCCCATTTCTCATCCATGTCAATATTCCCAAAAGAATGTGTTAACTCTAAAATTTCTTGCCTATACTTCCAATAGGATTCAATCTTCTCTGGCTTCCAATCTTGGGCCTTCATGACTTCTTTAGACTAGCAGACATTCTTATCTCAGGGTCATAAACTTTTTCTTTAACATAAAAATTTTCCCATGGCCTAGGCCCTTCATAAGGCAAATCAGCTAGTTCAACATATAGGTTTGGGTTGTCCTCTTTTGGATTTCTCCTATTTTCCTAGAATGGCCGACCCTCATGTTTAGCATGGACCTTGTTGTTCCTAATCCAGTAGTCTAGAAAACTGTCTGGGTCATACTTCCATTTATTTTCAATGATGAAGAAACCAAGGGCAGCTAGCTTTCTTAGCAAAAGGTGCTCTGCATCCCTAACCTCTAGTGCCATATTGACCCATGGGATGTCATATATCTTCTTTTTCTTGTTGCCAAATTTATTATCAACCACAGACACCTGGCGGGTCACTTCTAAGAACACGACCCTAGGGGTCAATATTTTAGGTAATAGCATGGGCTCCTCATTGAAACCATGGACTCTAATTATGGTATTGTGTGCCCCAAAGAAATAATCACAAGGAATTGGGCAGTTGGTCATAAATTGCCTTATACCTTGTGTTAATCTATACTCTACAAGTTTAGGGCTTAATTGGCAAAAGGCAAGGGCTACAAAAAGTTCCCAAAACTCATAAGGGTTGGATGCCTCAGATAACAAATGTGTCCATGCAGACATAGGGATAGTTTTATTTTGGCCAAAATCTAGGTCATACATGTTTAAATGCATATATGGTGCAAAAAGACTGTGGTTCTGATACAACATTAGATGGAATAGAAAAGCAAAATACCTAAAAACTCATTTAGACTTGAAATTTACAAGCTGATCAATCATGGAGTGAGCAATTTACTCTGAGAAATCTAGCTAGTACTCTTGTGATTTGTCTACAGTCTTTAATCTGAAAATGATAGCTATTTTCCAGTCATGGACTGTGTTGTCCTCTTTCATCCCAAAAATGAAGGCTATCATTGATAGTGCCTCTTGAACACTTTGACTGAATTATGCCCTCCCAGTGGGTAGTGTGGGCATTTGAGTGTTATTATCTCCTAACTGCATCTCTGAATTGAGGAACCTAACCTTGTTGTTTACATTTGCCCATGTGTTTTGCATTTTAACAACAGTTGGAAATGTGGCTGTTTTATCATGTTGCAGGGCTAGCATGTCCCTGATGGCCTTGGGCGTAATATGCACAATGAAAGGGCCCTATTGTATGGTATTTGACGGTGCATGAAACAACTCTGCACATAATTCAATTAGCTCGGGACACACGTGTACACTTAAAACTAGGAATTGTGCCAACTGCGAGGTCCATATTCTCATACCAAAAGTTTCAGACTGCCCATTCTTTGCCTTTTGAATACACCTCTGATGTGCCCCCTCCTAGAGAGTCTTAGTAGTCTTTTGAAGGGTCATGTCAAAAATGTCATCTGCATAATCCTTGACTTTTGCTGGGTTGACAGAATACCCTACCTCAGGAACCCTCATTCTCGGATAGACTCTCTTTGGTTGTGCGGCGCTGAAGCATATGATTTGTTGTTCAACAGCCTATCAATTGACTCATAAATTCTAAGTCCCTCTTGAGGAGACTATGCTTCAGACATATTTGTATCTGTGGGGAGAATGCGGGAAGCTTTGACACAGGAAGGATGAAACTGCTTAACAAGAATGACACACAGCTGAAAGGCACTTACTAGGGATGGAAATTGGAGGCAACAATGATTCAAAGAAGAGAGATAGAAACAAATGCGATTTGCACTTAGGATTTAACACTAATTCATTAAGGCTTTAATGACATCTTATCTTATAAATAGCATTAATGCTAAGAAACAATTAGTGTATCTGTTTGAAATCTACATGGGATGGAGTGTCAGATATGTTATGGAAGTGGCCTATCTCTTCTGAAAAGTGTGTACTTCCGGGGGATTTGGGGATCAAAGAACAACCTTAATAAATGCGAGACCAAAAAGAGAAGGGGCTTTGCGCAGCTGACATGTGTTCATCGAACAATTATTGAAAGGGAAAGCAGGAAAATAGGAAAGCAGGAAAAGAAAGCTAACTAACTATGATACATTAGAGCCCCTGCTTAATTGAAATGTTTCAGATAGATCCCATTTACAGGAATCTCTTTAGGTTCCCCATCCATGGTCTCTAATTCAAAAGAATTTTGTTGCTTACAGGAACAGATTTTGTAAGGACCAGTCCACAGTGATTCAAATTTGTTGTGTCGACCTGGTTTAGCAGTTCTTTCATCCCATTTTAATACCAGTGAGCCAGCCTCAAAAATGGGATTTCAAGTCTTCTTATCAAAACAATCCTTAACCATTTTCTGATGTTTCATCAGTGACTCATGTGCCTTTTCTCTTTTCTCTTGTACTTCCAATAGTTCAGCAAGTCTAACTTGCATGGGGCCATTCTCTTCAATTTCTATTTGCTTTATCAATTGTAAAGCAGGGATCTCTAAGCTCAGTGACATTACTACTAGTTTACCATAAACTAATTCATAGGGAGACATTTTAGTCACTTGCTTTGGTGTGATCCTGTCAGCCCACAGTGCTATATTAAGTAGTTTATGCCACTCTTTGTGATAATTGGTCCCTATCCTCTTAATTAGTCTTATTAGGTTCTTGTTAGTGGACTCTACCAGACCATTACCCTGAGGGTAATAATTTGAAGAAGACTTCAAATAAATCCCATTCCTTAATGTAAACTCAGATAATTTGGTTCCCAAAAATGCTTTAGCATTATCTGATATAATGGTATGAGGAGGGCTAAACCGAACAGTTATGCCTTCTAGGAACTCTAGTATAGTCTTTTCTGTTGCCTCTTTGAGTGGTACTACTTCACTCCACCTGATAAAGTAATCTGTTGCTGTGAGGATCCATTTGTGTCCCATACTTGACACTGGATTAATCATACCAATAAAATCTAGACTCCATTGAGAAAAAGGTTCATCCACAATTATGGGGCTTAGAGGCATTGCTGCATTTCTCCTTTTGCTTGTATAAAACTAACAAGCCTGGCATTCTTTAACCAGCTGATAACAATCTGTAAATAGAGTGGTCCAGAAATATCCCGCGTGAGTCACTTTGATTGTAGTGGTGCTTGCTGAAAAGTGTCCACCTGAGGTTCCATGGTGTAATTCATGTAGTATTCTTTGAGCTTCATCCTTCTCTATACATCTCAAAAGTATCCCATCAACATTTCTTCTAAATAGACTATGGTCAATTAATACAAAATGGGCCCCTTGTTGCCTATAGTATCTTCTCTTATCATGGGAGAGCTCATTTGGGAAAATCCCATGCTTCATAAATTGTATTCTATTTTTTACCTAGGAGTCCTGATCAACCTCTTGGATTTTCAATACATTTTCACTTTTTGTTTCTTGTGTCATCATTCTTTCCATGTCTTGAGTCATATATTGGCACAATCATTTGCCTCTGACTAACTTGGTGGGTCTTACTTCTACATCATATTCTAAAATTTTTGTGATCGAGTTGGCTCTTTTCTCAGTGATTTCACCCTCCATAATATATTCTCTTACACTAGGATGAGCCACTAATATCAGAATCTTATTTCCTGTTACCAATTGTCTAAATTTCTTAAGGGATTTTACCATGGCATATGCTTGCTTCTCCACAAAATTGTATCTAGCCTCATATTCCTTGAGAGTCCTAGAGAAAAAGGCTATTGGGTGTTCTCCTTCTTGCTGATCATCCTTCTAAGTTAAAACAACAGCAACACTGAATTCTCCCCCATACACATACATTATGAAAGATTTAGAAAAGTTTGAGTTTCTAAGTACTGGAGCTATTGAAATAGCTTTCTTGACTTCTTCAAAATCCTGTCTTCCTTTTGTAGTCCATTTGAAAACCAGATCCTTTTTAAGCAACAATGTCATTGGTCTAATTAGACCTACAAAATCATATATGAATCGGCTAACAAAGTTGATTTTCCCTAGAAAGGATTGAACTACTTTCTTATTAACTGGCAGAGATAGGTTCATTATGGTAGTGACTCTTTCTGGATCAATAGAGACCCCTTCCTTTGAAACTATATACCCTAAATGTTTACCCTGAGGTACTGCAAAGATACATTTCTTAGGATTTAGAGATATTCCAAACTCTTGACATTTCTTAAAAATAGCTTGCAAATGGTCAAAATGATCCACAACATTCTTAGAAAAAATGGTGATGTCATCTAGATAGATCATAATGATTTTATTTATAAGTTCCCCAAATGCTACATCCATTGCTCGCTAAAAGGTAGCTCCAACATTTGAAAGACCAAAAGGCATCTTGGCATATGCAAAGGTTCCCCACTTTGTAGTGAATGAAGTCTTATGCTAGTCTTCATCTGCTAACCAAATCTGATTGTATCCAGAGAAACCATCTAGTAAGGAAAACCCTTCTAACCTAGCCATAGTCTCTAGAATCTGTTCCATAGAGGGCAGGGGATAATGATCTTTCAAAGATGTTGTATTCAAATCCTTGAAATCTACACAGAGTCTTATGTCACCATTCTTCTTTCTTACTGGCACTAGGTTTGACACCTAGGCTGAGTGCTTAATTGGAAAAATAATCTTTGATTCTAGGAGCTTTTGTAGCTCATCTACCATTAAAGGTTCAATTCTAGGATTCACTGTCCTTTGCTTCTGTTTAATTGGTTTAGATCCTTTAGTAAGCTCTATGGTGTGTTGGATGATATCTCTATTATAGACATGCAGGTCTTCATAGGTCCAAGAAATCACCCTATCATATTTTTCACACAAATCAGTCAACCTTTCCCTTTTTTGCTGGGTTGTAGAATTTCCAATTTTCAATCTTCTTCCTTCACTGACTTGGATTTTAGAATAATCATCTTTATTTGCCTGAAGCCTCCTCTTCTCTAGGCTTCCATCCTCTGGGTCAAACAAGTTTTCTAAAGTAATCACTCCTTTAGGGAGTTTATTTGACTTCAGCTGGATAATTTGGTCACCATATGCTTCTTGAATTTTGGCGTGTAATTGATTAGCAAACTCACCTAATTGTTGTAAGAATGAGAGTACTTGGAAATCATTTTTAAAAACTTACCAATTCTAGTCATTAGCTAGAATAGTTGGTCTCACTATTACTTTGACTGACTCATTGTTAACTAATAGATCATTTGCTGGGTCAAATTGTGAACCAATCTGTGCCATTCTATCTGCCTCAGAATTTTGGGCTCTGAGAACTACCTCAATATTGAAAGCCTCAAAACCATCTATCAGGTCCCAAATTCTGTGCCTATAGGATCTCATTCTTACATTTTTGGCTGTTGCTTTCTCTCTAATTTGTTTTACTACTAGTTCAGAATCTCCTTTTACTATCAGATTCTTTATTCCTTTTTTCTTTGCCAACATGAGTCCATGGACTAAAGATTCATATTCAACATCATTATTGGTATAGTCAAACTGAAAGTGAATGGCTCTTAGAATTTTCTCACCATTTGGGGCAGTAAGGCAAATTTTTGCTCCAACACCATTTTTACTTCTAGCCCCATCAAAATTGAGGGTCTAGATTTCTGAGCCTTTTTCAGATTCTTGACTCTGTGATGCTTCTTTCCTTAAAACATTAGGGACCTCTTGGTCTTCTTCAAATATGACATAAGTGCCTAGACTTGTAGAGTCATAATTTCCATAGGGATCACTCTGCATCATAGTCAATAACTGATTATTCTCTTCTTCCTATTGATCATGTTCAGTCCAGTCACCTAACTCTTCAACAAAGATTCTCTCCTCTTTATTCAGCATAGCATGGGATGCTTCTAATTTTGGGGTTGGCTCATTTGTGATATGGTCTTTTGATAATGGATCAGACAGTATTTTCATCTTTGTCCCATATTTGGTTCTCAAGATGAGGTGTGACCAATCTAGTGACATGTAACCTCCTATTTTGGCTATGAAATCTCTGGATAAGCATAAATCAAATATAGGGGGAATATCTATGACTACCACATCCTGGTTGACATTTATGTTGGGGCAAGTATATAGTTGTAGTGGAAGTTGTTTGATTTTTCCTATTGTTTGAATAGATTTACCATCCAACTGCATGACCCCTCTTGTAAGTGGCTCATATTTTATCTTTAAAGCATCTACTATTTGTTTTGGCATTATTGTGGTACTAGCCCTAGAATCTATCATTGCATTATGCAGCAGTTCTTTTTCCAATTATTAGAGTCAAATAAAAGGGATTTGGTTTAGATTTACCTACCTCAAGTGCATTGTTCAACAGAGTTGTTATTTGCAGAGGTACAGTATCTTTGAGCTGAAGCTTCTCTTTATCAATAGCTCCTTCCTTAGTACTAGTGTGTTTAGGGCCTTCTTGACCCTGCAGAGCTTCCTGCAATAGTGTCTTCTACTCAAGAATAGCTAACATATCCCAAATTGATACATGTGCTGGAGTTTTTTTTAGCTGGTCCACCACATTCACAGGTCCTAATGTTTGGGCCTTTGAATAATAAGGGTACCTTGTCTTTTCTAGAAGCTGTCCTGAGGCTACTTGATTCTGTACAGGCTGAGTCATTTCTTGTCTAGAGACTGTGTTCTGATAATTTTGAAATGGAGGAGCTCTCATTATTAGTGACTTCAGGCTATTCCATCATTCTCCTCTTTCATTTGGTATAATAGTCTGACTGCACCAATGGTTTCTTTGAAGTAGATGCCTCATTTAGAAACACTAAATCTTCTCTTCAATCCATGAAAATAGAGCATGCTCAGGAGCTATTTCCTCTTCCTGTAGTATGGACATCCCTTGCATCTGAGCCACCATGACTGTGTTTTGAACACCAGGAGACTGATATGGTGGAGTGTTAGAAGTTGAAAATTGTCGTTCTAACCCTCTCTGTTCTGCTATCTTTTGTTGTAAATTTCCTTTGGGATAGTCTCTAGGCATATGGGCATTGTTGCAGGGAAAGCACCAAGCATTTGTGCCATCTACGAAATTATTTTGCCCTAGAATGATTTCCCTATTGGGATTAGGAGGAATAGTTTGTAAAGGTGTAGGGACTGTAACCAACTATTTTGAAGGCTAAGGATTAGCTTGCCTTTGAGGGTCTTGATATTGATTTGGCTGAAAGAGAGGTCTATTTCCTTGGTAACCTTGATAAGGGGGCTTTGGATAGGGATTTTGTTGTCTCTTTAGATTAATTATCTCATTTGAGAAGGTCCTTAAAATGTTCTTAACATCATCCATTTAAGATGGTTGAACAAGGGTAGTTACCTTAGCAGGTTGTTGAGGAAATGAATACATAGACACAGGTGGACCTGTAAGATTATGAGCTTCTGTTAGGGTTAGCCGACAGAAGATATCAATTAAATGCAAATAAAGATTAAACAGAGAAATGGAAATACACAGAATTAATAATAGTGAGAGACAAGTTTTAACGTGGTTCACCCAAACTTGGGCTACATCCACCAAACAGAGAGTCCAATATTATTATCTAGTAAATCAAACCAATTACAACCAGCAATCCCTATAACTCAATACCGTTGCAAATGCTACAATAGAATATGTCAAAACCCTAACCCTTAGCCACTTTTTATCAAGCCTTTTTGTCGGTTACAAAAATAGGGTTTTCTTATGTCGGCCCTAAAAAAAATTTCTCGGGGGCTGCGCCCCCAAACCCCTGCTTCTCGGGGGCTACCGCCCCCGATCCCCCACTTGGGGCCCAGCCCGGCCTCGAACCTCAGCAAGAATGCATGGCTAGTGTACAGTACTTTCCTGATCAGTCGCCACCTACCAACAATCTCCCACTTGGAGACTACTCCTGGATGACACCACTGCGCGTGCAGCTCCCACTGGAAATAAGCACCCTGGACTCTACTATTCTATTTTTATGGTTTTCAGTCTAAAAGACCAACCGAAGCTGAAGAGGAGCTCATCTTCTCCCGTGTCACTACCTTTGTAAACATATCCACTGTATTTTCATCTGTATGTATCTTTTCCAACCTTAACTGTCCATTACCCAACACCGACCAAATGAAGTGATACTTCAACTGTATGTGTTTGGTCTTTGAATGCAAGGCAAAATTCTTTGCAAGATGTATGGCACTCTGGCTATCCATAAACAAATAATTGTTAACCTGTTGTTTTCTCAATTCTTTCATGAAAGATTGCAGCCATATCATCTTCTTGCTTGCCTCTGTTGCAGCTACATATTCTGCCTCGGTAGTGAATAAAGCAACCACCTTTTGCAACCGAGAAACCCAACTTACCACTGTTCCACCTATAGTAAAGACATAACCTGTAGTACTCCACCTAGTATCAATATCCCCTACCAAATCTGAGTCTACATAACCTACTAAATCAATATTAGAGCCCCCAAAACATAAGTGTTTATTGGATGTACCTCTCAAATATCTGAGAATCCATTTTACCGCATTCCAATGCTCTAATTCAGAATGACTCATATACCTGCTAACGACTCCTACAGCATGGGCAATATCCAGTCTCGTGCATACCATGGCATACATTAAACTTCCTATAGCTGAAGCATATGGTATCTTGGACATTTTTTCTTCCTCCTCTTGTGTCTTAGGACACATCTCCTTAGTCAATTTCAAATGACTAGGCAAAAGTGTACTGACATCTTTTAAATTCTCCATGTGGAATCTTTGCAACACCTTTTCAACATAAGCAGCCTAAGATAGAGTCAATTTTCTGTTCATCCTATCTTTGCAAATTTTCATACCAAGGATTTGTTTTGCTACCCCCAAATCCTTCATATCAAATGACTGTGCTAACTGTTGTTTTAACTCTCTTATGTGATCCATGTTAGACCCAGCTACAAGCATGTCATCAACATATAAACATAAAATAATGTAGCTGTCATTATCCAACCTCTTAAAATAAACACAATGGTCAGAATTACACCTACTGTAGCCTTGCTCAGCCATAAAACTATCAAATTTTAAATACCATTGCCGAGGTTCTTGTTTCAGGCCATACAAACTCTTCTTCAATCTGCACACCTGTTTCTCCTTACCTTTGACCTCAAATCCTTGGGGCTATTCCATATATATCTCCTCCTCCAAATCACCATGGAGAAAGACAATTTTTACATCTAGCTGTTCCAAATGCAAATCTTCAGCAGCCACAATACTTAAAACAGTACGAATAGAAGTCATCTTGACAACCGGAGAAAATATCTCATCAAAATCAATGCCCTTTTTATGTGCGAATCCTTTTACAACTAACCTGGCCTTAAATCTTTTCTTACCTCCATCTTCCTCTTTCAGCCGGTAAACCCATTTGTTTGGTAAAGCCTTTTTACTTGCAGGTAACTTGCATAATTCCCAAGTCTGATTTTTTAGCAAGGAGTCCATTTCTTCTTTCATAGCAAGCTCCCACTGAACCTGTGTATCCACCTGCATAGCTTCATTATACCCTTCTGGTTCACCAGCATCTGTTAACAAAATAGAATACAAAGAGGGAGAAAACCTTTCAGGAGGTCTACTTAGCCTTGTTGACTGTCTAACATTCACTGGAGTTTGTAGTATTTCCGGTTGCTGTTGCGAAGCATGAGGAACCACTAGAACATCACTATTTGGAGTATCATCTAGCACCACATAATCTTTTTCTTTCTTCTCATGCTGCTGCAACTGATCTTTGTACAACACCTTCTCATTGAATATAACATCCCTGCTTCTCAAAATTTTCTGATTTTTAAAATCCTAAAGCCTATAACCAAATTCATCAATGCCATAGCCAACAAAGGTACACCTTTTTGATTTTGCATCCAACTTGGTTCTATTTTCAGAATCTACATGTGCAAATGCTTCACATCTGAAGATTTTGAGAAAATGATAACTCACCTTCTTACCTGTCCATGCTTCCTCTGGAATACCACAGCCCAGAGGAATTGAAGGACCTCTATTAATTAAATATATAACAGTGTTGACAGCCTCTACCCACATGTTTAAAGGGAGACCAGCATGCAATCTCATGGTCCTTGGACGCTCCACTATTGTCCTATTCATGCATTCAGCCACTTGATTTTCCTGTGGAGTCCTTGGAACCATTTTCTGCCTATGAATTCCATTAAAGGAACAATAATCTTCAAATTCTTTGCTATAATACTCACTGCCATTATCAGATCTACGACATTTTAATCTTTTACCCATCTCATTCTCAACCAAGCTTCTCTATTTCTTAAATGTTTCAAATACATCAGATTTCTACCTAAGGAAATAAACCCATACCTTCCTAGTTGCATCATCTATGAATGTAACATAATATCGAGAGCCACCAAGAGAAGATACCTGAGCCAGTCCCCATACATCGATATGCACAAGCTCCAACTTTTCATTTTTCTTTTACTTCCCATCCTTGAGAAAACTAACTCTCTTTTGTTTTCCATACACACAACTTTCACAAAAATCCATATTAATACATTTTAGACCTAGTAAAACTTTCTTAGAATGAAGTACCTTCATACCTTTTTCACTCATATGCCCAAGTCTGTTATGCCACAGTGTTGTTTCAAAACCTACAGCAACTTTTTCAGTCTCTTCCTACAAACCTGCAACAACTGTTCCTGAACCTGTTTGTTTTTTCTCTGTAACAGCTAAAGTAGAAAGAACAGTATGACCTGTACAAAGATATAAGGTGCCTACTTTCACACCTTTTGCTACTACTAAGGCACCTTTTGAAACCTTCCAATTTTTATCAGTAAATGTAATAGTGCAACCTTGTTTAGTTAGCTGCGCTATTGAAATTAAATTCCTACTGAGCCTTGGAACATGCCCTATCTCTTGTAGTAGCCAATGATTCCCATTCTGCAACTTAATCTTGATTCTTCCCTTTGCAAATCTGACAGGGTTCATTATCTCCCAAATAAACCAGCCCAAAATCCCCTTGGACATAATCAAGAAAATAACTTCTATGGCATGTAGCATGAAATGAAGCCCCTAAATCTAAAACCCATGAATCATTAGCATTATCTAGGGAAAGAATCAAAGCATCATCTTCAGATTTATTGCTTACCACATTTGCCTCCTTATTGCCTTCTTGTTTGTCTCCTTCTTTATTTTTCTGAGAGCAACAATCTTTCTTTAGATGACCTGGTTTCCCACAGTACCAACAATCCTTTTGTCCTCTGGTTTGGGATCTTTTGTCCTTTGATTTTCCTCGTGACTTCCCATGACCTCCAGAACCTTTTCCTCTCTCCTTTGATCTACACCTACTCTCTGTATTCAAAACACTACCTGATATTGATCCACCTAAGCTTTTCTTACAAATTTCCTCACTCAGAATAATACCAACAACATCATCAAATTTTAGGGTATTTGAACCAAAAACAGAGTTACTAACTGCCATTACCAAACTATCCCAGCTTTCAGGCAATGAACATAATATCAAGGGAGCTCTAACTTCTTCATCAAATTTTACATTTAAAAAAGTCAATTGACTGACAATCATATTAAATTCATTTAAATGACATGTCACAGATCCACCTTCAACTATTTTCAAATTAAACAAACGCTTCATGAGAAATACCTTATTTGAGGCTGAGGGTTTTTCATACAATTTAGCCAAAGCTTTCATCAGACCATCTGTTGTCTTCGCTTCCATTATATTGAATGCCACCGATGGTGCCAGGCACAACTGAATGGTTCCCAGTGCCTTTCTGTCAAGAAGATTCCAATCCTCATCAGACATTGTTGCCAGTTTCTTGGCTACTCCTTCCAACGGCATCCATAAATCCTTTTGATAAAGGTAATCCTCCATCTACATCTTCCATAATTGATAGTTCTGCCCATTGAATTTATCGACCTTCAATTTTCCTCATTCACCATTGCTCCCACTAAACTGTGAGAGCTTCCTGTAAACGATAATCGAACACAACCCACTCTGATACCACTTGTTAGGGTTAGCCGGCAGAAGATATCAATTAAATAAAAATAAAGATTAAACAGAGAAATGGAAATACATAGAATTAATAACAATGAGAGACAAGTTTTAATGTGGTTCACCCAAACTCGAGCAACATCCACCAAACAGAGAGTCCAATATTATTATCCAGTAAATCAAACCGATTACAACCAGCAATCCCTGTAACTCAATACCGTTACAAATGCTACAATACAATATGTCAAAACCCTAACCCTTAGCCACTTTTTATCAAGCCTTTTTGTCAGTTACAAAAATAGGGTTTTCTTATGTCGATCACAAAAATTAGGATTTTTTATGTTAGCCCTAAAAAAAAAAATTTCGAGGGCTGCGCCCCCGAACCCTGGCAAGAATACATGGCTAGTGTACAGTATTTTCCTGATCAGTCGCCACCTATCAACAACTTTTTATGGAAAAGGTAAGGTAATTTTTGGAAACATGGGCATAGGAGGCCTTGGGGGCAATTTTTAGCCTTGACTGCCAACTCATATGCTTCTGGTAGTGTCTGAACTTCAAGAAATTGAATCATCACTGAAATATCTAAGTTTAAAGCCTTAAGGTAAAACACAATAGCCATACCTGGTAATGGTCTTGTTGTAGCAGGAATTCTCTCCCAAGTCTTTTGAAATCTTGAGTTGAAATCAATCATGGCTTCTTATGGTGCCCTTTTGATAGTGATCAATTGTTGCAGCAAGGAGGATTTATCACCTTTTTCCTTAAATCTTTCAAAGAAAGCATCCCCAAGATAATCCCATGTAGATATTGTGTTTGGAGTGAGGGATCTATACCAATCCAGAGCCTTCCCTTTGAAAGAGGTGGCTAACAATCTTATGGCCACATTCTGTTGAGTGATAACATGTACTACACACACATTAGATACATCTTGTAGATGCTCTTCAGGTGTCATAAAATCTTCCCCACTAAACTTAGGTAGAGCCTTCAAAGCATTGGCTGGAATAACATCCCAAGTTGCTGGTGGTACTGGGAGGATTAGAGGACTGCTAGTGTTCCAATTTGCATAGTTTCTTGGGGCTATAGGTGCTCCCATATTTACTCTTTGTGCTACTGCAAATTGATTCACTCTTCTCCTTGGAGTAGCTACTAGTGGTGGCAAAAGAATGCCTGGATTAGCCGTAGACTAATCTCTTGTTGTAGGTCCACAGCTCTGGCTCCTTGTGGCTCTCTGGCTCATACGATCTTGACATAAACTTCAAGAAAGGTCCCACCGGGTGTGCCAGAAACTGTTGATGTATAAAATTACATAGGTTCCAACACCAACATGGGAACTTTCAAGAATGTGGGACTTGCTACTTGAAACAACCTCCAGATTTTAAAGAAGCTGGCTCTTCTCTATTTTGAAAGGGTTTTGAGGAAAAGGGTAGAAGCTAATAGGATTACAGACACAATTTAAGCAAATCTAATTATGGTGATGTGCCTGAATAAAAGTATTTCCTTCAAACTAAGCACAGTGAAAACTATTCTCAAGATTCAGTTATGTTAAAGAGCAGATACTACATGATTAACATAAACATATGTAATGAATATAATCAAAGGCTCATAACCAGACACTTTACAATGACATAGATATTATCAACCAAGGCACAGAATAGAGTTCTTCTCATTAATTTTCTAGCAACATAAAAGGCACAGATACATGCACAGGTACATTAACTTTCTAATTAAGAATAACACAATAAAGGCAAAATGATATCAACTAGCCAAAGCAAAGTCTCTAACTTCTCTTTTAGATTCTGACAAACTAATCACAATTCTAACTCTCTATGTATCTCTATGAAAATGTCTCTATATCAATCTATATCCCTCTTGGTACAATTACAAATATTATATATTTATAATCAAAGATCTGACCCTAGATTGTCTGTAACAACCGAATACCAATGGCCCAATAGAACTGAAGCTAATTGGAAGTCTCAGGCGGTTACGATCCTTCAAATCTACAATAGTCTTTCCTTTCCTACAAGCTCATTAGCTAGAACAAAATATATGTGGCACAACTCCTTCATTAAGACAGACACTTGGCAGCTTCCACACACTTGAAACTTGAAACATATTGATAGATGGCAACATCCATAGAAAAATGAGAAACTCCTTTGTTTCTTAGGAATGAACAGGAAAAAGACACTTTTCGTGCACCACAACATTCAAAAACATCTGCGTGTCTTCCTTCTGTAAAACCTAGAAAATTATGTCTTTATATTTAGGCGGCGTCCACTGTTGACAACTATCGCAACCCACATCACTTAAGAAATAAACATATTAATGATGGGACCCACAGCTTCAGTGCTCACTAGCCTTCAAAGGGAAAAAGTTGGGATAGGTGGCATCTTCCACACACTTGAAACTAACAGGTGGCGGCACCCGCATCACCAATTGATGTTAGATCTAGGGCACACAACTGAGAGGGGGGTGAATCAGTTGTACAAAAACTTGCTTTTACTTCAAACACTTGATTCTTCTTTGTTCTTTAATAGCATATCAATTAACTATTTATGAAAGCATAAAGCATAAACACCAGAGTAGATAAACATCAACACATTAGATACCAAGATTTTGACATGGAAAACCCGATCAAGGGAAAAACCATGGGGTGATTAACCCAAGGATTATTCTCTATTAGAAGAATAAGAAAAATAGATGGCACATGCCAATTAGGGCTCACTGCTCACAAGGGAGCACACTGCCTATAAGAGACACACTGTCTACAAGATAACAAGTATTACAAACTTGAACTGGAGATTGACATCTTTACCATGCCTGGATTAGTTCCATTTAAGCCCAAAAACTCCTTCTCTCCCTTTCGCACTTCTCTTCACTATATCACTCTCATCACCGCAAGAGACGCTTCAAAATAAATTCACAATCCCTTATTTATACAAGGCATCAACTTAGGAATAATCATCTAAGTCGGCAAACATCTACAAGATCATTCACAAGACATGTAATACATCCAGTCGGCCTGTCTTAGGAAGAACACCAATATCCATGGTTATTCTTCAAATGCAAACTCCAACTTCAATGTGGACCACCAAAAAGAATTGTACATGATCCAAAGATCACCAAAACCTTTCCTGAGTCATCAAGAACATCCGCACTTTATCAGCTTATTGGAATTCTTTTTTTCTTCATTCGAAACTTCAAGAACACAGTTTGTCCTCACTATCATAAAGAAAAAGGTTCTTCCAAACCTCCAAATTATTCACAAATCTAGTTGTCACTTCACACTAACTTCTTCAAAACTCCTTCTAATCTGTAGAATGAGATAATGTACTTTCAGATCTCACTGGACCAATCTGTGACACTCTGTCTCCACTGAACACCTGCCAGAACCAGTTCTACACAAACAACCATAACTTCTTCAGATCTTTATGCTAACCTCTAAAATCTTAACTAGAGTATCTCAAGACTCATATCTACAAACCCTTTAAACTGCATCCTCTGATCCTCAACCTATTGAGTACTTTTGCCTTCTTCTCATCATTGTTCTTCATTGTTCCTGATGGAGACTAATTTTCTCAATAACCTCAGCACACAGCTCATCCAATCCTTCTTATCAATGCAATATGAGTATGTTGACATCAATGACAACACTGGTTAACCTCATACTTGCAACAATCTCCCCCTTTGTCATTGATGGCAACATATGATGTGCAAAACCATTAAGACAAGAACTTCTCCTTTCTGTCACAGCTCCCCCTATCAGCAACAACTCTTCACATGTCTTCTCTTCCTTTACTACTCCCCTTTTGATCATCAACCACTTGCTTTTCACATGTCTTCTCTCCCCCTTTGACATCAATGGCAAAGGGCTCATACTTGCAATTCTAACACATCAGAATCATACCAGCTGCTCCCCCTTAGTAGCAGCTCCCCATCATCAATTTGGATCACAAGATATGACTGTGATATCCACCAGACTAATGCACATCAGTGCATCCTAGTTTATCACTGGAGGGGCCATGACCCCTAACTTCTCCCTGAGATACTCAAAAGAGTCCTTGGGAAGAGTTTTAGTAAAAATATCTGCAAGCTGATCCTTGGAGGGCACATACTCCAATCTGACTTCACCCTTGTTCACTTGTTCTCTCAAAAAGTGAAATTTGATAGATATATGCTTGGTCTTAGAATGCAATACCGAATTCTTAGAAATATTTATTGCACTTGAATTATCACAGAAAATTGTGATAGGCTCCTCATATTCTACTTGAATATCTCTTAGCATTTGCTTCATCCACAAAAGTTGAGTGCAACTACCTGCTGCTGCAATATATTCTTCTTCTGTTGTAGACAGGAATATTGCTTCTTGTTTCTTGCTTAGCCAAGAAACCAACCTTTTTCCCAAAAAGAATGCTCCTCCACTTGTACTCTTCCTATCATCAACATCTCCTGCCCAATCTGCATCTGTATATGCATGAAGAGAAAAGTCATGATCTCTGGGATCCCATAGGCCATACTCAACTGTTCCTTTCAAGTACCTAAAAATTCTTTTGATTTCCATGACATGAGATTCTCTGGGATCAGCCTAGAATCTTGCCACAAGACCAACAACCTACATTATATCTGGTCTAGTCTGAGTGAGATACATTAATCCTCCAATCATTGATCTGCACTTTGTCTGATCTGTCTTAGGAGAGTCATCATCCTTGCTCAACTTACATCCAGTAGCCATAGGAGTGTTCATTGGCTTTGAATCTTCCATTCCAAATTTCTTCAATAGTTCTTTCACATATTTGGTTTGAGAGATAAAGATTCCTTTGTCTGTCTGAGTAATTTGCAGACCCAAGAAGAAATTCATTTCACTGAGCATTGACATTTCAAACTCACTTTTCATTTGGTTTGCAAAGGTTTTACACATACTGTCTCTTCCTCCAAAGATGATATCATCAACAAATACTTCAACAATCAAGATGTTTTCATGATCAATTTTGAAATATAGGTTACTATCAGCAATACCTTTGTTGAAACCAATCTTCAAAAGATGTTTGTCCAGCCTCTCATACCATGCTCTTGGGGCTTGCTTTAGACCATACAGTGCCTTCTTTAATTTGCTAACCATATCACCATGCTTAGATAACTAAAATCCATCTGGTTATTCAATGTACAACTCTTCTTCTAGGTCATCATTCAAGAAAGCAGATTTGACATCCATTTGATACACTTTGAAATCTTTGAAGGCAGCAAATGCAAGAAATAGTCTGACTGCTTCAATTCTTGCGACCAGAGCAAAGGTTTCCTCAAAATCAATCCCTTCTATTTGAGAGTAGCCTTTGCAGACTAATCTGGCCTTATTTTTTATTATTTCACCAACTTCATTTAGTTTGTTCTGAAAGACCCATTTGGTTCCAATCACATTCTTGTTTCTAGGTCTAGAAACAAGATCCCAAGTGTGATTTTTCTCAATTTCCATTAATTCTTCTTCCATTGCTTTTGTCCAATTTTCATCATTGCATACTTCATTTATTGTCTTACGTTCAATCTCTGAAATCAGACAACATTCATCTAAATTTTAAGCAACATTCCCTCTAGTTTGCACACCTTTGCTTTTGTCACCTATGATCTGATCTTCAGAGTGGTTCAGTCTTACATACCTTGGAACTTTGGGAGTTTCTTGCACTTTTGCTTCTTGATCATGCTCATTTAGACCTGTCTCTTCTTCCTGATTTACCAGATCAGTCTGAATCTGACTTTCAAGAGAGGATGGAGCTCCTTGAACCATAACATCATTCCGATCATCTTCATCATACTCATAAAATCTTGAGGGCTTCTCAATACCTTCATCAACCTTCACATTTGTACTCTCTATCATCTTTCTCAGTCTCTTATTGTAATACCGGTATGCTTTGCTTTGAGTGGAGTAAGCCAAGAAAATTCCTTCATCACTTCTAGCATCAAACTTTCTTAGATCTTCATCTCTTTTAATGTAACACTTGCTACCAAATACTCTAAAATATCTCACAGTAGGAGTGATGCCAAACCAAAGTTCATAAGGAGTCTTACCGGTATTGCTTCTGATTTGAACTCGATTGAGAGTGTAGACTACAGTGTTGACAGCTTCTTTCCAAAACATCTGGGGAACATTTGCTTCCATCATCATTGTCCTGGATGCTTCTTGGATGGTCCGGTTCTTTCTCTCAACTACTCCATTCTGCTGTGGAGTCCTAGGAGCAGATAACTATCTCTTTATACCATGCTTATCACAAAAATCTATGAATTCACCAGATGTGAATTCACGACCTCTATCAGACCTCAGACATTTCAGTTTTAATTCAGTTTGATTCTCAACCATAGCCTTGAAGATTTTGAACTTCTCAAACACTTCTAATTTCTCTTTTAGAAAGGTGACCCACATCATCCGGGAATGGTCATCAATCAATAACATGAAGTATCTATCACCTTGCATACTCTTGATTCTTGTCGGACCACATAGATCAGTATGAACTAACTCCAATAATCTGGTAGAGGACTAATCCTTGCTTTTGAATGAGACTCTACTCTATTTACCTAGCTAACATTCTTTGCACAAACTATTTGTAGGTTTTACCAACTTTGGAAGATCTCTTATAGCCTAAGTATTGCTTATCTTGATGATGTTATCAAAATTTACATGACACATCCTTCTATGCCATAACCAACTTTGATCAACTTGAACAAACATACAACTTTTATTAGTACCAACTAGATGGAAGATATTACCTTTTGTTTGAGTACCGGATGCAATCTCAGTTTCAGAGCTTTCAAAGATCCTACATCTTCCATTCTTGAACCAGAGATCATAGCCTTTGTCCACCAACTGACCAACACTAAGAAGATTGTGCTTCAATCCTTCAACATACAGTACATTACTGGTTTTGTTCTTTCCATCAAAAGAGATAGTTCCCCTACCTCTGATTCTACCAGTAGAATTGTCACCAAACTTTACCATTCCTCCTTCATACCTTTCCAAATCTAAGAACTTGTTCTTGTCACCTGTCATATGGTGAGAGCATCCACTGTCAATAACCCAGTCATCCTTTTCTTCAACTTGGGCAGTCAAAGCTCTTTCTATAACCTTATGATTGATAGATTCAGGGGATATTGGATCTTCTTCCTTGATGGCAATGAACACCCATTCATTTCCAGATTTGTCTCCTATCTTTGATTCATCATCTATTACTCCTTCATTATCAGCTTCTTCATGAACATAATAACAATTCTTTTGGAACATTTGTCTGTTAGAATTTGATCTTGTGGATCTTTCCGAACATCTTGAGGCAAAGTGACCAATCTTATTGCAGTTGAAGCACTTAAAGGGTAATTTTCCTTCATACTTACCAGGTCCTCTTGGCAGTCTTTTTACAATGAGGGCTTCAAGTTGAGTTGTTTCTGCTTCTTATTCTTCCATGTCTTTTCTTGCTTGATCATACCATGATAGCTTTCTTGAAGAGTTTTCTCCTAGATCAAATCTTTGTTTGCCTTTCACATAGGCACTAGCTTTGAATGTAGATTCAGTCTTGGGGGGATCATCTCCAAACTCAGTCATTTCAAATGCAGCCAGTTTGCCAGCCAATTGGTCTCTTGTGATAGTTGTATGGGCTTTGAATTCATCAATGGCAGCAACCTTGATTTTGTAGGCAGCAGGAAGGGATCTGAGAATTTTGCAAATAATCTTATTTTCATCAAAAACTCCACAAGCATTCCCAATTCCACACACCAGCTCATTTACTCTTGGCATAAAGGTAGTGATATTTTCATCATCTCTCATCTTCAATCTTTCAAATTTCCATTTGAGACTCTGCAACCTTGCACTCTTAACATACTCATCTCCTTCATGCAGAAGTTCTAGTTTAATCTAGATCTCATAAGTAGTTGGTAGGTCAATAACATTTGAGAACTCTAAGTCATTTAATGCACTTAGAAGAGCCTCTTTAGTCTGTAGATTATTTTCAGCACCTGTGATTTCATTTAGAGTTGTCGGACCACCCTATGGAGGTGTATATGCTTTTGTGACCATGGACAAGTACGCCTTTCGCATACACTCCAAGTGACATTTCATGCAGCCTTTCCAAAGAGTGAAGTTGGTTCCATCAAACTTCAGACTATCCTTCTTGTATGACGACATCTTGGATCTCCTCAAGCGGTTAAGCTCCTTTTAGAGGAACTTGGATCTGATACTAATTGTTAGATATAGGGCATACAACTGAGAGGGGGGGTGAATCAGTTGTACAAAAACTTGCTTTTACTTCAAACACTTGATTCTTCTTTGTTCTTTAATAGCATATCAATTAACCATTTATGAAAGTATAAAGCATAAACACCAGAGTAGATAAACATCAACACATTAGACACCAAGATTTTGACATGGAAAACCTAGTCAAGGGAAAAACCACGGGGTGATTAACCCAAGGATTATTCTCTGTTAGAAGAATAAGAAAAATAGATGGCACATGCCAATTAGGGCTCACTACCTAAGTACACTGCTCACAAGGAGGCACACTGCCTACAAGAGACACACTGTCTACAAGATAACAAGTATTACAAAATTGAACTGGAGATTGACATCTTTACCATGCCTGGATCAGTTCCATTTAAGTCTAAAAACTCCTACTCTACCTTTCACACTTCTCTTCGCTATATGACTCTCATCATTGCAAGAGACACTTCAAAATGAATTCACAATCCCTTATTTATACAAGGCATCGACTTAGGAACAATAATCTAAGTCGGCAAACATCTACAAGATCATTCACAAGACGTGTAATACATCCGGTCGGCCTATCTCAGGAAGAACACCAATATCCGTGGTTATTCTTCAAATGCAAACTCTAACTTCAATGCAGACCACCAAAAAGAATTGTACACTATCCAAAGATCACCAAAACCTTTCCTGAGTCATCAAGAACATCTGCACTTTATCAACTTACTGGAATTCTTCTGTTCTTCATCCGAAACTTCAAGAACATAGTCTGTCCTCACTGTCATAATGAAAAAGGTTCTTTTGGACCTCCAAATCATTCACAAATCTAGTTGTCACTTCACACTGACTTCTTCAACATTCCTTCCAATCCGTAGAATGAGATAATGTACTTCTGGATCTCACCAGACCAATCTGTGACACTTTGTCTCCACTAAACACCTGCCGGAACTAGTTCTACACAAACAGTCATAGCTTCTTCAGATCTTTATACGGACCTCTGAAATCTTAACTGGAGCATCTCAAGATTCATATCTACAAACCCTTTAAACCACATCCTCTAATCCTCAACCTATTGAGTACTTTTGCCTTCTTCTCATCACTGTTCTTCACTATTCCTGATGGAGACTAATTTCCTCAATAACCTCAACACACAGCTCATCCAATCATTCTTATCAATGCAATATGAGTATGTTGACATCAATGACAACACTGGTTAACCTCATACTTGCAACACTTGAGACATTAGAAAATTTTGAAACTCCTGGCAAAGATGACATTTGGCAGGTTCCGCGTCATTTTAAAACTTTAAGCTTCTCATCAAAAAGGGTCATAAAATTAACTACTCCTCTTCCGCATCCACCATGTGGCATTCTCCGCAGGCTTGAAATTTTAAGTCACTGTGGCCCACCATCTTTCATTAAATGATAACATGATGCGGAAAGCAACATGCGGTGACCTCCGCATCACTTAAAAGGGAGACACGGTGCACTCCACACAAAACTTGAGACTTTAGGGGTTACCTCCACTTATGACACGTGGCAACCTCCACAGCAAAACTAAAACTTGAAATACTGAAACAATTTACTATGTGGCATGCTCTGCACAAAAGTTATAATTAGAAACAAATACCATGGCTTTAACTGAGGCTCGACACTTGGCGGCTTCCACATTAGGCATAAGAAAGCAGCACAACAAGATTTGAAACATGCACAGAGACAAAAAGAAACCCACGGAGCTGCGACTGAAATGAAATGTAGAGTATTTGACACTCTATAGTATGCATGGGGGTAAGTGCAAGAAGATGTGGGGCCAAAAAGTGGCCAAATTAATTTTTAAAAAATTAAGTCATAACGCGAGCATGTTATAACGTGCTCGTGTTATGACTTACTACAAATAAAAAAAAGTAGTCCAATTTCATTTCTTGTTGTTTTCTCCTCTGCTCGCGACTTCCAAACCCTCAAAAACACGCTCACATTTTGCAAAACACCAATCAACACAAAAAGGTTATCAATTTGTCACCAAAATGCCTCTACGACGTCAAGCACGCCAAAGGGGTGAGTTATCTTTGTTTTTTTGTTTGAATTTGTTTCTAAATAGGTAGGTTTTTGTTGATTTTTGATATATATTTTGTTATTTGTCAGGAAATGTTAATGCACCTCCTTCTCCTCCTCCTCCTCCTCCTCAAAATCCACAAAATCCTGAGGAGGAAATACCTGCAAAACAACAACCTCCTCCATTTATTCCTTAACATGCCCCTGGAACACAAGATAATATAATGAGGCAAATTAAAAACAACAAAAAGGAAATTGAAGATATAATTGCAAGGTTGAAAGATCCTTCCACTTCAACCTTGCATAGGTCCACGCTTGCCGAATCTCTTGAGTCTATATTATCAAATGTAGATTCAATTAGCAAGCAAATAACTAGTTGGATGGACAAAAAGAGAGTTTAGAGATTACTATGTAGACAAGTTGTCATACCAAGATGTCAAAAAATTACAAATTACAAAATTAGACTTGTGTTCAATTTTTACAAACCCACAAACAAATCAAGCTCCACCCATTACATGCAAGAGGTTCCCTATCCATTGGTGCAACAACCAAGTGATAAGGGACAATTTCAGGCAAAGGTGGTGGATGGTTTTTGACCATCCTCCATGCAATAATAATGAGGTCCCACAATACTTTTTGAGGAAACTCTACTGTGAGTTTGTCCTCAATAAAGTGCCAAACTATTTTGATATGCGGGACTTCCAGATTAGAGGTGGGGGGTCAGCACAAGATAGACCAGGGGCACGTCTTGACCCACAGCGAGTAGTGAGATGAGTAATCAGCAGACCAGCCCACAAGCATGTTTTTATCCCTTCCATTGTGAAGGAGAGTGTTGAGGTCGATACACTTTAGTCGATTAGTGCCTTGACCCAGAGCATCATAGAGCATGCCGGTCCTGCAACACAGAGTGGGTTGGGAGATAGTGTGAGGAGTAGGGTCCCACCGCATACTTGCCAGGCTTGCGGGTCATCCTGTGGTTATGACCCCATGTACAGTCAGGACGCAGGTGCATAGGCTACATCTGCAGCTGAGCAGATGGTGATGACAGATACCCTCCTGAGTGAGACATTCGGCCGTGATACTCAGGTAAATATTAGCAAGTTTATTGAATTTAATTTATTAAATTTCATTTTTGAAATACAAGATTAACTAATTTAAATTGATGATTTGAATGAAATTTCAGGGTCATAGCATCGATGCAGTTTTCAATGGTTCTCCACCTGCATTTTTCACTAGATCATCTACTGTCGAGGTATGTAACTAGTAAACAATTATAAATATTACATGTGAATAGCATCGTTATATGAATGGTATTCTAATTTCTAATTTTGGATGTTGAATAGGTTAATACTGTAGATTTCATGGCAACACCTATCAGCGGTGGTGGACTTCAAAGCTTTACGGAGGTAATAAAATAAATAGTTTAATGAATGAATTGTACTTACTAAATTTTTGTATGTGATTTGTGTGCTTTGTTGTGTGTACTTCCATGTTTAGATGAACGTATGTGTATGTTAGGAGCCATGATTTGCATCACTATTATAGTTTTCATAATTGAATAATGTTGTTTTATTTCCAGATGATGTAGGCTGTGGAGACACCTCCCCATTTTCATAGGGCAATGGAGCAAGGTGTGGCCTCTGCGATTCATAGCTCCATGGCATTGACAGGGGTATGAGGCAGATTAGTAAATTTCAATTTACATTCATTGTTATAGTTGTCTATTTTTGAAAAATCAAAAGATTATTGATTTGAAGTTTAATTTCTATCTAGATGGTTTCTATAGGACATGACATCACCAGGGCCTATTCCTGCTACTAAGGCAAGCGAGGAGACAGATTATATGTTAGCAGTAAGTGATTATTTTGTTAAATGTTTCATTTTTTATAACATGTAATTTCTATATATTAATGTCTATACTTTTTATTGTAACAGGTAAAGATGCACGAAGACTTAAATAGGAGGAGTAGCCCTCTGGTTCGTAGTAGACCACCCACATGTGCGTCTCCATGCCCTAGAAGATCAAAGGCTGCTCATGATTTATTCTCTTCACCAGCCAGAGGGGAATGACTTTTTATTGTGTTCCTTTGTTGTATGCCTATATGGCATTTGTGGACATATATTTTGTATTGTACATAGTTGACATTGTATGCCTATATAGCATTCTTGTAAGCCTATATGGCTATTTTGTATATATGTTATACTTATATCGACAGATATTGATGTATGCCTATATGGATATTTGGTTAATACAAATCTTTTTTATTGATGGCATCCATACTTGCATTATAAATCCACGTTTGAATGGATATTTGTAGATGGCTACTTCAAATATTTAAAGTCCGATTGTATTACATAGGATGTTTACATTTTGTTTGATAGGCTTGAAAGGCCATGGATTAAATGATGGTGTTTGATGGAAAAGTATGGTACTAGAAGAATCTAGTTCATTCTTAATAGGCTTGTGATTGACAATATCTTTGCATGATTGCACTTGATCTTGGATCATGGGCATGTTGTTAGGATTTTGATTGCATTGTGGTGTTTGATGGATAGACATGGTACTATGTGACTTTTGGATAGGCTTGGGAGAGGTACACTAATTGAATTTGTGATTTCTAGTTTGAGATTTTTCCTCCACTAGAAGTCCTTGGAGGAAATCTAAAAAGGATGATTTGGATGTAGTGGGTTTGGATTGATGGGATAAGTTGGAATGTAAGGATTATGAGATGGAGGATTTGAATAGGATACATAGGATAAACAGTTCTCACATGCGGTTGGGATTGGAGATATGAATTGAATATGAGGACCTTGGTCTAAAGTGGTTCTTCCCTTACCAAAGGTACCATAAGGATGACCATTAGATGTGTATTTAGGATTGGCATGATAGCTAGTGCTAGTCATTTCTTGTTTGAAATATTCTTGCATGTTCATGAGTGGGAGATGAAGGTTTATGGAAAGTTTGCATGTAATGATCTCATAGTTAATGCTATTGTCATCTTGATATCATCTTGATCTACAAGACTATCATCATCATCATTGTCAAACATATTTTTTGATTGATTTGGATAAAAGATCTCATTTAAAGGATGCATGGTTTGAGGACCTATTTTGATTGTGATTTTGGGTTTTGCATGAGCCTCGCACAAGGTAATAGGCATAGGGTTTTTATCTTGCATAATGATTTTTTCAAACCAAGGGTCTATGATGGAAATGATTAAGGATGATAGAATGTTTGGATTTTGGACATTGAGATGTTTATGGTTGTAAATGTTTATTGTTTGGACTCAAATTTTGTTAAATGGTTGTTTGAAAGAGGACACATCAAACACAACAATAAGATTGGTTTAAGTATGGATGCAAATGATGTTTACTAGTTTATTAAATAAAGACACATCAGGTACATTAATTGCCTATTCTATTGAAGTGGGTGTATCAATCTCCATGGGCTCAGTAATATTCTGGTTTGAGGACATGGTTGATACATGGTGAGACTAGGAGTCTTGTTTCAGTGGGATTTGAGCATAGGTATAGCAATGATGATAATTATGGTGTCATGGATATGTAGGTACATTTGAGCATTGGCAAGACTTGACCATGTTTGTAGTTGATAGGTATGGGTTATGATGTTTGATTCATGATTACAGGTGGTGTTGTGGTTTACTTTTAGCACATTGTTCTTATCTCTTAGATGCTTGATTAGTTCCTTGACTATGGTTACTCATTTGTAAACTTTTTTGGAAAGTTGAATCTATGATTGATTTGGTGAAGTCTATAAGTTATATTATTTGATATCTCAGTTTGGAAGTTACTAATGTGATGATGATTTTGCATGTTTTCAATGGTTGGGATCTACAAGTTATGCATTTTTTTAGGATGCACACCTCATTGATTGTAGTGGGATGACTTGAATGCATATTGCCTATATCCACGGGATTGATGCAGTGTTGATGTAGACTTTGTTATTTTTCCTTGTCTATGCTCATTTGCACATTGGTATGTTGCATTGGGATGAGAGGATGGATGATGAGAATGATTGGATAGTTGGTTATTGGGACTTGTAGCATGTTTATCATGATGTCATGGATATCTTAGTTGCATAGTTTAGTGTGAGCTTTTGATAGTAATGATGGTTTATCCTCTTAGATTGGAGATCTCAGTTCTACTTTGGAGTTATTAGTATTATAGTTGAGTGTGTGTGGACCATGGTGATCTTCATTTAGGAGATGGTTATCACAATGCCATGTGTAGTTCATATCATGGTTCAGTGGGAGCTTTGATAGTGATGTATATTCGTCACCTAGGGATGGATGATCTTATATAGTGGTTGGGTGTAATGGACAAACTCTTGGATTATGATTATTATTTGTAGTGAGATTGCTTTGACATCTTGGCTACTATTTTTAGGAGATGGTTATCTTCATGTGGTTGTAGATGTTGATCCTTGGTTTAGAGGTGTTTGGTAGTGTGTCTTGGTGGACTCTTGATTCTAGATTAGAGTATTAGCATGATACAAGTTCTCTTGAGACTAGGATGTCTTTATTCGTGCATGTGATCTTCTAGGAGGAGATGTTAGATCATGATGTCATGTTTGGATACCTAATTTTGTAGTTGGAGTTTTGACAGTGGTCTTGTTGGTTCTCTTGGTATTGAGTACATTGGTCATGTGCTTGGGAGCTTCATGATAATGTGGTGTTTCATTTGGAGCTTAACATGGATTGATTGGTTGTAGGTTCTCATACATACTTCGAGACTTGCGTGAGGCTAGAATTCTCTTGGGATTAGAGACACTTGTTGAGATGGTTACCCTTTAGAGGTTTTAGCAGGAAGACCAAGGAGACTTTCACTTGGATATGGGCGTGAGTTAATTATGGACCTAGAGAAGATTCTTATTGGAGAGAGTCATTGTGGCTTGGTGTATCTTCGAGGAGCATTCTCATTCCCCACTCTTGGTCTACTCGGCAGACTATCATCTAAGAGGTATTTCCCATCCTTTAGATGAATTTTTTTAATGCTTTATCTTCTCATGGTTATGGATCTTGAGCTATGGTTATTGGTTCTAGAGGGTTCATTCAAGGGGTGTCTCTAAACATGCTTTTTCTCAGGTGCTAAATTGGAGTTGTCTAGATGCACAAGTGCGCCTCCCTCAATGAAGTTCATTTTGTTAACTTAATTCATCCTAGTGACTCAAGGGGTTGTTATATTCTTTAGGCGCAATCTTTCATAGACTAAAACATTCACTCCATGTTAAGGCGCTCAAAGGAGGATCTGGAGATGGAAAATGGTGCCTTAACTCACTTATGTAAATTTTGGACTTTTAGGCAATTGCAAGATGTCTTAAAGGGCTCAATTCTTCAAGGCACCCATTTTGTTCACCACTTGTAGCATCACTTGTTCAAGGTGCATGTTTGAGATTCTCTGGCGTGATGTGTGATTTGGTCACAATAGGTGCCTAGAGTGAATAGGCTTTCATCCTGACTTAATACACTGCCTCCTTCTGACAATTTTTGGGGCAGCAGAAAACCTTTCACCACAGGCAAATGTCTCAGAGATATAAAATCTGAGAGAGGTTATTGTAGAGGCACTTTACGTGATCGCGTTGCCTCAGATGGAATGTTTTTAAGTGACACAGTTTTTGAGTAACATCTCGTCAAAGATTGCTGCCTTTTTGCACTTTAGACTCTTCAGGGATATCGTCAGTATAATGTAGCTCAGACTGTTTCGACATATTTGCATGAAAAACAGGACCATGCCTAGTGTAAATGTACCCATTCAGATGTGTTGGAATAGTCAGTTTGGTCGCATCAGGAGCAGGACAAAAGTTACACCCCTTTGCAACTTTACACTGCCTCCTTTTGACAATTTTTGAGGCAGCAGAAAACCTTTCACCACAGGCAAATGCCTCAGAGATATAAAAACTAAGAGAGGTTATTGTAGAGGCACTCTACGTGATCATGTTGTCTTAGACAGAATGTTTCTAAGTGACATGGTTTTCGAGTAACATCTCATCAAAGATTGCTGCCTTTTTGCACTTTGGACTCTTCAGGGATATCGTCAGTACAATGTAGCTCAGATTGTTTCGACATGTTTGGGTGAAAAACAGGACCATGCCTAGCATAAATGTACCCATTCAGACACGTTGGAATAGTCAATTTGGTTGCAACAGGAGTAGGACTAAAGTTACACCCCTTTGCAACTTTACACTGCCTCCTTCTGATAATTTTTGGGGCAGCAGAAAACCTTTCACCACGAGCAAATGCCTCAGAGATATAAAAAATTGAGAGAGATTATTGTAGAGGCACTTTACATGATCACATTGCCTCAGACAGAATGTTTCTAAGTGACACAATTTTTGAGTAACATCTCATCAAAGATTGCTGCCTTTTTGCACTTTAGACTCTTCAGGGATATCATCGGTACAATGTAGCTCAGACTGTTTCGACATGTTTGGGTGAAAAATAGGACCATGCCTAGTGTAAATGTACCCATTTGGATGAATGGTTAGTTTGGTTACATCAGGAGCAGGATGAAAGTTACACCCCTTTGCAACTTTACACTGCCTCCTTCTGACGATTTTTGGGGCTGTAGAAAACCTTTCACCACGGGCAAATGCCTCAAAGATAGAAAAAACCGAGAGAGGTTATTGTAGAGGCACTTTACATGATCACATTGCCTTAGACAGAATGTTTCTAAGTGATTCAGTTTTTGAGTAACATCTTGTCAAAGATTGCTGCCTTTTTGCACTTTGGACTCTTCAGGGATATCGTCGGTACAATGTAGCTCAGACTGTTTCGACATGTTTGGGTGAAAAATAGGACCATGCCTAGCGTAAATGTACCCATTTAGACGTGTTGGAATAGTCAGTTTGGTTGCATCAGGAGCAGGACAAAAGTTACACCCCTTTGCAACTTTACACTGCTTCCTTCTGACGATTTTTGGGGCAGCAGAAAACCTTTCACCATGAGCAAATGCCTCAGAGATATAAAAAATTGAGAGAGGTTATTGTAGAGGCACTTTATGTGATTGCGTTGCCTTAAATGGAATGTTTCTAAGTGACACGGTTTTTGAGTAACATTTCGTCAAAGATTGCTGCCTTTTTGCACTTTGGACTCTTCAAGGATATCATCGGTACAATGTAGCTCAGATTGTTTCGACATGTTTGGGTGAAAAACATGACCATGCCTAGTGTAAATGTACCCATCCAGACATGTTGAAATAGTCAGTTTGGTCACATCACGAGCAGGATACCAAAAATGCAAAAGTTGCTTTGTGCAACTTGACAACATTGACACTTTTTTGCAACATGACTCAAAGACTCAAACTGACCCCAAATGACTCAAAGTGACTTAAAATCACCTTAATTTTGGTGCCCAATGTACATTATAGAGGTCAAGGTGCTCCTTATCATTCAAACATCTTAGATGAGCACATAGGAAAGGAAAAAGCTCTAAGTTTCATCATCATGAGCGCCTAATATCAAGAGACTTTAATGGCTCAAACCTTAGCATGGAGTCCTAAGGTGCATTTCATGTCTCCTTTCATCTAGTTTGGTGCCCTTATGTAGATTTTTTAACTTGATTTGGTTCCCTATATGTGAAGGAAGATCTAAAGGCATGAAATTGGATGTCATATTGTAAGAGTTTAGATCATCAAAATTGAAAGAAATAAGTCTCTTAAGCTTGGGCACGCTTGGTCTTCTTTTCATTCATTATGAGCACCTTGGGAGAATGGTATATAGGTCATCATCATGATTGGGTGCCCTAGATCCAAAGTGTTGGAGAGATCATCAAATGGTGTCTAGAGGAAGTAGGGTGAGTTATGAGTTTGGTCACATCAGGAGCAGGACACCAAAAATGCATAACATGATGATGTAAAAATATGTACATATGTGTAAAAATGCAGGAGGAAATAAAAAAAAGACAAACCTTACAAATTAATGTGCATACTTACAACTCAATGTAACATAACTTTACAAAATCAATGTGAATACTTACAAATTAATCCAATGAACCATCCAGGTCTGCTCTACTCTTTATTGTGTCAAGTTGCTTCATGGTCAGACTCACGCACCTTCCATAATATTTTGTTCAAAGGTCTACCCTGATACTTTATCAAATAAACATTGGATGCCACGACAAGGTTCGAGTAATGAAGAATCTTCCGATGCGTGTCAAAGTCTTGAAATAGCCAAATATTAACACTCTTATGTGGGTACCTTCTAAGCCATGTTCTAGTAATAACCACTGATCCTGTAGGGTATTCTATGTTTTCTCCATCTGTAACAGGGGCCTCCAATTTCTTTTTGGCCTCAACATAATGACATAAGTAATAATCTGTTCCCTCTTCATTATCTTCATCTGCAATAACTACATATACGTGCCCTACATTGATATGTGTAGTAAATTAGATGGAATTAGTCAACATTACAAAAACACTACAAAGTAAGATGACATTACTTGGTTGAACTAGATTAAATTAGATGCATATACGTGCCCTATATTACCTAATTGAACTAAATCTGATATGTGGTCAAAGTCAACTAACGATTCCATCTGTGTTAGTTCCAGTGTCGTCGGGGGTCGATACGTGTCAAGTGGGCTAAGATAACTTAACTGCCATTCGTCAACCCACTCCTTTGACTCGCACTCATCCCAGACTTGATTTGTATAGGAAGAACAAAAGCATGACATCTTTCGTGTATGGATACTCCATGAACCTACAATTGAGCTTCTGAAAGAGTGCATCTCATTTGATCTTGTCAGTGTACAACAGTCCTCATATGGTGCAATGTTAGTATCATCTATCAACCAAAAAAATCTACGAACTAAAGACTTATCTTCATTACCTGGACCCATGGAAGTATTACACCACTCGATAATTGATTTTGCATCTGTCAACTTTGCATTGTCTTTATACTTTAACTCTTCTCGTGCTATGGCTCTTTTGATACATGCTCTTGCACCATCATGTTCCCCCTTTCCATGCCCGGCCTCACAAAAGTTCCACATATGTTGAATACTTGTAAAATTATGCCTCCTACTCAGCCAATAGAAATCCTGTGAGTTTTTGAATTGTGATGCACAGTTATCCGACCATATGATATGCTGACTGAACGATATGCCCCTTCTAGCCAAATCATTGTAGAACACCTGAAAGCAACCTTGCACAAACTCCGTAGAATGCGTGTGATCATCACTAATATAGAAATTATACTCCCTTATGATCTTTCTGTCATCCTCTGTACTATCATTCGCATGAATGAATGTGATGTGCACAAATATAGAAACCTGTGTGGAGTTGTAATATTGTGATTACACCTCATGCTGTGGCTATAGACTGTAGTTCTCTGCAAAGTCGATGACTGAAACAATGCTACCAACTAGAAATGTGTCCTTGCATAACTTGAATTGCAAGTCCAACCATCGAGCTCTATGGGCATGTCTTGCATACTCATACACTATGCTGTCACGAAATATAGGCATAAACTGATACACTAGAATCTTTTCAATAACTAATTCACACCTCTTTTCTTCTTTACCATCTTTTGTATTGTATGCCACTGTTTTATACTTGCCAAACTCTACTAGTTCATTTCCAACTGCATGTGTTATTTCCATATGTTCACATATTGGCAAATGTTGCAAGCCACTGCAATGATGACATGTGCCATCCAAGGATAATTTCCTGTAGAATATTTGACCTTCCTCTCTTTCACATAAAATTCTTGATATGAAGTCTCTTGAAGATGTTGGTGGGGCACATATGGCACAACCCTGCAAATCATTGTTAGTATGCATATCTAAACATATAGACCTATAAGCATCAAAATGGTTAGAAAATTTAATATGTAATCTACAACAACAAGTAGTGCGTGTGTGATTTATCTTAACATAGAAAGGTTTTAGCAATTCAAAATATCTTTGACAAATTTTAATTTGAGGATACTTCTCTAGAAATTTACCATAAAACTATGTTTGAGTCTCATCCAAAAAATGCTTTGGATGTGGCTCGCAGTTCTAACTACCGATTCTCCTTCTTACCACATCCCTTTGATTCGGAGATACCCTTGTGTAATTCTTCCAAAAGTCTTCAATTAGTGATCTCAATGCTTCAACAATTGGTTTATCTTTTCGTGATAGTCTCCCCGAGAATGCCCATAATTCATTGGCATTAGTGTCCTCAATTCTTTGGCGTCTCCCAATGGCTCTTGTCAAAAGTTTTCCTATTAATTCTCAATTCTTGACTTGTCTTTCTAATGAGACGAGCTTTCCTCATTTGACTACTTACTATAGTCGATGTAATCACACGCCGTGTTGCATTACTATCTTTTGTGCGTGAGGTGTTACCCACACTCTCATATGCACTCATTAGATTCTTGACAATAGATTTTTCACTTGAAGCCTCTAATGTTCTCAACCCAAGAATCTTCATGATAGACCTATACTTTATACTTCGCATCATTTCAACGAATAGTTGACATCTTGTAGTCTCATTTAACTTTTCAAAGAACAATATCCAAATCTTATTAGCATATCTTCTACAAGTGTGTTTTGGAATCTTACCTTCCATTGGCTGCAAAATATTCTCATCAATATCAATCAAATACTTTGGCTTTCTATGCAAAATTCTAGGTGGTGTCAAGTTAGGTAAATTCATCTCAACATTAGGAATTTCATCAATATTTAAATGAGATGGGTTAGATGGCATACCTTCGATCGAAGATGGAATAGATGACATACCTTGAGGTTGAGGTACGAATGATGGCGTACCTCCTTCATCACATGTGAGTGATGATGTACTCTCAACTTGAGATGTGGTAGATGGTGTCCCTACATGTTGACTTGCGGTAAAGGACGTGTCTCCAACTATGGTATTCAAATCTCTCGTACCATGAAGTTTTTGCATTCGTTCCCTTTTTACCGCCAATACCATATCTCTTTGTGATGGTTGTGGTTCCTCTTCAATTGGTATGTATTCATTTATCGTGTCTAATTTCCTCTTCTCACGAAGTTCCCTCATAGCCACTGCTTTATTTGCATTCTTAGCTTCTATCTCTTCTTGTGTTGGTTTAATTCTTGATCATTTCCTCGGCATGACAGAGAATTTGTCTGTAGCATGATAAAGAGACCAATATTAGTTCCTAATAAATGAATACAAGATAATAGTGGGATTGTATTTTTTTTATGTTGTAAGGATTTATTCTTGTATAGTTTGACATCATGGTATGTTAAGGTTTGTTTATTACACATAATTATTAAAGAGCCCAAGTGTAGAAAATATACATGGCATCATGTGAGATTGTAGGCTGCTTTCTTGATTGGGAATGTGTCTATTTTAAACATGTATGATAAAGCATGATAAAGTAATTCAATCTGAAATAAAGAAAATGTAAAGAACATGCATGTAAAGACTTGACATACCTAAAAAATGAAGATTTGAATGGAGAGAGTACCCAATTATGTAGTTTTTTTATCTTCTTGCATCAAACTCCTCAACAATTTGAGTTTTTCACCACTTGCTTCCTTTTCAATGTTAAATTGAATAACACTCAAATATCATTACTAACAACAATACTATTAACCAATCTATAATGTTAAATTCCCAAAATTGAATCACAATTAACATTGCAACACTACAAAAATTGAAACTTGAATAGATATATATCAAACTTGGTGTGAAAACTATGTTATTTCCTCCTCAAGTTGGCAAAGCAGAAAAGGTGGTGGAAAGATCATGCAAAGGTGGTACAATGTGTCAAATGTGCTTGTGAACTTCCCAAGAGCATGAAAGCACTTCTTTTTTTTTCAGAGTACGCGCAGAATTAGTAAGAAAATACAGCATGTGGGCCTGGATCACGAGGGTAACCACTTTTTTACCATTTCAATAGAAATACAAAACGTGAGCGCGTTATAATGTGCTTGCATTTTGTCCTACTATAGATTCATCACATCCTTTGCATTGATCCCTAATCCCTCAACCCTTCACTCTAATCCCTCAACCCTAATCCATCATCCCTCAACTCTAATCCCTCATCCCTAAATCCTAAATGCTATCCCTAATCCTACACCCTCAATAGACTCGATACTATACCTTAAACTGTAATCCCTTATCCCTAAACCCTCCAACCCTATCCCTAATCCTTACACCCTCCACACTCTACTTTAACCCTAATCCCTTGAACCTCAACCCTATCCCTCAACCCTTAACCCTTAAAATTTAAACCCTATCCCTACACCCTCAACACTTGACACTATATTTTAAGCCTTAAACCCTCATCCCTAAAGCCTCAACACTCAATCCTATACCTTAAACCCTAACCCTTATCCCTATTCCTAAACCCTCAACAAACTCAATACTAAACCCTAAATGCTATACTAGACCCTCAACCTTCAACTCTCAACCCTCAACTCTCAACATTAAACCCTAATTCATCAACCCTAAACCTTAATCCCTCAAACCTAAACCCTATCCCTAAACCATCAACCCTCAACACTATACCTTAAACCCTAATCCCTATCCCTCAACCCTTAACACTTAAAATTTAAACCCTATCCCTACACCCTCAACACTTGACACTATATCTTAAGCCTTAAACCCTCATCCCTAAAGCCTCAACCCTCAATCCTTAAACCTTCAACCCTAAACCCTATCCCTAATCCCTCTACCCTCGACACTCTAACCCTAACCTTGACATTAAATGCTAATCCGTCAACCCTAAACCCTAATCCTAAACCCTCAACCCTCGACACTATACCTTAAACCCTAATCCCTTAGCCCTCAACCCTAAACATTATACCTAAACCCTAATCCCTCAACCCGCAACCCTAATCCGTCATCCCTCAACTCTAATCCCTCATCCCAGAACCCTAAATGCTATCCGTATTCCTAAACCCTCAACAGACTCGATTCTATACCTTAAACCCTAATCCCTTATCCCTAAACCCTCCAACCCTATCCCTAATCCTTATACCTTCCACACTCTACTTTAACCCTAATTCCTCGACCCTCAACCCTATCCCTAAACCCTTGACCCTCGAACCTCAACCCTCAACCCTCAACATAAAACCCTAATCCCTCAACCCTTAACTCTGATCCCTCGACCCTCAACCCTCAACGTCAAATTCTAATCCCTCAACCCTTCACTCTAATCCCTCAACCCTAAACCCTATCCCTAAACCCTCAACACGATACCTTAAACCCTAATCCCTCAACCCTAACCCTAAACCTTGTCCCTAAACCCTAATCCCTCAACCCTCAACCCTAATTTGTCATCCGTCATCCCTCAACTCTAATCCCTCATTCCTAAACCCTAAACACTATCCCTATTCCTAGACCATCAACAGGCTCGATACTATACCTTAAACCCTAATCCCTCTACCCTCGACACTCTTTTTTAACCCTAATCCCTTGACCATTAACCCTATCCCTCAACCTCAACCCTCAACCCTCAACCCTCAACCATCAACTCTCAACATTAAACCCTAATTCATCAACCCTAAACCCTAATCCCTCAAACCTAAACCCTATCCCTAAACCATCAACCCTCAACACTATACCTTAAACCCTAATCTGTCAAGCCTCAACCCAAAACCTTATCCCTAAACCCTAATCCCTCAACCCTCAACCCTAATCCCTCATCCCTCAACTCTAATCCCTCATCCCTAAACCCTAAATGCTATTCCTATTCCTAAACCCTCAACGGACTCAATACTATACCTTAAACTCTAATCCCTTATCCCTAAACCCTCCAACCCTATCCCTAATCCTTACACCCTCCACACTCTACTTTAACCCTAATCCCTTCAACCTCAACCCTATCCCTAAACCCTTGATCCTCAAACCTCAATCCTCAACCCTCAACGTCAAACCCTAATCCCTCAACCCTTAACTCTGATCCCTCATCTCTCAACCCTAACCCTAAACCCTAAACCCTAAACGTCAAATCCTAATCCCTCAACCCTTCACTCTAATCCCTCAACCATAAACCCTATCCCTAAACCCTCAACACTATACCTTAAACCCTAATCCCTCAGCCCTCAACACTAAACATTATCCTTAAACCCTAATCCCTCAACCCTCAACCCTAATCCGTCATCCCTCAACTCTAATCCCTCATCCCTAAACCCTAAATGCTATCCCTATTCCTAAACCCTTAATAGACTCGATACTATACCTTAAACCCTAATCCCTTATCCCTAAACCCTCAACACTATACCTTAAACCCTAATCCCTATCCCTCAACCCTTAACCCTTAAAATTTAAACCCTATCCCTACACCCTCGACACTTGACACTATATCTTAAGCCTTAAACCCTCATCCCTAAAGCCTCAACCCTCAATCCTTAAACTTTCAACCCTAAACCCTATCCCTAATCCATCTACCCTCGACACTCTAACACTAACCTTGACATTAAATGCTAATCCGTCAACCCTAAATCCTAATCCTAAACCCTCAACCCTCGACACTATACCTTAAACCCTAATCCCTCAACCCTCAACCCTCAACATCAAACCCTAATCCCTCAACCCTTAACTCTGATCGCTCGACCCTCAACCCTATCCCTAAACCCTCAACCCTAAACCCTCAACCCTCAACGTCAAATTCTAATCCCTCAACCCTTCACTCTAATCCCTCAACCCTGAACCCTATCCCTAAACCCTCAACACTATACCTTAAACTCTAATCCCTCAACCCTAACCCTAAACCTTGTCCCTAAACCCTAATCCCTCAACCCTCAACCCTAATTTGTCATCCGTCATCCCTCAACTCTAATCCCTCATTCCTAAACCCTAAATGCTATCCCTATTCCTAGACCCTCAACAGGCTTGATACTATACCTTAAACCCTAATCCCTCTACCCTCGACACTTTTATTTAAGCCTAATCCCTTGACCATTAACCCTATCCCTCAACCTCAACCCTCAACCCTCAACCCTTGACTCTCATCATTAAACCCTAATTCATCAACCCTAAACCCTAATCCTTCAAACCTAAACCCTATCCCTAAACCATCAACCCTCAACACTATACCTTAAACCCTAATCCCTCAACCCTCAACCCTAAACCTTATCCCCAAACCCTAATCCCTCAACCCTCAACCCTAATCCCTCATCCCTCAACTCTAATCCCTCATCCCTAAACCCTAAATCCTATCCCTATTCCCAAACACTCAACGGACTCGATACTATACCTTAAACTCTAATCCCTTATCCCTAAACCCTCCAACCCTATCCCTAATCCTTACACCCTCCACACTCTACTTTAACCCTAATCCCTTCAACCTCAACCCTATCCCTAAACCCTTGACCCTCGAACCTCAACCCTCAACCCTCGACGTTAAACCCTAATCCCTCAACCTTTAACTCTGATCCCTCATCTCTCAACCCTAACCCTAAACCCTCAACCCTCAACGTCAAATCCTAATCCCTCAACCCTAAACCCTATACCTAAACCCTCAACACTATACCTTAAACTCTAATCCCTTAGCCCTCAACCCTAAATCTTATCCCTAAACCCTAATCCCTCAACCCTCAACCATAATCCGTCATCCCTCAACTCTAATCCCTCATCGCTAAACCCTAAATGCTATCCCTATTCCTAAACCCTCAACAGACTTGATACTATACCTTAAACCCTAATCCCTTATCCCTAAACCCTCTAACCCTATCCCTAATCCTTATACCCTCCACACTCTACTTTAACCCTAATTCCTCGACCCTCAACCCTATCCCTAAACCCTTGACCCTCAAACCTCAACCCTCAACCCTCAACATCAAACCCTAATCCCTCAACCTTTAACTCTGATCCCTCGACCCTCAACCCTATCCCTAAACCCTCAACCCTCAACGTCAAATTCTAATCCCTCAACCCTTCACTCTAATCCCTCAACCCTAAACCCTATCCCTAAACCCTCAACACTATACCTTAAACCCTAATCCCTCAACCCTAACCCTAAACCTTGTCCCTAAACCCTAATTCCTCAACCCTCAACCCTAATCTATCATCTGTCATCCCATAACTCTAATCCCTCATTCCTAAACCCTAAATGCTATCCCTATTCATAGACCCTCAATAGGCTCGATACTATACCTTAAACCCTAATCCCTCTACCCTCGACACTCTTATTTAACCCTAATCCCTTGACCATTAATCCTATCCCTCAACCTCAACCCTCAACCCTCAACCCTCAACCGTCAACTCTCAACATTAAACCCTAATTCATCAACCCTAAACCCTAATCCTTCAAACCTAAACCCTATCCCTAAACCATCAACCCTCAACACTATACTTTAAACCCTAATCCCTCAACCCTTAACCCTAAACCTTATCCCTAAACCCTAATCCCTCAACCCTTAGCCCTAATCCTTCATCCCTCAAATCTAATCCCTCATCCCTAAACCCTAAATGCTATCCCTATTCCTAAACCCTCAACAGACTCGATACTATACCTTAAACTCTAATCCCTTATCCCTAAACCCTCCAACCCTATCCCTAATCCTTACACCCTCCACACTCTACTTTAACCCTAATCCCTTCAACCTCAACCCTATCCCTAAACCCTTGACCCCCAAACCTCAACCCTCAACCCTCGACGTCAAACCCTAATCCCTCAACCCTTAACTCTGATCCCTCATCTCTCAACCCTAACCTTAAACCCTAAACCCTAAACCCTCAACCCTCAACGTCAAATCCTAATCCCTCAACCCTTCACTCTAATCCCTCAACCCTAAACCCTATCCCTAAACCCTCAACACTATACCTTAAACCCTAATCCCTCAGCCCCCAACCCTAAACCTTATCCCTAAACCCTAATCCCTCAACCCTCAACCCTAATATGTCATCCCTCAACTCTAATCCCTCATCCCTAAACCCTAAATGCTATCCCTATTCCTAAACCCTCAACAGACTTGATACTATACCTTAAACCCTAATCCCTTATCCCTAAACCCTCCAACCCTATCCCTAATCGTTATACCCTCCACACTCTACTTTAACCCTAATTCCTCGACCCTCAACCCTATCCCTAAACCCTTGACCCTCGAACCTCAACCCTCAACCCTCAACGTCAAACCCTAATCCCTCAACCCTTAACTCTAATCCCTTGACCCTCAACATTATACCTTAAACCCTAATCCCTATCCCTCAACCCTTAACCCTTAAAACTTAAACCCTATCCCTACACCCTCAACACTTGACACTATATCTTAAGCCTTAAACCCTCATCCCTAAAGCCTCAACCCTTAATCCTTAAACCTTCAACCCTAAACCCTATCCCTAATCCCTCTACCCTCGACACTCTAACCCTAACCTCAATATTAAATACTAATCTGTTAACCCTAAACTCTAATCCTAGACCCTCAACCCTCAACACTATACCTTAAACCCTAATCCCTCAACCCTCAACCCTAAACCTTATCCCTAAACCCTAATACCTCAACCCTCAACCCTAATCCATCATCCCTCAACTCTAATCTCTCATCCCTAAACCCTAAATGCTATCCCTATTCCTAAACCCTCAATAGACTCGATACTATACCTTAAACCCTAATCCCTTATCCTTAAACCCTCCAACCCTATCCCTAATCCTTATACTCTCCACACTCTACTTTAATCCTAATTCCTCGACCCTCAACCCTATCGCTAAACCCTTGACCCTCGAACCTCAACCCTCAACCCTCAACCCTCAACGTCAAACCCTAATCCCTCAACCCTTAACTCTGATCCCTTGACCCTCAACCCTATTTGTAAACCCTAAACCCTCAACCCTAATCTATCATCCCTCATCCCTAAACCCTAACCGCTATCCCTATTCCTAGACCCTCAACGGGCTCGATACTATACCTTAAATGCTAATCCCTTATCCCTTAACCCTCATGATTAATAGCCTTGAACGTAAAAAAATTTGAGGGGAATATAACGCGAGCGCGTTATAACGCGCTCGCGTTATGTCAAACATGACAAACAACAGACTTGTGGGAAAGGAAAAATGCAAAGCAAAACATAACGTGAGCACGTTATAATGCGCTTGCATTATGTCTTGCTTTGGGAATCCCAAGCCTTGGGCTTGGGATTTGCTTTGGATTTCCAACCCAAAGGCTTGGAGTGCCTTATGAACAGTCACAAACGTGTTTTTCTATATTCTTCAAAATTTCACATAATTTGGTTCATGCTAACCCTCATATTTGCACGTGTTTCAAGGTCGAACAAATCAAACACATGGGTAATGTTAGGCTTTCTCTTAGCTATTTGACGATGTGATTTTTTTCACATTTTAACAATGTTAAGCCTTTCATCTTTAATTTCTTTTGTTTGTGTGTCCGTTTTTAGGCAAAAACCACTGTTTTGTCTTTTTTTCATTGTAAAATAACAATTCATTCAAATTTCAAAAAAATTACATATTTAGAAACTAGACTCCATTCTACAAATATTAAAAAAATAAAAAAATAATTTTCAATTAGTTTTCAAAATTTATAGGGGTAGCACGGCCAAAATTCTATTTTTTAGGATGTGTCCACTTTGAAAATTAGTAAAAAATCAAATATTCATCAAAAAATTATTAGAAAAATCGGGCATAAACTACATGCTATTAGCTAATTTCTCATTGAAGTGATTTTAAAAATACCAAAAAAATGTTGACCTTTGGAGGGAGCCACAAAACATGCTATGTTATGTTTTTTTGATAGAAACAACACCAATTTATGTGGCTCCCTCTTTTGAACCCCTTAATCTATGCCATTTTCAAAACAAAATAGTAGTTTAGAAAGTAGACTCGGAGCACTACGAACATTGTTTTGGTTGCGTCTCCAAATTTTGAGTGTAACTATGCTCAATTTCTCATCCAAGGCCAGTATTTTCTGATTTCAGAAAAAAAGTGGCCACTTAAGACCCCTTTTTGGCCCCCATCTTCCTGTACTTACCCATGGGTAAGAATGAAATTTATCAATTTGTTTGTCCAAATGGACATGAAAATAAGATTGGATGCACTAAGAATTATTCATTAGATGGCTATCCTAACAAGTCAATTGAAGGTACTTCTATTCCAAAGTGTATAAATTCTGATTTTTAGTCATGGAACACTGGAAGACACTAGGAATGATGATATATTGAACAATAATGATGAGGACAAGTTGGATGACAAGTTAGGCAAGCTAGATAGTCAAGTAGAAAGTGCAGATCAACAAAAAAAATGCCTATCAAATCATGAGTTTTAGGACTAATTTTGATGGTAAAGTGATTGATTTTTTTTTTTTCAGTTTGCTAATGAATCTAAGTGTGAAGTTAAGTGTTAAAAGCAGCTGGATCAATCTAATTTAATGCAAAAACAAGAAGATATCAGCCAATCTAGTGAATAAAATGTGTGGGCAGCGAAGAGGGAAGTTATTCCAATTGATTTTCAAGATGTACGATCTAATTTTCTAGAGATAAATGATCAATTTCATGATTGTACCAACCTATTGCATCATTATAATTAGTCTTATCAAACTTACACAAGTGTTTTACATGAGTTACAAGTTGATTCAAGTGAAGACAATCAAGGTAAAACATTGTTACAAGATGTAATCAATGAAAGAGATCAAGTTATGCAAGTGAAAGAAGGTCCAAAAGGTCTTATTGATGTTTTTCATGATGATGCATCTTTCCAATATCAACCAAAAGCTAAAATAGGAAATTTATTGCTTGTTTTAGATGGTGTTTCTTCATTACATTTGACTGATTTTAGTAGGGCAGATTCTAGTATATCATGTTTGATTTTTATAATCTTGCTTATGCTTCTAATGATGAAGATTATCACTTAATGAATGTTGAAAATCAAGTTAAGAATGATGACATCAATTTACCCTTTGAGATTGAAGGTCAAACAATCATGAAAAGTGAGAAAACATGAAATGTTCCATGTGTTAGAGCCTAAACAAGTGAAATCTTGCATTGATATGATTGATTTACCTAATTCTCTATATTGTAAAGGTTCACTAATTGATAGATTTGATATTGATTTTCACATACTTGATGCATAAGGGATGATCCGTTATGATTTGAAACCTTCTCAAGGTGAGAGAGCACTTGGTGGGATGCAACAAGATGGTGAGCTTGCATACTCAGTTGATGTCACTACAAACCAAGTTGTATCTTCTATTTTCTCACTGATTTATGATGATTATCATATTGATTATGGGGATGTGGGTAAGAAAACTTGTGTTTGGATTGATCATTGACATTATGAGTTGCCTCAATTGTTGATCATATGTGACTTGTATCTTCAATATGAGCCTAGTTTGCCTATTTCCTACATTTCAGAAAACAAGGATGATTTTTCTAGAATTAAAGGACCTTGACATGTACCTTGCTTCTCTTACATATATTGAGAAGTCAATCAAAAGACTGTAGATACCTGCTATCCTAAGCCCTTGTACATATTCTTAGTGAGTTTTAGTTGGTTAGGTATCTAGTTTATTTGGTTTTGCTTAGCGTTTGGTTGGTTAGTTGTTTGTTTTGATTCCTCTTGCTTGGTTCATTGGTTAGCACATCAAACTATATGAATGAATTCAAACCATTATTAATTATGGTAGTTCCAAATAAGTGTTTCATTTTTTGGGTCTTGTTTTTAGTAAATATTTATCTTGTTGATTTGCACTCTTATTTTAATTTATTGAGGTGCTCCCTTACTTGTTCCTTGATTGAATTATGTACTTCTTAGTACTCCTATCATATGGCTCACCTAGCTAGAGGATTCAAGTATCTTTATCGGGGCTATAGATGCATTGCTGGTAGTAGAACTATGCTTTGAGTGGAATTATAGAGACAACCTCATTAGGGATATAGACATTTGATTGGCAGTGAGGCATTGTCTAGGTAGTTCATGAGGTGAGAATTAGTGATGTAGCTTAATGTAAGGGAGCCTAGATGATCTTAGTTTCCAAGTAGTGGGAATGAATGCATTTGCACTTACTTAGATATTTGGAATATGGATGGTTATGTTAGCTTTTGATTTTGATTCCTTGATCATGTTGTCATGTTTATTTGGCATGATATGTAGGTGTATGCATAGATTCTAGGCTCTTGACTTGTGTATATCTTTGGAATTCTCAAGAGCATTCTCCTAGTAAAGTCACCTTTGTTGTACCCTACACACATGCCCCACTTTTTGCATGAGAAAAATGGGGACCCTCTCTTTTACTTGAGTCTTTTAATGAGTTTCCTAGCCTCTTTTAGGTGTTTCAGCTTGTTATGAGTGCTCTAAGTCTTGATTTAGTAGCTTGGTTTAATTTTATAAGTTCATGATCCATTGAATTAAGTTAGCATATTTTGATGATTTCTTGGGTCTTGGTTGTCTCACCTAGTTTTAGATGCATTTGGATGCTCCCAAAAGTCCTAGTTGGATTGTATGCTTTTGATACACTTGTTTCTTATCACATGTCTTATTAGAGTAAATTAGATGTTTATGAGTCTATTAGATTGGTTTTGGCATGTTTTGGGTTTGATGAGTCTTGATGAAATATGTTCTTCATTATTTCATTTGGTTTTTAGTTTGCATGGACTTGTGGTGAATGGTCTTGTCTCATTTTGTCATGCTCATAGTCATATTGACAAGTCCTTCATGGTTGAGTGATTGCTTTTTGAGGCCTTGTGGACTCTTGAAAAGGAAGGACCTTTTTTGTTTTAAAGGACAAGGTTGACTTTGATGATTCATTCCAATTTATTTATTACTTCATCTTCATATATAAAGTTAATAGTATAATCCTTCATATTTGTAGAGTCTTAGGAGGTGTTAAGATGACTAAATGTATGAATGCATTCATGTGGTATGCTTAGATCTTATCATATCATTATCATTGATTTTATGTTGATTAGAAGACCAAGGGCTTGATAAAGGTCATGATATACTAATAAATTGAAACTATTAGCTGGAGGTAAATAAAATAATCCATACAAGGGTGAAAAGAACACAATTCATACAAGGTTCTTAAACTACCTATTACTGTTAGTGAAACAACAATATAGACATGGTCATAAAAGCCATGAAACCTTGAGGAAAATCTTATAATTGGCTAAAGGAATTGAAGGAGAATAGTTTATAAGTATTCCAAATGAAAAATATAATCATTGTTTCACCTAAAATAGTCAAAAAGTAGTCCTAAAACTAAAATTTGACAAACTCAGAAACCTTGGAGCAGCCATGACAATTTTCATTTATGATTTTGTTTTGATCCATAAAATACATACAAAGGGAATTTACAAGATGATAGGAGGATTTAGAAGGTATTAAAGTTGGAAAGGTCAATAATATATATCAGGAAACCAAAGGAACCAAGAGGAAACTATTACCAAATTATGCTTGGCAGCCCAATTAGGTTGGGCTGTAGCAATTGTTTTCTAATGCTTTCAAGAAGCGAGTTCAAAGGAAGGGGTAACAAAAAATTTAAGTACATAAGGAATCCAGTCAATAGCTACTACCTTAATGGAGGACTAGTTAGTAAATCATGTTACCAAGATCATTTAACAGCCCAATTAGAGTTGTTACTTGATCCAGATAAAATGAATAAAGTACCCTAGCTAGGTAGGAGGTATTCAAAGGACAAAAGGTGGAATTGAGGCTAAATAGTTCTTTGCAGATCATGTTACAGATGTGTTTATCACAGTCCATTCATTGCAATTTGGTATAGTTTTAGAAAGGTATTTATAACTTTGCAAAAATTTTCATGATTATAAACACATATTTCATGCCATAATGTTCAGTTTGTGCTATGCAATTGATTTACAAAGATAAATTATACACGATTCATTGTATAAGATGAAATAACTATTATATTAAAAAATAAGTGTTATATGATCCCACACAAGCTGTGGGAGTAACTGTATCTGATAAGATGTACAATAACAAGTACAAAGCAAGAAAAGAAAGCATATAGAAACAAGGATGGGACTCATCATTGTCTGAGTGAATGATGAATCCTGGTGTTTGAGTCTGCATCAGCATACCCAACTTCCCTATTAACAGCTCTGAGAGAAGACATGCAAAGAAGAGAGAGAAATGATATTAGAGCTCTGGGTACTATCTCTGCTTCTATATATAACAATTCAAGTGTACTTGCCATTCTACAAATGATCAGAAAAATAAAACAAATAAATGAAGTATCAGATATAGAGGAATGAAGCAAGAAGGAGAACATCAGATCAAACTATCAAAAGAGAGGCTTTAGCCTCAATGTTTTAACTAACATGTTTGTTCAAATGTGCAGATATATGTGCATAAAGACCATTTGTCATGTTACTTCTTACAACAATCATAAATGGTAAAGGTACAGTTATGAAGAAGAAGTACATCATAGCATAAGGAGCAATGAATCCTTAGTGTGATAGCAACATAGTAAGAGCAGTCATGCCAAACTATAAGGAGTAGCAATCATCATTTGTATTGGGGAAGTAGTATAGTCAAGAGTAGAGATGAAGGATAGTAGGAAAGTAATTTTAAGAAAGTAATCTCAAAGGGATGCATAAAGTGACATAATAATAGTCCTATTCAGGATAGCAAGCACAAAGAGGAAGAGTACCATCATAGAATTTTCATAGAAAACAATAAGACAATTGTCTTATAGGAAGCAATCACCAATGAGAGAAGAAAGATAGTCTTGCACATTGGAGCAACTTTACTATTAGGAGAAAAATCATTTAGCATTCATGTTCATTGAGTAATCTACATAATTAGGTCTACAAGAGTGCCAAAAGACATAGAGAGCACCATTATGCATGAAGAAATAGTCCTATCAGGAGCTTCACAGACACCATTGTCAAGGATAGTCATCAATGAAAGTATAGAAATATGAAGCTATAGGAGCACATAAAATAGAGAGATAATGTGAAAAACAAATGATAGTCATATCCATCATGAAGTACAACCATATCAATAGAAGGAGCAACTTATAATGATGTGAGACAAATCATCATAGCTTTTGGATGGCTGTCCCAAATGAATATTGTTCGGTATCATCTAACCACTCATTCAAAACAAAATTTGGATAGTAAAATGAAGCAAATATTTGCCACTTTTGTTGTGAATGAGGTGTAAAATTTCTATTGAATGTTTAACCATGACAAAGCAGATATCCTGTAGCAATCAAGTGTAAAGAATGAGGAGATTATGGATGATCAAAGATGTAGTATGAAAGTTGCATGATCAGCATAAGAGTTTCAAGCCTAGTGAAGCACCTCTAATGAGGTCAAATAGGCACAAGAGATCTATACCAGCATTCCTTAATCTCATCAAAGGATTTTAGTAGATCAAGATAGTCAAAATCCATAATACTATCATTGTTAATGGTAGTGAGGGCTGTCAAAACGCTGATAAGAAAAATAGTCATCCAAAGTCAAAGGACCAAGACAAGTGTCATGTTTAAAGAAGCAGAGAGCAGCAAATATATGAAAGAAGTGATGAGCTCTACACAAAAGGCATAAACATGAGTCACCAGTGGTCTCAAATCTTTATGGAGTAGAGTATGTGCTGTGGATACCATTTCCAAACATCATACAATAAATCTTAAAGTATGTGTTAAAATCTAGAGTCACAAAAGACAACTACCAAAGATGCATATTGAATCTCGCATTCATAAAAGATAAACTATAGTGGAATGTTGTTATGGTGTCAAAGCATGATCATATATGAACCATCTCAGCATTCTTAAGGCATTAAATAGTCACAAATAAGACAAAAGGCTCATCCTAAGCAAATAGTGATAGTAGGACAAATATTTACCACTTTTGCTATAAATAAAATGAAAAGTTTTCTAGTAAAAGTGTTTGATCATTGCAAGGATGAATGAACAAAAGGTAGAGTGGCAGTCATTAGTAAAGAATCATAGGCATCTATTATATACCTCTAACACACTCACATCTTACCATATCTCTCTTGACAGAACAAACAAATGAGAAAGAGTAAGTCTTGTAGAAGAAGTCTTTTGCAATGACTTAGGTCTTGTAAGCATCATTAACTATCAAAGATGCAACTATCAAATGTTGAGGTAGTCATATGAGGATCTTTTAAATATCAAATACCAAGTAGGCATTTGGACTATCATAAAATAGGAGAAACATTACTGTACCCCATCATGAAGGAGAGCAGTCTTTTCTTCAGGTCAAAGAGAAAGGGTTTTAGTTAAGTATGTCTTGGATTGTCTAAACCTTTTTAAAGGTATGTTGAAAGAAGATGTCATCAAAATAGTGTTAAAGGTTATTAACAATAGAAAACTATTAGAAAAGGTGCAGTAAAACAATATTTGGACAGCCATATGTAAAAAAGCAGTCACATTTTTGCATAAAGGGTAAAAGGTAACTTTCTAGTTTTCACCACAAGATAATGAACAAGCACTGAAACCCTAGCCAATGTCCAAACTAAAGTAATATTTCCTTCAATGAATGAGTCATAAATAACACTATCATAGGCAAATGAAACCTTTTCTCATCATGCTACAGGAGCCATTTTGATAGGGCAGTAGCCATTGAATAGTTTTCTTCTATTTTCCAAAAGAACGAGCCTATTTTGTCAAATAAATGGAGTATGCTTACAGAGAGGCTAAGACCAGTTATACTAATGCATTGCAATCAAATAATGGCTGTCTTAGAAAAGAGAAATCACAATATCTTCTTGAAACTTGGAACCCTAGTTCTCCCTTCAGATAAAATGACAACATGCAAAATGAAAGCAGAGAAACCCTTACAACAGAGTAGTTTATTTCATCATAGAAGGCAAGCCTTATCACTATTTATAGTAAGGAGATGCAAGGTTCATTCATAACCCTCACTAAGTAGCTAAAATGGCTCTTTTTCTTTTAGCATTTTGTCAATAAGACAAAGAAGTAAAAGAGAGATATGCAGAAATAGCGAAGTAAAGATGTACCTTCATCATTTTTTGTATGGAAAAGCATAAAGAAATGAAAGATTTACTTACAATAGCGAAGGAAAGTGGAAAAAATAGCTTTGTAATAGTTGTAGAAATCCCTCTAGATGCCTCATAAACCTTAAAACCCTCGGATGGTGAGGGCGGCATAGCAGAGCTAGCAAAGGAAGTGAAAAGAATGATTTGCCTTAGGGTTTCCAAGTTTTTTTGCCTCATTGCCCGAGCCCTAATGTGGGTATTTTGACTTTTGAGTTAAAATCATTGAAAGAGATGTAAATCAAATCAAGGCTCATGGCCCATTACCTTTATGTCATGAGAGCCTAATGAAGACCAATGGGTCATGGGGTCATAAGGTATCATTGGGTGTTTTGACCCTTAAGATGCATGTGGTGGCTGATAGGAGTTATAAGGAGTGTGGTAATTTTATGGTTTTTGATAATGATTTTAAACCTTAGGTCAAATAAAAACAAAATTATGACTAAGGGTTGTGAAGACAAGTAAGGCCCTTTTGACTCTATTTTGACTTGGACCAATTTGAAGAGAATTGGGATCTTTTTTACAACGATTAAGGCATAATGGAGATTATTTTGCATGGAGAATGGATGAAGGGGGTATTTTTTTCTTAAGGGCTATTATTGCAATGTAAAGTCCCTTATATTTTTGCATGATTAAAAGACAAAAACTATGTAACTTAACACCTATTAAGTGCAATAAGCATAATAATTGCCTTATTACTTGTTAAATAATGTCATAGAGGGAGATATAAGCATTAGATAACACTTATTAAGGCATAATCATGCTATTGCCTTTAATATTTGTTAAATTAGATCTATTTTGCCACCTAATCATGCAAAGACAGAAGGAGAAGTTGAACTGAGGTCTCAGATCATGCAAGAGAGGTATTTTAAATTCTATTTTTGACTTTGAGTCAAACTGAGCTAATTTTGGCTTTTGTTTGGCCAACTATCTTTGGAGGAGCAATTTTAGGCCTTTCACTTGTTCTCATCTAGCAACATGTAGTTGCTATTTGGGACTCATTCATGCATATTTTGGAGTCCAGATGAGCTAGAGTTGACTACCCATTCAATTTTTGGGGACAGTTTTGTATTATATGGAAAAAGCTTATGCTTTTTTCCTTAGTTCTTCCTTTTTTGCCTTTGCATATTGCAGAGAGGGAGATTGTCTTGTAACTTAGCTATTGTTTCCATTTTTATAGTAGTAGCAACTTATTTTCCAACATTTTATTGTTATTTTTGTAGAGATTCCTTCCATTTTCTAATACAATTAGGGGTTCTTCTATCCAATTTCAAGTGTCTTGTTATTTTGTGAGTGATTTGATAGGATTTTTCTGTGTTTTTCTTCAAAACCTCTAAATTATTTATCTCATTTATTGGATGCAAGTATACAAATTTTAGTTTATTACAGGTCATAGCTTGTGCAAGATTATTCATGCCTTTCTGTGGAATACTTATGCGGTGAATCTGATCAATTTGGATTGTAAGAATAGGTGTATTGGAGAATTTTTGTGAGTTATATTGCAGATTAAAGTCAAAATATTTGGTGTATCACCCCATTTAGATAGATTTTCAGTTTAGTTTTTTTAGTTTATTCAAGGTTTTTCTTCTATCTTTTTCTCCATCAATTTACAGATCTAAAGGGTATTTAAGGGGAGCTGGCTCTTCCAGCGGTTCATTCTCAAAATAGACAAACCCATAGTCTGAGAATGTTCCCATGTTGTACAAGATTTCCAAGCTTGTAAAGGCTTAGAATTTAGGGCGCAATCCTTCATGACAATAGAAACCACATATTTGTGAAGTCACCGATGGCAACAAATTTGGCAACAAGCTGTCCTTGACCGACCCATGAACATTTCTGGTTTTAATTTAATTCTACTTGCATGGTGAATGTAGGGATCATTTGAAAGGTGATTAAAGGTATGAGATGATGAAATAGTAAGGATAACAATCAAAATGACACTAAATTTATGGAGTTGCAACATTGCAACAAATTTGACAAAAAGGCAAGAATTACAACAACTTGTCCTAAAACCTAGTCAAGAAATTTTTAATTTTTGATGCCATTTATGAGCTTCTTGCCCAGAAAGTTTTCATTAAATAGATTTTGGGAGTTGTATGAGAATTTTTGAAAGTATTTCAATTCATTAAGAAGAGATTAAACATTTCAAAAAAGGATTGTACCGTTGTCCCAAAAAATTGTCAAAAATGTCCTAAAGTTACCCTAGTAGATGAAATCAAACAAATCTTGTTTAAACACTTAGCCACATCATTTGGAGAGCTAAGAAAACATTAGAAACCTTTTATAAATATTATTGAAGATTTTGGAGTCCTAAAACCATGATAAAATCATTAGGAACATTGTTGCAACGACATTTTGACAACTCATAAACCTTGGGGAAGCCATGATAACTTTTCTTTCTCATTTTGATTTGAACTCTATAATGAGTTTAAAGAACATTTATAACTCATGGGAGGCTTGATCAGGTAGATAATTTGGAAATTTCAAAAGGAGACATGTAGAAACCAAAGGCATCAATAGAAAACATGAAATTTGTGAAGTTGCCTATTGCAACAAATGTGCCAACTTGCACATAACTAATCCATGATGAAAAATTGATATGATTTGACATGTATTGACTAAATTTGATTTATATTTTAGGAGCTCAATGCTTTTTTTTATTGGTTTCAGGTCTAAGAGGATGGAAATATGAAGGCATCAACTAGAGTTATTATGGAGAGATGAAAACCTAGAGACACCCTTCTGTCCCAACTATGGAGAAACTTCATTTTCTCACACAAACCACTGATGCACCTACAAAATGAGACCAATATGATGTCAAATATGATGAAGACAAACCCTAGGAACTATTATAACACAAAAATCAGACATATGTCACTGTTGTACATGCATATTTGGAGTTCAAAATGATGGAAAATAATGGAAATAATGTCATACAATTGATGGAAGATGAATTGGTCAAACTTATACCTGATTTGCAGCCTTGTCCATGACTGATACAACCTCCTACAAGTGCCAACATGTTGTTCCAAGTATGAGATGAAGATTTGAGGTAGAAAAATGGTGGAACCATGATGTATAGAGGTTGGAAAATGTAAATACCCTTCTAGAATGACTGAAATTTTTTGCCAACTTTTAGATAAGATTTCTTGGACAAATCAACAAATAAACATCACCAATGGACAAGGCAATAATAGAACTTCAAACCCACATCATACTTTCTTATTTGAAACCTTCAAATGTGAAATACAAAAATGATAATTTGCTGATATGATTTTTAGTCACTGTCTTATTTTATATTAGACCTTATTACATGAATATAAAATGTCCAAATGCATCAAATCTTTCATAGAATAATAGCCCTTGATGATGCTATAGAACAAAAATAGCTATCCAATGATGCTATAATAGCCCTGAAAGTACATGAACATATGACTGATATAAAACTTATGTAGGCTGATATGACTGTTGAAAGTGATGATTTTGCCCAGCCAAGTTGTATCAATGAAAACTTCATGAAAAACACTTCCAAACCCAAGTGATGGATGCCTAGTTTGGTCTTCTATCAAATTCAACTCTTCAAATGTGAAAGCCTTTGTCAAATCTACTTCAAAAACCCTGTAAGTGTCCAAACAATTCACTGTCATAAAAATCAGACTTTTTTGATATGAAATCAGACCTTGAAAAATATGCAAAAGTCACTCAATTCTGATTCTAATCCCAATCAACTACCTTGGTAGACACTCCAATACACCAAGGGTTCCATTATGATGTCATATACTCTTCAAATATTCATAATAAACCTACAAATTCAACTCAAATGATGAAATCTGAATGATAACATCTCACAAATTGTCATGGAAACATCACCACAACACTCAAGGGAACATCTCCTTGAAAAATAACTAGAAAATGAAATTTCTAGCTAAAGAACAAAATGTAAAAGCTTACCAAATGATGATTAGTTGCAAATTGGAGTTCAAGATCTCTATTTATCCTCTCCAAGGATAGGTGTCCCTTCTCTTTGTCAAATTGGAATGAAATTTGGAATCCATCAATCACAATAGAGAGTCTTGAACAAAAGTAAATGAATGACATCTATGAATGCAATCATTTAAAACAATCTTTAATTGTTTAAATGAACTACATCTATCTTGCAAGTGAATCGATCCTCTATGAATTGGAATCCTCCTTTAACTTGACGACAACCATGAATGAGAACAAACAATCATTTACAATCTTCATTTAGCATTGAATTCCCCTTGCTAATGGCAGCGGGTGATTATATACAATCATTTAATATATTTTTGTTGCAATGAATATCCATCTTGGCTTGAGTGAACCTCCTCATCATAGGCATTTGGTATTTAAAATCTTTCAAAGCTTAATATCTAACCAAATGCAATCATTTAATAACCACAAATCTAATCGCCCTCATGACACCATCAATCCAATGCAAACATTTAATGAATAAATATTGCATTTAAAATATCCTTCCTTCATGTTTGGAGGCTAGCTATGAATCATATGCAATCATTGAAAATCAATAACCAACCTCTAACAATACCAACCATTGCATACAAGGCATGAACAAATGCATCTCCATGGCATTGGAATTCTGCACTTGGACCAATGTGAATGCTTTACAAGTGGGCAATCATCTAGATACCCATTGGCTCCTTGAACAATGCACTTCAAATACAAAACAATATATGCCAATCGATCCCTTATCCTTAGCTTTTGGATTTGGTCTGGACCTATAACTCCTTGGTGAACACATCACCTTATTTCATATTTACAACTCCATAGAAATTGATTAAAAAAAATGTAATTAAGGATTCCATTTTCTAAAATCCATCAAATAAAATAAAAATACAATTTCAATATTGCATTTTTCATTGATCACATACTAGTTGAGCTAACATTCTGAATCTCCATGTATAGACACAGACCAACTTTCTGATTCTCCATGTATAGAAATAAGCTCAAACTAGAAATTCATTCCCTTACCAATGCATTAGCCTACGGGAATGGATGATAGGCTAATCATCAACTCCATGTGAAGTCACTCCAGAAATGGGGACATGATATTCCTCCCTTCCTGGGATTGCTTGTCGTCAAGCAATCGAAGATTAGGATGCTCCAAAATTTACTCTCCTTCCCAAGTAGCATCCTCCAAAGGCAAACCTCTCCATCGAACCAAATACTCTCTAATGACTTGGCTCCTCAAATGATGCTCCCTAATATCAACAATGCTATCAGGTTCCAATATCAACATGCCTTCCTCATCAAGAGGTGGAAGATCAGGAGAAGAAACCACATGTTGTCCTAATGCCTTTTTGAGGTAAGACACATGAAACACATTATGAATGTGACTTCCTGATAGTAACTCAAGCTCATATGTAACTTCACCAACTCGCCTCACAATCCTGTATGGCCCATAGAACATCGACTTGAGCTTTTCTGCACCACTTTTCTTTAAAGTACTCTGTCTATATGGTTGTAGGTGTAAAAATACTAAATCATCAACCTCAAATGTCCTCTCAATCTGATGCCTATCTGCATATATCTTTTGCTGATTCTATGCCTACTGAATATTATCCTTAAGAATACTAAGGATGTCCTACGTATCTTGCATTAACTCCTTAGCTCAAGGAGCTCTACTATTTATTGGAATAGGTTTGGTCAACTGAGAGGGGGGGTGAATCAGTTGATACTTATTCTAACCTTTTTCTTCTTTTAATCAACTTATCAACAAATAAATGAAATAAACATCACATAAATAGAAACATAAATACTTGACACCAAGATTTTGACATGGAATCCCAGTTAAGGGAAAAACCATGGTGGGGGTTAACCCACAAAAATTAATACTCTATTAAAAGTATTTTATAAATGAGAATGCACATGCATTCGGGCTCACTACCCCAAGCTCCACTACTAAAGTGGAGGCTCACTGCCTATAGAAAAGTTTACAAGAGATTTACAGAGATTTTGAATTGGTAAGATGCATCTACCAATGCTAGAGATCAGTTCCTGTTAATTGCAAAAACTAATTTTGTACACTTCATCTTTATCCTGCTCTTCTCTCTATTCTGCCCTCATTTAAATATTATATTTCTTCTCCTTTTTCTCTTTTCTTTCTAATCACCAAAAACATACATCCACAATGTCCACAATCATCAGTTACATATACTTATCTTGAAATTGCAATCAATTGCCAGTCAACAACAACAAACAACACTTAGAACTTTTTAAGAGCTCTGCTTTGTCGGCTAGATCCATACACCAATATTGATGTGTACCAAAAAAAACACATGTAGATCATCATACATGTTGGCCACTAATATCCTATCTCACACATAGTTCATCAAAACACTTCTATTGGGTCTGCATAAGGATTTACACAAGTCTACCTATTCTTCACTGAACTGTTCTGTCATAATAGAACCCAGTATTCAGATGCTCATAACTTCTAATCCCATTACCACCAGAGGTTAAAAACTTGGATTTAGATTTTCTTGGTGTCCCTCTACACTCCTTTAGATATGTAACATATAATGATTAGCTGGAGAGATCCACTGACCAAAATATTGGACTTTGATATATGCTTTATTTCAGGATCCCAGACTTGGATAGATTATCATTCTGACTACCGGTAAGATTAAATACTACACTATTGATGTGTGGAACAATTTTAGTTGCCATCAATGACAACACCTATCAATGCTATGCAGTGTCTCTTGCCAACAATCTCCCCCTTTGGCATTGATGGCAACACTTAGTGAAAAATAAACAAGTGTCTTGTGTAACTCCCCCTTTGTCTATACATTTGTGTACTTCACTTATTTTGGTGCCCCCCCTTTGTTGAAAACTTCATTTTTCATTGCCCTTCACTCCCCCTTTGACATCAATGGCAAAGAATGTGATCCACAAATCAAAATTCTCAAAAAAAATTGTATACATTGCCGCATATGTACAAGTAACCATTAAGTTCCATTCACATGAACTTGATGACGTCTGTAAAACTAGTTTTTAATTGGGTAAGTTTGGAGGCCCAAGCATTCTTTATTCCATCCAAAATGGCAATGTGCCCACTTAGCAAGAATGCATATGCTTTTGCCTTTGCCAAATTTGGAGGGTCACTTGCCTGAAGTACATTCTGAGCTTTGGATAAGGTATTGTGCATGGATTCCAATTTGGGAGCAATCAATCCCCTGAGTTCACACATCCTCTTGATAGTGTTGCTTTTCTCTTTTACAAGTGCCTTTATTTTATCTATCAAGCTAATAACTTGACAATCCTAGCTTATAGGAGAGATAGTTAAAGGATCAAAATTTTGAGATAGAACTGATATTTTCTATTCTTTTTCTTTTATCTTCTTCTCAATGTCTTTATTTACTTTAGACCAAGATAGACAAAACTTATATATGTCTCCTCCATCATTTAGAGCATTCTGAATGCTCTTTATACTGATGCCTAAGATCAACCTATCATTCCCTATCAGTTTCTTGACTTGGTTGAACTTTTTATTCAAGAATTCTTTTTGAACTTTTGTCTCTGCAGATTTTTCAAAAGATTCAAAATGTGAACTTACTGAACTTACAAGATTTTTTAGATGACCGGAGGGAGAATCACTTTGATTCTTCTGATAGGTTGGCATTAATTTCTCTAGAACTCTAGTTGGTAGCCCCAGCAGCTCATTGTCCTCTAAGTGAGGTTTTATCAACTTTTCCCTGGCTTTCACTTGGGTGAAAGATGCTATTTTCATCAATTGAAATGGAGAGAGCACATCCAGATTGGTTAGCCCTTGTAGTAGTTCAGACTCATCAAGCTCAATCACTTCCTTTTCAAGAGGGCCTTTTATTGCATTTGCAGTGTCTCTTCCTACATTTTCTAAACCATTCTTTTGATCATCAGATTTTTCTACATTTGCTTTAGGTGCTTCAACATTTGCACCATCTTCTTCTACTTTGTGTTTATTTCCTTTTTCTTCCTCTTTTTCTATACTAATCTTTTCTATGTTCTCTTCTAAGAGATTCATTTATGCTTACTCACCACTTGCTGCTTGATCCAGAGGGCTCCGATTGGTAGCAGTATTGTTTTCCTTCTCAGAGTGATCAGGTGGAGGAGATATCACTTCATCAATTATTCTATTTATCATTTCTATGTCTTCCTGATTGACTTGTTCTTCTTCCTAACCTTCTCCAATATTTAGATTTGATGAATCAAGTTTCGGAGGATCTAGAGTAATGCTTTGGTCAATAATTCTTTTGGCAATTTCTTCTTCTGGAGCTTTTTGTTCTGGATCAGAAGGATTTTCTTCTTCAACTTGCTTTTCTAAAACAATGTAGTATTTATTTTTGTCCAAAGCCTTTCTCAGAATTTCCTCAGTTTCCTTTACAATTTCTTTAGTCTCACCAAGCATTAGTTTGTTCATTCAAACTCTTCTTCTAAATTTATCTTTGACTTCTCTAAGGATTTCATTTGCTTCTTTTCTGGTCATCACAGGGCACAAAGAGGAGAGAACATACTCTCTGAGTTCTATATCTTTTTCCTTGGCTGCTTCTTTTCTCATTTCCATTACTTTCCTCAAACTTTTAGGAAGTTCTTGTAAGATTTCCAACAAGGCTCTATTGAATTTATTCAGATATATGATAATGACATCTTCTAAAATTTTCTTATTTGCTAGATCAAGGTTATCAAAGTAAACTCTGATAAGTTTCCATGAACAGTGATTGTTTTCAGAATTTCATTAATAGTCATGGCAACCTTACCAGATACTTACTTTTTACTAGCCCTCATGCTTCTGGATGATTGATTTTCAGAAGTCTTTGAGGTTTTGATATTTTTGGATCTTATTTCTTTCACTTCTTCATCTATTTCTGTCTCCTCATCATCTTGTGAGCTCTTGTAGGTTCTTGTTGCCTTGGTTTTCTTTCTTTTCCCTCCTTCACCGGATGGAGTGGCTTCTAGCTTCTTAGAGGAAGTGCTCTTGAGAGGCTTAGCAGGAGTTACAAAGCTCCTTGTCTTCCTCGGGGCTTTCGTGGGAACTACAGGCTCACTTTTTGCCTGCTCCGTATTCTTCTTTATCTTTTCAATCCTTTGTCTGTTTTCTTTCACTATTTCTTTTGTAATCCCATTACTTTCTGCATTCATCTCTACTTTCTTGTGTACCTTTCTTTTTGTTTCCGTCTATCTAAGTTCCACATGTAGCTTTAAGCTTAGTTCCTTGTATGTATCGAACCATTCAACAGAGGTGTCTTTAGGTTTGCTTAGGAGATGTTGAGCATACATATCCAGAATTTCCTCATCCACTTCATAGCCCATGGGCATTATCCACACTGTCCTTGGTTCTACAGCTTCCATCAAACATTTATCGGTGTCTACCATAAAACATATTTCATTTTCATACTTTACAACAACTGAACTAGGAATTCTTTCCCTTGCATGCATCAAGTTCTAGAAGTTTTTGATGTAACCCTAGAAAGCAGCCTTTTGAGTCTGGGTATCACCAAGACTATGTAGATGATCCTTAATTTACCATGCCACCGGCCTGTCTGATGTCCATTGAATACCTAGAACTCCCGGCACTTCATTCATGACGTATAAGAATATACATATCACCAAGGAACCATACTTGAAGGAATTTTTCTTGTCCTTTTTTATTTTGTTTAGATTTTCTATTAGTTAGCTTTTTAGTAGCTCACACAAATCATAATCCACATTCTCTTTTATCATCTGATATGTGACATAAATAGTTGTTCCAGAAACTGAGTTCTCCCTGCTGGACTGTTAAATCTTATACCCAACTACCATCGAGGCAAACTTGACATCCGGATTAGTGATGTCATTGATAGTCATAGCTCTTCTGTCAAATTTTTCTCTGGTAGCATTAGTTACTATTTGAATTTTCATAGCTTTGAGCATGGGTTGCCCACCAGTTGCATTCAGTCCAGTCACAATTCAGATTATATCTTTTGTGATCTTGAACAGATTCAATAACCACATAAACTCATCATGTATCCAACTCAATACATATCTAACCCATTTGCTTTCATCAAAAGACAGGAATTCAATAACTTGTATGAAGTGTTTTCTCTCTATGGTTTTATATTCTGGTTTCAATTGGTGACCGTCATTCTTCAAGTGGTTTTCAAACAAATCCAGTAGTTTTAGATTTCCAAATTCCTCTATATTGCAGTGAATGTAAGGCCTAATATCTTTGACATGTAAAACCTTGTACGAAACTCTAGAAAAAGCACCTAGCAGCTCAACCTCTATAGATTTGAATGGATGCTTTTTGAATTTGGGATGAGGTCTCTTAGTAACATCTACCACTAGAGGTGTAGCCATTTGCAAAAATTGAGAATTCAAGAGATTTCACAGAACATAGAAAATACCTTGCTACGCAAATTAGGGTTTTTGCTTGGAAATCCTTTTCTCGCTTCCAACTCTTGGGAATTTTTTAGCTCTAAGCTTGTCCACTTCTTTCTTCTTGATTTCTCTTGATACAAAGTGTTTGAAATGAGGATTGAATGACCCTTTTAAGCTTCACATTACTTAATTTGCCTTTGTAATAAATGCCCTACCCTAGCACATCCGATTGTTCTGTTTTGAGTAGTTTTTCATGTATTGCTCTATAATCTGCCATATCCATTTCTTTTCTTTTGGAAACCCTTCCACATGGTCTGAAACAATCCAAGATCTCTTTTCTTACTGTGCCAGATCTAGGCACTTACTTGTTGGCTGGGAGAATTTGATTTGTAATGTCGTTCCCCCTGAGCCAAGACTTCCAGCTTAATTCCTAGAGGAATTATCAACACTGGATTGCTGTGTGGATCCATTGCTATTATTCATAGTGACTTTCTTAACCCATGTCTTGTTTGATTCATCCTGAGTCTCATTCGTATCAATTTTCTCCTTGCCTTTTTCTTGCCTTTGTTCATCCAGTTTTCTATTTACTGGACCTCTTCTTCCATTGTCTTTACTTTTGCAGAGTCTTGCAATATGACCAGATTTATTGCAGTCGAAGCATATAACATTTATTTTCCTATAGGTCTGATTTTCTTTGGATCTGCAATAATTAGCCATATGTCCAAATCCATTGTAAACAAAACAATAACCATTGAAAGAATTGCTAATTCTTCTATTATTGGAATTATTCATTTGCATACTTCTACATTCATTTGATCTATGACCATACCTATTACACTTGAAGCATTGACGGGAGAAGGATGGACCTCTTTGATTTACTCTACTTCTACATTAAGTAGCTCTGTGTCCAAATTTGTTGCAGTTGAAACAATTTCCATTGAATGATGGATATCTTTGAGCATTTGGTTGTCTCACTGAAGATTTTCTAGATCTGTTTCTCCCATTCTTAGACTCAAAATTTTTATGTCAAGATCTGGAGCTTTCACATTTCTCATATCTAAGACCATGCTTGTCATCAACCCTTTTCTATCCTTCAAGTAGTGCTTCAAGTTTTGCTGAACTTATTTTGAACTTCTCCTTATATTCATTTGTAATATCTAGGTCATGCCTGAGAGTGACTAATTGCCTTTTAAATTCTCTCTCATTGTCTCTACTTTCTTGTAGATCAGACTCTAGATGGCTAGCTATTCCATCCAATTTGTAACATTCTTCAGATCTTTCTTTTAGGTTTTGTTTCAGATCTTCTTCAATTTTCTTCCTATCTTCACTTTCTTTGGTTTACCTCATCACCCCAAACTCCATTTCAATTTTCAGGACAATAACCTCTTTTGAGAGCTTCTCACATTCCTTTGTTTTTTCTTCCAAAGCTTCATTCAATCCATTTTCTTCAGGTAAACTAGATAGCTGTAGAAGTAGCTCATTTTTTCTTTGCAAGGATTTCTTTAGTTTATCTTTTAACACTTCAATGGTGTCATCAGCATCTTTAAGTTCACCTCTTAGATTACTAATTTTTGTTCTAGATTGAGCAAGCTCTTCTAGGGCTGACTAAAGATCTCTTAATGAACCCATTGGAAACTTCTTCCAAGATCTTTTCCTTAAGTTGTTAGGCTTTTCTGAGGAACTTGGCTCTGAAACCAATTGTTGGAATAGGTCCGGTCAACTAAGAGGGAGGGTGAATCAGTTGATACTTATTCTAACCTTTTTCTTCTTTTAATCAACTTATCAACAAATAAATGAAATAAGCATCACATAAATAGAAACATAAATATTTGACACCAAGATTTTGATGTGGAAACCCGATTAAGGGAAAAATCACGGTGGGGGTTAACCCACAAAAATTAATACCCTATTAAAAGTATTTTATAAATGAGAATGCACATGCATTCAAGCTCACTTCCCCAACCTCACTACTCAAGTGGAGGCTCACTTCCTACAGAGAAGTTTACAAGAGATTTATAGAGATTTTGAACTGGTAAGATGCATCTACCAATGCTAGAGATTAGTTTCAATTAATTGCAAAAACTAATTTTGTACACTTCATCTTTATCCTTCTCTTCTGTCTATTCTGTCCTCATTCAGATATTAGATTTCTACTCCCTTTTCTTTTTATTTCTACTCTCCAAAAACATACATCCACAATGTCCACAATCATCGGCTATATATACTTATCTTGAAATTACAATCACTTGCCAGTTGGCAACAACAAACAACACTTAGAACATTTTAAGAGACCTGCTCTATTGGCTAGATCCATACACCAATATTGATGCATACCAAAAATAACACATGTAGATCATCATACATGTCAGCCACTAACATCCTATCACATACATAGTTCATTAAAACACTTCTATTGGGTCCGCACAAGGATTTAAACAAGTCTATCTATTCTTCACTGAATTGTTTTGTCATAATAGAACTTGGTATTTAGATGTTCATAACTTCTGATCCCATTACCACCAGAGGTTAAAAACATGGATTTAGATTTTCCTGGTGTCCCTCTACACTCCTTCAGATACACAACACATAATGATTAGCTGGAGAGATCCGCTAACCAAAATATTGGACTCTTCTATATGCTCTATTTCAGGTTCCTAGACTTGGATAGATTATCATTCTGACTTCCAATAAGATCAGATACTGCACTATGGATGTGTGGAACAATCTTAGTTGCCATCAATGACAACACCTATCAATGCTATACAATGTCTTTTAACAACACTATCATCAAATGCCAAATCCACAAAAGAAAGTGCATCATACCCATACAATGCTCTAAATGGAGTCATGCCTATGGACATGTGATAGGTAGTATTATAACAATACTATCCAAGGTACAACCATCTAATCCATGCATAGTAATGACTTGCAACATAATTGCATAGATATCCCTCAATCCACTTATTTACAATCTCTATATGCCCATCAGTCTGAGGATGATAACTAGTGCTCGATGTCAATTCTATACTTGTAAGTTGAAATAGCTCATGCCAAAACACGTTGATGAATCTACTATCCTGATCACTCACAATAGTCTTTGGAAGGCCGTGCAAGCAAAATACCTCATGAAAGAACAAATTTACAACCTGCACTGATGTGTAATCTACTGTAATAGGATAAAAATGTGCATATTTGGTTAGACAATCAACAACCACATATATGCAATCGTTACCATGTACCTTCGGAAGACCCGTGATGAAATCTATGAAGATACTTTCCCACTTCTACTCAGGAATAGGCAAAGGCTGATGTAGTCCTACAGGAAAAGTATGCTCAGGCTTGTTCTGCTAACAAGTCAAACACTCTCTAACATGCTGAAGAACATCATCTTTGAGACCCTTCCAAGAGAATCTCTCACGAACCTACCTATAGGTTTTAAAAAACCCTGGATGTCCTACTAGAGGTGTATCATGAATGGCTCTAATTATCTGCTGCTTAAGTTTTGACTCAGGTACCAAAAATATCCTATCCTTATAATATATCACATCATCCAAAACCTTATACCTATCATCCTGAATCAAACCATCCATGATTTCGCATGCAAATGTACATTTGGAATACTCAACTAAAAGTTGAGATTTCCAATCAACTGAAATCTCACTCAAGGAACAAATAGTAGGCCTCCTAGAAAGTGTATCTGCAACAACATTCTTGTTTCCTTTCACAAACTCAATATCAAAGTCATATACCTATACCTTAAAGACCCATTTTTGTTGTCTCTCATTCAAATCCTTTTGTTCTAAGAAGTATTTCAAACTATTGTGGTCGGTCCTCACCACAAATTTTGCACTTACCAAGTACTAACAAAACTTTGCCAAAGCATGCATTATGGAAAGCATCTCCTTGTCATAGGTGGAATATAGGCACTCCACATCTCTTAATTTCCTTCTCTCATATGCAATGGGGTGCCTATTCTACATCAACACAACTCCAATACCTTCTCCTGATGCATCACACTCAAGTACAAAAGACTGTAAAATCTGGTAGTGTCAACACTAGAGTAGTACTATCACCTCCTTAAGTCTGTCAAATATTGCTTGTGCCTTAGAAGACCAAAGGAATGCCCCTTTCTTAGTGTGATCTGTCAATGGTGCTACCAACTGTGAAAAACCTCTAACAAACCTCCTGTAATAATTGCAAAGACCCAAGAAACCTTGTAACTCATAAATGTTTCTTGGAATAGGCCAATCCTGTATTGCTTTGATCTTCTCATCCTATACTAATTCCATTGGCACTAATCATATGCCCCAAGTAGAGAATCTCCTCCATTCCAAAATCACACTTTGAAGCCTTGGCATACAATGATTGTGTCTCCATGACTCTAAGTACCTCATCTAGATGTCGAAGATGCTCATCCCATGTCTTACTATATATCCAAATGTCATCAAAGAACACCAACAAAAACTTATGCAACTGCTTATTGAAAACATGATTCATGCAAGACTAAAATGTAGCAGGTGCATTAGTAAGACCAAATGGCATAACAAGAAATTAATGGTGTCCATAATGGCATTTGAATGTTGTCTTCAGAATATTCTCCTCACAGATGCAAATTTGATGATAGATTGAACGAAGATCATTTTTTGAAAAATACACGGCCCCATGTAACTCATCAAGTAGCTCATTGATCTTGGGTATAGGGTACCTATTTTTAACTGTCTTCTTATTCAAAGCTCTATAGTCAATACACATCCACATAGTACCATCCTTCTTCTTCACCAACACAACAAAAGAAACAAATGGACTAGATGAAGGTTGAATGTGTCACATATCAATCAATTCCTTGATTGCATTCTCAATCTCAATGTTGAAGTGTCAAGGATGTCGATATGATTCAATATTGATAAGCTTGGTCCCATCCTCTAACTCAATCACATGGTCAAAACCTTGATTTGGTGGTCTACCTGGAGGAATGTCACCAAAAACCTAATTGTGCTTATCCAATACAGATTGGATATCTACATGATACTCACCACCTGAAGAAGACTTAGAAGAAATGTTTACTTGAGTTGCCCATGCAATAATATCTCCATGCGCCTAGTTGAAAAAACTCTAGGTGCTCCATCTAAAATAGCTCTCAAGATAACTTTCCTTCCCTCATGAATGAACTCTATCTCCATCTTCTTCAAATCCTGGATGTAATGGCCAAGTGAATGCAACCATTGCATTCCCAAAACAACATCAATACTTGAAAGTCCAACCATGTAGAAATCATCTGTCAATGTATAATCCCCCATCTAAATACTAAGTTGTGGCACTCTTTTTTGACAACTCATACTAAAGCCATCTGCTACTGCAAATGTGAATCCCTCAAAGTCCTCAACTTGTAAACCACATTTCATAACTAAACCCTCATCAGTGAAGTTATGAGTGGCTCCACTATCCACCAAACAAGTGACTCATTGTCCCTTGATAACACCCGTTATGCGAAATGCATGATACCTAGGAACTCCTAACATAGAAGCAATAATCACTTTACCTTCACTTGTATCAAGCTCCAATGTAGGCTGATCCTGATTATCCTCATTAGAAACTATATCCTCATGTACATCACTATCATCATCTGAAATCACCTCTATGAGATGTGCTTTGCCTTTCCCAAGGCATCTATGTCCTGGTCCCCATGGTTGCTTGTAAGAAAAACATAACTTCTTCCTTCTCAATTCATCTCTCTCTACTGCAGAAGAATTAGTCTTAGGATGAAATGGTTTTTTCTGATTAGAATTAGAGCCCTTAAAGAAGTTTTTCTTTGGAGTGAATGTAGGAGTAATATCCAAATCAAGTGCTAACTCAATTGCCTCCTCAAGTGTAGTTGGCTTATGAACCTTAACCAACCCTTTGATCCTATCATTCAACCCTTCAACAAACAACATAGTAGTTCTTCTATCTATCATATTAGGAACCATAACCACAATCATTTGGAATTCATTGACACATGAATCCACTCTACCACTCTGTTTCAACTGTGCAAGTTTATGGTAGTAGACCTCCACATCCTTGCGGTGATTCATCATATGAAGTGGTCCTGTTGTGATTCTGTGAATCCAGTCCATGATGCCACCACTTAAATGGTAGACCCTTCAAATGCATAGTAGCAAAGTGTATAGATTTTTCTTCACTCATGGCCTTGAGTGTAAGAAAAGTATCTAACTTATTCACCCACACTCTAGCACTTAGCTTGCTACTACTATCAAAGGTAGGAAGAGTAATTTTATTCAATGCATCCTTGTATTCCTTTGGTTGTGTAGGTTCTCTTCTTTGCCTTGGCTGATTCACTCTACCTCTTCGATTATCCCTTTTTTGGCTCATGTAATTATTGAAATTGATTCTATTCCTTACATGACCAGGAAGTGAATCATACTCATCAACCAAAGATATGATATCTCTTCAAAAGGAACCTCTTCTTCTCCATCCTGTGGTTTCTCCTCTTCCACTTAATCTTCTCTAGGAAGAAAAGTAGACTGCATAGGTCTCTCACCTATAGGTGTACAAGTCCTTCTATCACGTAGTGGTGATCTTCCAGCTACACTACCTGCATCTTGATTGTTTTGATTTCCTGGATTAGCCCGATTGTTATTATTCCTACCACCCATCATAGCTTGAAACATCCTCTCAATATTTGGATTTGTTTGTCGTTGTTGTTCTTCCATCTCACGCTAATTATTAACCATGTCCCTTAACATATTATTAATTTCATCTTGTGCAATACCTTGCCTTCTATCACCCATCATACCTGTTCTTCTTCTATAATGATGCGGCAAAGGATCAACGTAGTAGCTCATAATCTATAGGTTGGTAGGATCCAAGCTCTAATACCACTATAAAAAACCTTTCTAGAATGACTGAATTTTTTTGCCAACTTTTAGATAAAATTTCTTGCACAAATCAACAAATAAACATCACCAATGAACAAGGCAATAATAGAACTTCAAACCAACATCATACTTGCTTATTTGAAACCTTTAAATGCGAAATACAAATATGATAAGTTGTTGATATAATTTTTAGTCACTGTCTGATTTTATATTAGACCTTATTACATGCATATAAAATGTCCAAATACATCAAATCTTTCATAGAATCATAGCCCAAACACTCTAGAACAAAGATAGCTGTCCAATGATGCTATAACAGCCCTGAAAGTACATGAACATATGACTGATATAAAACTTATGTAGGCTGATATGACTATTGAAAGTGATGATTTTACCTAGCCAAGTTGTATTAATGAAAACTTCATGAAAAACACTTCCAAACCCAAGCAATGGATGCCTAGTTTGGTCTTCTATCAAATTCAACTCTTCAAATGTGAAATCCTTTGTCATATCCACTTCAAAAACCCTATAAGTGTCCAAACAATTCACTGTCATAAAAATCAGACTTTGCTGATATGAAATCAGACCTTGAAAAATATACAAAAGTCACTCAATTTTGAGTCTAAACCCAATCAACTACCTTGGTAGACACTCCAATACACCAAGGGTTCCATTATGATGTCATATACTCTTCAAATCTTCACAATAAACCTGCAAATTCAACTCCAATGATGAAATCTGAATGATAACATCTCACAAATTGTCATGGGAACATCACCACAACACTCAAGGGAACATCTCCTTCAAAAATAACTAGAAAATGCAATTTCCAGCTAAAGAATAAAATGTAAAATCTTACCAAATGCTCATTAGTTTTAAATTGGAGTTCAAGAGCTCTATTTATCCTCTCCAAGGATAGGTGTCCCTTCTCTTTATCAAATTAAAATGAAATTTGGAATCCATCAATCACAATAGAGAGTCTTGAACAAAAGTAAATGAATGACATCTATGAATGCAATCATTTAAAACAATCTTTAATTGTTTAAATGAACTACATCTATCTTGCAAGTGAATCAATCCTCTATGAATTGGAATCCTCCTTTAACTTGACAGCAACCATGAATGAGAACAAACAATCATTTACAATCTTTATTTAGCATTGAATTCCCCTTGCTAATGGCGGCAGCTGATTATATGCAATCATTTAATATATTTTTGTTGCAATGAATATCCATCTTGGCTTGAGCAAGCCTCCTCACAATAGGCATTTGGCATTTAAAATATTTCAAATCTCAATATCTAACCAAATGTAATCATTTAATATCCATAAATCCAATTGCCCTCATGACACCATCGATCCAATGCAAACATTTAATGAATAAATATTACATTTAAAATATCCTTCCTTCATGTTTGGCGGCCAGCTTTGAATCATATGCAATCATTGAAAATTAATAACCAACCTCTAACAATACCAACCATTGTATACAAGGCATGGGTGAATGCATCTCCATGGCATTGGAATTTGGTACTTGGACCAATGCAAATGCTTTACAAGTGGGCGATCATATAGATAGTCGTTGGCTCCTTGAATAATGCACTTCAAATACAAAACAATATATGCCAATCAATCCCTTATCCTTTGCTTTTGGTTTTGGTCTAGACCTATAACTCCTTGGAGAACACATCACCTTATTTTATATTTAAAACTCCATAGAAATTGATTATAGAAAATGCAATTAAAGATTCCATTTTCTAAAATCCATCAAATGAAATAAAAATACAATTTCAATATTGCATTTTTCACTGATCACATAATAGTTGAGCTAACATTCTGAATCTCCATGTATAGACACATACCAACTTTCCGGTTCTCCATGCATAGAAATAATTTCAAACTAGAAATTCATTCCCTTACCAATGCATTAGCCTATGGGAATGGATGATAGGCTAATCATCAACTGCATGTGAAGTCACTCCGGAAATGGGGACATGACATAAAAGTATTTTCTATGGTAGAACTAGTCACCTACAGTTGCATACGCATATTTGCACATGGAAAATAGATAGCTAGAACCACATATAATCAAGAAACAACTTGCTACAAATGTACATGTTCTTTTTATGAATATTTTTTATACTACAACTTGTTGGAGTTGTAGTTGCAAAAATTAAATGCTTGGAGATATAGTTGCAAATATTTAATATTTTTAGCTTCTAAAAAGTTATTTTTTGAGAAAATTAGAAAACTTAGTAACAAAATGTAAAAAAAAATTACTTTATCTCATAATAACTCCCTTCACATAGGGGTCTTGATTGCCAAACACAAATTCAAGAGTGTCCTTTTGGATAATGGACTGGCTTGAATTTATGTACCTACAGGTTCATGAAACAATTAGGATATTCTGGAACTGACTTGGAGCCATGTGTTATTACTATCAAAGCATATGATAATGTTGAGAGAGAATATGTAGGAACCATATGTTTTCCTATACAAATAGGACCTATACTACAACCAACTACATGGCAAATTGTTGATCTTGATCTCCCATATAATATTCTACTTGGTTGTCCATGGATCCATGCTATGCAAGCTATCCCTTCCAACTACCATCAATGCATTAAATTCCCCCACAATGGTATGGAAGTCACTATCCATGCAGATCCCTAACCTTTTACATACTATGAAGCCATGGAGGTTGTTTATCAAAAAGTTAATTTTTGTGCTACCAATGATACTGCTACTAGAGATAGGGTCACCTCTTTAGCATCTTATATCCAACATGATGCCCTTGCTTCAACTTTATTATCTTCTCATGATCCTAAATTTACAAAGGTCAAGATCATCAACAAAGATTGTAGAGAATATGAGCTACATAATGTCTTTCATGTAGGGCAACTACCTTTATCTCCATAATCTTATGGATTAGGATACATGCCTTTTGGTTTGGAAACCAAGGATCCTCATGCTCCCTCTATAGGTCAAGATGAACCCTCTAATGTTGTTGAAATTATCGTTGATGGGACCATCAATGCATCTTTTGAGTACCTTGATATTTCATGTCTCTTCCATGACAATGCGATCCTCACCATTGAATCCTCATTGCGATATCCTAGTTCCATTACCTAGGACCAACCAAATCCATTATCTTTTGATACATGTCAAAATGATGGAGTAAATCTTGAGTTCCTTAGTCCTACAAAAGCAAAAAAGGAAAAAAATAGAAAAGTATTAGACTTAAAAGAGAAAAATCATGCAAATTATTTAATTAATTTTGACTTCACCATAATTACAACAAAATTACTCCAATTCATAATCTAACTTTGTTTTTCCAAGGAAAAATAGTTAAATACATGAAAAGTGACTTTCCATTCTCCAAGCTAAAGTTATTTTCCAATTTTATAAATATCTAAGTCACTTTGCAACAATGGCTCAAAAGGGGACATTACAAGTCCTCCCACCCCAAGATTGTTTGTTCTCAAGCAATCACATATATCAAATCTGCATTAGGCTCAAACATACCAACCAATTCTCAGACCCCAAATTAATTTAGGCCCTTGGTTTGGTTTCTCATGTGCTATACCATGTTTCTCAAGGTTTACAAAAGAGAGTTCATGCAACCTTCTTGCTAAAAGTGCCACAATCCTCCTCAAATATCTAGCTAATTTCCCAAATGTGTGCAATTCTCCATCATGCTTTTGCTGTCCCATGCTGATATACACTTACAAATCATCATAAATATCATCCCTTTGCATAATAACCACTTGAGAATTATGATTATAATCAAATTTCATCATGCTATCACATCCATCAAATATGAGGAGATAGAAGTATCTCAAGGAACTATCAACATCAAACAACTCTCCAATGATGAAGAGATGATCCATGTCTCTCCCAAACATCCAATCAGCCATTGTCCTCCAAGTACTCCCTAGGAAATCCATGTATAACAATGTACAACAGCCATATCTCATCAATGCATGAAGTAGTGACTCATGAATTAGGGTTGGAACATCAATGCCCTCATTCTCTTCTTGCTTGCTCACCTCAAGAGTCCTATGCATCGAAAGAAATAGAAATATAAGGTGTGACTCCCTTTGTTTCGTTGCTAAATCCAACTAATTGCAGCATTCCTTGAACTCCTGTAGGTGTTGTCTCACTTGGGCAGCCAACATCTTTGCCTTCCTAGGTCTTCGTAACCACTCATCACACTTGTCTTGTGTCTTTTTAGCATCTTTAATGGTATGATATGCAAAATCAGAACCTTTGTTTCTTACATCCACAATGCATTCCTCATTTTTAACACCCAAAACTTGAGTGCCATCACTAGAAGACTCCACACCATGATCCTCATGTGAAGTGGCTAGTATCTCATGATTATTAGAGAAAATATGACTACTGTCACAAAATAGAAAATTAGAATGTTCATCATACCTTTTCATAGGGAACTCATGTGTATCAACAATATCTGATTTTTTATTTTTCTATATCAACACTCTATTGAAATGAAACTGTAATGACTGATTCATTTTCTTTCCTCAACTACTATTTTTTCTTCCTTTCTTCTTGTTTTTGTGTAAGTAACTCAATGGTTGTCATGAAGTTTTGATGGTATTTCATAAAAGTGTCCATCAAATTATTCATACCATTTATAAACTCTTTCATAAGTTGATCATTCAGAGTCAAACTAACTTGTCTATCCTTCCTTGAAGAACTTGAACCACCTCTATTCATTGTTGCAACCTATTTACACCTTGTTGTAAGTAGTTGAAACAAACTAATTTGCAAACTAAATTCTACCCTCCAAGATGGTAAGATACTTAGCTCTGATACCACTGTAAGAACTAGGATATTAACTAAATTTTCTGATTTTAGGGTTCTAAAATTTAACCTTATTTTTTATTTTATACTAAAACCCTAGTTTTCTAAACTTTTTAATTTTAAATCAGACTTATATAAACCCTTATAACAACCAAATAGACATATCAAAATATCATATAAACCATGCCAATATGATTGCCAACAACATAGTTGAAATTCTAAATGAAATACACAATGACTGAAAATATGGATCAGATGTCTACTATTATAAAATAGAATTATGAAGTCTACAATTACATCAAAATATCATGGGTAAACAAGCCAAATATGCACAGCTATAAACCCTAGGGTTTATACATATGAATACTAATACAAAATGACCTCTGAATGATGGGAAATCATCCTCCAAAGTGTGGTGCCAAGATTAGGGCCCGAAACCCTAGAACAATGAATCTTCAAACACACAAGGAAGCTACTCCAAATGAAGTGCATGACTTTGCTAGGGTTTTCTGCTCTAGAAATGATGACAAATGATGCCAAAGGATGTTATGACAAACTTCCAACTTCCTCCAAGTGATGGCATTCCAAGTCTGGGGAGAAAACCTCACTCAATGAAGTCTTCAAGCACCAAATCCACTTCACAAATAAGGGAAAGCTAGGTCTATTATGCTGCTGCTCCAATTTTGAATACTCTTTCAAACCCTAACTACAAACAAACTCCAAAAATTGCCTCCAAAACCAATTCTCTCCAAGCTTAGATGGTGGCACTCAACTCCAAGGGTGAAACCTTAGCTAATATACAATGAATAACACCAAATCATGGAGCCTTCAAGTCTGATCTACAAATCTAATTATGCAATCCTGCTCCTTTTCACCAATAATCAATAATGAAGCACAAATAGGTCCCTGTCATGGAATCTCCAATTGATGAGCTAGGTTTTTGTCCAGCTCACTTTGAAATGTAAGGGGTTTTGTCCTTGATTTTGTAGCTCAACTCTTGTTGCAGCCAAAGAGAAAATCTCCAATATCAAATGACAAATACACAATAATGGAAAATGATCTCCAAAAGACCTTTTTATAAAGACCAAGTGGAGCGTTCAACTTCATAATATTTTATATTTTCATTTCAAGTCCACCTCCATAATAAAAAATTATTTTATTTTATTTTTCTTTTCCTTCCTCAACTTAGGTGGCCTAAATAGAGGAATAAAATATTAGTATTTTATTAATTTACTCATCTCAAGTTTGGCAATCACTTTTGCAAATAAAATAGTATTAATTTATTTGTCATTTTATTTCACCTTTTTTATTTTCCCTTTATTTTTCCCACTTTCCATCCTCAAGTGGGTTGCATCACTCCAAGGCAAATTATTTAATTAATTTTGACTTCACCATAATTACAAAAAAATTACTCTAAGTCATAATCCAACTTTGTTTTTCCAAGGAAAAATAGTTAAATACATGAAAAGTGACTTTCCATTCTCCAAGCTTAAGCTATTTCCAATTTTTGAAATATATAAGTCATTTTGTAACAATGGCTCAAAAGGGGACATTACAATCTTCCCATGATCCTAAAGTTACAAAGGTCAAGATCATCAATAAAGGTTGTGGAGAATATGAGCTACACAATGTCTTTCATGTGGGGAAACTACTTTTATCTCCACAATATTATGGAATAGGATACATGCCTCTTGGTTTCGAAACCAAGGATCCTCATGCCCCCTCTATAGGTCAAGATGAACCCTCTATTGTTGAACGTACCATCGATGGGACCATCAATGCATCTTCTAAAAATCTTGATATTTCATGCCTCTTCCATGAAAATGTGATGGCACAACTTTACCAGTCACCTCACAATTACAATTTAGAAATCAAACACACAGTGCAATATAAGAAAATGACAAGAGAATATCTGATGGAAAATATAGGAGATAAAGAAATGAGACAAGCTTTATTTATTTCTTATGCTATTATTACAAAAACCAAAATTGGTCATACAATGACCTCCCTTATGAAGAGACTCACACCAAGAAGAATGTCAAAAAAATTAATCTTTTCTCCCAACTATCAATCACACCAAAAGTATCCTTCTCCTTATTAAACCACCCTCCTCCTTCATCTAGCATCCCCTCTATATTAGACTATCAGCCTTTTATCCAAAAATCCTCTCTTGCTCACGTTCTACCTTCCTTTCTAAACCATCGATCCTCCCCAAAAATAATAATGTCTTTTGTATGGTCTGAAATCTGCATAGAGAAAAACACAAACTACAACCATCACCATCTTCAGATAGCCATTGCCACCATGAGGAGAATGGAAAATTCCATCAAGAAGACAGACCACGATCTCTATAATCACCATAAAGAGGTTTGCATAACCGTCGCCACCATCAAAAATAGGAAGATAGACCATGAAGTCCATGAATTCCATAATGGTCTGAAAATGAATAAAATTAAGAGTTCTCACTACCTGAAGGGAGCAACCAAACAATGCTAAGCTAAAGAAAGATAGAATCAGCGAACACAACGCCCACGATAAAGTAGAAATGGGAAAATACCAGGTAATGGTCAAGCAGGGAAATAAAGCTATGTATTGTCCCATAAATCTACTATTGCTAAATGTGGCTGATCCACCAAGTAGAAAGAAAGAGCATAAAGAATCTTTAATTGCTTTTCCAGTGGCCTGCCTTAATATGCATGATAGGAGGCTTATATAATTCTTACTAATTGCAGCTAACCATTCGCCATGACATCAAGAAATAAAAGAAATTTATGACACATCAATGATGAAATATATTAGCCAAACAAGCTACTATCATAATGGTGACAGGAGGTCCAGACACACCAAAATTTGTAGAGAAAGAGACTTGCTTTATTCAAACAAACCAAAATGTTAAAATAAAACCAAAATTGAGAGAGTTAAGATGCCCCTGCATCAAACTCCTGTGCAGTAAGGAATCATGAGCTCTAGTTCATGAGGTCTACAACTGAATGACCCATCTTAATGATCTCGTCCTCAGTAAACCATGATGCATCTTCAATGGGATGATTACACCACTTGACAAGATACTTGAAATATTCTTTCTTATGGGTCTTCTTCAGAACTTCTTTATCCAAAATGCATTCTATTTGTCGTGGAACATTGGCTGTCCCAACTTGTTCTTCATGAGATGAATCATCTACTTCAACTTCATCTACCTTTGTATCTCCTTTGTATGGATATAAATTTGCAACATTAAAAATGGGAGATATATTTAATTCTTCAAGCAGTGATATCTCATAAGCATTGGCTAAAAACTTCCTAATGATTTTACAAGGACCAAAATTATTCATCTATAGTTTATTATAAGTTCCTATAGGAAATCTCTCCTTTCAGAGATGTGCCAATACAAGGTCTCCAACTTGATACTGCAGCTCTCTTTTCTTCAAATCAACATGCCTTTTATACTACAAATTGCTATTCTCAATGTTATTCTTCACCTTCTCTTGAATGTCATAAATGACTTGAGCAAACTTTTCCCATCTACACTTCTCTTTTCTATTCCAACAAGATCACGAAGCTCAAACACACCTCTTGGATGCATACCACATACCACATAGAAAGGGCTAAAACTTGTGCTTTTGTTTGGGGAATCATTATAAGCAAATTCAACTCGTGCTAACATAAGATCCCAACTTCCAGTTGACTTACCAACAAGACATCTCAACAAATTTTTGAGGCTTCTATTGACAACCTCAGTCTATCCATCCATTTGAGGCTGATATGTAGAGCTAAAATTCAGATTTGTGCCCAACTTCTTCCATAGAGTCCTCTAGAAATGACCCACAAATTTTGTATCCTTGTCAAAAATAATACTCCTTGGTATACCATGTAGTCTTACAACTTCTTTAAAGAACAAATTTGCAATGTTAGTGGCATCACTAGTCTTCTTACATGGTATAAAATGCACCATTTTTTAAAATCTATCAACTACCACAAAGATTGAACCATTACCCCTTTGAGTAAGAGGTAAACCCAAAACAAAGTCCATACTCATAGAATCCCAAGGCCTGGTTGGAACCGAAAATGGCTGATATAAACCAACATTTTCACTTCTTCCTTTAGAATGTTGACAAAATCTGCACCTTTCCACATATCTTCTCACATCTGCCTTCATCCTTGGCCAATAGTAATGAGTACTCAACTGCTGAAAAGTCTTATCCTATGCAAAGTGACCAGCAAGACTACCACTATGTTTTTCCTTCAACAAATTATCTCTCATGGAGCCTTGAGGAATACACAACTTATTCTCTTTAAACAACAAACCCTCTTGTATCATATAATCATTCTATGGCTCTTTATGCCTACAAACAAGATCACTGCAAGTTGCAAATGCTTCTCCAAAATCTACATCTTCTGCATACAACTCTTTCAAACTTTCAAAACCCACACTGTTAGTTTTTGTCTCACATAACAACAAATTCTTCTTACTGAAAGCATCAACAACCTTATTCATTTGACCACTTTTATGCTTCAAAACAAAATTAAAACTCTGAATATACTCAAACCATTTAGCATGCCTCTAATTTAATTTGTGCTGGTTGTTGATGAATTGTAAAGCATGATTACCAGTGTACACAATGAATTCTTTGGGCAAAAGATAATGTCTCCATTTCTTGAGGGATTGAACCAAAGCATAAAATTCCAAATCATAAGAAGAATACTTTCTTTTTGCATCATTCAATTTCTCACTAAAATAGGCCACTCGCTTTCCCTCTTGACTCAAAACTACCCCAATAGCCAAACCACTAGCACCACATTCTACTTGAAACACTTTATCAAAATCTAGCAAAGCAAGTATGGCCTGTTCACTCACCTTCTTTTTTAAAAATCTAAAATTTTCTTCAGCCTCTTTAGTCCACATAAATGGTCTTTTGCTTCCCTTAATAGTCTCCAAAATCAGTGCTACAACATGACTGAAATTTATTATAAACTTTTTGTTAAAACTAGAAAGACCATGAAAACTTCTTACCTCCATGATACTCCTTGGTGATGGCCAATCAAGTATAGCCTGAACCTTCTCCTTATCCATCTTCAATCCATCCTTTAATACAAGAAAGCCCAAGTAAACTAGTTCAGTTTGTAAAAACACACACTTCTTCAAATTAATCTGCGACTTTTCTTCTTGTAGTCTCTTAATAACCTGCCTCAAATGATCAAGATACTCCTCTTTGGACCTGCTAAATGTTAAAATCCGTAAAACAGATTATAACCCAGAATCAATTGAAAGAGTTAGAAACATAAGCTGTAAATGCAAAAAACAATAACAACGATGCCATGAGATTGATGTGAAATGCTCGAATGGCAAAATAGCATCAGATAACTATCTCCAATATTGAATGAAAATACAAGCTAGGTAGCATGATTATATAGACAAGAGAGAGGGAGGAGGTGACAACACCGACCAATGAGGAGTAACCATCTATCAGACTAAAGATAGAAAAGTATCTTCCCAAGATAGCTAATGGATGCTCACATGTAAGAAGGTGACACCTCGCAACCACTCACATAATAAAACATGCTTTATTAACCTAAGCAAGCTTAAATAAATGTGTAGAAAAAACCTTATAATAAGGAATAAAAAACCTACACTAACACCCCCCTTAAGCATAGCTTAGGTGGGTAAAGAGATGGGTCCCGACAAATCAAGCCTGATGAGGTACCCATGTACAATGAATTCCCCCCCAAAAGAGAAGTAGCCCCCCTACAAAAGAGAGTACACCCCCCTAAATAAAGAGAGAAAGAAGGAGCTAAGAAGCCCCCTAAAAGGAGGACACCTGCTGCACCCCAAGCAAAGCTCGCAAATGAATGAACTTGCTCTCAGTGAAGGGTTTGGTGAAGATGTCAGCTGTCTGATCTAATGTTGGACAATATTGAAGATCAAGAACCTGCTCATGAAGTAGCTCCTGAATGTAGTGCATGTGAATCTCAATGTGTTTGGTCCACTGATGATGGACTGGATTGCGAGAGATCTGAATAGCACTCTGGTTGTCACAAAAGATGACCGTAGGCTTCCTGAAGGAAATACCAAACTCAGTGAGAATATGTTGAAGCTAAATGGCTTTAGTAGCATCATTAACTGCTCCTCGATACTCAGCCTCTGTAGATGAAAGAGTAATAGCAGACTGCTTCTTGCTCGACCAAGAAATCAGACCAGAATCAAGAGAGAAGCAATACCCTGAAGTAGACTTGCGATCCTAAGAATCACCTACCCAATCTGAATCTGTGTATCCCACCAAGTCAATATCCATGCCTGCTGCATAATGAATCCCATAACTATGAGTGCCCTGTACATAGTGAAGAATCCTCTTAGCTGCTTTCCAATGTAGCTCATGTGGATCCTGCATGAACCTGGAGACCAGGCCCATGGCATATGAAATATTAGGCCTCGTGTGAGTCAAGTATATGAGACTCCCAACCAATTGGTGATACAAGGTAGCATCTACCAAAGGTGAAGAACAAGAAGCCTCAAGCTTGACTCCTGACAGAAAGGGAGTCGGCACAAGATTATAGTCAGCCATACGAAATCTGGAGAGCATATCAAGAGTATACTTGGGCTGAGAAAGCAAGATACCAGCCGAAGACTGTGTAATCTCAATGCCCAAGAAATAGTGAAGAAGACCCAAGTCAGACATCAGAAAATGATCATGAAGGGCAGTTTTCACTACCTTGATGGTGGATGAGGAACTCCTTGTAATCAGCAAGCCATCAACATAGAGAACAAGGAAAGTGAGATTATCATCCTACTACAAAATGTAGACGTTCGGATAAGAATGGCACCGAGTGAACCCAACTGATAGAAGAAAGGAGTCCATCTTGGCATACTAGGCTCGAGGGGCCTATTTAAGGCCATAGAGAGACTTCTGAAGCTGGCAAACAAGTGAAGGATCCTGGACGAACCCCTGTGGCTGCTCCATATATACCTCCTCCTGAAGGTCACTGTGAAGAAAAGCACTCCTCACATCCATCTGATGAACTTCCCAGTGATGGGCTGCAGCAATGGCAAGGACAAGTCGGATTGAATTCATCTTGGCAACTAGTGCAAAAGTCTTAGAGTAGTCAATCCCAAGAAATTGGGAGAATCCTTTTGTGACCAAGTGAGCCTTATGTTTATCAACCGACCCATCTGCAACAAATTTTGTTTGATAGACCCACTTGCATCGAACAAGTTCTCTTCCCTTAGGAAGTGGGACTAAATCCCATCTATGGTTCCTTTCCAAGGAACTAAACTCTTCCTGCATAGCAGCATCCCACTCAGGGACACCAGAAGCTTCCCTGAAGGACTGTGGATCAGAAGATGAAGCAAAGAAGAGATGAGGAGCCTACTCAAACTTTGACCTTGTTCTTCTCGCATCTGAAGGATCACCAACCCAATCACCTGCTAACTCCAAAGTCTAATGAGCCCAAAGAGGCCCAGTGGCAGGAGAATCAGCATCCTCTGAATGATGACTAAGAGAGGAGGAAGATAAACCCTCATCATCGCCATCTGAAGTGGAGGAAGAAGACTCCTTAGGAGGATTAAGGTCCTCAGAAGAACTATCATCATGAAGTCACAGTGTCTCCATGGGAATGAAATATGGAGAAGTGGTAGAAGAAGTATCCTCCTCAAACCAAACACTCCTCTCAATAAAGAGCTCATGTGTGGTAGGGTGGAGTAGCCTATAGCCTTTGACACCATATGGATAGCTAACAAATATGCAAGGCCTACTCTATGGATCCATAGCCTTGCGTTTCTCTATTGGAATGTGGGCCCATGCAGGAGACCCAAATACTCGGAAGTGCTTGACTGTGGGTTTCTGACCGGTCCAAGCTTGAAAAGGAGTTATCCCCTTCACAGCTCAGTGAGGAACCCAGTTTTGGATATAACACGCACAGTTGATGGCCTCTGCCCAATACTGAGGTGCTAATGATTTGGAGTGAATCATGTAATTGGCCATTTCCTTCAATGACCGATTCTTTCGTTCTGCAACTCCGTTTTACTGTGGACTGTAGGGAACTATGTGCTAAAGATCAATGCCCTCTGAGGCACAAAACTGCTCAAACATTTGGTTAACATATTCCCCACCATTATTGGTGCACAGAATCTTGACAACCTTCCTAGATTGTTTCTCTACAAAAGCTTTAAAGTCCTGAAAAGACTGAAAGACTTCAGACTTTTGTTTGAGAAAGTATACAAAGTTGTATCAGGAAAGATCATCAATGAAGGTCAATACATATCTAGCTCTGTTGAATGAAGGATGTTGAAATGGACCAGCCAAATCACTATGTACTAACTCCAAGAGCTGTGTGGCTCTCCATGCTTTGCCTTTGTCAAATTTTTCTTCAGGATGCTTGCCAAGAATGCAACCTTCACAAACTCCATCAGAGAATCGAATAGAAGGCAACCTTGTAACCATGTCATGCTGACTGAGTTACTACAAGTAGCGATAGTTCAAGTGGCCAAACCGCTGATGCCACAAACAACTCACCTCATCTGAGTGAGTGAGCAATGTAAGTGAAGGAGAATCAAGAACAAAATGAGAAAAGTGATAGAGCTGAGAATGGTTATCAACTTTTCCTACAGCAACTGTAGACCCACTGTGCAGATCACTGATAACCACTGAGTCAGGTGTAAATTCAACTCTCTTGCCGGAACCTATATGGGTGATCTGGTAGACAGATAGGAGATTAGTTGACAAAGAAGGTACACAAAGAACATCATGGAATGTCCCAACACCAACGTCAATAGACCCTCTCCCAAGAACTTCCTCTGGTGTATCATTACCCATAAGAATATTAGGCATAGAACATGACTCCAAGGATGAGAAACTTTCCTTCATATTTTCCATGTGGTGAGAAGCACCTGAGTCAATTACCCAACTATCTGGTAGTGTAGAAACTACAACAAAGGCCTTGCCCTTCCCCTTACTATTTTTCATGTCCTTTGAAGATTGTGAAGAATCTTCTTTAGCTGAATCTGGCACTTTGATATTATTCTTCTCAAGAAGATAAGTGAGATGAGCTATTTGCTTTTTCAAACACTTATGCTCATCGTGACCAGGTTTCTTACAAAAGGCACACTTTGTCTTCTCCTTTTTAGACATGTTGTCTTTAGAGGAAGACTCAAGAGCTGCATTGTTTGCAGCTTGTTTTAGACCTTGTTTCTTCTCTCCTTGATCCTTTTGTTTCTTATTTTTCTTTCCATTGCCTTTCTGATCTTTAGTGCCCTGATTTGCGCCCAAGGCATGAGACTTAGAAGGCTTAATAGTGCCCATGTGAACTAATTTATCCTGTTCTTTAGTGAGTTCAGCAGCAAATTCATCTAAAGAAGGTATTTTGTAGGTAGTCCCAAGAGCACTTTTGGTGGCATAAAATATAGAAATAAACATTGAGTAGTTAGGACCAAGCTTAGAAAGAATACTTAAGATCAATTGTGGATCTTTCTTTTCAATCCCACATTGCTTCAACTGTAATCTAATGGCCTTTAGCTTTGTGAAGAAGTCTTGTATTGTATCAAAATTACATGGATTTAACCCTATTAGCTCATTCTCCAATTGATGTCCCCTTAATTCATCTTGTTTACCAAAGAGATTTTCTAAAGTAGTCCATACATCATTTGGTGTTGTTACAGATTCAACATGAAAATGAAGATCAGGAGATACAGACATGCATAGAGTTACAAAAGCTTCATCTACCCTGTTATGAAATTTAGGCCTTTCTACAATTAAGGTTGGTTCAATTTCTAGACCCATTGTTACTCTATATAGTCCTAACTTCTTAAGTTGGATAGTCATCTTGGACTTCCACTCATAGTAGTTGTAGGGTGTTAGAATAGGCACTGTTAATTGATCCATCTTAATGCAGAATTAGATTGTTGTTGTTGTAGTGAGGAAAGAAAAGATGCAAGAATACACAAGACACCCCCCCTTTTCCACTCAATCAAAGAACCCCCCCAAGAAAATTTGATTTGGCACTTTATATTTAGTTCATTTACAATTTCCACCAGCAAGAAATACTGAGTGGACTTGATCTCAATGCTATTACAGATCCTTTAAAGAGCATATGTTGAAACTAATACTTAGGGCCAATACCTAATAAAATAAATAGCACCACTGCAAACTACACGAAAAAACATCCACTTTCAAAAAAAGAATCACCTCGATCCAAGGTTTTATGCAAAAGTTATGCCTCTTCGGAGTTCCCAAAACGAGGACTGCATAGTGTCCCGACTAAGAATCTGCAATTTCTAAATAATATCTGCACTAAAATCAAAAAATGACTATACTAGTGCATAGAGAACACAAAAATAGTCAAGATCAAAAAAAATTTCGTGAGAAATGGAGTCCGTATGAGCAAGAACGGAACATTTGAAAACTGCATTCAAATCTGCAACTGCCAACGGAGAGGGGGTCTTTTGTAGCTTTTCAAGTTCATTTCTGCAAAATATACAGTCTGCATGCAAAAACTAAAAGATACCCAGATGGGTTTTTTGCGCTACGAACAAAACCCAGAAGGTGTTTTTCTTGCTGATGTACAGAAGATGTAGATCTAGTGTAAAACAAACACCTTTAGCTGCAAAAAATGACCCCATCAACCAAAAAATGGCATGCAAAGGTAGAATCAGCTACCTAAGTCAAGCAAAGGCATGCTACAACCTGTAATACTAATTAAAACACCAAATATGCAAGCCGATTGATAGATTTGAGAAAATCAAGATTTACCAGATCTTCATAAATCCTTTCTGATTCTCCAGATCATTCGAAAAATGCAAGACAAGAGCATATGGGATTTTACAAGATCTCTACAAAGAATCTAACCTTACAAAACTTTCTCTGATACCATGTTAAAATCTGTAAAATAGAATATAACCTAGAATCAATTAAAAGAGTTAGAAACATAAGCTATAAATGCAAAAAACAATAACAATGATACCATGAGATTGATGTGAAATGCTTGAATGGCAAAATAGCATTAGATAACTATCTCCAATAACGAATGAAAATACAAGCTAGGTAGAATGCTTATATAGACAAGAGAGAGGGAGGAGGTGGCAACACCGACCAATGAGGAGTAACCATCTATCAGACTAAAGATAGCAAAGTATCTTCCCAAGATAGCTAATGGATGCTCACATGTAGGAAGGTGACACCTCGCAACCACTCACATAATAAGACATGCTTTATTAACCTAAGCAAGCATAAATAAATGTGTAGGAAAAACCTTATAATAAGAAATAAAAAACCTACACTAACGCTAAACACCAAAATGTCATCCAAATACACAACCACAAATTTACCAATAAATGGTTTCAAAACCTCATTCATTAAACGCATAAAAGTACTAGGAGCATTAGACAACCCAAAAGGCATAAACAACCACTGATACAACACATCACTTCTCTTAAAAGTAGTTTTCCACTCATCCCCGGGTCTAATTCTAATTTGGTGATAACCACTCTTCAAATCTATTTTAGAAAAATACATTGACCCACTCAAACAATCCAACAAATCTTCAATCCTAGGGATGTGAAATCTATATCTTATGGTGATTTTATTTATTTTCGTTGAATTAGTACACATATGCCATTCTTCTCCTTTCGTTGGCACCAACACTATAGGAACAACACAAGGGCTTAGACTTTCTCTTATCAATCCTTTCTCCAAGAGTTCTACCACTTGCTTCCTTATCTCTTCATTCTCCATAGGGGTTAATCTGTATGCAACTTTATTAGGAAGGCTAGCACCCGGAATCAAATCCATATAATGACTCATGCTTCTAATAGGAGGCAATTCATTAGGCAAATCAATCGCAACAATATCCATATTCTCATTCAACATATCTTGTATCTCAATAGGCAAATCATCTAACTTAGTAGAAGTCATTACACATTGTGGTTTAGGAACCAAAGCAAAACCAATTTCTTCATTCTTCAAATCTTTCAAAAATTCTTTACCACTTACCATCATTAGCTGACTACTACTGGTGTTGTCTTCTTCTTTCTCCTTTATGGACAGCAAGGTATGCTTCTTTCCATCCTTCATAATGGTATATTTATTCTCCTTTCCATCATGGACTGAGTTTCTGTCAATTGCCATGGTCTTCCAAGCAAAACATGGCACACATCCATGGGCATTATATCACATAAAACACAATCCTTATAACTACCAATCTGAAAATCAACATAGGCCTGCTCACTCACCAATATTTGATGGCCTTTTTGTAAACAAGTTACCTTATATGGAGTTGGGTGTTTAATCCTTTTAAGAATCAACTTCTCTTCCATTTCATTTGAAACAATATTGTCAGTACTACCACTATTTATAATGAGCTTACAACATTTACCATGAGACTTACACTTTGTTCTGAACAATGCTCTCCTTTGAATTGGCTCTTGACCTTCCTTTTGTGGTTTTAACAATGCTCTCTTAAACATCAAGGATTCTCCTGATTCTACCCCATCCTTGTGATGAACTAGAGATCCCACACTTTCTTGATTAGCCTGAACAACTTGATTGCTTCTTTCAAATTTTGAGTGTCCTCCTTGTGATGATTCCAGTAGAGTCCCAACTCTTGTGTCCATATTGATTGTACTTGTAACATTTCCTAGCAAAGCCTCTTCCTCTACCTTAAGAACCACCTCTTCCATAAGATCTTCCTCCTCTATTTTGAAAACCACCTCTTTCATTGTTGACTGTTCTGCTTAAACTTCTAGCTTCTTCATTTTGATGTTGTTGTTGTCCTCTACTAGATTGTTGACACCCCTTCCTCTAAATCCTCTTCCTCTCTTCTTCTCTTGCTGATTTTGCTTCCTTTGCAGCTTCTCTTCTACCTTTAGGGCAAGTTGGTAAGCCTCTGCTAGGCTTCTAGGAGACAAAAGACTTATTTCATCTTGCGGACTGTTTTTTAGACCATTCACATAATGGGCTATCTTCTCCACATCCTCTTCAGGATACTCAGATCTGATTATCATCTTGTAAAACTCTTCTATATAATCTTTCACAAACATCTCTTTTTGCTTCAAATTTTGTAATCTCTTATAGAGATTAGCCTAATAGTCACTAGGCAAAAATTTAGCCTTCAACTTAGCCACCATCCTATCCCATGAGTTAACCTTTTCCTTATTTCTCTTTCTTCTTTTAGTCTGGACAAAGTCCCACCACATGGCAGCATGACCTTTCAATCTTGTGCATGCAAATTTTACTCTTCTCTCCTCTGCTACATTCTCATATTCAAAATATTTGTCCAAGTCATTTATCTACTTGATTAGTTCTTCTGCATTAAGACTTCCATCGTACGTTGGTATATCTATCTTGGATTTAGATCCCAAATTTATGACTGACCTTATCAGCCTTCACCAAATTCATCATCTGGGTCTGCCTTTCCTTCCACATTTTCTTCTCTATGGGGTTCTTCTTCTTCGTCACTAACATCTTCAATGTCCAGGTTTCCTCTCCTTTGTGCCCACTCAAGAGTATCCAACCTTGCAATCAGATTCTACATCAAGTTAGGGTCACCATGGTGTCTTCGGCCTCTCCCTCAGCCTCTGCCCATCATTCTTGGACGCATATTGACCACTTCCAATACCCAGTCTCAGCCTAGCTCTGATACCAAACTAATGGCATAGCCTTGCCAGTCACCTCACAATTACACTTTAGAAATCAAACACAGTTCAATATAAGAAAATGACAAGAGAAAATCCAATGGAAAAGACATCAGATAAAGAAATGAGACAAGCTTTATTTATTTCTTATGTTGTTATTACAAAAACTAGAATCGGTCATACAACAACCTCCCTTATGCAGAGACTCACACCAAGTAGAATGTCAAAAAAATCAATCTTTTCTCCCAACTATCGATCACACCAAAAATATCCTTCTCCTTCCTTATTAAACTAGCCTCCTCCTTCATCTAGCATCCCCTCTATATCAGACTATTGGCCTTTTATCCAAAAACCCTCTCTCTTGCTAACATTCTACCTTCCTTTCTAAACCATCGATCCTCCCCAAAAATAATAATGTCTTCTGCACGGTCTAAAATTTGTAGAGAGAAAAACACAAACTGCAACCACCGCCATCCTTAGATGGTCATCACCACCATGAGGAGAATGGAAAATTCCATCAAGAAGATAGACCATGATCTCTATAATCACCATAAATAGGTCTACATAACCATCGCTGCCATCATAAATAGGAAGACATACCATGAAGTCCATGACTTCCATAATGGTCTAAAAATGAATAAAAATAAGAGCTGTCACTACCTAGAGGGAGCGACCAAACAACGCCAAGCTAAAGAAAGATAGAATTAGTGAACACAACACCCACAATAAAGTAGAAGCAAAAAATGCCAGGTAACAGTCAAGTAGGGAAATAAAGATATGTATCGCCCCATAAACCTATTGTTGCTAAATGTGGCCGATCCACCAAGTAGAAAGAAAGAGCATAAAGAATCTTTAATTGCTTTTCCAGCTGGCCTACCTTAATATGCACGATAGGAGTCTTATATAATTCTTACTAATTGTAGGTAACCACCCGCCACGACATCAAGAAATAAAAGAAACTTATGGCACATCAATGATGAAATATATCAGCCAAACAAGCTACTGTTATAATGGTGACAGGAGGTCCAGACACACCAAAATTTGCAGAGAGAGAGACCTTTATTCAAACAAACCAAAATGTTAAAACAAAACCAAAATTGAGAGAGTTAAGATGCCCCTGCATCACAATGCCATCCTCACCATTGAATCCTCATCACCATATCCTAATTCCATTACCGAGGACCAATGAAATCCAATATCTTTTGATACATGTCAAAATGGTGGAGTACATCTTGAGTTGCTTAGTCCTACAAATACAAAAGCAAAAAAGCAAAAAATAGAAAATATTGGACTTCAAAAGACAAAGAAAATTTATCTTTCCCCTAGTATCACAAGAGCATTTACTTAAGAAAAATATATCAATTTGGGCATAAAAGAAAATCCAATGTAGCTCCCTAAACCTATGTCTATTGTGAGATTGTTGGTCCCACGTCACATTCATTCTATGACACTTCCACCACCTTACATGATCACATCCTTCCACCCCACTTACTTCACAATAGACACAAGTCCATTTGCCACCATGCATCTTGCTCCACTTCACCTACTAAAGTCATTCACCCAAGTAGCTATGATGGTTTCCTTTCACATTGCCTAAACACAAAAGGGGATAATCTTGTACTTAAGGAGATGCATGATGGTCTCAAACACATCTCAAATTAATCTTTGTTCTAATTTTTTTTTGTTTTGAAATAGAAAAGACAATGATTCACTGACCACCTATAACGCCCCGCTAGGAAACCCCAGAGGACAACACAGCTATGCTAAATAAACAGGACAAATCTTTTTTTTTTTAAAGATAGAATAACAAAGTAATGTCAACCACATCAATACAGATCATTAAACTATCTTGTCCTCTAATGTTTCCACAACTGCATTACTTACTAAACTATTTATAGGATCAAGAATTAACTAACATCAATAATTCAATTCTACTCTATTGCTTCACATGTGAGAACACATACATTTGCATGAAATAACATTAAATGAGAAATTGACAAGATCATATAATTAGAATTACAAGTACATATACAATTTCCCATACATAAGGGTACGTCATTACATCATTCACACTATCACTTTCTAAATTACCTTGGAATACTTACAATATGATAAATCTGATACACCAAACTAGCACATGAGCACAAATAGTTGTCTCATCAAACTAGAACATGATCTGGAAACTGCAACACAAGGTCCATCCTTCTCACACATAAATTGGGGCAAGGGAAAACCAATGGAATAAGCTCTTCCACCCGACCATGTGGAACCCTAAGGTCCACCCCCCAAGCTAGGAGATAACATAAGGTTCCGCAGCAACAACCAGACAAGGAGACGAAGACTAACAACTGCAAGGACTACACATGACTCAAGTACAACATAGGTCAACAAGACAACACAAGCAGCTTAAACAACACTTCCACACTTAACAGGACTTCCAAAGGCATTCACACAACATAAAAAAGAACAAAAAAGAGGGAATACTAGACTACAATAGGGATGAGTGTCATCGCATGGTCCTAGCATGGGTTACCCTGATTGTCTCTAGCTAGACACTGGCCCCAATCAATGGGTTACCTTGACAGTCTCTCGCTAAGTGCCGGCCCCCGTCTATGGTTACCCTGACAGTCTCTCACTAGACGCCGGCCCGATAGGGTGACACATGTAGAATCAACCTCCCTTTCATGAGGACAAGGAAGTTGATTTTGCCAACCATAGCCTTCTCATCTCATCCTTAGCCTGAACGAGCACTACAGGCATGAGTGAGGCATCCAATTATCTTGATTAATGTGAAAGCTCTCCAACCCTCCAAATTTGATTATTAAGTTATCACTGGATTAACAACTTCCAATGGGTTACCCTGACAGCCACTTTGGGCGCCAACCCCACATTGGAAGCCACTTCCCTTCTTGCATCTAGAAGACCCTTAACCAACAAGCATAACAACAAGTATCCATATACCATGCAAGGCATTTACCTTCTTGCATACAAATCTCAACAAAAGTATCCAGAGCAAGGCATGGGTCCTCTTGCTCCAAAAATTTCAACTGAAACAAAGTGTAATCTAGAGCAAAGCATGGGTCCTCTTGCTCCCAAAATCTCAACCATAAATGAACCAACACAGAAATTTATTACATGCCTAATACAATAATGAACCACAACAATAAATAAGGACTCTACCACCTCATCACGAAAACAACATCAACATGAGTTTAAACATAACTGCATGAATTAGGAACACTAAACAAGGTATTATCCTTCTTGCTCAGTTGTCATAACCACATGAATCCATAAACAGAGGGAAGTAAACACTACATAAAACCACTAGAGTCATACACACGACTCCCCCTCTAGGCCTCTAGAATCAACTTCCCTAATGACACATACACGTGACACCTCTGTAACACAATGGTTCCATTCGACGTTCACTTCCAAATGCACAACATAGACTAAGAACTTTAACCAATAATTCACTTACAACACATAATGGAAACACATGAAAAATTGTTCCAAGCATGGGACTAAAAGAATGTAACATTAATTCCAAACATGGTCAAACATTCAACAAACATAAGGTGGATCTATCTCTACAGTGCAAAACTTAATATTCTAGCACTTACATCATAACTAGTCACCCCTTTAATATATTCTAAAGTTATATACCTCATGTCTACTAGATTGGCATGATTTATGTTCACATTACCTACACACTTAATAACATTCATTAAGGCACTAGATTTCAAGAATGGTATAAGATATCATGTCCTTCAAATAGATCAATGAGAAAACATAAGATTAGGATTATAATTTCCCAATTGATGATCATAATGACATTATTCTAACTTATTTAATTAATAGAATAAAACCTTAACAAGATCATTATCCTCGACAATGGTATTAATGACCAAGACAATAACCAACAGTACTTTTTGAAGTAGAACAACTCCTAAACTGACCCATTCCAACCATAGATTAGGGTTTCTAACAAGTAAGATCTTAAGACAAACTGGTTATCAAAATACTTCAACAATATCACTTGCAACATGACTCAGATAAAATGATGATTTAAAACTAATGAAAAATAACACATCTATAATCTAATTCAATACCATACAATGTTCTCTCAACATAGCCAAATTCATAGAATATTAATAATAAAATTCTAGTACCAAACTAATTACATTAATCTAAAACTCTTATTTTCAAACCTATAAAAAAATATTCAATACATTAAATTACCTTTATTCCATTCCCTCACAATACATAAATTAATAGGCATAATTACATGTCTTAATTTCATATACTAATTACATATCTTAATTTCATACACTAGTAAATTAAAGAGACCCGCTCTAATAATAATTAGATTAATACACATATAATAATAATCTAGATAATTGTAAATACTATTAAATATAACTATAAAAGCAAGGTTAAAAGCCTATAATATTAGAATGCTATAAATATCTTACACTAGTTAGAATCACAAGATACCAAACCCGAAGCTACAATGAAAGAACATTGTTCTAAGGTTATCTTGAGAGGAAAGGAATACAGAACAATAAAACATTCTTATAGATCTAACATCTTCATCAAATCTACCACACTTTTAACCACATACATAAGATAGGATTATCACAAAATGAATTTGTTAAGAAGGCTTTAGAAGCTAACAACAATGTAAAATGTGAAAGCATAGATAGAGCATGCAGACTGGTTGATGGAATGCCTCAAAGAGAGTCATATTATGGAAAGCAATGATCATAGGATATGCTTAAAATGAATTTGTTGAAAAATCTTAGGAAAACCCAATTCGAAAATATAGAGTTATTGGTGATGCAACTAATCGTTTTAAGACAGATGAAACTGGTGAGAGGTAGATAGTCACAAAATATTCATATCTCCAAAAAGACAAACTGGGTATGAATGATTTCTGGATATGATTTGGATAACTAGGTCATGCACCAGATATCAAAATTGTAGAGGAACCCAGTTCATAAAACAAACGTTATGGCTACCATAATAGACTATAAAAATAGAGATGAAATGGGCGAGAGATAGATAGTCACAAAACATTCATAGCTCCAAATAGACGAACTAGGTATGAACTAATTTTGGGTATGATTTAGAGAACTAGGTCATACACCATATACAAAAAATTTAGAGGAACCTAGTTTCTAAAACAAAAGTTATGGCGGCCATAATAGACTATAAAAATAGAGATGAAATGGGCAAGAGATAGACAGTCACATCAATCGGTGATTCCTAGAAATGTAATGATATAGACATGCACAATTAGATCTGACAACAAGGTTTCTAACCTCTCAAGAAAATTACAATCAATAGGAAAAATTATAAATCAAACATTTGCTTCAACAGAAAAATGAGACAGAAATTAGAACCAAAGGAACCTGATTTCGCTTGCTTGACTGGATGAAGATTCGATGTTGGGTTCAATTGTTGCAACCACAAACCATTCTCTCCCCCCCCCCCAAAAGTTCCATTTTCTGAAGATTCTTATGAGAGAGAAATCCCCCCTAAATACAGTCCAAAAACTCCCTATTTAGAGAAATAAATCCCCTAAAACCTTCCAGAAGATTCCCCCCACAAGAGGCAATAACTCTTGCAAGAACAATATCTTACAGTTTGCTATTTTTTAACATTTTACAACTAGACCAAGATAAAGATATTTTATGGCAACACATAAATATTATTTATTTATTTAACTCTAGTTGCAATTACATTTATTACTATTACTATTATTATTATTTATTAACTTAACTTCTAGAATAATATATTTTTCATAAACTATATTTACATAAGGACATTTATATATTTATTTATTTAGCAAAAATGTTTCATAACTATTATTTTATTTTAAGGCGACAATAACCAAAATAATACCAACAAAATAACCCAACTGTCAAACCATACCTGACTACTATGCAAGATCGGAAAACAAGACCACCACAACAATGACTAACTATCATGACCAATTGTTATCGAGCTTCTGGAAACACTGTGTGTAGCTTATTTGGATCGACGTTTTGGATCACACTCCATGATCCATCATTAGGAAGAAAAGAAGAGAAAACATAGAGTTGTAGTTGTAGAAAGTTAAAGGTAGTAATACAAGCCCAAGCAAGAAAGAGCAGTGTTCGGCAAGGGCCGATTTTGCAACTCTTTCATGCCTGAGATGTGCACTGTGCTCCTTGATTCTCGTATAGATTAATATAATAATATTATATATAAATACGCTATCTTGTTACTCCAATCACCTCTCTCCCTCGATATATATATTTATAAATATAGATATACATATATTTTAATATTTTTCTTTCTCCCTTACCTTTTTTTAAAGATTATCACAATTTTATATTTATATTATATTGTCTAAAGTATGAAGGAAAAGATATGTACAATCACTTACCTATACTCATGGTAATAAACATTTCATGGTTAATGGTATTGCTTTAGTTTTGGTAGTTTTTAATAAGCTTAAAAAATGTGCACTATTTCTTTTTAATATGTAAAATACTGTAAGGGGCCACAACTCCATTGTATTACTGCAAAAAAGAGATTACATTGCACAATTAATTAAATTATTTGTTTGATTTCAATTAACAATAATTATTTAATATTAATTATGGTTTTTTTGGAAGTCTTTTATTTTATGTGATTTCTTTTTTAAATGATTTTTTAATTTCAAATTTTCTATTTCATTTAAATATTAAACTATTCAACAACTAATAATAATTTTATACCTTATTCATGTTAAAAATGGTAAATAATTATCTTACCTTTAACTACAAAATTACTTAATATTATAAAATAACCTAAGGCTTATTATTAGTTAAATTATTAATTTTTTACTTATAAAACAAGAACTCAATAATTTATGATTTTTAAAATAAATATAGATAACATTCCCATTTTGATAATAACTTAAAATTTTATAAAAAGATGTTTATGATATGTCATTCTACAATTACAAGTTCCAATTAATATATTTTTTAATTGAATAACTCTATTAACTCATTATAAATCTTTTAACAAAAATATTTTGCTAAATAGGATTATATGTTTTTGCAATACATATTTTAAGCCAATAAGCCTAAATTATTTTTCATACAGACACTAGGATTGAAGAGAATTTGCAATTAATATTGGTGGTGTAGTGCCCCTCCATTCTCACCCTGGATGAGCAGGTGGTCGGGCTAAGGAGCATGAAGAAGAAGGTAAAATACTTGGAATATGTAGGGTATGATAGATGTGTTGATGGTAAGCATACTGTTATGATATAGTTGATGACACTCATTGGTGTTTATTATGATGACATTGTTGATACTTTATGATTAATACATTATGCTTATGATGTGATCAATTATAGGTTAATTGATTATGTAAATTAGTTTCACTACGTGATTAATGTGATTATCTGTCTATGTGTTATCTAGTTGTTTAGTTACTAATGAATTTATTTAATGTGGATACTTGTGATGTGTTTTGTGAAGGGATAGTGTAGTATTACTCATAATGAGTACCCTATTACACTACGATTCTCTGTCACTATGTGCTTTCTTAGATGATTATATGTATGTATTCGACACTTTTGTTTGCTATAGGTTGCAGGTACCAGGTATCGACTCCACCTGAATTGGCAGGTCTGAGCGTGCCTTCATACCAATGAAAGTTGTTGAATAGAGATAACATATGGTTCCCTAGCCTAGCCTAGCCATCATCCTTGAAGAGGATGAGTATCTGATTGTGTACCCTGTCAGTGTTGTTGGTTTGGTCATGATAGTAGACATGATATTTCCATAGTCCATGATAGATTGTTATCAAGCTTCTAGAAACACTGTGTGTAGCTTATTTGGATCGACGTTTCAGATCACACTCCATGATCCATCATTAGGAAGAAAAGAAGAGAAAACATAGAGTTGTAGTTGCAGAGATAGTGCCTTAAAAAGAGAGAAGGGGTGGGGGAAAAAGGTGGGCACGGGTAACCGTCATTAAGGAAAATTAATTAATTAGGGAGAGAGGGAATAAGTTGATGCCATGAATAATAATAACAAGAGTATAGTATTGAAACAAAGGTAAGGGAGAAAGAAAAATATTAAAATATATGTATATCTATATTTATAAATACATATATCGAGGGAGAGAGGATATTGGAGTAACAAGATAGCGTATTTATATATAATATTATTATATTAATCTGTACGAGAATCGACGAGCACAGTGCACATCTCAGGCATGAAAGAGTTGCAAAATCGGCCCTTGCCGAACACTGCTCTAACTTTCTTGCTTGGGCTTGTATTACTACCTTTCATTGCCCTCTTCTTCAAACAAAATTTCTCCATGTGATTCTCACCTCCACAATATCTGCACATAATAGGTTTTCTTCCAACTTGCTTTTCTACACCATCATTTCTAGAAAAATGGTTAGAACTATCACTATTTCAAAATTTATAATTTCCTTTCGAATTCCTTTTTCCATTATATCTAGAAAATTTACTCTTAGCTGCATATGCATGATTCTTCTTAATATATCCTTCTTTAATAGGTTGAATTTCTTCATCTAAAATAGACTTACAAAATTGATCAAAAGTTTGCTAGGGGTATTGGGATTTAGTTGAAGAACCCTTTTCCTTGATTCCTTAAATACCTTGTATGGCTGGGGAAGCTTACTTTCAACCATTGCAATCAATTGAAAATCATTTTTTGCATATTCAGCACCTATTTTCTTCAGCTGAGCATTTAAAAAGGTAACTTCATTGAAGTAATTAGTCATTTTTTCAAAATCAAATGGATCTAAATTCACCAATTTTTCTTCTATACTAAACATGTGAGCAATATCTGCATCTTTATAATCTTTTTCTAATGTTTCCCACAACCCTATTAGATTATCAATATCAACAAATCTTCTAACAAATCTTCTATTGAGATTGGGGCTTAAAGTTTTACCAATAATACCTCTAGCTTGTTCCAACTTGCATTTCCATAGCTCTTTTTCTTTTACACTTTAGGGTTCTCCAATTTCCTTAATCATTATCCTCCATACAGCCTTTTCTCTTAAAGTATCCTTGACTACAATCTTCCAATCTGCAAAACCACTTCCATCAAATATTGGCAACACTTCATTTGTAGAGTCCATGTTAGCCAAAAAAAAACTTCAAACAAATATCACTCCATCAATATAACAACCCTGCAAACAAATATTACTCCAACAATATATCAGCCCTGCAAAAAAATCACTCCAACATTATATTTCCAGTTCAACCTCTAAATCTCTAGCTGAACCTAGAAAAAAAAAAATTAGCTGAACTAGGCTCTCATACCTGTTGATGATTGTTTTGAGATAGTCATAACAATAGTTAAAATTCACATAAAATGAACCAAAACTAACTTGAAAGGTATGAAGGAATCGGTTAAGATTCACTTAATCCCAAGTTTAATATGGTCAGGTCTTGACCTGTTGGGCAAATTCAGTTGGTCAATGTGAAGCTATAATGTTCAAGGGGCCTTACGTAGTTTAGGGTTTCTTGATGGTTTACTGGACTCAAACTATGCAAAAGATCATAAATATCAGTGTGTTTGTTCATTCTTTTGCATAAAAATGTTACTGTGTTGCGAAGCTTTAAATGGTATTCTTGAATTATTGCAGCTTTCTCCTCTTAAATATTTATGAAAACTATCTACTTTTAACTCTATTATGCATGCTTTTTTAAATGTGAGACAAATTTTCTTTGAATTTCTGCATTTTAAGCTAAGTATTTTTAGATGGGTTGGGAAAAGTTAGAAGGATCTAAATTGAACATCATTCATTCTACCAAAGGATCTAATTGTTCTGTTATGCACTTTGTAAATCATACAGCAATTTGATCAAATCCACAGATTAAACCTTACATGGAAGTTCTGAGCATTTTCACAAACATACACTTAAAATTGCAAGCTCTAAGAGAAAAAATGTTTCAAACACAATGAAGAGCCAGAAAACACTCAGAAGATAGATGTAGAATTCTAGATTCAATTGTATTAGAAATAGACAGTCATATATGATTTACAATGTCTGAATGACTCTTAGCTTCATTGACCAAATTACAGAAAACTTACAAGCTTTACAGATATAGCAAGGAGGCAAGATGTTCCACATGCTCCTTGTTGCAGACACAAGCGACCTCCTTCTTCTACTTCTAAACTAACAGGTCCCTCTACTCTAAAATGCTAAAGCTAGTTACAAGTGCTGGCTATCTTCTAAAAATCCCTGTGTAACATTATTACAGTGTATCAAGGCACAATATATAGACTTTGATTGTCCTCAATACAGCTCAAAACCCCTGGTTAAGCAATGGTTCAAACCTCTGGTTACAACAATAAATGCTGGAGAATAAATCCCCAGAAATATCTTTGAGTAGACATCAAATCTGGGCAAAATATGCCCTTTTGGAAACCCTAGCAGCTTAATATTAACTTCTATGGTCTGCTGCAATAATGTTTTCAGCTGCATTTTGTCTTCATCAATGAAGACCCTTGACTTCCTCGCCCTTCATCCTTATCTTCCTCTGCTCCTGAAATCAGATCTCCTTTCTATGACGCCATCGTCATCAAGTTCCAGCTCTTTCCTCAACTGTAAACCTGCAAAAATGGATAAGCAATAACTATCATCAATCAATAAACCTGTAGGGAGAAAAAAATAGCTACCAAATCTAGTCATGACTATGTGAACACATCAATCAGGTCCTGAATCCGTGAAAATCACATCCAATAATGCATATAAAATGCTTAGAAAAGTCGGGTCAACTATCGTTGACCAAAAATATGCATTCGGGCTCCAAAAATGCCCCAAAATTTCATCGCTTTGTTCTCCCGCTCATCTCTCTGTTTTAAATCTTTGTATTTTTGCTATACAAGCCAGACCTGATACAACGTCTCAATCAAATTTAAATCTGCCTTCAATTTCGCGGCTTGTAGGTGGTGATGTATGCTTGATAATATACAAGTCAGATACATACAATGATTTTTCTAATATGGACTTTTATTTTGAATTTGGCTTGTATGTGGCAACGTATATCGGCTTGTATATCGCAATATACAAATGCCAAAATATACAAGCATTTAACTCTATTTTATGATTTTTCAATTCCACTTGATGTATAAATGTAGCATATCTTTTAGATATTCAATTCAGACGTGATACAAGCATTTAACCAAACTTAATCCTTCATTGAGATCTGCCCTGTATATTCCTTGCAATGTAATAATATGCAAGGCGTGAAATATACAAGGACTTCTCATTATTTCATATTCACTTTAAGTCCGCCCCTTGTATGTTTCGCTTGTATGTATCCTCCAATATAGAAGTCAGATGTGATACAAAGTATTAATCGGATTTAAATCTCCTTTGGGTTCCGGCTTGTATAAATTGTAGTATATGAATTATATACAAGCCAGGCGCATTCATCGACTTAACTCGTCTTAACCTTCCTTTGTGTCCACGCAATGTATAAGTGCATTTGTGTCGCAATGTATGTAATCCAATCATACAAGCCGGAATCATACAACAACTTAATTTGTTTTAATAAGTCCATCGGGTCCGCGTTGTATATGGACGTTGTATGTTCCAAATGTATGCATAAATATACAAGCCCGAAATGTACAATGAATTAACTTTGTTCAATAACCTTTTAAAGTCCGCGGCTTGTATGTGGTGCTTGTATATTTGCTTGCATGTTGCGACCTGCCAAACATACAAACATAAGGTACATACAATGGAATTCAAACCCTCATTCATTTAACTCTAAACCATTTTAGGTCCACCTTGTATGTATGCATAAACCTTTATTAAAATGCATACAAGGAAAAAGACGTACAAGCGGCCTTGTATATGAATCCGATTGCAAAAGCAATTAAGTATAAAATGACTTTGCACATACAAAGGACTTTGTATATGCAAACAGTAAACCCTTCCCTTGTACATTTTACCAAAATGATCATAACTTGCAAAATATGGCAAATTTTAAGATGGTTCAAAAAGCAACCCTAGCTCATTTTTCACAAGTAATCCAACCATATCATGTACTGGAGCTAAAAATGCATTTTTTCTCTTTTTTTTTTAAACAAAGTTTGCAAATTTCGACTCTCTTTTCCCTTTACCACCAAGCAAAACAAAACACACACAAGAAAAAGTAACAGCCACAACAGGGGTCCTCATTTTGCTAAGGAGTAAAATGGGGCATGTTGTGAACATCACAACAACTAGCAACCAAACAAAAGAATTAAATTCAAAGTTTTCAAGAAAACTAAATGAAATAAATCGATAACTCCCAACTGTCTTTGCTGCAAATTATTATCCAACTTAAGACCTAAGGTATTCAATAAGGGTGCATGAATTTTTATTTTCAGTTTAGGTGTGTGCATGTGATTAATTATCCTCATCTTGAAGATCGGTTGAACAAACTAGTGACTGATATTAGCCTACGTAGGTGAGGATATTCCCTCATAGTCGACCGGATAGAGCCTTGCTGCCAGCGAGCATCTATAGGCCCGGCAAGGTTATCGTTACAATTCTCCTAAGTAGAGCCCCACTGCCAGTGAGCGTCTATAGCCCCGGTAGAGTTACTTAGATGGCTTAATCTAGATTTTTAGTATAATCCGCTTTATTTATTTTTTATATTTTATATTTTATGATTTTGATACTTGATAGAAATTTCACAAGATATAGCAATTTGCAACTTTATGATGCAAGGAGTGAGTACTTGCTGAAATTAAGCTGAGAATTGTAATGGTAGCAAGGGTTACCTCTAATTTTTCACCTAATATCTACACTGGTAGGTTCAACAAACCCAAGGATTTTAGGTGTGTCATTGTGAGAAACATCTCTTTGAATTCTCAATCACTATTATTGAATACAAAATTTCAGAAGTTAAACAACTCTCTACATTCATGACAGTCACAATATGTTGTGCATAAATTGCAAATGGTTAACTTGAATATTCTAAATTTTATACTATTTTCAATGGTTGTTGGCTTGCTCCTTAATACTCCAAAGAAAAACAAACCAACAAACAGACTGTACAGGAGAAAAAAAAACAAAGCAAAACAAGACTGTACAAGCAGCAAAAAAACAAAAACAAAACAACAAAGCAGAAAGAAACAAAAAAAACTATACAACAACTAACCTACAAAAGAAAACAGAAGACAAAGCAAATAAAAGAAAATTGTACACTACTCACACTATATTACACAAAAAAAATGGACTGCCTTTTACCTCAAGCCTGGAAGTAGTGTTTCAAATGTTGGCCATTAACTGGTAATGGCACATCTTCCCCTGTCAAAGTCTTAAGTCTAAATGTGTTGTCTCCTATTATTTCTGAGACTTGCAATAGGCCTAACCATAGTTTATCAAATTTTCCATGACTCCCTTTCTTTTCATGTGCTTTATCCTAGCACAGCACTAAGTCTGATATCCTAAATGTCTTGACTCTTGCCCTCTTATCAAACCACCTCTTAACTATTGCTTGGTGTTTGGCAAATTTTTCAATGGCTTGACCTCTTTTCTCATCTAATTGTAACATTTGTACTATCCTGGCTTCCCTATAATTATCAAAGCCTAAATACTCATTGGCAAACTTCTAGATTGGTATTCTTAGATTTACTAGAAGTATGGGATCAGTCCCATAAACTAAATGATAAGGTGTACTACCTAAGGTTCTTTTGAACTTGGTCCTATCTACCCATAATACGTATTTTAACAAGGTATTCCACTCTTTAGGACTCTTTGCAATCAACTTCTTGATTATATCTAATAAAATCTTGTTCGTAGACTCAACTAATACGTTACCTTGAGGGTAATAATTTGAAGAAAACTTTAAAACAATCCCGTATTGAAAGGCCCATTTAGAAATTTTTAAAGAAGAGAAAGCAGGGCCATTGTCACATACCAATGAATAGGGAGTTCCAAACCTGGTGATGATGTTTTCTTCAAGAAACTTGATAACTATCTCGGTTGTCGAGAATTTACAGCATGTGGCCTCAGTCCACCTTATACAATAGTCCGTCACCATCAGTATGAACTTGTGTCCTGCAGAAGATAGAGGATTGATGACTCCAATGAAATCCAGGCCCCACTGTGCAAATGGTCTTGATTCAATCACAGGTTGTAATGGATTAGCCTGATTCCTTCCCTTATCTGTTGCAGTCTGACAGGTGTGGCAATTTTTGATGTGACTCTCTGTATCTTTGCACATCATGGGCCAATAATAGCCCACCCTCAATATTTTGTGTGTTGTATCTAGATGGGAAACATGACCTGTTCTGTACTTGTCATGTAGTTCTGTTAACACTTTATCTGCTTCATTTCTATTTAGACATCTCAAATAAATTCTATCATGGTTCTTCCTGAATAGAAGACCTCCTTGCACCATATATTTTTGTGCTTTAATCTTCAAATCTCTCCTTTGAGAAACTTTCATCCTATTAGGGTACTTTCTAGATATTAGAAAAGTGTTTAAGTCAGCATACTAGTCCAATGCACCCTGGGAATTCAGTACATACTATTGTTTTATCAAATCTAGGTCTGTGTTTGCTATTGTTTGCACCAATGCCTGCCCTCTAACCAGCTTCATGGGAATAATTTCCATGTTAAACTCTTGTAGCGTGGTGATCCATTTGGCTCTCTTTTCTCTAGGTTCGTTCTGCATCAGCAGTATCTTTACTGCTGCGTCTGACACTATGGCTTTGACCTAGCTGTGCAAAATATAATGTCTAAATTTTTTCATAGCTCTCATCAATGCAAATGCTTGTCTTTTGGTATCCAGATATCTCAGTTGTGCATCCTTCAGAGGTGCACTCATAAAAGCAATGGGTCTTTCTTCAGTGTTTTCACCCTTCTGTGTCAAGGTAGAAGCAATTGAATAAGAGGATGCGAAGGAGTAGATATAAAATGGCTATGTGTAGTCTGGGCTCGTCAGTAGAGGGGTGTCAGAAATGGCCCACTTGATATCTTCGAATGCAACCCTAGGTAGTTTTATGCTCTAACAATGGTCTCAAAAGAATCTATAAGGGTGGTCCCTCCCATAGACTATATCATTAGTGAAATCTCACTATTCAAAGCTTTGAAATAAAATAGAAAAGCATGCCTTGGCAAAGGTTTCACCATTGCGAGAATCCTATCCTAGGTTCTCTAAAATTAGTAGTTGAAATCAGCCATGTGTTCGTGGGGTGCTCTTTTAATGGTGCTCAGTTTCTCCAGCAGTGAGGGATGATCCAACTTGTCTTCGAAGTGTTTGTGTAATCCATCTCCTAGTAAGTCCCATGATGTGATGCAGGAGCATCCAGTGGTGTAAGGGTAATCTTACATCACCCAAAAAAAGATGTGTTTCACAATTGTTGATGCTCTTTCCATTTATTTTCAAAATTTGTGGTTTTGGTTCCATAATCGCTTGAATAATGATGTAGAACTTTTAGTTTTTCCAAACTACTAAAAATAACAACCTGCTATTTTTTAGGAAGTTTGCATTTGGGTATGAATTAAAGTGAAAATTTATAGGAAGCTTCATAACTAAAAAATAAGACCTTTGGTGAACGAATCACGCAAAGATCATTTGTGAGCTGAAAGATATTAAAGTTTCCATTTCTTGAAAAATGCCTGAAAATTATTCAAACTTAGGTTTGAGACACTAAATAGACCCGTACAAGAATAAAAATGGATAGAATTGGTAGAGCTAGTTGTTAGTGCATAGAGCACTCCATGAGCTTTCTGACGCATAAAACGGTTCATCAATCAGACATCTGGATCAAAAGTTATATCTCCTGGAAGTTGACCTTTGATAGTGGAAGTAGTGACAATCTTGTTTCAGAGGAGATGGTTGACAAGTTGAAGTTGACAAGAAGAAAGCATCAGCATCCATATCAGATTGCATGGTTCCAAAAGGACCACAGAGCTTTGGTCAATGAGCAGTGTTTAGTGAAGTTCAAGATTGGGGACTACCATGATGAGGTGTTGTGTGATATCATACCGATGGATGCATGTCATATGTTGTTGGGGACGCCGTGGCAGTATGATGGGAGCGCTGTCCATGATGGTCGTGCAAACACATATTCCCTAGCAAAGGATGGAGTTCGTCATAAGTTGAAGCCCTTGAAGGAGGTGGAAGAAAAGGTATGTAGTGCTGCTAGAATTTGCTTGGTAGATGGTAGAAAATTTTTGGAGGGTATGAAGCATGAGTATCATTGCTTTGCATTGATTCCTAAGATTAGTCAAAAGAAATGTGAAGATGTACCAATAGAAGTCTTAGATATGTTGGAAGAATTTTAGGATATTATCTTTGATAATGTACTAGAAGGTTTACCACTGGTGAGGAAGATAAGTCACCAAATAGATTTGATACCAGGAGCTAGTTTACCGAATAAGGTAGCCCACATAATGACCCCTGCAGAGAGTGAAGAGCTGAACAAACAAGTTCAAAAGCTGTTAAGGAAGGGACTGATAAGGGAGAGCCTAAGTCTATGTGTGGTACCTACAATACTAGTACCAAAGAAGGATGGAGAATGGAGAATGTGTACAGATTCTAGGGCCATCAATAAGATCACTATCAAGTATATATTTCTATTGCCAAGAATGGATGACATAATGGACTATTTGAGTGGAGCAAAGTACTTCACAAAAATTGACTTGAAGAGTGGGTGTCACCAGATCTGAATTAGAGAAGGAGATGAATGGAAGACAATCTTCAAGAAAAAGGAAGGTTTGTATGAGTGGTTAGTCATGCCACTTGGGCTAACCAATGCACCAAGCACATTCATGTAGCTCATGAACGAGGTACTGAAAGAATTTTTGGGAAGTTTTTTTATTGTTTATTTAGATGATATTTTGATTTTTAGTAAGACTTCAAATGAGCATATGATGGATATCAGAAGATTTTAGGAGAAGCTAAGGGAGGAGAAGTTGTTGATCAATCTGAAGAAATGTAGTTTTACAAAGAAGGAGTTGGTATACTTGGTATTGGTTGTCTCAAAGGAAGGTTTTAAGATGGACCCATAAAAAGTAAGAGCTATCATTGAATGGCCTACGCCAAGGAGTGCTACGAAGGTATGATCTTTTCATGGTTTGGCAAGTTTTTACAGAAAGTTTATCAGAAAGTTTAGTAGCATTTGTGCACCCCTAACTGAGACAGTGAGAGGGGATAGAAAAGAGTTTAGATGGACTAAAGGAGCAGACAAAATCTTTGATACATTGAAGTAAAAAGTCACAGAGCAACCTCGTTTGGCACTTCCAGATTTCAATAAGGTATTCTAGGTGGATAGTGATGCTAGTAGCAATGCTATAGGAGCTGTTTTGAGTCAAAAAGGTAATCCCATTGCCTATTTTAGTGAGAAGCTTAATGATGCCAAGAAAAAGTATTATGTTTATGATCAGGAGTTTTATGCAATAGTTTAGGCTTTGAATAAATGGAGACATTATTTGTTGCCAAAAGAGTTTGTTTTATATACTAATCATCAGGCTTTGTAGTATCTTAATATTCAAGGAAAGTTAAACCAGAGGCACTTAAAATGGGTTAAGTTTTAGCAAAGCTATACTTTTGTTTTGAAGCACAAGAGTGGGAAGTCCTATAGAGTTGCAGATGCCTTAAGTAGAAGGCAAAATTTGTTGATAGAAATCAAGATAGAGGTTGCTGGGTTCAATGAGCTCAAAAGTTTGTATCCTGAAGATCTAGATTTTGCAGAGGCCTAGAAAGCTTGTTTGGAACCTGTTACTTTGGATAGGACAAAATGGTTGAATTTAATAATCTAAGATGGCATGTTGTTTAAAGGAAGCCAATTATGCATTCCAAGGAGTTCCATGAGAGAGAACCCAATTAAGGAGAAGCATAGTGAAGGTTTGGCTAGACACTTTGGTCGAGATAAGACCATTGCTATTGTTGGTGAAAATTATTATTGGCCACAGTTGCAGCAGGATGTGAGGAAATTTGTGCAGAGTTGCAGAGTGTGTTAGATGACGAAAGGAACAATTCAGAATACAGGGCTATATCAGCCATTACCTATACTAGAGAAGCCATGGGATGACATTAGTATGGATTTTGTTCTTGGTTTACCAAGGACACAGAGAGGACATGATTCCATTTTTATGGTGGTGGACAGATTCTTGAAGATGGTACATTTTATTCCTTGCAAGAAGACCAATGATGTTGTTCATATTGTAGAGTTATTTTTCAGGGAGGTGGTGAGATTACATGATCTACCAAAGAGCATAGTTTTAGATCGACATACAAGTTTGTTGGTTATTTCTGGAGGACATTGTGGATGAAGTTGAAGACAGATTTGAAGTTCAGTTCTGTACACCATCCACAGACTGATGTACTGACAGAAGTGGTGATTAGGAGTTTGGGCAACCTGCTAGGATGCTTAGTAGGAGATAAGCCCAAGGGATGGGATTTGATTTTACCACAGGCAGAATTTGCTTTCAACAATTTTGTCAATAAGAGCACTGGTAAATCACCTTTCTAGATTTTATATGCCAATAGTCCAATAAATGATTCAGAGTTAAGGAAGCTAGATAAAGGAGAAAGACAAGTGCCGAGGCCGAAGACTTTGCAGAACACCTAAAGAATTTGCATGAAGATGTGAGAAAGCGTATTAATAAGATGAATACTCAATACAAGGATAAGGTAGATTAGAAGAGGAGATATAAGGAATTCTAGGTAGGAGATGAAGTCATGGTTCACTTGAGAAAAGAAAGGTTCCCAATTGGAACATATAATAAGCTGAAAATGAAGAAATTTGGACCATGTAGAATTTTGAAGAAACATGATTTATGAAATGCATATGAGGCAGAGCTACTGAGTGGGATCAACGTTTCTCCTATTTTCAATATTGCTGATTTATCAGAATACCATGAAGGTGGAACAGAGGATGGACCAATAGAAGAACAGTGGAGTATCCTGGCATCTACTTCAATAGAGGAGATAGAAGAGATCCTAGATAGCCGTGTGGGAAGTACTCGGAATAGGCAATATGAAGAATATCTAGTGAAATGGAAAGGAAATTCTATTGAAGATTCTTCTTGTTGTCTAAGGCAGAGGTTGACCGTTTGGGTTTTCCTCACACAAACACCTGAGATGTGATAGGGTCACTTCTCAAATTACCCTGGGTGTCTAATGCAGGAGCATCCAGTGGTGTAAGGGAAATCTTGCATCACCCAAAAAAAGATGTGTTTCAAAATTGTTGATGTTCTTTCCATTTATTTTCAAAATTTGTGGTTCTGTTTCCATAATCGCTTGAATAATGATGTAGAACTTTCAGTTTTTCTAAACTGCTAAAAATATCAACCTGCTATTTTTTAGAAAGTTTGCATTTAGGCACGGATTGAAGAAAAAATTTACAAGAAGCTTCATAACTGAAAAATAAGACCTTTCGTGAAGGAATCACGCAAAGATCATTTGCGAACTAAAAGATATTAAAGTTTTTGTTTCCTGAAAAATGCCTAAAAATTATTCAAACTCATGTTTGAGGCACTAAATGGCCCTGTACAGGCCCAAAAATGGCCAGAACTGATAGAGCAGGTTCGTAGTGCATAGAGCACTTCACGATATTTTCAACACATAAAACAGTTTGACAATCAAACATCCAGATCAAAAGTTATGGCTCTCGAAAGTTGACCTATTTTTGGAGGGAGATGCAAATTTTAAAATTAGGTTGTTGGCCACCAAAAAGGCTATTAATAACCATTTTTGGGAACCCTGGGTGGTAGTAGAGTTAAGGGGGGAAGTGTAGAGTCAAGAATAGGTGGGAAAACAAAAACCCTAGTTGATTTGGGGTCACTAATGGCAGATGATTCCAGAGTCTTGTGAGAGGAAGTTGTGATGTGTTGCAGCCTGTGGAGGGTTGATTCCTCTGATTGTATCTGAGCTTCTGTATTGTAATAAGTTGTCCAAATCAATAAATAAAGTTCTCTTTTCTATGTGCAATTTATGTTGCGTGTGTTTTATGATTTACCCCCTTCATCATGATGTTATTGAGTTTTCAGAGAGTCCTCTGAACCACTATAAGGCCTTTCCTTTTAACGAAGCAACTAAAAGCCTGATAGCCACATTTTGTTGCATGACATTGTGTATGGAACACAAGGTTGCTACATCTTGAATGTGTTCAGTAGTAGTAGTGTCATCCTCTCCAGTGAAATAAGGAAAACTTTTTAGGGCTTCCATTGGAATATCATCTCTTTGGGCAAGTTGCAATGGGCTGCCTCCATTCAAAGAAGCAAAAGTATACTGCCTAGCCATTATAAGTATTTGGACTATCAGCACTGGACTTCTACTTCTTTTGACCAGGCTTGTAGATTTGAATTAGGAAGGTGTAGACTTGGATCTTCTTGATGGCTCAGTTGTTTTGCTTGTTGATCTGCCTCTCTTTCTAGGTGTAGACAAGTGTAAATAGTCAAATGGGTCTGGATTAAACCTAGTTTTCATAAGCTACAAGCACTAACCTACATCCAAACTATTGTCAATTCAAGTATGCACCCTTGTTAAGCTTTGCAAAAAATTAACTACTTGTTGAAACATGGAATCATTCTCGGATGTGGGTCTCCTTTCTTGAGAATGAATCTCCAGATTGAGCTGGTTCTCTTATAATTTCTAAGCTACTGACTTGAGGAGAAAAGGGATAGAAAGATGTAACTAAAATACAAAATGATTCTTAAATCTAAAACTAAATGAAGTTCTATCATTCATAGGCATATCCTCTAACATAAATCCTCACAACTCCACTGATAGTTAATCCTTAAGTAATTTGCAACAAAGTTTGGTGACAAACACAAACTACAACTAGGAAGAAACTAAAATTTAATAGTATTGAGACAAAATAAAGGATTGAAATAGTCACAATATAACATCAAATCAAGACTGTAAAAATGTATGTGAAATAGGATGATTTGCAATTAGAACTGAAAGGAATACAATGCATGAAAAATAAAATGAGTGAGCCAACTACTATATACAACTCTGTAGGAGAGAAGAAGCTAATGCTAACTGACTGAGAAAAAACTGATTTTTTCTCCTATAAATGTCTCCAAATGATCTCTAGTGAAGAAAGCTGAAAAAAGCTCCTAAAAATAGATCTGCAATCTATTTTCAAACTTAAGAAAAAAGCTGCCAAAAATAGCCTCAAACTGCCTCCAAACTACAAATAAAAACTACCAACTTGATCCTCTAGGTGGTCCCCACCAAATCTGCATCCAAATCTGTCCAATTTGCCTCATAAAAGGAAAAAAAAAAATCCTATTATGCTTAATTTCACCCAAGGGAATCAAAATATTTTAACTGCCTAAAAATAGTTAAACTTTAGAAGCAATTCAGAATTTCATTGCTTTAAAGTTAACTTTACATGACTTGGTAGTTTTAATCGATATCCTATCAATATGATTTTTTGAAAAAATAAAATGATATCTAGTTTATAATTTCACCAAGATATTTACAAGATATCATTAATGATTTTCTATAAAAATCATACAAAATATATGAATTATTACACATGTTTACAAAAAATAAATAAAATCCTTAAAAGGCTTGACACCATGGACTCCAAGTGTCGATATTTTGCCACCTCACCATTATCCATATGGGTTAAAAAATACCAACTCAATGCCTCTATGGTGCCACCATGTCAGATTGACCCCTTTCACCATATCTCCATCTAGCATATTCTTCACATTCTCAAGGTTTGGTTTGATCTTATGCATATATTGAAATATATGAAGGAATAATAAAATACATATGTGGGAGGTCAAGGACACTCGACCACATGCATTATCAAATGATAATATCTTGACTCCAATATGAGTCGACTACCAATGATGTTAAGACCTTGCAGATTCTAAAGCCATATTTCATGGTCATGTCCACCTTTGACTTAATACATCAAGCTATAGTTTGAGTGCTGTCAGCCACCTTTGCTTATGATTACTAGACACTTATCAACACAAAGTGTTGACCTTGATCCCATTTGGATAAAAATGATAAAAATGTTGCATGGTAAAAAATGTGGAAGGGACATTGAAACAAAAGAGGGTGAGAACCCTAAAATCTTGGTCATTTCATTTTTGTTGTCATTGAGTTAGCTTTGCAACTCTAGCTGCCAACTTGGGATTTCATGATCTATGTGCTTTCCTACTCCATTCGATGGTCTTCAATGGTTTTTCACTGCACTTCCTTTGGCAAAATGATAGATGCCTCTGGTAAGTTTGAAACTAAGTTTTAAAATGGCTTTCATTGTGCTTTGATGGCTTATATTCTGTAAATGGCCGCGACCATGTAGCTACTTCTTCAGTCTCTTAGTCTTTGATGTGCACTATTTTCTTTTCTGTGTGTTGAACTTGTGATAAATGGCAAAATGATAAGGGCCTTGTTCAACCAGTCGTGACTATTATCCTTTCCTCAGCTACATTATATGGTAAATCCACTATTCCTCAGCATTCTTTGGTATCTTGAGAAGAGAGGCAATGGTCGCCATGGCATCTACTGCTTTGTTCTCAATGCGAGGTATCTGCTCAAAAGATATAATCACAAAGTATTCCTTGAAGTTATCTATCATGTGCTTGTATGGGACAAGCTTCTCATCTTTGGTTTGGTAATCATCATTGACCTGATTTATCACTAGTTGAGAATCACCATAGACATGTAGCTCTTTGATTTTCTAGTCCGTTTCCATCTTGAGGCCAATGACTAAGGCTTCATATTCTGCTATGTTATTGGTACATGGAAATAACAAATAGTAAGGCTTTGGTATGGTGTTGCCATGAGGAGTTACAAACAAGATTCCTGCCCCCAATCCATGGTTTTTGTAGGACCCATCAAAGTATAGTTTCCAAGAATGTGTTGAGACATTGAATAAGGATTCATTTGGAAACTCAAATTGCATTGGTGTGGTGTCTTGTAATGGTGTATCTGCTAACTAATCATCAATGACTTGTCCCTTGATAGCTTTTCTGTCTACATACTCAATGTCGTATTCACTTAGGAGTATTACCCATTTGGCTAGGTGACCTGTAAGAGCTGCGTTGCTTAGTAGGTATTTCAGTGGATCTATTTTTGCAATGAGTTTGACTGGATGTGCAAGCATATAATGTCAAAGTTTTTGGGAAGCAAAAACTACTGCAAGACATGATCTTTCTATCTGAGAGTATTGCAACTCATATCGCACCAATGTGCGACTGATATAGTAGACGGCTCTTTCCTTATTCTCATAATCTTGTGCTAGAAGAGCCCCAAGAGTTGTAGATGTAGCAGATATGTAGAGTATCAATGGTTTTCCTTGGATAGGAGGCATGAGAATAGGCAGATTCATGAGATATTCTTTCAGTTTGTTGAATGCCTCTTCACACTTCTCATCCCATCTGAATGAAATGTTCTTGTGCAGGAGATGACTGAATGGTTGACACTTGTCTACCAATTGTGATATGAATCTATGGATTGCTTGTAGCTTGCCTTGTAGAGATCTTAGTTGAGTAAGAGTCTTGGGTGGTGGCATGTCCATGATAGCCTTGACTTTAGCGGGATCCACCTCTATTCCATTTGCTGATACAATAAAACCTAGGAGTTTGCCTGAGGTGACTCCAAACACACATTTCTTTGGGTTCAACCTGACTTTGAATTGCTCTAATCTCTGAAAGACTTTCTCTAACACATCTAGGTGTGATTCTCTTGTAAGTGATTTTGCTAGGATATCATCTACATAATCTTCCATGGTGACATGCATCATATCATGAAATATAGTGGTCATAGCACGTTGATCTGTGGCTCTTGTGTTCTTTAGCCCAAATGGCATGACATTCCAATAGAAAGTGCCCCATGGACAAGTGAAAATTGTCTTATGCTAGTCTTCTAGTGCTATCCTGATCTGATTATATCCTGAGAAGCCATCCATGAGGGATAACATGGTATGCCCTGCTATTAAGTTGACTATAATATCTATATTTGGCAACGGAAAATCATCCTTAAGGCAAGCTTTGTTTAGATCTCTAAAATCATTGCATAGTCTAACTTGGCCATCTGGTTTAGACATTGGTACTATGTTGGAGACCCACTCCAGATAGTCTATAGCTCTGATGAACCCTACATCTAGTAATTTATTGAGTTCTTCTTTTACAAGTAGTGCTATGTGTGGATGCATCTTTCTAAGCTTTTGTTTCACTGGTTTCACTCCTAGATCTAATGGAAGATGGTGTAGAATCAAATCTCGATCTAACCCTGGCATATCTGCATATGACCAAGCAAAATTGACTTGTTTTCTCTTGAAGAGTGGTACAAACTTGGTTTTCTCTGGTGGGGTTAGAGATTTAGCAAAGTGAATGATCTTAGGCTGTTCCTCTGTTCCAATGTTAACCGGATCTGTGGGTTCCACAACAATCTGAGACTTCTCCTGGTGTATGTCACTGGGGACAGTGTCAAGCCTTCCATCATCAAGTGCCACAGTTGGGTTTTCACCTTTAGATGCATCCTTTCTTTTTACTGTTTTGGGATCTGACACTGCCACAGAGCAGTTTTCATCGTCAGATCCAATTTTTATTTTGATATTTTTGCAACTGGAAGGCTTGGCACCCTCTCCAAAATAAGCCATGGTATTAAGTTCTATAGCAAAACCAGCTTTATGATCTCCTTTGGGTAGGTAGTCCTAAGTTCCATATAGTCAATATAAGCATTGTTGTTTTGGAACATATCTAGTTGTAGGGTTCCTCGTAGATCCTAGTCAATAAGCTTAGGATGCACAAGGGGGAGGGAGTCGAAGGATAGATCTGATTCATTGATGTTTTGAATAGATATACTAGGAACATTGGGAGGGGGAGTGTTCAGGGTGGTACTTTCCTCCAAGTTGTTTATTTCGATAAAACATGAACCTTCCTCAAAAGTCATACTCTTAGAGATAGGCAAATCAGACTCTAATGGCCTATTAGGTAGCATTTGTCCCTCGCAGTAGGGGCTATAAGTTTGAATGGTATCAACCTCTTTGTCATCATAGGAATGCTCTGTTAGCTCATCCCACTCATATTCATTGGAATCTATATCACTGTCCACTTGAAGTGTATGGATCATTTCTACAAGACAAGCATTTCCTTTAGCCTTGCCCTTGCCTTTATATCCTAGGCCATTTGTATTTCTAGCCAATGAGGATGAAGAAGGTTGAATGGGTTCTATGATTCCTTCTTTTCTTAGACTGATAGGGCCTTGTCCTTTGTAACCCATTCTATGTAGGATAGCTTCTCCTCACCCATAGAGTTCTGTTGGGAGCCTAGGTGGTTCCTATTGTATGTTCTCTTCTTCCTCGGTATAAAGCCATTGTAGGACATCTCTTTCCTCTATTTCATATGATAAGGTCCCCCATTTTACAAAGAGAGATATGGGAGCTATAGGAGGAGCAGATGGATTTGGAAAATTCTTGGGTTGACCAAAGGATCTAGGGGATAAATGCATCCTGGCTAGATTTAGGCTGTGCTCAATGGAGTATTCCCCAACTCCGATTTCTTTGATAGTAAGTTTCTGCTCATTGGGCTTTGATGAGGAAGCTTCAGAGGTATGATCATGCTATGGGGTAGGGAATGTAGATGCTCTATTGTTTGGTATGATACAATTAGGTTTTGAAAGGACAGAGTTACAATGCTAAAAGGGGTCAGGGTCTCCTTGGATCATGACTTGCTTGCCATCATGCGGGAATTTTATGCATTGGTGATAAGTAGAGGGAATAACCTTCATGGCATGAATCCATGGTCTACCTAGGAGAATATTATAGGCGAGCTCCCTATCTAGGACTTGGCACACAACATCTTTTATTATCGATCCCACTTGTATGGGCAACACCACTGTTCCTTTTGTAGTTCTCTCCTCTTCATCATAGGATTTGATAGTAATCTTCTTCCTTGGATCAACTACATTCTTAGAGAACCCCAATGTAAGGACTAGATTTAACATGCAAATATTTAAACTGGCTCCCCCATCAATGAGAACCCTCTTGATGCGGTGCTTGTGGATGAAGGCAATGATATGTAGAGGGGTGTTATGAGGTTGAGACATTGAGAGGTCATCTTTCTCGATAAATGATATGGTACTTGAGGAGGTCAGATTACCTACCATGGCTTGAAACTTCTCTTGGGCCAAGTTAGTGGGGACTGTGGTTTCTACTAAGGCTTTATTGAGAATCTCCTTGTGAGAAGGAGATAGACACAACAACTCTAAGATAGAAATGTGGGCCGGAGTTTTCTGAAGTTGGTCTATGACGCTATACTGATGAGGATTGGACTGAGAAGGTGATGACCTTGGAGGGATGGTATTCAACGTGACTTTACCACTACGAGTAATGATACTACAATTATTTTAGTTAGGCTTTGATTGTTGGTTCAGCATGACCACATTGATCTGTGGGATATGTTTTGATATGCAATTGATAGTATAGTCGAATGGCACACATACGTAGTTGGCATTATTATTCCCACTATTCTGATTTTGCTTATTGCAGTTGTTGTTGTTGTTGTTGGTGTTACCGTTATTACCATTGTTGTTGTTTCCATTGTTGTTATTACCATTGTTGTTATTGTTGTTGTACAACCTATCATGATTGAGAAGTGGATCCCTATAAGCCACATGTGTCTCATTAGAGGTATGTTGTTGGCTTCCTCCTTGATTTTGATCAAGCACATCTTGAATAACATGTTTGAGACGGATGCAATTGTTGGTTGTATGTCCCCTTCCTCTATGATACTCACAATAGTCAGTGTCTTTCCAATAGTGAGGTTTGATTTGAGGCTCGTAATCGCTTGTTGGTGGTAGAGAGATTTCATTGTTGGCCAACAGCTTCCTCAATGCGGATTCTTGGGACTCGCCCAGTAGTGTGAACTTGCACCTTGGATTTGAGTTGAGCCATGGTCTTGGTTCTCAAGTGAATGTTTTGTTGGGTGTAACATTGCTTGCCTCTCCTTTGAGAGTGAATATCGGTTGTTTCTTGGGAGCTGCCACCTTGGCATCAACTACTCCATCGTTGATGACATTTTTATTTTTAGTCCAAAATTTTGATTTGTCAGTCGTATAATTGGAGGTAGGTGTGTCCTTGTATAACTTGAGTTGCCCCTTGGCAATCATAGATTTTTTGATGAATAATCCCATTTCTATGACCTTTGAGAATGAAGTAGGGCATTGGATTTGTATTCGATAGCTAAGATCATTATTGAGGTTATGGACAAACATCTCCATTAGTTGCTTTTCTGGTATATCATACTAGCACTTACTTGCTAGTTGTCTCCACCTTTGTAGGAAAGTGGCAAATGATTCACCACTCTTTTGCTTGGTGTTGCATAGGTCTAGCATGGAGACTTCGTGATCAATATTGTAGGAAAAGTGCATGATGAATTTGTTGACTAACTCATCAAAAGATTTGATGCCTGGTGGGAGCCATGAGAACCACTTCATGGCTTGACTACCTAAAGTTATTGGGAATAGTCTCATTAAGTAAGTCTCATTGTGAGCTACTTCCATACATGATGCATTGTATTCCCTAATGTGATCTCTAGGGTCCCCTTTCCCTTTGTACTTATCAAACTTAGGAACTTTGAATCGAAAGGGAAAAGGTGTCATGTTCAAACTCTTATCAAAGGGGTACGGTGCAATATCTTCCAAAGAATAGGTTTTAGTGTTTCTACCCATCTTGAGATCTACCATTTGTTTCTTTAGACCCTCAAGTTGTTTCCTCATTTCTTCCATAGGAGTGCTTGGGTCTATGGCTTTCTTTTCTTTTTCATTCTTATCCTCCGCATTTTGGTCTATGGTTTTCTTTCCCCTTTCTTCATGATTATTCTCCACATTTTCTTGGATTGTGCTTATGTTGAAATCCGCAGGGAGTTTAATTCCAAGATTTGCAAGATAATAGAAGTACTTGTGAGGATCATCATGGAGCACTTTCTCTAACAAGCATTGGAATTTCTGATTTTGGAGGCTTCCTTGATAATCTTCGTTAGAGGTCTCCTCATCACTATCATGAGGTGTGATGATGTGGTTGGATGATTCAGCCATTTCAAGTTGCTTTTGGTATTGAGATCTAGTAAGAACCATGCAAGGTGATGAGGGATGAGGTGGAATGGGACTAGAGATTTTGGCAAGATGCTGATGGAGACTACTAAAAATGGGATACTTATGAGAAGATTTGGACAAAGGACTTTCTTGATCAATGATTCCAAGTAAGACGGTTGATACAAGACGGTAGTCACAAGCAAGGGTACTCGATACCTACATTACTGTGTAGGGACTAGTCATGCACCAAGACCACTAGCAAAGTTTTGTGACCTACTAGGGTTACTTGAATCCAAAGTGATATGAAAAAGGGGCCTATGCTAACCTGATATGGGATACTTTGACCTTGGACTAGAAAGACTCGATAGAAGGTGAATGAGATGACCAACAAAAGAGATTTTGACGTGAAATGGGCGGAAAATTAATTGCAAGGTGAGACTTGATCTTTGTGTTGGCAAGAGACACTGTGTGGCTTCCTGAGTGTTGTCATTGATGGCAGCAAAGTCCATCCCACACATCTGCAAGAGTATTTTGGTCCAATGACCAAGAATAGAGCATGCAGCAAAGTCTGACAATCAGGTCCGGATCTCTCAGAGGAAGTATCTCAGTAAAGTGTAGACTTGGGGAAGTCAAGAGGAGTACCATGACTAATATATTCTAGAGATTGAGCCTCTGGTGATGTAAGAGTGAAAAGATACGAACACCTAAGTGTTGGGTTCCTATTTGGCAGAGTAGACTGAGGAAGAACTGACCGGCAGAGCTTCAAACCTTAATTCGGATGAGATATTGATGGTAATAAAGTTTCTTAAGGGATCATTCATGATTGGCTGATATGATTGATGACTTCTATAAGCATCTCTTTGATACGCATCACTTGGTAAGAAAGGATTTAGCCGACAGACCAGAGTTTGGGAAAATATAGAGTATTATGGATGCTGACTAGAAAGATGTTGAAATCCTTTGTGTGGATATATATATTAGATGGATTTTGATGAGAAGGTGTGTGGTGTGTGGTGTAAAGTGTGAAGAAAAGTAGAGAGCAGTGTGGAAGTAGTAATACAGGTCCGGTATGTAACAGGACAGTAACACCAAAGAAGAGGAAGAATGAAGTGCAATAGATCAGTGTATTGAGCCTAACCAAAACTGAACCTCAGCATATATGGATGCTTCTAATCAGTTCAAGTATCTTGTTACTTTCTTTATACCTTGTAGATAGTGAGTCTCTTGTAGGCAATGAGCCTCTTGTGAGTAGTGTGCTCGGGTAGTGAGCCCTAATTGGCAAGTGCCATTTTGTACTTCTATTCTTTTAACAGAGAATACAATCTTGGGTTAGTCACCCCGTGGTTTTTCCCTTAACAGGGTTTTCCATGTCAAAATCATTGTGTTATGTGTATTGATTTTGTTTATGCTTTCATGGTTATGGATGCTTATTTGTTTTGATGCTGCACTAGTTATTAAAGAAGAACAAAAAGTTAAATTAATTAAGATAATTGATTCACCCCCCCTCTCAGTTATCAACAATTGGTATCAGAGCTAAGTTTCTCCAAACAAAGCCTAACAACTTGAGGAAGATCTAGGAATTCCAATGGATATGTATGGTATGAGGGAACAACTTTAGTCTGCCCTTGATGATCTTGAGCAATCTCATTCTAAAGTCAATAACTTGAGGGAAAGACTCAAACAAGCTGATGATTTCATAAATGAACTAAATGAGAAACTGAGTATCTCTATGAAAAAGAGAAAGGAACTTCTTCAGCAATTAACAAGTCAAAGTGAAGCCAATGATACTAATGAAGATCTGAATGAGAAGAAGAAATTATGTTATAAGCTATCAAAAGAGGTCATTATGGTTAAAAATGAAATGGAATCAGGGGTTATGAAATTCACCCAAGAAATTGAAGAGAAAATAAAGATTGAAGATAATCTAAAACAATCTCTCAAGGAGAAGTCAGAAGATTGCCACAAAATGGATAGATTAATCAAGCATTTGGAATCTGATCTTGAAGAAGCTAGAGATAATGAAGAACAACTTGAGAATCAGATTGACACTCTAAAAAGGGATCTTCAAACAACAAATGAATACAAAGAGAAATTCAAGATAAGCTCTACTCAGCTTGAAGTTCTTCTTGAAAGCCAAAAGAGTGTAGATGACAAGCAAGGCTTGGGGTATGAGAAAGGTGAAAGCTCCATATCTGGTCAGAAGAACTCTAGATTAGGAAATCCAAGGAACATGCCTAGAAGACCTCCAGTAAGGCAACCAAATGCTCAAAGATATCCATCCTTCAATGGATACTACCACAATTGCAATAACTTTGGTCATAAAGCAAATCAGTGTAGAAGAAGAATGAATCAAACTAATTCATCCTTCTCCTGATAGTGTTTTAATTGCAAAAGGTATGGTCACAAATCTCATGAGTGTAGAAATATGCAAATGAACAATTCATTCAATGGTAGATGCTTTGCATGAAATAGAATGGGACATATGGCTAATTAGTGTAGATCAAGAGGATATTAGTCAAATATGCAAAGAAATGTTGTTTGCTACAATTGCAATAGATCCGTCATATTGCCAAATTCTACAAAAGTAAGAATCAGGACAAAAAGAGTCTGGTGCTTCATAATCAAAACCAAGACAAATGAAAAGGAAAAGTGAATGTGGATGAAATTCAAAGGGAAATGAACAAGATTTGGGTGAAGAGAAGTACAAAAAATGTTGAGGATGGATCTGCACCAGAATCTGGTGCTAATATTCCTTCTTGAAACTAAATAGATGAGTTCTGACTCAGGGGGAGTAACAAAAGAAAACAAGTTCCCCCAGCTAGTCAATTGGTGCCTAAAATTGACACATGGAAAGTTGTGGATTAAAGGGTTCTTAGAGAAACATCTAAATAAGCCTTGGTAAAGATATGGAAGATCCGCAAGAAATTTAGAAGAGGTTAATCTTCCAAGAATTATCTGATTTAATAGTCATCCGGTAAGAATAGGATTTTCACAGTTAGATCCAGTATGATTCAAATTTGAGGTATCTTGATCTACGGATAAATGGAATGATTGGAGAAAGGTAGATAGATTGCCAATATTCACCGAGAATAACTCTAAGTGCATCTCAGTGATCCGAAAAGATCTCTCAGGACAAGGAGAGCAAAGCAACTAAAATAACTTAAGTTGTGCATTTATTACAATGTGAAATTAGGGTTTGGGTAGAAATATAAGGGTTCTTTTGTTCATCATCTGCATATTTGCATTCAAGAAGAAGAGAGAAGGAGCTTTGTTACTAAATTGTCTCAAACCTCTCAAAGATCAACCGCAGAAGTCGATTCATCCTGCAATCCGATCCGCTCATATCAGGGACCCTAGAAGTGTAAAAGGTATTTTCCACTCTTGAAAAACTCTCTCTGAATCTTTTAAAAGATGGCTACTCCGAATGTTGTCAAAATCACTAATAGGCCACACCCTAAATTCAAAAAACACCCCTACAAATCTCTGGAAGTTGATCCCTTGGGCGCATTCTCTAGCATTTCGCATGGAGTTTTGCATGTAGAAGATGTTAGGGCATATATTCATACAAACATTGAGGAATTTGGGGAATCCAAGCTAATGGATATCTATCACAATCTGTTAATCATTGATTCTTTTGAACTGAAACCTCAGTACAAGGCTATCTGGGACAAGCATTTTGGACATTGCATCCATTTCCCCTGTTTTGTAGAAGATGAATCAGTCTAATATGTTCTAAGTAGAATGCATGACAACTTTATGTGGTTGATGAGGCCATTCAAGATAACCAAGGATTCCATTAGGGCAGTTACTAGATTACACTCATCTGGTGGGTTACCTGCTCTCAAATCTGTCAAGAATCAGACAGTGAGTGAGGCAATAGGATCAAAATTTGACAAGAGAGCAATGACAATTGAAGATATCACTGATCCAGATATCAAGTTTGCATCCATGATAATTGGCTATAAGATATATCACTCCAGCATTGAGAATTCTATATCTGGAACTGCAATCTATGCTACTTATCAGATGTTAAGGGAGAATGTAGATTATGATCTTTGTGAGCTTCTTCTAAGCCAACTGTTGGAAAACCTACAAAAGATGAAGATGGACAAGAAGAACTCATTCAAATATGGTGGGCTAATATTGTGTTTGTTCTTTTACTTTATGAATGAGCTTCCCAGATCTAGTGGTTGGATATGGCAAAATGACAGACCAGTAGCCATACAAATTAGAGATTATTTGCATGGAATTGGTGATGCCAACACATAAAATACAACACTCTGAGGCTACTTCAAGAACTTTTAGAGTATGATGCAAGCTAGAGAGAGAATCCCCCAATCTCTAGTTGAAAAGTATAAGGATATAGTATGCTTTATGGTAGAAACTAATCAATGCCTAATGCAGGCAGTGGAGCCAAGGATAGTCTAGATCATGCCAGTGGGGTATGAAGTTGATGAGAAAATTCTATAGCTGCATATTCAACACTTGCTGAGTCAGCCCAAGGACCTTGAGGCAGAAAGGTTTGGAACCTTTGACGAGTTGAGTGTAAAGATTCATGTAGAGCTAAGACAACTAGGGATGAAAAGAAAAGTGAGAAAAGAAGTAGAGGATGTTGCCAAAAGGTATGGCATTTCAAAAGAAGCACTTGATGCAAATAGAGAAAAAACTAGAAAAGGTAGACAAAGAGAAACAAGATACAGAAAAAGAAAGTGGTCCAGTGCAAGCCCCTTCCTAGACCAGATCCTCCAAGAGCTCTACACCTGCCACCTCTAAGAGCCAAAAGGCATAAAAACTGGAAGCCTAGACATCCAGAAAGGTAGAGAAGAGAACAAAGAAAAAGGCAACAAGATTCTATACAAGTTAGAAGGATGATGAAGAAATTGAAACCGATGAGGAAGTCAAGAAAATGAAGAAGAATAAGAAAACATCCAGTGAACCCTCTACCAGTCAAGGCAAGGAAGAAAAGGCAGAAGAATTTATTGAAAAGCTTACTCTCTGCATTGATGATATCATCAAATCAGTCACTGTGGATGGGAACCTGAAACCAATGACTAAATTTTATGATGATTTTAGTGAAGCTGATCAGAAGATCCTGCAAGAAGCTACAGTCAGGTATCTAAACATCTATAACAAAGCATTCATTGAAATTATATCTCTCATTCCCAAAAGTTTAGAAAAAGAACTTGAAATGAGAAAGAACATTGCCATGGTAAAAGACTTAGAAATCTGAGAGCATATTGCTATCCAACTCTATCCTTCCATCACTCCTCAACAAAAGAACATGATCTTCAAGGATTGTAAGGATGAGTTCTAGAGCAAAGCCAGAATGAATAAGCTTATGCTTGGAAAGACTGATCAGATGGCTAAAGAAACAGAAGATATCCTCCAGAATGCTTTTAAAAGATTCAATCTTCCTATTATAGAGGACTTAGGTGATCAACCCTCTGCCATGGATGACAAAGGAGAATATACTGAGACAGTTGCAAAACAGACAAAGGAGACAAGTAAAGAGAAAGCTAAGGACTTAGATTCCTCTATTCTAGAAGAGGAAGTTCGTGGAGAAGTAGAAACCTCTCTTCCGAATCCCCCTGCAGAATCTGGAATTGAAGGAAAAGAAAGAAAAGAAAAGAGCATCAATCAAGGAGAAGAAGTGAAGGGAAGAGATGAAGGTCAAACAGAAAAGACCACAAGTGACAGTGCTGAGGCTGCAGAAGGGAAGAAAACTCTGTCTCTGGCAAAAGACACTGCAGAAGTAGTCAAAGACTTCTTGACAAAAGAAATGATGGAATTAGATGAACTGAAGCTACTTCAAGGGCCATTCAATTTTGATTCCCTCTCTCCGGTCTAGACAATGAAGGTAGCATCTTTTGCTCAAGCCAAAGCAAAAGAAAAGCTTCTGAAGTCTCACATAGAAGACAATGAGCTAATAGAGATTGCATCTGGTGTGCTAGAGAAAATCATGCCATCCTTCCAAAAGGATCCTTCAGCCTCCATATCCAGTAATCTAAAGTCTCTTGTAAATTATGTTAATACACATTTTGACTCTTTAGAGAAAGTAGCAGAAGAGAAAGTCCAAAAAAAATTTTAGGTAAGAGATTCTCTAAAGTACAAGGGCTAATAACAAATGATAGGAGAACTATGGATATTGGAATAAAGAGCTTAGAAAATACTCTTAAAGATGGTGGAGAAATATATAAATTTTGTTTATCCTAGTCTAAAGTGACAAAGGATATTGAGAAGAAAGTGAAAGAGCAAGAGGACAAACTGTCCAGTGTATCTCAAAATTTTGATCCTCTCACCACATCCATAATAAACCAGGAATGTCAAACTATTGCTATTCTAAATGAACTAAAGAAATTTGAAAAGGAAAGGAAGAATATAATAAGTAGGATGGGTGAACTTAGAGGGATAATTATCCCTAAATTAGAGGCCATACATGAGGCCCTAATTGATGCTCAGATCACATCCTGGACCAGTGATCCGACAGATCTAAAGAGGGCAGAAGCTTTTGCGTTCTTGTTGAGTGGTCACATCTCAATTTTGGACAGGATGAAGCAGAGTTGGGCAACAAAATTTGTCCAGTTGAAGACAACTTTTGCAGATATACTTTAGTATATGTAAAGGGTAAGTGCAGGAAGATGGGGGGCCAAAAAGGGGTCTTAAGTGGCCACTTTTTTTTCTGAAATCAGGAAATACTGGCCTTGGATGAGAAATTGAGCATAGTTACACTCAAAATTTGGAGATGCAACCAAAACAATGTTCGTAGTGCTCCGAGTCTACTTTCTAAACTACTATTTTGTTTTGAAAATGGCATAGATTAAGGGGTTCAAAAGAGGGAGCCACAGAAATTGGTGTTGTTTCTGTTAAAAAAACATAACATAGCATGTTTTGTGGCTCCCTCAAAAGGTCAACTTTTTTTTGGTATTTTAAAAATCTCTTTGGTGAGAAATTAGCTAATAGCATGTAGTTTATGCCTGATTTTTCTGATAATTTTTTGATGAATATTTGATTTTTTTACTAATTTTCAAAGTGGACACATCCTAAAAAATAGAATTTTGGCCGTGCTACCCCTATAAGTTTTGAAAACTAATTGAAAATTATTTTTTATTTTTTTAATATTTGTAGAATGGAGTCTAGTTTCTAAATATGTAATTTTTTTGAAATTTGAATGAATAGTTAATTTACAATGAAAAAAAGACCAAACAGTGGTTTTTGCCTAAAAACAGACACACAAACAAAAGAAATTAAAGATGAAAGGCTTAACATTGTTAAAATGTGAAAAAATCACATCGTCAAATAGCTAAGAGAAAGCCTAACATTACCCAAGTGTTCGATTTGTTCGACCTTGAAACACGTGCAAATCTGAGGGTTAGCACGAACGAAATTATGTGAAATTTTGAAGAATATAGAAAAACACGTATGTGACTGTTCATAAGGCACTCCAAGCCTTTGGGTTGGAAATGCAAAGCAAATCCCAAGCCCAAGGCTTGGGATTCCCAAAGCAAGACATAGCGCGAGCGCGTTATAATGCACTCGCATTCTATTTTGCTTTGCATTTTTCCTTTACCGTAAGTCTATTGTTTGTCATGTTTGACATAACACAAGCATGTTATAAAGCACTCACGTTATGTTCCCCTTAAATTTTTTTACATTCAAGGCTATTAATCATGAGGATTAAGGGATAAGGCATAGGGTTGGAGGGTATAGGGATAAGGGATTAGCGTTTAAGGTATAGTATCGAGCCCGTTGAGGGTCTAGTAATAGGGATAGCGTTTAGGGTTAAGGGATGAGGGATTAGAGTTGAGGGATGACAGATTAGGGTTGAGGGTTCAGGGTTTAGGGTTTAGGGATAGGGTTGAGGGTTGAGGGATCAGAGTTAAGGGTTGAGGGATTAGGGTTTGACATTGAGGGTTGAGGGTTGAGGTTCAAGGGTCAAGTGTTTAGGGATAGGGTTTAGGGTCGAGGGATTAGGGTTCAAGTAGAGTGTGGAGGGTGTAAGGATTAGGGATAGGGTTGGAGGGTTTAGGGATAAGGGATTAGGGTTTAAGGTATAGTATCGAGTCTGTTGAGGGTTTAGGAATAGGGATAGCATTTAAGGTTTAGGGATGAGGGATTAGAGTTGAGGGATGATGGATTAGGGTTGAGGGTTGAGGGATTAGGGTTTAGGGATAAGGTTTAGGGTTGAGGATTGAGGGATTAGGGTTTAAGGTATAGTGTTGAGGGTTTAGGGTTTAGGGTTGACGGATTAACATTTAATGTCAAGGATAGGGTTAGAGTGTCGAGGGTAGAGGGATTAGGGATAGGGTTTAGGGTTGAAGGTTTAAGGATTGAGGGTTGAGGCTTTAGGGATGAGGGTTTAAGGCTTAAGATATAGTGTCAAGTGTTGAGAGTGTAGGGATAGGGTTTAAGTTTTAAGGGTTAAGGGTTGAGGGATAGGGATTAGGGTTTAAGGTATAGTGTTGAGGGTTGATGGTTTAGGAATAGGGTTTAGGTTTGAGGGATTAGGGTTTAGGGTTGATGAATTAGGGTTTAATGTTGAGAGTTGAGGGTTGAGGGTTGAGGGTTGAGGGTTGAGGTTGAGGGATAGGGTTAATGGTCAAGGGATTAGGGTTAAATAAGAGTGTCAAGGGTAGAGGGATTAGGGTTTAAGGTATAGTATCAAGCCTGTTGAGGATCTAGGATTAGGGATAGCATTTAGGGTTTAGGGATGAGGGATTAGAGTTGAGGGATGACGGATTAGGGTTGAGGGTTGAGGGATTAGGGTTTAGGGATAATGTTTAGGGTTAAGGGATCAGGGATTAGGGTTTAAGGTATAGTGTTGAGGGTTTAGGGATAGGGTTTAGGGTTGAGGGATTAGGATTTGACATTGAGGGTTGAGGGTTTAGGGTTAGGGTTGAGAGATGAGGGATCAGAGTTAAGGTTTGAGGGATTAGGGTTTGACGTCGAGGGTTGAGGGTTGAGGTTCGAGGGTCAAGGGTTTAGGGATAGGGTTGAGGTTTAAGGGATTAGGGTTAAAGTAGAGTGTGGAGGGTGTAAGGATTAGGGATAGGGTTGGAGGGTTTAGGGATAAGGGATTAGGTTTTAAGGTATAGTATCAAGTATGTTGAGGGTTTAGGAATAGTGATAGCCTTTAGGGTTTAGGGATGAGGGATTAGAGTTGAGGGATGATGGATTAGGGTTGAGGGTTGAGGGATTAGGGTTTAGGGATAAGGTTTATGGTTGAGGGTTGAGGGATTAGGGTTTAAGGTATAGTGTTGAGGGTTGAGGGTTTAGGATTAGGGTTTAGGGTTGACGGATTAGCATTTAATGTCGAGGTTAGGGTTAGAGTGTCGAGGGTAGAGGGATTAGGGATAGGGTTTAGGGTTGAAGGTTTAAGGATTGAGGGTTGAGGCTTTAGGGTTGAGGGATTAGAATTTGACGTTGAGGGTTGAGGGTTTAGGGATAGGGTTGAGGGTCGAGGGATCAGAGTTAAGGGTTGAGGGATTAGGGTTTGATGTTGAGGGTTGAGGGTTGAGGTTCGAGGGTCAAGGGTTTAGGGATAGGGTTGAGGGTCGAGGAATTAGGGTTAAAGTAGAGTGTGGAGGGTATAAGGATTAGGGATAGGGTTGGAGGGTTTAGGGATAAGGGATTAGGGTTTAAGGTATAGTATCGAGTCTATTGAGGGTGTAGGAATAGGGATAGCATTTAGGGTTTAGGGATGAGGGATCAGAGTTGAGGGATGATGGATTAGGGTTGAGGGTTAAGGGATTAGGGTTTAGGGATAATGTTTAGGGTTGAGGGATTAGGGTTTAAGGTATAGTGTTGAGGGTTTAGGGATAGGGTTTAGGGTTGAGGGATTAGAGTGAAGGGTTGACGGATTAGGATTTGACATTGAGGCTTGAGGGTTTAGGGTTAGGGTTGAGAGATGCAGGATCAGAGTTAAGGGTGTTGATAACTGAGAGGGGGGGGTGAATCAGTTATCCTAATTATTTCTCTTTCTAAACTTTCTTATTAATTAATGCAGCATTGAATCAAACACAAAAACATTACCATGAAATAAGAAACACATGACACAATATTTTTGACGTGGAAACCCTGTTAAGGGAGAAAACCACAGGGTGATTAACCCAAAATTATTCTCTGTTAGAAGAATAGGAAATTACAAAATGGCACTTGCCAATTAGGGCTCACTGCCTGAGCACACTACTCACAAGAGGCCCACTGCCTACAAGAAGACACACTGTCTACAAAGTGATAAGAATCACAGTCTTGAACTGATTGGAAGCATCTGCATATGCTGGAGTTCAGTTCCGGTTAGGCTCAGTACACTGATCTGCTGCACTTCATCTTTCTTCTGTTCTTTATTCTGCTATCCTTTCACATACCGGATCTTTCTTGCTACTTCTGCTCTGTTCTGGACTTATTCGCATATATATTCCTTCATTCACACACTTCACAACTAAATCCATCCTCTATATATATCCGCACAAGTAATTTCATCACCTTTCTAGTCGGCATCCGGAACAGTCTAGTTTCTTACAAACTTTGTTCTATCGGCTGAATCCTTGCTCACCAAGCAATGCGGATCAAGCATATACTTGTAGATATCATTAATCATGTCGGCCAAACATGATTCATGCCTTCACAACCTTTATCATCATCAGTAACACATCCGGAAAGTAGTCTGATACTCTGTCAGTCAGTTCTTCCTCTGTTTTCACTGTCTCTCAGGAATCCGGTACTCAACTATTCATATCTTTTTCTTTGTCCATCACCGGAGGCTAAATCCTTGGAATATACCACTCAAGGTAGTCCTCTTGACTTCCCAAATCCGCACTGCACCAAGACACTTCCTCTGAGAGATCCGGATCAATCTGTCAGACCTTGCCACATGCTCTGTTCTTGTTCACCGGACCACAACAATCTTTATTCTGACTTCCGGTAGAGACACATCATGACTTGCGGATATGTGGGATGAGCTTTGTTGCCATCAATGACAATAACCATGAATCCATATAGTGTCTCTTGCCAACAATCTCCCCCTTTGGCATTGATGGCAACACTTAGTAAAAAATGACTAAGTGTTTACACTATGCTCCCCCTTTGCTGATGCTCTGTCTTTATATACAATTTCTGGAACTCCCCCTTAGTTGGATTCCTCATTTTTCACTGCTCCTCACTCCCCCTTTAACATCAATGGCAAAGGGTAGGGTCCGCACACCAAAATTTTCAAAAATTTTCTATACATAGCCGCATATTTACATACTCACATATACTGAAGAATGTCTGCAAAGGATGTCTGCAATTGGATCATTTCTGTAGCCCAACTTTGCTTCATTCTATCCAAAATTGAAATGTGACCACTCAACAAAAATGCAAAAGCTTCTACCCGCTTGAGATCTGTCGGATCATTTGTTTGGGCGGTGGTCTGAGCATCACTGATGGCCTCATGCATAGTTTCCAACGTAGGGATTATAATCCTTCTAAGTTCTCCCATCCGGTTAGTGATATTCTTCCTTTCCTTTTCAAGATTCTTTATTTCATTCAAGACTGCAATAGTCTGACATTCTTGATTTATTATGGAGGAAGAGAGAGGATCAAAACTTTGAGATAAGCTTTGTAGCTTGTCCTGTTCTTCTTTTATTTTCTTATCAATTGCTGCTGTTGCCTTTGGCCAGGATATACAAAATTTGTAAATGTCACCGCCATCCTTAAGAGCATTCTCTAAGCTCTTTATTCCAATACTCACAATCTTCCTATCTTTAGAAATTAATTCTAATACTTCTGAAAATCTTTTATCCAAAAATTCCTTCCGGACCTTTTCTTCAGCAGATTTTTCTAGAGATTCAAAATGTGTACTAACACTGCTGACTAAGGTTTTGAGATTACTGGAAGAGGAGGCTGTGGGATCCTTTTGAAAGGATGGCATGATCTTTTCTAGCACTCCAGATGCTACCTCCATAAGCTCACAGTCTTCCATGTGAGATTTCAGCAGCTTCTCTTTGACTTTCTCATTTGCAAATGAGGCTATTTTCATTGTTTGCACCGGTGACAAAGAGTCAAAATCTAATGGTCCTTTTAGTAGGTCTGGTTCATCAATTTCTACAGTGGCTTTGCTCAAAAATTGTTGAACAGTTTGTGCAGTGTCTCTTGCCGGAGACAGATGTTTCTTTTCTTCTGCAGTCTGGGAACTGTCAACCTCTTTATCTTTCACCCCTGCTTCCTTCTCCTGTAATTTCTCTTCTTCTTTGGATCCGGAGACTGTAGGGGAAACCGGAGGAGAGATGTTTCTCTGTTCAGGGCCCACTTCTTCCAGAACAGATGATTCCAAATCTGCAGCTGTTTCTGCACCTAAGTCCTCTACAACAGGAAGATTGAACCTTTTGAAAGCCTTCCGGAGGATCTCTTCTGTCTCTTGGGCCACTTTGTCAGTCTCACCAAGCATGAGTTGATTCATCCTGGCTTTAGTTCTGAACTCATCTTTGCAGTCTTTGAAGATAATGTTCATTGTCTTGGGATCAATTTGAGGATATAGCTGAATAGCTATCTGCTCCCGGATCTCAAGATCTTTTGCATGAGCATTATTCTTTCTTATTTCTAATTCCTTTTCTAGGCTTTTAGGAATAAGAGATATGATCTCAATGAAAGCCTTATTGTATATGTTCAGATATTTGACTGTGGCTTCCTGTAGAACCTTTTGGTCAGCCTCATTGTAGTCATCATAAAATTCAGTCATTGGTTGAAGGTTTCCATCTACCGTGACTGACTTGATTACACTCTCTAGAGACAGAGTGGGCTTTTCAACAGATACCTCTGCCATTTCGTCCTTGTCTTGGCCTGTGGAGGGTTTACCGGATCCTTTCTTCTTTTGCTTCTTTATTTCTTTTACTCCCTCATCTGACTCTGTTTCCTCTTCATCCTTTTGGCTTTCATAAGCCCTTGTGGCTTTTGTCTTGGATCTTTTACTGGATGCCTGGACTTCCAGTTTTGAACTTTTGGTTGTGGGAGGTGCAGATCTTTTTGATGATCTGGTCCGGGTGGGAGTTTCAACCGGAACACTTTCTTTACTTTTCTCTTCTTCCTCAGCCTTCCTCCTCTTTTCCTGGCTGGCATCAAGTGCCTCTTTTGAGATGCCTAGGCCTTGAGCAATATGCTCAACTTCTTTTCTTACCTTCCTCTTTATCTCTGATTCCCTGAGTTCTACATGTAACTTTACACTCAGTTCCTCAAAGGTTCCAAACCTTTCTGCCTTAGGATCTTTGGGCTGGCTTAGCATGTGTTGAACATGCAGCTCTACTATCTGTTCATCCACTTCATACCCCATGGGCATGATCCAGACAGTCCTTGGCTCCACTGCCTCCATCAGACACTGATCTGTTTCTACCATGAAGCATACTGTGTCTTTGTACTTTTCAACAAGGGATTGGGGTATTCTTTCTCTTGCATGCATCATGCTTTGGAAGTTCTTGAAGTATCCCCATAGAGCTGTATTTCTTGCTTTTGCATCCCCAAGTCCATGCAAATAGTCTCTGATTTGGATGGCAACCGGTCTGTCATTCTGCCATATCCATCCACTGGATCCGGGAAGCTCATTCATGTAGTAAAAGAAGAGACAAAGGATCAGATTGCCATACTTGAAGGAGTTTTTCTTGTCCTTCTTAATCTTCTGCAGATTTTCAAAGAGTTGGTTTACTAGAAGCTCACACAAGTCATAGTCTGCATTCTCCTTTAACATCTGATAAGCTGTGTAGATTGCAGTTCCCGGTACTGAATTTTCCCTACTGGAGTGATAGATTTTGTAACCAATAATCATAGCTGCAAATTTGACATCCGGTTCAGTGATGTCATCAACTGTCATAGCTCTCTTGTCAAACTTGGATCCGGTTGCATCACTGACTGTCTGATTTTTGACAGATTTGAGAACAGGTAATCCACCGGATGAGTGCAGACCGGTTACAGCCCTAATTGCATCCTTGGTGATCTTGAAGGGCTTGTTCAACCATAGGAAGTTGTCATGTACTCTACTTAGTACATACCGGACCCATTCATCTTCTTCAAAACAGGGGAAATGAATGCACTGTGCAAAGTGTTTGTCCCGGATGGCTTTATACTGAGGTTTGATCTCAAAGGAGTCATCTATCAATTGTTTGTGATAGATATCCATCAGTTTTGATTCTCCAAAGTCTTCAAGATTCGCATGGATGTAAACCCTAATATCTTCCGTATGCAATACACCATGAGGAACACTAGAGAAGGCTCCTAGTGGATCTACCTCCAATGATTTGTAAGGATGTTTCTTGAATGTGGGGCGAGGTCTATCAGAGATCTTAACTATATTTGGAGTAGCCATTCTTCAAAGATTTGCAGTGAGATAATGAAAAACAGAGAATACCTTATGCACCTTCGGTTTGCACAGAGTGGTTGGATTGATTTCTTTATGCAATGACTTCGGCAGGAGATCCTTGGTGTGCTTGATGAATCTTGTTGCAGAGCTCCACTTTTCGCTTCTTCTTGAGTGCAGAATGAGCAAATGACTTTTGAGAAATCCCTTATATTGCTCCGTAAACCCTAATATCTGTCTGCAATAAATGCTTCACCTACATTATTCCGGTTTGCCTTGTCTGGATAGCTTGGAGTATCCCGGATTAGTCCTGGTCTGTGAATATCATCCGGATCTTTCAATCATGAATAAATCGAGGTAACATATTACAAGAACATCCCAAACACTCTGTCCAATCCGCAGAATAAGATAGTGCACTTCCGGATCTCTCCGGACCTTTTTGTAATCCTTTGTCATACAGGAGCATCTCCCTGAACAGGTCTTACTTGATCGATCACAGCTTCTTCATAACTCCATGCGGACCTCTGAAATCTTATCTAGATCATCTCAAGACTTATATATTTAAACCCTTTACTCCGCATCTTGTGCCACATCCGGCACCACTTGATTGGCTGGGGGAACAGGATTTTCTTTGAGTCTCCCCCTGAGCCGGAGCTCACTTTTTAATTTCTGGAAGAAATATCAGCACCAGAGTCTGGTGCGGATCCAACCTCTACATTCTCTGAACTTTTCTTCACCCAAATCTTGCTCATCTGATTCCTAACTTCATCTGCATTCATCTTTTGTTTACCCTTGTCTTGATTATGATTATACACCGGACCTCTTTTGTCCTGATTCTTGCTTCTGCAGACTTTAGCATTATGACCGGACCTATTGCAGATTTGGCAAATAACATTTCTTTGCATATTTGACTGATATCCTCTTGATCTGCATTGATTAGCCATATGACCTACTCTATTGCATGTAAAGCATCTACCTTTGAATGATTTTTTTACTTGCATAATTCTGCATTCATGGGATTTGTGTCCATACCTTTTGCAGTTGAAGCACTGTCCGGAGAAGGATGAATTAATCTGATTCATTCTCTTTCTGCACTGATTAGCTTTGTGACCAAAGTGGTTGTAGCTGTGGCAGTATCCATTGAAAGATGGATATCTTTGACCATTTGGCTGTCTTACCGGAGGTCTTCTAGGCCTGCTCCTTGGATTTTCTGATCCAAGATTCTTTTGACCGGATCCGGAGCTTTCTCCTTTCTCATATCCCAAACCATACTTGTCATCTGTCCTCTTTTGACTTCCAAGAAGAACTTCAAGTTGAGCAGAACTTATCTTGAATTTCTCTTTATATTCATTTGCTGTTTGAAGGTCTCTTTTGAGAGAGGCAATTTGATCCTCAAGTTTTTCTTCATTATCTTTGGCATCTTCAAGATCAGATTCAAGATGTCTGATAATCCTGTCCATCTGGTGGCATTCTTCTAATTTTTCTTTAAGAGATTGTCTTAGATTGTCTTTAGCCTTTCTTTTTTCTTCAATCTCTTGAGTAAACTTTATAGTTCCTGATTCCATTTCATGTCTTAACATAATGACTTCTTTTGATAACTTTTCACATAACTTGGTTTGCTCAGTCAATTCTTTATTTGTATTGCTTTCTTCACTTTGTCTTGCCAACTGTTGGAGCAGCTCCTTTCTCTTTTTCATAGAGAGACTTAATTTGTCTTTTAATTCTCTCATGAATTCATCAGCCTGTTTGAGTCTTTCTTTTAATTCATTGACTTCAGAATTTGACTGTTCAAGATCCTCAAGGGCAGTCTTGAGTTGCTCCCTTAAACCATATGCATCCATTTGAATTCCCAGATCTTCCTCAAGCTGTTAGGCTCTATTAGGAGGAACTTAGCTCTGATACCAATTGTTGATAACTGAGAGGGGGGGTGAATCAGTTATCCTAATTATTTCTCTTTCTAAACTTTCTTATTAATTAATGCAGCATTGAATCAAACACAAAAACATTACCATGAAATAAGAAACACATGACACAGTATTTTTGACGTGGAAACCCTGTTAAGGGAGAAAATCATGGGGTGATTAACCCAAAATTATTCTCTGTTAGAAGAATAGGAAATTACAAAATGGCACTTGCCAATTAGGGCTCACTGCCCGAGCACACTGCTCACAAGAGGCCCACTGCCTACAAGAAGACACACTGTCTACAAAGTGATAAGAATCACAGTCTTGAACTGATTGGAAGCATCTGCATATGCTGGAGTTCAGTTCCGGTTAGGCTCAGTACACTGATCTGCTGCACTTCATCTTTCCTCTGTTCTTTATTCTGCTATCCTTTCACATACCAGATCTTTCTTGCTACTTCTGCTCTGTTCTGGACTTATTCGCATATATATTCCTTCATTCACACACTTCACAACTAAATCCATCCTCTATATATATCCGCACAAGTAATTTCATCACCTTTCTAGTCGGCATCCGGAACAGTCTAGTTTCTTACAAACTTTGTTCTGTCAGCTGAATCCTTGCTCACCAAGCAATGCGGATCAAGCATATACTTGTAGATATCATTAATCATGTCGGCCAAATATGATTCATGCCTTCACAACCTTTATCATCATCAGTAACACATCCGGAAAGTAGTCTGAGACTCTGTTTGTCAGTTCTTCCTCTGTTTTCACTGTCTCTCAGGAATCCGATACTCAACTATTCATATCTTTTTCTTTGTCCATCACCGGAGGCTAAATCCTTGGAATATACCACTCAAGGTAGTCCTCTTGACTTCCCCAAATCTGCACTGCACCAAGACACTTCCTCTGAGAGATCCGGATCAATCTATCGGACCTTGCCACATGCTCTGTTCTTGTTCACCGGACCACAACAATCTTTATTTTGACTTCCGGTAGAGACACATCATGACTTGCGGATATGTGGGATGACCTTTGTTGCCATCAATGACAACAACCATGAATCCATATAGTGTCTCTTGCCAACAAAGGGTTGAGGGATTAGGGTTTGACATCGAGGGTTGAGGGTTGAGGTTCGAGGGTCAAGGGTTTAGGGATAGGGTTGAGGTTCGAGGGTCAAGGGTTTAGGGATAGGGTTGAGGTTCAAGGGATTAGGGTTAAAGTAGAGTGTGGAGGGTGTAAGGATTAGGGATAGGATTGGAGGGTTTAGGGATAAGGGATTAGGGTTTAAGGTATAGTATCGAGTCTGTTGAGGGTTTAGGAATAGGGATAGAATTTAGGGTTTAGGGATGAGGGATTAGAGTTGAGGGATGATGGATTAGGTCTGAGGGTTGAGGGATTAGGGTTTAGGGATAAGGTTTAGGGTTGAGGGTTGAGGGATTAGGGTTTAAGGTATAGTGTTGAGGGTTGAGGGTTTAAGATTAGGGTTTAGGGTTGACGTATTAGCATTTAATGTCAAGGTTAGGGTTAGAGTTTCGAGGGTAGAGGGATCAGGGATAGGGTTTAGGGTTGAAGGTTTAAGGATTGAGGGTTGAGGCTTTAGGGTTGAGGGATTAGAATTTGACGTTGATGGTTGAGGGTTTAGGGCTGAGGGTTTAGGGACAGGGTTTAGGGTCGAGGGATCACAGTTAAGGGTTGAGGGACTAGGGTTTGATGTTGAGGTTTGAGGGTTGAGGTTCGAGGGTCAAGGGTTTAGGGATAGGGTTGAGGGTCGAGGAATTAGGGTTAAAGTAGAGTGTGGAGGGTATAAAGATTAGGGATAGGGTTGGAGGGTTTAGGGATAAGGGATTAGGGTTTAAGGTATAGTATCGAGTCTGTTGAGGGTGTAGGAATAGGGATAGCATTTAGGGTTTAGGGATGAGGGATTAGAGTTGAGGGATGACAGATTAAGGTTGAGGGTTGAGGGATTAGGGTTTAGGGATAAGGTTTAGGGTTGAAGGTTGAAGGATTAGGGTTTAAGGTATAATGTTGAGGGTTTAGGGATAGGGTTTAGGGTTGAGGGATTAGAGTGAAGGGTTGAGGGATTAGGATTTGACATTGAGGGTTGAGGGTTTAGGGTTTAGGGTTTAGGGTTAGGGTTGAGAGATGATGGTTCAAAGTTAAGGGTTGAGGGATTAGGGTTTGATGTCGAGGGTTGAGGGTTGAGGTTCGAGGGTCAAGGGTTTAGGGATAGGGTTGAGGTTCAAGGGATTAGGGTTAAAGTAGAGTGTGGAGGGTGTAAGGATTAAGGATAGGGTTGGAGGGTTTAGGGATAAGGGATTAGGGTTTAAGGTATAGTATCGAGTCTACTAAGGGTTTAGGTATAGGGATAGCATTTAGGGTTTAGGGATGAGGGATTAGTGTTGAGGGATGATGGATTAGGGTTGAGGGTTGAGGGATTAGGGTTTAGGGATAAGGTTTAGGGTTAAGAGTTGAGGGGTTAGGGTTTAAGGTATAGTGTTGAGGGTTGAGGGTTTAGGATTAGGGTTTAGGGTTGACGGGTTAGCATTTAATGTCAAGGTTAGGGTTAGAGTGTCGAGGGTAGAGGGATTAGGGATAGGGTTTAGGGTTGAAGGTTTAAGGATTGAGGGTTGAGGCTTTAGGGATGAGGGTTTAAGGCTTAAGATATAGTGTCAAGTGTTGAGGGTGTAGGGATAGGGTTTAAGTTTTAAGGGTTAAGGGTTGAGGGATAGGGATTAGGGTTTAAGGTATAGTGTTGAGGGTTGATGGTTTAGGGATAGGGTTTAGGTTTGAGGGATTAGGGTTTAGGGTTGATGAATTAGGGTTTAATTTTGAGAGTATAGGGTTGAGGGTTGAGGGTTGAGGTTGAGGGATAGGGTTAATGGTCAAGGGATTAGGGTTAAATAAGAGTTTCAAGGGTAGAGGGATTAGGGTTTAAGGTATAGTATCGAGCCTGTTGAGGGTCTAGGAATAGGGATAGCGTTTAGGGTTTAGGGATGAGGCATTAGAGTTGAGGGATGACGGATGACGGATTAGGGTTGAGGGTTGAGGTATTAGGGTTTAGGGACAAGGTTTAGGGTTAGGGTTGAGGGATTAGGGTTTAAGGTATAGTGTTGAGGGTTTAGGGATAGGGTTTAGGGTTGAGGGATTAGAGTGAAGGGTTAAGGGATTAGAATTTGACGTTGAGGGTTGAGGGTTTAGGGATAGGGTTGAGGGTCGAGGGATCAGAGTTAAGGGTTGAGGGATTAGAGTTTGATGTTTGAGGGTTGAGGGTTGAGGTTCGAGGGTCAAGGGTTTAGGGATAGGGTTGAGGGTCGAGGAATTAGGGTTAAAGTAGAGTGTGCAGGGTATAAGGATTAGGGATAAGGTTGGACGGTTTAGGGATAAGGGATTATGGTTTAAGGTATAGTATCAAGTCTATTGAGGGTGTAGGAATAGGGATAGCCTTTAGGGTTTAGGGATGAGGGATTAGAGTTGAGGGATGACAGATTAGGGTTGAGGGTTGAGGGATTAGGGTTTAGGGATAAGGTTTAGGGTTGAGGGTTGAGGGATTAGGGTTTAAGGTATAGTGTTGAGGGTTTAGGGATAGGGTTTAGGATTGAGGGATTAGAGTGAAGGGTTGAGGGATTAGGATTTGATGTTGAGGGTTGAGGGTTTAGGGTTAGGGTTGAGAGATAAGGGATTAGAGTTAAGGGTTGAGGGATTAGGGTTTGATGTCGAGGGTTGTGGGTTGAGGTTCGAGGGTCAAGGGTTTAGGGACAGGGTTGAGGTTCAAGGGATTAGGGTTAAAGTAGAGTGTGGAGGGTGTAAGGATTAGGGATAGGGTTAGAGGGTTTAGGGATAAGGGATTAGGGTTTAAGGTATATTATCAAGTCTATTGAGGGTTTAGGAATAGGGATAGCATTTAGGGTTTAGGGTTGAGGGTTGAGGGTTGAGGTTGAGGGATAGTGTTAATGGTCAAGGGATTAGGGTTAAATAAGAGTGTCGAGGGTAGAGGGATTAGGGTTTAAGGTATAGTATCAAGCCTGTTGAGGGTCTAGGAATAGGGATAGTGTTTAGGGTTTAGGGATGAGGGATTAGAGTTGAGGGATGACAGATGATGGATTAGGGTTGAGGGTTGAGGGATTAGGGTTTAGGGACAAGGTTTAGGGTTAGGGTTGAGGGATTAGGGTTTAAGGTATAGTGTTGAGGGTTTAGGGATAGGGTTTAGGGTTGAGAGATTAGAGTGAAGGGTTGAGGGATTAGGATTTGACGTTGAGGGTTGAGGCTTTAGGGATAGGGTTGAGAGTCAAGGGATCAGAGTTAAGGGTTGAGGGAGTAGGGTTTGACATTGAGGGTTGAGGGCATTTTCTATTAAGAACTTGATTATGAGGGCTTGCCCCTTCATTGTTATGCCTATCATATGGCGGAGCATCTGGCAAGCTCTTGCAGGAAAGAGATGCGATCAATGCAAAGGATGTGATGAATCTATAGCAGTACAAAATGCGAGTGCGTTATAGTGCGAGCACGTTATAACGCGCTCACGTTTTGTCTTGCTATTGAAACGGTAAAAAAGTGGTTACCCCCGTGATCTAGGCCCACATGCTCTATTTTCTTACTGATTCTATGCGTGCTCCGACAAAAAAGAAGTGCTTTCATGCTGTTGGGAAGTTCACATGCACATTTGACACATTGTACGACCTTTGCATGATCTTTCCACCACCTTTTCTACTTTGCCAACTTGAGAAGGAGGAAATAACATTGTTTTCACACCAAGTTTGATACATATCTATTCAAGTTTCAATTTTTGTAGTGTTGCAATGTTAATTGTGATTCAATTTTAGGAATTTAACATTATAGATTGGTTAATAGTATTGTTGTTAGTAATGATATTTGAGTGTTATTCAATTTAACATTGAAAAGGAAGCAAGTGGTGAAAAACTCAAATTGTTGAGGAGTTTGATGCAAGAAGATAAAAACACAACATAATTGGGTACTCTCTTCATTCAAATCTTCATTTTTTAGGTATGTCAAGTCTTTACATGCATGTTTTTTACATTTTCCTTATTTCGGATTGAATTACTTTATCATGCTTTATCATACATGTTTAAAATAGACACATTCCCAATCAAGAAAGTAGCCTACAATCTCACATGATGCCATGTATATTTTCTACACTTGGGCTCTTTAATAATTATGTCTAATAAACAAACCTTAACATACCATGATGTCAAACTATACAAGAATAAATCCTTACAACATAAAAAAATACAATCCCACTATTATCTTGTATTCATTTCTTAGGAACTAATATTTGTCTCTTTATCATGCTATAGACAAATTCTCCATCATGCTGAGGAAACGATCAAGAATTAAACCAACACAGGAAGAGATAGAAGCTAAGAATGCAAAGAAAGCAGTGGCTATGAGGGAACTTCGTGAGAAGAGGAAATTGGACACGATAAATGAAGACATACCAATTGAAGAGGAACCACAACCATCACAAAGAGATATGGTATTGGCGGCACAAAGAGAATGAATGCAAAAACTTTGTGGTATGAGGGATTTGAATACCATAGTTGGAGACACGTCCTCTACCGCAAGTCAACATGTAGGGACACCATCTACCGAATCTCAAGTTGAGAGTACATCATCACTCACATGTGATGAAGGAGGTACACCATCATTCCCACCTCAACCTCAAGGTATGTCATCTATTCCATCTTCAATCGAAGGTATGCCATCTAACCCATCTCATTTAAATATTGATGAAATTCCTAATGTTGAGATGAATTTACCTAACTTGACACCACCTAGAATTTTGCATAGAAAGCCAAAGTATTTGATTGATATTGATGAGAATATTTTGTAGCCAATGGAAGGTAAGATTCCAAAACACACTTGTAGAAGATATGCTAATAAGATTTGGAGATTGTTCTTTGAAAAATTAAATGAGACTGCAAGATGTCAACTATTCATTGAAATGATGTGAAGTATAAAGTATAGGTCTATCATGAAGATTCTTGGGTTGAGAACATCAGAGGCTTCAAGTGAAAAATCTATTGTCAAGAATCTAATGAGTGCGTATGAGAGTGTGGGTAGCACCTCACACACAAAAGATAGTAATGCAACATGGCGTGTGATTACATCAACTATAGTAAGTAGTCAAATGAGGAAAGCTCGTCTCATTAGAAAGACAAATCAAGAATTGAGAATTAATAGGAAAAATTTATCAAGAGCCATTGGAAGACGCCAAAGAATTGAGGACACTAATGCCAATGAATTATGGGCATTCTCGAGGAGACTACCATGAAAAGATAAACTAGTTGTTGAAGCATTGAGATCACTAATTGAAGACTTTTGGAAGAATTACACAAGGGTATCTCCGAATCAAAGGGATGTGGTAAGAAGGAGAATCGGTAGTCAGAACCGTAAGCCACATCCAAAGAATTTTTTGGATGAGACTCAAACACTGTTTTATGGTAAATTTCTAGAGAAGTATCCTCAAATTAAAATTTGTCAAAGATATTTTGAAGTGCTAAAACCTTTCTATGTTAAGATAAATCACACACGCACTACTTGTTGTTGTAGATTACATATTGAATTTTCTAACCATTTTGATGCTTATAGGTCTATATGTTTATATATGCATACTAACAATGATTTGCAGGGTTGTGCCATATGTGCCCCACCAACATCTTCAAGAGACTTCATATCAAGAATTTTATGTGAAAGAGAGGAAGGTCAAATATTCTACAAGAAATTATGCTTGGATGGCACATGTGATCGTTGCGGTGGCTTGCAACATTTGCCAATATGTGAACATATGGAAATAACACATGCGGTTGGAAACGAACTAGTAGAATTTGGCAAGTATAAAATAGTGGCATACAATACAAAAGATGGTAAAGAAGCAAAGAGGTGTGAATTAGTTATTGAAAAGATTCCAGTGTATCAGTTTATGCCTATATTTCGTGACAACATAGTGTATGAGTATGCAAGACATGCCCATAGAGCTTGATGGTTGGACTTGCAATTCAAGTTATGCAAGGACACATTTCCGGTTGGTAGCATTGTTTCAGTTGTCGACTTTGCAGAGAACTACAGTCTACAGCCACAGCGTGAGGTGCAATCACAATATTACAACTCCACACAGGTTTCTATATTTGTGCACATCGCATTCATTCATGCAAATGATAGTACAGAGGATGACAGAAAGATCATAAGAGAGTATAATTTCTATATTAGTGATGATCGCACGCATTCTACGGAGTTCGTGCAAGGTTTCTTTCAGGTGTTCTACAATGATTTGGCTAGAAGGGGCATATCATTCAGTTAGCATATCATATGGTTGGATAACTGTGCCTCACAATTCAAGAACTCGCAAAATTTCTATTGGCTGAGTAGGAGGCATAATTTTACAGGTATTCAACATATGTGGAACTTTTGTGAGGCCAGGCATGGAAAGGGGGAGCATGATGGTGCAGGAGCATGTATCAAAAGAGCCATAGCACGAGAAGAGTTAAAGTATAAAGACAATGCAAAGTTGACAGATGCAAAATCGATTGTCGAGTGGTGTAATGCTTCCATGGGTCCAGGTAATGAAGGTAAGTCTTTAGTTCATAGATTTTTTTGGTTGATATATGATACTAACATTGCACCATATGAGGATTGTTGTACACTGACAGGATCAAATGAGATGCACTCTTTTAGAAGCTCAATTGCAAATTCATGGAGTATCCATACATGAAAGATGTTATGCTTTTGTTCTTCCTGTACAATTCAAGTCTAGGATGAGTGCGAGTCAAAGGAGTGGGTTGACAAATGGCAGTTAAGTTATCTTAGCCCACTTGACACGTATCGACCCATGACGGCACTGGAACTAACATAGATGGAATCGTCAATTGACTTTGACCGCATATCAGATTTAGTTCAACCAGGTAATATAGGGCACGTATTGTTGCAAGTATGAGGTGAACCAGTGAAGTCATTGATGTCAACATACTCATATTGCATTGACAAGAAGGATTGGATGAGCTGTGTGCTGAGGATATTGAGAAAATTAGCCTCAGTTAAGAACAGTGAAGAACAGTGATGAGAATAAGGCAAATGTATTGTATAGGTTGTGAACCAGAGGATGCGGATTAAAGGGTTTGTATATATGAGTCTTGAGATGGTTCAGTTAAGATTTCAGAGGTCTGCATGAAGATCTGTAGAAGTTATGGCTGTCGGTGTGGAACTGGTTCCGGCAAGTGTTCAGAGGTGACAGAGGATCACAGAAAGGTTTGGTGAGGTCCGGAATTGCATAATCTTAATCTGCAGATTGGAAGGAGTGTTTGGGATGTCCTTGTGATGTGTCATCTCAAGTTGTGTATGATTTGGAGGTCCGGAAGTACCTTCTGCTTTATGACAGTGGCGACAGACTATGTTCTTGAAGTTCCAGATAAGGAAGAAAAGAGATTCCAATAAGTAGAGGAAGTGCGGATGTACCTGGTCATTCAGGTAGGCTTGTGAAGGTTCTTGGATCATGTTGAGGTTGTGTTATTGGTCTGCATTGATGGTAGAGCTTGGAATTGAAGATATTCTTCCGGATGAAGCTCTTGTTCCGACTAGCCGACCGGATAAGTTGTTCATCCTGCGAATGTTCTTGTGGTGGCTGACCGGATGTGTTATTCATCTTGCGGATATTCTTATGGTTGATTTCTGACTTAGATGATTGTTCCTAAGTTGATGTCTTGTATAAATAAAGGTTTGTGAGTTTATTTCAAAGTGTAATTTGTGGAGATGAGAGCAGTGTAGCAAGGATAAGTGCGAAAGATAGAGCAGGGATTTCGGGCTTAAATGGAACTGATCTGAACATGGTAGAGATGTCATTCTCCAGTTCAAGACTGTGATTCTTATCACTTTGTAGACAGTGTGTCTCCTTGTAGGCAGTGGGCCTCTTTGTGAGTAGTGTGCTCAGGTAGTGAGCCCTAATTGGCAAGTGCCATTCTTTTTCTTTATTCTTTTAACAGAGAATAATTCTTGGGTTAATCACCCCATGGTTTTTCCGTTAACCAGGTTTTCCACGTCAAAATCTTGGTGTTCAATGTGTTGATGTTTAACTACTCTTGTATTTGTGCATTATGCTTTCATGGATGATTAATTGATATGCTGTTAACTAACAAAGAAGAATCAAGTGTTTGAGGAAGAAAGGAAGTTTCTATACAACTGATTCACCCCCCCTCTCAGTTGTATCCCCTAGATCCAACAATTGGTATCAGAACCAAGTTCCTCTGAAAGGAGCTTAACCGCTTGAGGAGATCCAGGATGTCGTCATACAAGAAGGATAGTCCAAAGTTTGATGGAACCAACTTCACTCTCTAGAAAGGCCGCATGAAATGACACTTGGAGTGTATGGGAAAAGCATACTTGGCCATGGTCTCAAAACCATATGTACCTCCACAGGGTGGTCTAACAACTCTGAATGAAATCATAGATGCTGAAAACAATCTATGGACCAAGGAAGCTCTTCTAAGCGCATCGAATGACTCAGATCTCTTAAATGTTATTGACCTACCAACTGCATATGAAATCCTAACTAAACTGGAACTTCTGTATGAAGGAGATGAGTTTGTCAAGACTGCAAGGTTGCAAAGTTTGAAAGGGAAATTTGAAAGATTAAAGATGAGAGATGATGAGAACATCACTACTTTTATGCCACGAGTGAATGAGCTGGTGTGTGGAATTAGAAATGCTGGTGGAACTCTGGATGAGAATGAGATTGTTTGCAAAATCCTCAGATCCCTTCCTGTTGCCTACAAAATCAAGGTTGCTGCCATTGATGAATTCAGAGCTCACACAACTGTCACAAGAGAACAATTGGCTGGCAAACTAGCTGCATTTGAAATGACCAAGTTTGGAGATGATCCTCCCAAGACTGAATCTACTTTCAAAGCCAGTGCCTATGTGAAAGGCAAACAGAGATTTGATCTGGGTGAAAACTCTTCAAGAAAGATGTCATGGTATGATCAAGCAAGAAGAGACATGGAAGAAGAAGAAGCAGAAACAGCCCAACTTGAAGCCCTCATTGCAAAGAGACTGCCAAGAGGATCTGGTAAGTATGAAGGAAAACTACCCTTTAAGTGCTTCAACTGCAATAAGATTGGTCATTGTGCCTCAAGATGTCCAGATAAATTTGCAAGGTCTAATACTAACAGACAAAGGTTTCAAAAGAACTGCTATTATGTTCATGAAGAAGATGACAATGAAGGAGTAACAGATGATGAATCAGAACTAGGAAGCAAATCCAGAAATGAATGGGTGTTTATTGCCATCAAGGAAGAAGATTCTATATCCTCTGAATCTATCAATCACAAGGTTGTGGAAATAGCTTTGGTTGCTCAAGTGGAAGAAAAAGGATGATTGGGTTATTGACAGTGGATGTTCTCACCATATGACTGGTGACAAGAATAAGTTCTTGGATTTGGAAAGGTATGAAGGAGGAATGGTAAAGTTTGGTGACAATTCTGCTAGCAGAATCAGGGGTAGGGGAACTATTTCTTTTGATGGGAAGAGCAAAACAGGTAATGTACTATATGTTGAAGGATTGAAGCACAATCTTCTCAGTGTTGGTCAGTTAGTGGACAAAGGCTATGATCTCTGGTTCAAGAATGGAAAATGCAGAATCTTTACAAGCTCTGGAATTGAAATTGCATCCAGTACTCAGACAAAAGGTAATATCTTTCATCTGGTTGGTTCAAATAAAAGTTGTCTGTTTGTTCAAGTTGATCAGAGTTGGTTATGGCATAGAAGAATGTGTCATGTGAATTTTGATAACATCATCAAGATAAGCAATATTCAGGCTGTAAGAGATCTTCCAAAATTGATGAAACCTACAAATAGTTTGTGCAAAGAATGTCAACTAGGTAAATAGAGCAAAGTCTCTTTCAAAAGAAAAGATTAGTCCTCTACCGGATTGTTGGAATTAGTACATACTGATCTCTGTGGTCTGACAAGAATCAAGATTCTGCAAGGTGATAGATATTTTATGTTGCTAATTGATGACCATTCCCAGATGATGTGGGTTACCTTCCTAAAAGAGAAATCAGAAGCCCTTAAGAAGTTCAAAATCTTTAAAGCTATGGTAAAGAATCAAACCGGATTGAAACTGAAGTGTCTAAGGTCTGATAGAGGTGGTGAATTTACATCTGGTGAGTTCATTGACTTTTGTGAGAAGCAAGGTATAAGAAGACAGTTGTCTGCTCCTAGGACTCCACAGTAGAATGGAGTAGTTGAGAGAAAGAACTGGACCATCCAAGAAGCTGCCAGGACAATGATGTTGGAAGTAAATGTTCCTCAAATGTTTTGGAAAGAAGCTATCAGCACTGCAGTCTACACTCTCAATCGAGTTCAAATCAGAAACAACACTGGTAAGACCCCTTATGAACTCTGGTTTGGCATTACTCCTACTGTGAAGTATTTCAGAGTATTTGGTAGCAAGTGTTATATTAAAAGAGATGAAGATCTAGGAAAGTTTGATGCTAGAAGTGATGAAGGAATTTTCTTGGGTTACTCCACTCAAAGCAAAGCATACCGGTGTTACAATAAGAGATTAAGGAAGATGATAGAAAGCACTAATGTGAAAGTTGATGAAGGAATTGAGAAGCCCTCAAGATTTTATGAATTTGATGAAGATGACCAAGATGGTGTTCAAGTTCAAGGAACTCAATCCTCTTCGGTAAGTCAGAGTCAGCCTAATCCGGTAAATCAGGAAGAAGAGATAGGTGTGAATGAACCTGATCAAGAAGCAGCTATGCAGGATACTCCCAAAATTCCAAGGTATGTAAGACTGAACCACTTTGAAGATTAGATCATAGGTGACAAAAGCAAAGGTGTACAAACTAGAAGGAATGTTGCTCAAAATTAGGATGAATGTTGTCTGATTTCAAAGATTGAACCTAAAATAATAAATGAAGCTTGCAATGATGAAAACTGGACCAAAGCAATGGAAGATGAATTGATACAAATTGAGAAAAATCATACTTGGGATCTTGTTCCTAGACCTAGAGACAGGAATGTAATTGGAACCAAATGGGTCTTCCGGAACAAACTAAATGAAGCTGGTGAAGTAATCAGAAACAAAGCTAGATTGGTCTGCAAAGGTTACTCTCAAATAGAAGGAATTGATTTTGAAGAGACCTTTGCTCCGGTGGCAAGAATTGAAGCAGTCAGATTATTCCTTGCATTTGCTGCCTTTAAAGACTTCAAGGTATATCAGATGGATGTCAAGTCTGCCTTCCTAAATGGTGATCTAGAAGAAGAAGTTTACATTGAACAATCGGATGGATTTCAATTGTCTGATAATGATGATATGGTCTGCAAGTTGAAGAAAGCATTGTATGGATTAAAGCAAGCCCCAAGAGCATGGTATGAAAGGTTAGATAAGCATCTTGTGCAGATTGGATTCAACAAAGGTACTGCTGACAGCAACTTATATTTCAAAATTGATCATGAAAACATTTTGATTGTTGAAGTGTTTGTGGATGATATCATTTTTGGAGGAAGAGATAGTATGTGCAAAACTTTTGCAAATTAGATGAAAAGTGAGTTTGAAATGTCTATGCTTGGTGAAATGAATTTCTTCTTGGGTCTGCAAATTACTCAAACAAAGAATGGGATTTTCATTTCTCAGACCAAATACGTGAAAGAATTATTGAGAAAATTTGGTATGGAAGATTCAAAGCCAATGAACACTCCCATGGCAACCGGATGCAAGTTGAGCAAAGATGATGACTCCCCAAAGACAGATCAGACAAAGTATAGATCAATGATTGGTGGATTGATGTATCTCACTCAGACTAGACCAGATATAATGCAGGCTGTCGGTCTTGTAGCAAGATTCCAGGTTGATCCTAAAGAATCTCATGTTATGGCAATCAAAAGAATTTTCAGGTACTTAAAAGGAACAGCTGAGTATGGTCTATGGTACCCTAGAGAGCTAGATTTCTCTCTTCATGCTTACACAGATGCAGATTGGGCAGGAGATGTGGATGACCAAAAGAGCAACATTGGTGGAGCATTCTTTTTGGGGAAGAAATTGGTTTCTTGGCTAAGCAAGAAATAAGATGCAATATCTCTGTCTACAACTGAAGCAGAATACATTGCAGCAGCAGGTAGTTGCACTCAAATCTTATGGATGAAGCAGATGCTAAGAGACATTAAAGTTGAATATGAGGAGCCTATCACAATTTTCTGTGATAATTCAAGTGCAATTAATATTTCTAAGAATCCAGTATTACATTCTAAGACTAAGCACATATCTATCAAGTTTCACTTTTTGAGAGAACAAGTGAACAAGGAAGAAGTCAGATTGGAGTATGTTCCTTCCAAGGATCAAATTGCAGATATCTTTACTAAACCTCTTCCCAAGGACTCTTTTGAATACCTCCGGGAGAAGTTAGGGGTCATGGCCCCTCCGGTGATGAACTAGGATGCACTGATGGGCATCAGTCCGGTGGATATCACAGTCATTTCTTGTGATCTGGATTGATGATGGGGAGCTGCTACTAAGGGGGAGCAGCTGGTATGATTCTGATCTGTTAGAATTGCAAGTATGAGCCCTTTGCCATTGATGTCAAAGGGGGAGAGAAGACATGTGAAAAACAAGTGGCTGATGATCAAAGGGGGAGCAGTAAATGAGGAGAAGACATGTTGTTGATAGGGGGAGCTGTGGCAGAAAGGAGAAGTTCTTGTCTTGATGGTTTTTCACATCACATGTTGCCATCAATGACAAAGGGGGAGATTGTTGTAAGTATGAGGTGAACCAGTGTTGTCATTGATGTCAACATACTCATATTGCATTGACAAGAAGGATTGGATGAGCTGTGTGCTGAGGATATTGAGAAAATTAGCCTCAGTCAAGAACAATGAAGAACAGTGATGAGAAGAAGGCAAATGTATTGTATAGGTTGCGAACTGGAGAATGCGGATTAAAGGGTTTGTATATATGAGTCTTGAGATGGTTTAATTAAGATTTTAGAGGTCCACATGAAGATCTGTAGAGGTTATGGCTGTCGGTGTGGAACCGGTTCTAGCAAGTGTTCAGAGGTGACAAAGGATCATAGAAAGGTCCGGTGAGGTCCGGAATTGCATAATCTTAATCTACAGATTGGAAGGAGTGTTTGGGATGTCCTTGTGATGTGTCATCTTGAGTTGTGTATGATTTGGAGGTCCAGAAGTACCTTCTGCTTTATGACAGTGGCAACAGACTGTGTTCTTGAAGTTCTGGATAAGGAAGAAAAGAGATTCTAGTAAGTAGAGGAAGTGCGGATGTGCCTGGTCATTCAGGCAGGCTTATGAAGGTTCTTGGATCATGTTGAGGTTGTGTTATTGGTCCGCATTGATGGTAGAGCCCAGAATTGAAGATATTCTTCCGGATGAAGCTCTTGTTCCGACTAGCCGACTGGATAAGTTGTTCATCCTACGAATGTTCTTGTGGTGGCCGACCGGATGTGTTATTCATCTTGTGGATATTCTTATGGTTGATTGCTGACTTAGATGATTGTTCCTAAGTCAATGTCTTGTATAAATAAAGGTTTGTGAGTACATTTCAAAGTGTGATTTGTGGAGATGAGAGCGGTGTAGCAAGGATAATGCGAAAGACAGAGCAGAGATTTTGGGCTTAAATGGAACTAATCTGGACATGGTAGAGATGTCATTCTCTAGTTCAAGACTATGATTCTTATCACTTTGTAGATAGTGTGTCTCCTTGTAGGCAGTGGGCCTCTTTGTGAGTAGTGTGCTCAGGCAGTGAGCCCTAATTGGCAAGTGCCATTCTTTTTCTTTATTCTTCTAACAGAGAATAATTCTTGGGTTAATCACCCCATGTTTTTTCCCTTAACGAGGTTTTCCACATCAAAATCTTGGTGTTCAATGTGTTGATGTTTAACTGCTCTTGAATTTGTGCATTATGCTTTCATGGATGATTAATTGATATGCTGTTAACTAACAAAGAAGAATCAAGTGTTTGAGGAAGAAAGGAAGTTTCTATACAACTGATTCACCCCCCCTCTTAGTTGTATGCCCTAGATCCAACAATGTATATGCATCTAATTTCATCTAGTTCAACCAGGTAATGTCATCTTACTTTGTAGTGTTTTTGTAATGTTGACTAATTTCATCTAATTTGCTACACATATCAATGTAGGGCACGTATATGCAATTATTGCAGATGAAGATAATGAAGAGGGAATAGATTATTACTTATGTCGTTGTGTTGATGCCAAAAATAAATTGGAGGCCCCTGTTACAGATGGAGAAAACATCGAATACCCTACAGGCTTAGTGGTTATTACTGGAACATGGCTTAGAAGGTACCCACATTAGAGTGTTAATATTTGGCTATTTCAGGACTTTGACATGCATCGAAAGATTCTTCATTACTCGAACCTTGTTGTGGCATCCAATATTCATTTGATAAAGTATCGGGGTAGACCTTTGAACAAAATGTTGTGGAAGGTGTGTGAGTCTGACCATGAAGCAATACTTGACACAATAAAGAGTAGAGCAGACCTGGATGGTTCATTGGATTAATTTGTAAGTATTCACATTGATTTTTTAAAGTCATGTTACATTGAGTTGTAAGTATGCACATTAATTTTTAAGGTTTGTCTTTTTTTATTTCCTCCTGCATTTTTACACATATGTACACATTTTTACATCATGTTATGCATTTTTGGTGTCCTGCTCCTGATGCGACCAAACTCATAACTCACCCTACTTCCTCTAGACACCATTTGATGATCTCTCTGACACTCTGGATCTAGGGCACCCAATCATGATGATGACCTATATACCATTCTCCCAAGGCGCTCATAATGAATGAAAAGAAGACCAAGGGTGCCCAAGCTTAATAGACTTATTTCTTTCAATTTTAACGATCCAAACTCTTGCAATACAACATCCACTTTCATGCCTTTAGATCTTCCTTCACATATAGGGTGCCAAATCAAGTTGAAATATCTACATAAGGGCACCAAAATGAATGAAAGGAGACATGAAATGCGCCTTAGGACTCCATGCTAAGGTTTGAGCCATGATGATGAAACTTAGAGCTTTTTCCTTTCCTATGCGCTCATCTAAGATGTTTGAATGATAAGGAGAACCTCGACCTCTATAATGTACATTGGGCACCAAAATTAAGGTGATTTTAAGTCACTTTGAGTCATTTGGGGTCAGTTTGAGTCTTTGAGTCATGTTGCAAAAAAGTGTCAATGTTGTCAAGTTGCACAAAGCAACTTTTGCATTTTTGGTGTCCTGCTCGTGATGTGACAAAACTGACTATTCCAATGCATCCAAATGGGTACATTTACGCTAGGCATGGTCCTATTTTTCACCCAAACATGTTGAAACAGTCCAAGCTACATTGTACCCACGATATCCCTGAAGAGTCCAAAGTGCAAAAAGGTAGCAATCTTTGATGAGATGTTACTAAAAAACTGTGTCACTTACAAACATTCTGTCTAAGGCAACACTATCAGGTAAAGTTCCTCTACAATAAGCTCTCTCAGTTTTTTTATCTCTGAGGCATTTTCCTGTGGTGAAAGGTTTTCTGCTGCCCCAAAAATCATCAGAAGGAGGCAGTGTAAAGTTGCAAAGGGGTGTAACTTTCGTCCTGCTCCTGATGCGACCAAACTGACTATTCCAACGCGTCTGGATGGGTACATTTACACTAGGCATGGTCTTTTTTTTCACCCAAACATGTCAAAACAGTCTGAGCTACATTGTACCCACGATATCCCTGAAGAGTCCAAAGTGCAAAAAGGTAGAAATCTTTGATGAGATGTTACTCAAAAACTGTGTCACTTACAAACATTCTGTCTGAGGCAATGCAATCATGTAAAGTGTCTCTACAATAACCTCTCTCATTTTTTTATATTTTTGAGGCATTTGCCCGTGGTGAAAGGTTTTCGGCTGCCCCAAAAATCATCAGAAGGAGGCAGTGTAAAGTTGCAAAGGGGTGTAAATTTCATCCTGCTCCTGATGCGACCAAACTGACTATTCCAACATGTCTAGATGGGTACATTTACGCTAGACATGGTCCTTTTTTTCACCCAAACATGTTGAAACAGTCCGAGCTACATTGTACCCACGATATCCCTAAAGAGTCCAAAGTGCAAAAAGGCAGCAATCTTTGATGAGATGTTACTCAAAAACTGTGTCACTTACAAACATTCTGTCTAAGGTAACGCGATCACGTAGAGTGCCTCTACAATAACCTCTCTTGGTTTTTTATATCTCTGAGGTATTTGCCCATGGTGAAAGGTTTTCTGCTGCCCCAAAAATCGTCAGAAGGAGGCAGTGTATTAAGTCAGGATGATGAGGTCAGTGGTGTTTGAGTTTTAGATCTCCTTGATGACCTGATCCTGATAGTGGGTGTGTAGAGGAAGGAATGATTAAGGTGCACTTTGATAATCATTTCACCCTAGGTGAGCGCCTAGGTAGAATTTGGAGTGGAAGCCTCAAATAATACCTTGGATTTTTAGATGCTTATTTTAGCTCAAATCATCATTATCTTGCGCCTAGAGTTGGAGTCTAACTGCCTAGGGAGTCAAGGAGCATTTCATCATCCAGAGAATCCCAAACATGCACCTTGAACAAGTGATGCTACAAGTGGTGAACAAAATGGGTGCCTTGAAGAATTGAGCCCTCCAAGACATCTTGCAATTGCCTAAAAGTCCAAAATTTACACAAGTGAGTTAAGGTGCCATTTTCCATCTCCAGAGCCTCCTTTGAGCGCCTTAACATGGAGTGAACATTTTAGTCTATGAAAGATTGCACCTAAAGAATATAACAACCCCTTGAGTCACTAGGATGAACTAAGTTAACAAAATGAACTTCATTGAGGGAGGCTCACTTATGCATCTAGACAACTCTAGTTTAGTGCCTGAGAAAAAGCATGTTTAGATCCATAAGTTTGGGGAGTATTGAGTGAGGTAAGTCTTCATGAGCATATACAATAACTTAAATCCATCAATGATGAAGTAAATGCTTATTTGAACTAAGGCGCAATTTCACTCCTCTACAATCATCTTCTGGCACCTTGAAAGCTAAGTGTTTGAAACTATCATGATTTGTGCCTAGATGAGGAAGTATCTATAATGAGTTGAAGCCACTTGAACGGCAAACATGAAGGGAGTGTCCAAACTTACCCAAGGAAGCACCTAGAGGAATGTAAGTTGAGTTTGAAGATAGATGACCTTTCGAGTGCACTTGCCCTTGAGTGACAATTTGATTTGGCACCCTTATGTAAATTTACATATGATCTAGTGCTTTGAGGTTGAGTGGAGTAATCTTGGCACCTTTGTGTGTTGTTTTATACCTTGATGAGTGCCTTGGAAGAATGGACATTTACTCATCCTTGAGTGCCTTAGTTCCAGAGATTGAGTTCGAAGAGTAATACTCCTCAAAATGCCTTTATGAGAGTGATGAAACTAAGTAGCATAAGAGATGATAAGTGTAAGAGCTTAGGGACTTAAGGTGTATTGTAGGGTCAAGAACATCAAGTTTGTGCACCTAAGGGGAAAATCAAGCTTCAAACACCTCATCAAATGGTGCCTTGGTAGAGGAGCTACCAAAAGACCTTAAAATTGAAAATTTGATAAAATAACTCACATTATGAGTTTAGGCGCTTTTCCAAGATCAAGCTTTCATATAGCGCCTTGAGTTGTTACTTTCATATTAGCGCCCTAGCATAAAGAAGAAGTCCTCAAATGTGCTTTAAGGAGGAAGATTGGTGATGGGAGTAATTATGAGTGCCCTAGACTGTTTGAAGTGGGAAGTAGTAAAGGATAGTGCCTTGAATAAGTTTGAGTGCCTTGAAGAGGATTGAGTGCCTTGATAAATCAGAGGATTAAGCGCTTAAGGGATAATAGGATCTTTTGAGACTATTGGTAGGTGTTTGGAATCATTAGAATTTTGAAAATAAGATAAAGACCCTAGGCGCTATCTCCTACTTGGAACATCACACATGGGAACATGGAAACTAGATTGATTGAAGGAATGATATTTTAGCGCCTTAAGGGTGTATGAGTCAAAATAACACTAAATTGGTGCCTAGTCCAATTGATTGAAATCATCTTGGGCGCATTTTCTTTCTTTAGTTGGGTTTAACTTATTTTGGTGCCTTGGTGAGAAGTTCTCTAGATATGAGTTAGAACCATCAAAATAATAAAACTTGCCAAGAAAGAGATAGGCGTTTTTATGAAGTTTTTCCTCAATGTTGAGCGCCTAGGAGGTAGATTGCCCAAGAGAGGGTTAGATACTCTATATTTCACTCTATTGTTGACTTGTCTAAAAACAATGGAAGCATAGAATTATCAACTTTTGAACCTTCGAACTCACTATTGGTGAGACAACATACCATCGGCGAGCTTAAAATTTCATCGGCCGATAGGCCGATGCCACCATGATTCTGTTTGATTTCACTTCTGACAAACATCCCATCATTGACTCTTATCGGTCAGACAGACCACTATCGATGACTTTATATCCTTTCACACTGATGTCTTTGTCACTCTGATATGAGACTCTAAGTCCCTCGCCTATCGGTAGGACTTAATACCATCGGCACACTCAAAAACTCTTCTGCCGACACACTGATCTCACGAATGACAACCTTTGAACCACACCCATCGGTGAGACTCCAAACATTGGTGAACTCTAATCTCGTCGGGCCGATACATTGATGGATTTCAACTGTCAGTGTGACCCTCTTCATTGGTGAATCTCTCAACTGCTCTTCCGATGCGCAGATGGGATTATCTTCTGATACACTAATGTCTTCGACTTCAAACCACACTCATCGGCAAGACAAACTACTATCGGTGAAGCCTAACCAAGGTTTGTCACTACGCTGATACGACCAACTCTTGACGTCGATACAAGGTTCTTTTGTAGGCAAAGGGCGCCTAGGCTTATGGGGCTCAATTTGATGTATTTATTGAAAGCTCAAGGTGAATTGATGCTTATTGAAAATGCCACTTAGTGCTTCATTTGCATTATAGGCGCCATTTCCTATTGACTTATATACTGCTCCTCATGCTAGGGTGCCATAATGAAGTGGTTTAGACTATAGGTGCGCTTCACTTACCAGAGGCTTGTTCTCCTTCCACCTTAGGTGCACTTTTATGGTGGAACAGGTGTCAATGGGCACCTTGTCTTAAATGAATGCTCTCTCTAAGTTGGATGCCCTTTTGAGGCTTTATGAGTTGCAAATTGCACCTTAACCCTTCATGATTGTTGCTCAATGTTTGAATGTTTAAGAAAGTCTCCTTTAGGCACTCATCTTAATGACTTTTTCTCAAGCGCAATCATCCTAATGACTTGGATATTCATCCTAGTGTTTCAGGCTATGAGGCTACCAGACTTAGTCATTTTTAGGATCTCAAACATAAAGAATAACATGATGATTCATTTTTTTGTATTGCATATAGTTGACATTCTATGCTACTCATAAAGAATATTAATATTTTCTATTCAACATGATGATTCATTTTTTTTAAATACAACTTTTATCTTTTAGTTCCAAAATGAAGTTTAGGTGATACTTGAATAACAATAGCTAGCTTATTGGATCAACAAACATCCTATATAATACAATCAGACTTTAAATATTTGAAGTAGCCATCTACAAACATCCATTCAAACGTGGATTTATAATGCAAGTATGGACGCCATCAATAAAAAAGATTTGTATTAACCAAATATCCATATAGGCATACATCAATATTTGTTGATATAAGTATAACATATATACAAAATAACCATATAGGCTTACAAGAATGCCATATAGGCATACAATGTCAACTATGTACAATACAAAATATATGTCCACAAATGCCATATAGGCATACAACAAAGGAACACAATAAAAAGTCATTCCCCTTTACCTGGTGAAGAGAATAAATCACAAGTAGCCTTTGATCTTCTAGGGGATGGAGACACGCATGTGGGTGGTCTACTATGAACCTGAGGGCTACTCCTCCTATTTAGGTCTTCCTGCATCTTTACCTGTTACAATAAAAAGTATAGACATTAATATATAGAAATTACATGTTATAAAAAATGAAACATTTAACAAAATAATCACTTACTGCTAACATATAATCTGTCTCCTCGCTTGCCTCAGTAGTAGGAATAGGCCCTGGTGATGTCATGTCCTATAGAAACCATCTAGATAGAAATTAAACTTCAAATCAATAATCTTTTGATTTTTCAAAAATAGACAACTATAACAATGAATGTAAATTGAAATTTACGAATCTGCCTCATACCCCTGTCAATGCCATGGAGCTATGAATTGCAGAGGCCACACCCTGTTCCATTGCCCTATGAAAATGGGGAGTTGTCTCCGCAGCTTGCATCATCTGGAAATAAAACAACATTATTCAATTACGAAAACTATAATAGTGATGCAAATCATGGCTCCTAACATACACACATGTTCATCTAAACATGGAAGTACACACAATAAAGCACACAAATCACATACAAAAATTTAGTAAGTACAATTCATTCATTAAACTATTTATTTTATCACCTCCGTAAAGCTTTGAAGTCCACCACCGCTGGCAGGTGTTGCCATGAAATCTACAGTGTTAACCTATTCAACATCCAAAATTAGAAATTAGAATACCATTCATATAACGATGCTATTCACATGCAATATTTATAATTGTTTACTAGTTGCATACCTCGACAGTAGATGATCTAGTAAAAAATGCAGGTGGAGAACCACTAAAAATTGCATCGATGCTATGCCCTTGAAATTTCATTAAAATCATCAATTTAAATTAGTTAATCTTGTATTTCAAAAATAAAATTTAATAAATTAAATTCAATAAACTTGCTAATATTTACTTGAGTATCAAGACCAAAAGTCTCACTCAGGAGGGTATCTGTCATCACCATCTGCTCAGCTGCAGATGTAGCCTGTGCACCTGCGTCCTGACTGTCCATGGGGTCAACCACAGGCTGACCTACCAGCCTGGCAAGTATGCGGTGGGACCCTACTCCTCACACTATCTCCTAACCCACTCTATGTTGCAGGACTGGCATGCTCTATGATGCTCCGGGTCAAGGCACTAATCAACTGAAGTGTATCGACCTCAACACTCTCCTTCACAATGGAATGGATAGAAACATGCTCATGGGCTAGTCTACTAATTACTTGTCTCACTACTTGCTGTGGGTCAAGACATGCCCCTGGTCTATCTTGTGCTGACCCCCCACCTCTACCCTGGAAGTCCTGCATATCAAAATAGTTTGGCACTTTATTGAGGACAAACTTGTAGTAGAGTTTCCTCAAAAAGTATTATGGGACCTCATTATTATTGCATGGAGGATGGTCAAAAACCATCCACCACCTCTACCCAAAATTGTCCCTTATCGCTTGGTTGTTGGACCAATGGATAGGGAACCTCTTGCATGTAATGGGTGGAGGTTGATTTGTTTGTGGGTTTGTGAAAATTAAACACAAGTCTAATTTTATAATTTGTAATTTTTTGACATCTTGGTATGACAACTTGTCTGCATAGTAATCTCTAAACTCTCTCTTTTTATTCGTCCAACTAGTTATTTTCTTGCTAATTGAATCTACATTTGATAACATAGACTCAAGAGATTTAGCAAGCGTGGACCTATGCAAGGTTGAAGTGGAAGGATCTTTCAACCTTGCAATTATATCTTCAATTTCCTTTTTGTTGTTTTCAATTTGCCCCATTATATTATCTTGTGTTCCAGGGGCATGTCAAGGAATGAATGGAGGAGGTTGTTGTTCTGCAGGTATTTCCTCCTCAGGATTTTGTGGATTTTGAGGAGGAGGAGGAGGTGCATTAACATTTCCTAACAAATAACGAAATATACATCAAAAATCAACAAAAACCTACCTATTTAGAAACAAATTCAAACAAAAAAATAAAGATAACTCACCCCTTTGGCGTGCTTGATGTCACGGTGGCATTTTGGTGATGAATTGATAAGCTTTTTGTGTTGATTGGTGTTTTGCAAAATGCGAGCGCGCTTTTGAGGGTTTGGAAGCTACGGACAGAGGAGAAAACAGAAAGAAATGAAATTAGACTGCTTTTTTTTTTTAATTTATAGTAAGTCATAACACAAGTGCATTATGACTTAATCTTTTTTAAAATTAACTTGGCCACTTTTTGGCCCCCCATCTTCTTGCACTTACCCTAAAGTATAGCATGTATATATACTTATGCGGCTAAGTATAGTTGGATTTTTGGGAATTTTGGTCTGTAGATTCTACCCTTTGCCATTGATGTCAAAGGGGGAGTGAGGAGCAGTGAAAAATGTGGAATCTAGCTAAGGGGGAGCTCTAGTAAAGTGTACATTACAATAGAGCATCAGCCAAGGGGGAGTGTAGTGTGACACTTAGTCATTTCTCACTAAGTGTTGTCATCAATGCCAAAGGGGGAGATTGTTGGCAAGAGACATTGTGTGGCTTCATGAGTGTTGTCATTGATGGCAAAAAAGTCCATCCCACACATCTGAAGGACATGGTGTGTCTATACCAGAAGTCAAATTGAAGAGTATTTTGGTCCGGTGACCAAGAATAGAGCATGCAAAAAGGTCTAACAATTAGGTTTAGATCTCTGAGAGGAAGTATCTTAGTAAACTATGGACTTGGGGACGTCAATAAGAGTACCATGACTAATATATTCTAGATATTGAGCCTCTGGTGATGTAAGAGTGAAAATATATGAACACCTAAGTGTTGGGTTCCTTTTTGGCAGAGTAGACTAGGAAGAACTGACTGGTAGATCTTTAGACCTTACTCCAGATGAGATATTGATGGTAATCAAGTTTCTTAAGGGATCATTCATGATTGGCCAACATGATTGATGACTTCTATAAGCATCTCTTTGATACGTATCACTTGGTAAGCAAGGATTCAGCCGACAGACCAGAGTTTGGGAAAATATTGAGTATTCTAGATGCCAACTAGAAAGATGTTGAAATCCTTTGAGCGGATATATATCAAATGGATTTCAATGAGAAGGTGTGTGGTGTGTGGTGTAAAGTGTGAAGAAAAGTAGAGAGCAGTGTGGAAGCAGTAATACAGGTCTAGTATGTAACAGGACAGCAACACCAAAGAAGAGGAAGAATGAAGTGCAGTAGATCAGTGTATTGAGCCTAACCAGAACTGAATCTTAGCATATATGGATTATTCTCATTAGTTCAAGTATCTTGTTACTTTCTTTATACCTTGTAGACAATGAGTCTCTTGTAGACAGTGAGCCTCTTGTGAGCAGTGTGTGCTGGCAGTGAGCCCTAATTGGCAAGTGCCATTTTGTACTTCTATTCTTTTAACAAAGAATACAATCTTGGGTTAGTCACCCCATGGTTTTTCCCTTAACAAGGTTTTCCACATCAAAATCATTGTGTTATGTGTATTGATTTTGTTTCTGCTTTCATGGTTATGGATGCTTATTTGTTTTGATGCTGCACTAGTTATTAAAGAAGAACAGAAAGTTCAATTAATTAAGATAACTGATTCACCCCCCCTCTCAGTTATCAACACTTTGAACTAGAAACTAGATTGAAATGGGTACTCAGAACTAGCAAAAATTTTCCCTTGAAAACTGTGCAAGTGCTCACTGTCACGCATGCGCTAAAACAGATGTGCTGCAGGAATTGATTTATGCACTGTAAGTTGCAATAAATGTGCCACACTGGTAACAGGTAAATGCACTATAACAGAGTATATATGCATGGTAGATCTGAACAGATGTGCCGCTAGTCGGCACAGATGCGCTGTAATAGAGGATGGATGCGCTGCTCTGGCTTTTCTCAGTGTTTTTGCAATTTTTTGGAAATTTTTTGATATTTTTGGTACTTTGGTTGCAAGAAGGTTTTTTTTTAATTTGATTTTATGAAATTATGGCAAGAAGACATAGCAAACACAAAGAATTTTTATGGTTTTTTATTCTTTTGTGATTTTTTGACTCTTTTTGGACTAAAAGGAAAAACAAGTACAAATCCTAAGCTTCAAATGAATAACAAGGGTTTTTGGCCACTAAAACAAAGGTGTTTAATGAAGGCAACCATTTAAGTGGTTATACATGCAGCAGCACTACTCTCCATTATGGAGTCTCCCAGCTTGCAAGGGTTGCACCTTAGAGAGTTTTGGGGGAGGTTGGCTATCAATATAACACAACTTCACTCGTTGTTTGAAGCTTTTACTCCAAACAAAATTCATTTATAGTGGCTTGGAAGGGCTTGGCATCTAGCCTGTTACCACTTAGGGTCGTTCCTACTTGGATGAATGGTATCCAAGATAAGGCCCCTCTAAAGGAAAGACACATGCAAAAATGATATGTCTGGCATTTTGATCACCCAAGATAGGGGAGAGCATAGGCCTAGTATCATTCCCAAAACACAGTATACAGTGGTTCTTTTCCCCTAGTTAAAATAAAAAAAATAGATGATCTATCTACTTGGGCAAGCACAGAACTTTGAAGTGATTAGCAGGATAGCAATGGTCCAATTTTAACCAAGATAGCAATGATGAGTTCAATTTTAACCACATAGCATGAATTGTTAACTTTGAAATGATGGTCAATCGAGATAGCAATGGTTCAGTTTTATCCTAGATAGCAATGATGAGTTCAATTTTATCCACGATAGCATGAGTTGTTAACTTTGAAGTGATGGTCAATCAAGATAGCAATGGTTCAGTTTTAACCCAGATAGCAATGATGAGTTCAATTTTATCCAGATAGCAATAACTTTGAAAAGATAGCAATGTTGCAAATGCAAGATAGCAATGATTCAATTACCACTCTCCTAGTTAAACTATGTGAGATTTTGCATGAGCATCCATTTTACTTTCCATTAGAAATTGAAGTGTGAGCTATCAAGTGCAACTATATGAATCTAAACGAGTACCTAGCCTACGAAATAGATCAAGAGAGTTCCTGCAAAGATGTCAGTGTTAGCAAAAATCTCCTAGAAAACTCTAAAATCACTACCTACAATAGATGCGCCGCTTCAGAGATTGAATCCGCAGAAACAGTCAACAAAAGCGCCATAATACATATGCACTGGAATAGAGGATGAAAGTACCGAAATAAAGAGTATATGCGTCGAAGTAGCGGATCCACCGTTTCAGATGGTAAAAGCACTGTAATAGAGTGTATATGCGTTGCAGTAATGAAAGCACCATAATAGTTGACAAATACACCAAAACAGAGGGTATATACACTACGAAAATGTATGCGCCATGATAGGTGATAGATGCATGTTAGGAAGTGACGGGTGCGCAATTTCCCCCTATGTATGGCTTTCTGAAACACAAAAACTTAGTTTTTGGGTTAAATTTGGGGCTAGGCCCCACAGTGGGTACCAAAAATGTTAAGGGAAAATTGGAGCAATAATGAATAAACAATAATAATCAATATCAAGTTACCCAAAACTTCAATGAAATGGTGAACTAAGAAGATTAATCAAATAAAGCAATGAACAACAAAGCAAACCTTCCTCAATTCGAAACTTCCATTGATTTCCTATCTAAATCGTTCTTGCATGTGTGAAATGAGGCCCTCAAAAAGTGCACTTCCTTTCTATGCTTCAAGAATGTCGATTGAGAATGGCTATGATAATACCGCAATGAAGAGGAGCTCCACAACAATGACAGTAGTGCATAGTGCATAGTAGCGAATGTGATCACAAGCAATGAAGGAATTGGTGCCGAAGGCGTGCAGTAATTCCTGCAGAGTAACAATACTTAAAGCTTGGATGAATAGAATGGAAGAATGAGGTTGTACTTATAGACTTGGAAGAATGAAGATCAATGGTATAGAGAGAATCAAAAGATCAACGATTGAGAATGGTTGAGGAACATGCAACGAATGAGAGGATTTGATAAGAATAGAAGAATGAGTTAAAGTATTTAAAAGAATATAATAATTAGTTAAGTGATTTAAAACAAGAAGAATAGATTTGTATGAGAATAAGAAGATATTTTGCTTTATTAAATATTAGGAATATTTAATTGCATGTGCAAAAAGATTGAATTATATTTAGAGATAACTCAATTTAGAAGAAAAAGCAACTTAAATAAATAATTGATTTATTTAAATTTAGAGAAGATATTATTGGAAGAAAACAATTAAATAATTGGTATTATTTAATTTAGAAGATAAGAAAGAAAATTAAATAAATAAATTTATTTAATTGTTGTGCATGATTTTGGAAGAATAAATAAAATATTTGATTGTATTTTATTTTTAGGGATTGAGAGAATTTAAATAAATTTGATTGATTTATTCAAATTTGGAAGAATGAATTTGATTTAATTAAATAATTAAGAATTATTTAATTTTTTGGAAGAATTTAATTAAATAAAGGATTTTATTTAATTTTGACTTTAGAAGAGATAATTAAATATTGTGATATTTAATTAACTTAGAAGAATGTGAATCATGTCATTTTTAGGCATATACATTTATCATGAGGCACGCCTGCTTCATGTAATGTATCTTGTGGCTTCACCTTTGTAGTTTTATGTGAAAAAAAGTGAAGTTTCTTGTGTTGTTAGTAAGGGTTTCATTTTTGTTTTGCACAAAATATTCTTTCTATGTGTGACCATACTTACACAGAAGCTTCTTTTACATTGTTTGACTAAAAGTAAAAAGAAAAGACTCCTTAAAATCTGATAAGGGTTACATTTTTTAACCACACAAAACTCTTTCCTTACCATGGCCATGTCTTCAATACTCTATTTTGACTTTGCTCGACTATGCAAAGAAAGAAGATATTCTTATCCGACAAGTTTTTCATTTCTTTGTTCTGTATAAACTGTCTCTCGTCACGGCCTTATCTAGACAATTTTGCTTACCATTTCTCTTTCTCTTAAACACTGCAAAATGTATTAGTTCTGAAAGTCGATGTGGGCATTTGAGAAAAGAATGCAAACAGACCTATATGCCGTGACTTTATTAATAAATCTAATTACATTTTCTTTTCACTGTATACACTCATATTTGAAAACTAAAGCAATATTTGTTCTTTTCTGAGCATAAAACTTCTTTCTGTAGTATCATGGCATATGTAATGATACTGTCACTTTTCAACTTTGAACTCCTCTACTTTCTATAGCAGAAAATATAATTTCATTTCTGTATCTTTTACTTGTCCATTCAGTGGACTGTGCATACACACTTTTCATGTATGATGATGACCTAGCTATATCATGATATGTTGGTATTGTAACACATGAAGGCAACACTTACTTGTTTTCAATACACTGTAACACATGGACCTCTGATGATCCTTTTTTTGTATTCTATCAAATGCATTATATGAGACATCCTGTAGGACATGATCAGGTCCACTATATCTGTTGTCCAGTCTTGGTAGATCACTTCTTATAATGAAAAATTCATTTGAGCCCACTTAGCTACAGATGCAACCATACACTTATTAATTTCATTTGGTCACAACATGATATCTTGTAGCATAGGATGATGATCATACCAGTTCAACTATCTTGTCACATGATGATGATACTCTATTACACACATGTAATGAAATGCTCTTTCTGATCCTTTTAGAGTTTGTCAAAGACAAAATGAGCTATCTAGATTGGCTGTCTTGTATTTTCTACTACAGATCTGTAATGCTATCCTGTGTCTTTTATAGATATGCAATGAATGCAACATGTGATAACACTTGTTCTGATATTCAACTTACCAGTAGAAAAAATGAGGCATAATTAGATATATTTCATGATTTAAGAGGCAACTTAAGTTATTGAATTTTGAATCTGATTCTATCACTCCACTTAAATGAGAAAGTATGAAGCTTGGTACTCACCTGTCTTTGCAATCTACTTACTGGTATATAATGAAAACTCCAATTGGACTGCTAATCATGAATGAGAAAACAATCTTCAGATAATCAACACTTACTCCTCTATCAGTCAGATGATTACAAATGCATTGTGTACTCTTGATTATTATCATGCTTGACAATGTCATTTCATAATAGTTGGAGTAGTGTATAGGTTGTCATATGCATTGAATTTTTTCCTCTATCTGTTCATGTCATGTTCTTGGTTGCATCTCATACTCTAAAGTGAAAACATGGTCATGTCCTAAAATGGGACAGATGCATATGATTGTCCTGTTACTCTTTCAACGTGTCATGTGAATGTTATCAATGATCTTCTATTCATCCCTTTTGAGATCAAAGGGTAGCAGCATGCTGGGCTCAACCCTTGTGGGAGCCCATTTGACACCACATGCTGGATGTCTTCAATCAGCTTCATGATTTGTCCTATACCTACACATGAAACAAATAGATTAGAATAAAACAATGATGCTCTTATGTTTGCTTCTCTTCAATTCCCTTCTGCATATGGATCCTCTTATTTAATCATTGCACTACAATTAAGATATTATGTCTCTCTTGATTGATGAAGGATTTTCATAACCGAAGCTTCTAACAGAACCTTCCCGCAATTTTTCAGGTACATGCCAAGGTTAGGAGCGAGAACTGGAGGCTTCTACAAGATCAACCCAAACAAGGCAATGATGGCTATGTCTTTCCCTCTTCTTCATTAGATACATAGTGTTTTACTTGTATTTGCATGAGTTCAGCTATAACCCACAGCTTGTGTGGGACATCTGATATGTCTTAGTTTCCTTCAATACAATGTTCTTTTATGTATTCAAATTTGTAAATGAACAATCATTGTAGTGAATGAATACTTATCTTTTTTAATACTTTGCAATGCAATGAATGATTGAAACTTTTTTTTTCTACATCTGAACAACTGAACTGTACTTGTCATAACAACTATGCAACTAGCACATAACAAAAATAAATAAAACCTCATTCAAAATGATAAATAATAAATCTACTCAGCCAATTTTTGAGCTGGGGTCAAAAAATGGTAATAGCCCCCTCAATATGTCCTTGACTTTGAGTCTTGCACTTTCTTGGATCTCTGTCTGTATTTTGTATCAGTTTCTCTCTCCCTTTGTAGTGTCATTGTCTCTATTTGCATATTGTATTCCATCATGCTTCTGTAGTTGCATCTACCTTTTGCCATCTTTGTCTTTTCAAGCATTCCTATATGAATTGTGTTCTTTTACTAATATATTATGCAAACAAGAAGGTCACTTGGAGGATGGTCTTTTAGGCCCAAGCTTGACTTTTCTTAACAACTTCTAATGATTGCTTCAACCCCCAATTCTAAACACTGTCAATAACCCTAGATTGAAATGATCTTATTAATGCACTTGTAACATTTCATTTGATTACCTTTTCAAAGCCAGGCTCTATCTATCATCTCTTCCCTTCATGATGATTGTCCTTCCATAGTCCTCATGTTGATTAGTATGGACTACCTTTTGAAGACTGTACTCTTGCATGATGGCTATTGACTACTCCTAGATACCTTGACAATATTATGGTATCTCCTGGAAACATTGCTCATTTGTGACTCTCCTTTCAATGTGAGGGATTTCCTTTCATATCTTTGACATGACAATCATTGATGGGCAATGTCTCATCATGAGTACCCTCTAGTTGATTACGTGTGACATCTTCTTGGTCTAAATGATGGGACTATTCCTGTACCTACACAAATCAACAAAGTAAAGAAAACAAAGAAGGCCAGAGCTTCTCATGATGATTGGATGATCTTTACTTTTCTTGAATCTCCATGATGCTTGTCTATTTGATCTCGAGACACTTTTTATCTTTCTGATTTGATGTTTAGTAAGATACATGTTGAATGCCTATTAGTTTTACATGTAGGAGTCTTTAGATCCTGAGCTATAACATCACTTTCCTTATCCCTTGTAGGCACTTATGGAGCTTCAATGAGGAATTGAAGATACAACTAATCAACAATGGGATTCGTCAGAGGCAATGATGGATCCCTTTTCTCTTATCTATCTTTTTACTTACAGATGTGAAATCTTTCTTTTATTGCATCCTATTAGTTATTCCCATGGCTTGTGTGGGAAATTTATGAACATATCATCTTGTAATGAATATAAACAACTACTTTATGCAAAATTTTGTATGCAATTTCTCTTTTTCTGTAAAGCAATGGCATAACGAAAACTAAAAATTCTCTTTATGGTATTTTTTGTATGATCATATGAGAAACCTTAGCTGAATTTTTTGTACATTTATTCTTCTTCAAAGTAGAAAACACTAGTGTTGTCACAACCTAAGCTGATTGGGCTGAAAAGTACAATTAAGTAATAACTACACCTTTGGATATGGGCTGATATTCAAGTCCTAGCTTATCAACAATTTGTTTAGGCATGACTAAACTACTAGCACCTGAATCTATCATACAATTATTAACAAGATGTTTTCCTATGATTAATGACACATAAAAGGGGGTTGGTTTCACTTCTTTAGTTTTCTAGTCATTAACTTTTGGAGGTGTATTGGCCAACACTACCTTGGGTTGCTCATTTAGAGGCTGATTAGACACTTGCAAGTTTGATAAAGCAGTTTTTAAAAGATCTTTTTGTCCTGGTAATGCTAATGAATCCCACAATGAAACATTAACATTAGATTTCCTCATACGATCAATAATTATTAGTGTTCACATTTCATTTGGCTTAATTTGGCATTCATTTGGCCATATTTGGAAGCCTCATTTATGTACATGGCATAAGACACCTCAGCTGGCCTTGTGGCTATTATGAAGAGTCCTTCGAACTCTTTCACTCCACTTAGCTTGTGACATCTACTTGAGATCTCCTTAAGTTATGGGATTGACTCCCATTAACTCAAGGTTGCTCAAGGCTTGTCATATTGTATTCCAATTTACTCCAAATTTGTTGCTAGCATTCATCTTACAGATCCTACAAATTCTAATATGGTATCAAAGCAATCTGAATCTATTTCCTAGATCATTTTGGAGTCACAAAGTCATCGAATTTTGCAAGCCATTTGGTGAATCTCTCATTCATTTTTTGGCAAATGATTTGGAGAATTAAGTTATTTTTTAGCCTCTCAGACTATTTGAATTCCTCTGATCGATGGAATCATTATTGTTTGTGAAGATTTTTGCCATTATCAAAACCTCAAATTTGTGGTTTTTGACTACCATTATTGGTGATTAGATGGCTATTGTGGCTGATTGGTGTCCCTACAAGGTGTGAAATTTCCTATTCAACTTCAACGTTCATGTTTCGTCTCTCAACACCCATTTCTCTATTTAAGTTTAACGATTTGCTCGAGGCCCATGTCTAAGAAAATTGACCTATTGAGAGGAATGATTGTGGGATGTGTGTCCTGTTTGGCACTAAGAAGCTACATTTGACGAAGGGGAATAGTGACGGTGACAAGGGCAAGTTGTATTCACACCCAAACCCTCACAGCATTCATGGCTCAGTTTGAAGGCATTTAGTCTTTTATTGTGTTTTTTTTGTCATTTAAGAGTAGGGTTTGCAAAGTGCCTAGATGCCCAACTCTCAGAAGCCCTTGCTATATAGTAAGCACATAGAGCTATAGCGCCCAGCAATGAAAAACCTTTAGACACAGCAGTAGTCACACACATCTGATCCACAAAGCAAATTGACTCCTGATTTGTGTTGTGTGAAGGTAGATTTAGTGTGAGAAGGGCATCAAATTGACTCTTGCATGTCATCTTACCACCATTCTCTGGCCACCTCTACAACATTCAAGGGTAAATCACCCCCAATGGTGCCATAAAACTATAGAGAGGACACCATACACAACCTCAAAATCTACTTTTGAAGTGCAATTTCAACCCCAAATTCCTCTATTCACCCCATGACCTTTGGAAGCTCTCTTCTAGCTGCCTTTGCTACTAACACCCAGCCACCCCTATTTCATTTTGCATTTGCACCTTACTGTGCCCTAAAATTTGGGCTTGAAATATCAAAATTACTAGTTATGTAATTTTTTTATCTTCATCTCTTGAAGACGAAGAGTGAGGCCCAAGTTGGTAGGAGGCCAATTCCCCCTCACAAAATTAAACTATTGTATTGTTCATTTTTTGCTGAATCCAACGAGTCATTGGAAGGCTAGTTTCCCTCTCGCCATGGGCATTTTTTGCTAATTAGTGCCAATTTATTAAAATAGGTCTATTTTGTGGGAACTTGCTTTTGTGATAACTTTTTCTTGGTAGCTCAAAATTGAGCACCGCTTTTTGCAAAAGTGAATATTTTCACATTTCCCATGCATCTAACCTATTTATTTTGTCATAACACACTAAGCTATAAAGTGTCACAAATCTGGGGGGTCGCCTAATACTAAATCAGGGGTTGTATAAAATGTGCTTTGAACATTTCAAAGTTCTACCAAAGAGCACTTCCATACAATAATGTCAAGAGCACTTCATTGAGTCATGTATAGAACACTTCCACATTTTCTTTCCATTTTTTTCAGTTATGGGAGTTATTCATGCATTAATTTATAAAGTACCACAAATATCATTTGGGATAAAAATATTGAATTATGGGGGGGTTCATAGAGTTGTGTCGAGTGCATTTCCAAGTTGTGCCAAGAGAACTTCCACTACTCCATCATTCTTCAACAATTTTCTCGCATTGTATTGAGATGTGTCACGAACACTTCAACTACAACATCATCATCACCTATTGCTACATCAGAGTTCAGAGTTGTTTCATAGAAGGCTTCCAGAGATTCTTCACAGAAAGATTATCACCTTTGGGTATTTTGTACTATGTCTAGTACACTTTCTTGTTTTTCTCTTTTGGGGGGTAGTTTTTTCCCATTGGGTTTTCTACCTTTCTCCACTTATGAGAGTTTTTTTTATTTTGTACATGGATACCTCATCAAGCCTTGTTGTCGGGACCCATCTTTTTCACCCCCTAAGTTGTGCTTAAGGGGGGGTATTAGTGTTCACATTTTATTTGGCTTAATTTGGCATTCATTTGGCCATATTTGGAAGCCTCATTTTATGCACATGGCATAAGACACCTTAGCTAAGTGTGTGGAAGTTATGAAGAGTCCTTTGAATAATTTCACTCCACTTAGCTTTCCACATCTACTTGAGATCTCCTTAAGTTATGGGATTGACTCCCATTAACTCAAGGTTGCTTAAGGTTACTCAAGGCTAAATGTACTTGTCATATTGACTTCCAATTTACTCCAAATTTGTGATTAGAATTCATCTTATAGATCCTACAACTTCTAATAATAATATTAAAAAGCATTGATGTTACCTTACTTGGCCCCTTTTGGATAGCTAAATCACCTTTTGTGGCTGCTGGTTGTGACTGGTTTGAAGGTTGTTCATGAGCTGCTACAACCTGATTTCTTTGAAGGATAGGTGTGCCACCCACCATAGATGGACTAGAAACTATTTGAATCACTTGAGGATCCTTTTGTGCCACTCCATCGGTTGTTTGCCTTACCTCAATAGCACCTTTCTTGCCCCTAGTGTTCACTACAATGGGAACATATGGATGATTTACACCACAAAATTCACCCCCTCACCAATTCATGAGGGTTTTATCATTTTGGGGGTCAATTTACTGCTGTACATGTTGTTGTTCAAGCACTTCTTGTGAAGTAGAAGGCTCCAAAATAGGTGCATTTTGTACCATTAAGGCCTGGTTTATGAGACTGTTTGAGCATGTGGCCTGATTGTGGGGTTGGTTACATGGGAAGCACTATTCATATTCTTGAACTAAGTTGTTTTCCATAGGAACTAGTGCTTTTAAAGTGCTGGTAGTGTTTATTGTGCCTTGCACACACGCCCCATTCTAAACATGGGGGCCCCTCCCCTTTGTTCTCTTTTGTTTTGGCTAGTGAGTCGTTTGGTTTTTGATCTCTCTCTCGGAAGTGGTTGTATGGTCTAAAGTATATGTGCCCTGGATAGAATGATTACCTTGAAAAAATCACTTCAAACTTGCTAAGGTGGGTTGTTATTTTCCCTCTAGAGTCCTTGATTTTAGCATTTTGCGCTAAAACTGAACTCAACTAACCTTTGCGCTAAAACTGAACTCAACCGCATTTTGCACTAAATCTGGCTTCAACCGACCTCTGCGCCAATTTTTAGTCTGTCGGACCTAGCGCTAAAATCCCCTCCGTCTGACCTAGCGCTAAAATTCGTTCCAAGTGACTTTGCGTTAAAACCGACTTGGTCGAACCCCCAAACAAACCCCGTAGGTCGGATGAGTCTGAAAGCCCCGCCCAACAGGTTAAGTCGGAGACCTCCGGATTTCGCGCTGATTCTTCCCTCAACCGACCAGGTCGGAAACCTCCAGTTTTCCCACCAAGTCGGAACCGCTGCAAATCCGCACTGACAGTCCGTACTCCCGAGCATTAATGGCGGATTTGCGTGCCTTAAATAAGGAAATTAAGTGGGATTAACCCATTTTTCACCGCATTCTCGAAGTTGCACATCTTGAGCTCCAATTTTCACTGCTGAGAACGCCCGAGCTCGAACCCGCGACCTCCCGACGAACTAGATCTGTGCCACCATTTGCAGGTAGGGTTCTAACCCTTTGCATTTTTGAGTTTCTTTAAGGTTTTTGAAGCAAAGTCACGAGAAACCCTTAGGGTTTTCATCGTCTGCATAGTGATTGTTGAATGTGATGGTTCCGGGTTAGGGTTTGGGGAGTTGATCCTTGCATTTTCTTAAACCCTAGATTTAGAAAACCACGAGGCCTTAGACGAATTTGGACCCTTTCAGGTCAAAACCCTGCAAACCTCGCGCACGAAGTCGGCGCTGGATTAACCTTCGACCGACCTCTAAACGGCCCAATTATTCAATATGGTCAGACACCCTGAGATCTAGCGCCAAAATCCAGCGCCCAATTGCGCTAAAAACGACCTCATCTAACCCTCGCTACTCACATATCGTTCCTAATCGGGTCGGATAGTTTAGAAATGCCCGCAGCTCTGAAAACCGCTTTTTGCGCTAAAATCTCCTCTGTCCGACTTTGCGCTACAATACCTTGTGTCCGACCAAGTCGGATGACATCCATAACCCCGCGAAGTCAGTGCTGCTCAAAACCCGCTGAAAAGACTTACCAAACTCTTTGCGCTAAAATTTCCTTCATCCGACCATGCGCCAAAATACCTTGTATCCAACTTAGTCGGACCCCTCAAAACCCGCGCAAGTCAGACTCACCTAAATTCCACGCAGGAGGACTCTTGTTATACCAGCAATCGTTTGCGCTTGTTTGTCCACCGCTCGACTTGCAAACCATTGGGAGTCGGAGACCTCCAAATTTCGCGCAAGTCAGACACCCTTGAAAGTAGCGCAAATTCTGGGACGCACAGAACAAACTCTCATTTGAGGTCGGACAGCCTAAATTTTAGTGCTTTTTCTATCCAAGGTCGGACAGCCTAAATTTTAGCGCTTTTTCTATCCAAGGTCGGACAGCCTAAATTTTAGCGCTTTTTCTGCCCAAGGTCAGACAACCTCAATTTTAGCGTAAAACTCCCTAAATGGCCGAATTTGCTGAAATTTCTTTAGGGAAGATGGTCCAAGGTAAGGTAATTGAGGTTGTAATGCTGTAATAATGTTGTTTAGGTGAATCTTTTTACAACATTTGATATCTCCTTGCATGCAATACTCTATGTATGTTAACTTAGTCTTCTTTCCAAATGCATGCTTCTAATGAATGATAGACTTATGATTGGAATTTACTTGGTATCAAGCTTATGAGGTCTAGTTTTGCAGATTAGATGTCTGTACGAGCTCAAGCCATGAAGTACGAGTTCAAAGGGATACCCCCAGAGACCAAAATCCACTCTGGGTGGAGTAACGTGGGAGACACCGACCTAGGTCATATTGACCTAGATGATTTCAGACTCAGAATCTTCGGACCCACTCCGACTCCTCAGGCCAAGAGACTTAAGGACAGTGGACTTGGACAAGCAGCTGCCTTCCCGACCTCTGTTTAGTGTGCAGAATTGATAGCAAGTTGTGCAGATAGATACGATATACATGCCGAGCAGCACTGGGGAGGCCTCCAAGGCCAAGAAGGTAAAAACAGAAGCAGCGAGCAAGGAGAATGTTACTACTAAAGATGATTCAACTCCTTCGATCTCCCAAACCCCCATGCCCGATATAGGAACAGCTGTTTTCACTTCCACCTTCTCTACTTCTATCCCTCCTTCTTCCGTTTCATCTACTTCTCCCACCACTTCAGCCATCATTGTGCAGGAATCATCCCCTTCCGCTTCTCCTTCCTCTGGCATTACTACCACTTCCTGCCCACTGGCAATCTCCTCCGGTGATCCCAGCCATCCTCTCGCCGTCACGTACCCTACCCCTTCTTCTCCCTTACCATTGCCTACCTTCGCTAATTTGACTCAAATTAGTACCCCTTCCTTCACAATTTCTTCTGCTGTCCCCCTTTCACAAATGCCTGCTATGTCATTGGAAGTACCTTTGTTGGATGGTATTGAGAAGGTATGCGCGGAGTTAGGATTACAAGAGCACGGAGCAGTAACTAAAAAGAACGAGGGAGTGCTAACTATTGAAGATGATAAAAGCCTCCTCGACACGCCTGTTGGTATAAAGATAATTGATATATCTGATAGTCCACTGAGCAAGGACCCAACAGAGGAAGTTTTGGAAATTGCACGAGAAAATGTGCTCGAGAGTCTAAAGGAATTGGCCCAAGAAGAAAAGAAGAAGAGCCTTGAGCCTGAACAAGGGCCTTCCAAAGAATTGATTGTATCAGATAAGGATGGAGCCGCTAAGTTGGACAAATCTTCCGCTCCAGAATGGCTGCAGGATAGGATGGTATATCTAGAACCCCAGATTGAAGTAATGAAAATTGATTTGAGCACCATCCTATCGCAGGCTCAAAAACCTCAGAAGCAGAAGAAGGCGAAGGTGCAATCGAGGATCCACCAGAGCGAATCAGGCTCAAGGATTGCGGAGGTAGTTGTCCCTCCAGCTGACGCAGCGAGAGATCAGGTCAGGGCAGAGGATTATGTGATATCCACAGTTGACTTAGGACCAACCACCCGTGCTCAAAGGGTGGATGATTTCAAAGGATCAGTTACGTCAATTTTGAAGCAGTTGGATAAGGACGAGATGTCCAAGAAGGAGTTAAAGCGCCAAAACGAGGAGCTCAGGGCATGTCTGCAATTTTTGGTAAAACCAGTAGATGCAGGAGGTGATATAAGGACTGTGCCTACCTTCCTATCTACCGACGAAATGGCAAAGTTGAGCGAGGTAAGATCAAAATCCCAAGGCGTCAAGAACTGGTTGATGAGTGTGTTTGAAGCGGGATGCGATGCCATAAGTGCCTCTGCTCAAATCCACCAACGTACAGTGGAATTAATTAAGAAGTGGAAGGATTTGCGCGATGAATGTGACTTGTTCGATGAATATTATTCTCACATGTATCCGCGAATCAAGGGTATCCGGGAGTTGCCAGCTCAAACCTTGGTCACAGAGAATATTTTGACTGGAGATAAGCTCCCGAAGGCTATTGAGTGGTATCAGCAGTTACTTCTGAGGAAAGAGACCTTTGACCAATTAAAGGAAGCATATAAACTCGCTGACGAGGAGCCAAGATCTATCGTATATGATATCAGCGATGCTTTGAGAAGCTGTAGAGACGAATCTTTTGATGATTATACTCCTTTCGAGGTCGAAAAATGCAAAGGAAAACTGCATGTTATATTATTTGAGGACACTGTGCTAAGTACGGAAGAACGGCTAGATAAGGCAAGTGACCTCAGAGCAGAATTCAAAGCATTCCGCAGAGCAGAGACAGATTTTGAAAGGATATACACCAGGTTCAGTCGGGAGCTAGAGGTATTCGATTACAGAATACATCATCTGAAAGATCCAGACCCATCTGATATCAATCCAGCACTTGAGGCATGGCTGGCCTATCGGAATAAACTGTCCAGTGGAGATAGTATCGACCTAGATAAAGAATCTTAATATTTCTTGAATATTTTATTGATTCAATCCCGTCATTATTGTAAATTTGATATATCTGGACAGTATGTGATTCATTTTTGTCTTCTTCTTACCTCCTAAATGAGTCTTTTCACTAATATATTGAGTTGGCTAGTCAAAATGACTAGATTCAATGTATCTGGAGCTATTTTTTCGTCTTTTTCATAAAAGACAAAATGTAATCCGGGAATTAATGTGGGCCTTTCTTAATGTAATCTGAGCCGTCGGTGTTGAGTTAATCTCCACCGTTCATTTGAAGAGTTAGGGTATGCTGCTTTCTATATAAAGGGCTGCCATTTCCACTTTTGTGAGAGAGATTTTGATGCCAAATTGTTGACTCTGTGCCATTTGAATTAAATACAAAGCAAGTTTCTGCAGCATTTTTGAGAATTTGCATTTTGTTTCAATTCATTGTGGTCTTCATGGTTTGCTTCTTGCTCTCCCATAGTTAGATTAATTGTGCTTTTATGATGTTAATGGTTTATTGTAGTATTTGATGAATGTTCCAAGTCCATACTTTTAGTTGTTTGCCGATGGTAAATAACTGTGTAAAGTTAGCCTAGGCTTATTAATTGTGCTGAAGTTCAACTTCATTTTATGAGTTAAGTTGCGCCATTTATTGGGTATTTAACGAATGAATGTGGTCTGAAAATCTTTCGACTTCCATTGAAGATAGCACCGTTTTCTGCAGCACTGTAACACCCATTTCAGTTTGGTAACTCAGAAAACTGGCTTAAAGTTGGGAATATTTGTCTACTAAAGATAACCCTTGCATTGTGAATGTCACTTAGGATTCCTTCTAAACCCTGAATCTTTTGCATTTTCTTTAAACCCCATGTTTAGTTGTTAGAATAGAAACTTCAGCAGCATCCCACCTTGTATATCAGCTGAAAATCATAATAGGGTTTATGTGTATTTGTTGTCTCAACCTTGAAGATTTGCGGACTGCATGTAAGACCCCTTGTAGGTACAGCTAGAGCATAACCATTGAGAAATTTCAAGCAAGCTAAGACCTAGCTGTATTATCCTTGGAGTAGTCTTACCTAGGGTAAGATACTTTTCAAGAGATGTGTGAAACCAGCAATCACACCTACATTGTTGCGTGCTAAAAACACCATCAACAGAATTGGCGCTAGAAGGAGGGAAAAACTAAAAATCAGCATGTCTGGGGACCAGACAGAGACACACTCAATCCAGTTCAGCTGGAGAAGAACTGCTATCTCTGACAAAATTTAGAAGAACAAGAAGGGATCAAGGAATACCCAGGGCTCCTCGAGCTCAGTCAGCCCCCAGATATACTGCTGCAGGTCCCAATAATCCCCCTATCATGGCTTACTTTGCAGGAAATAACCAGTCCCCTCTACTATTCAATGACTACCATGACATGCCCAAAAACCCAGACAAGTTCTGCTCAAAGTTTAGGGTACATGACCCAGATAGGACCGCGGATGAACACATCAAGATCTTTGAAGCTAATATGTTCATGTTACAGGTACAGCATGAAGATGTGATATGCCGACTGTTCCCCTACTCGTTGCAGGATGAAGCCTACTACTGGTTTGCCAATCTCCTGGCAGCATCTATAAATTCCTAGCCAAATCTGAAGACAACTTTTCTGAATAGGTTTCGTATGCCCACTTCCCCGTTTGATCTTTACCGTTCTTTTGTGGAGATTCGACGAGAGGAAGGTGAGATGATCAGCACCTTCAATAATAGATTCCAGAAAGCTTTTAGTCGCCTGCAGGCCCCTTATGCTATAGACCAGGCTGCTGCCCTACCTATTTACTATGCTGCCCTAGATAAGCTCACCTCCATGTTTGCAAGGAGGGCCAACCCGGTACCAGCCAGTTTAGCCGCAGCCTATGCTGCTGCTGTCGAAGTGAGTACCTAGCTTGGACAAACAACCTCTGGCCCGCTGAATCATATGGGTCCCGTGGCCATGCCAAACCAAATTCCCATGATAAATTATGCATTAGCCAATCGAACCCCTGTGATGAACCCAGTCCCGAGCCCAGCTGCCACGCAAGCTCTAGTAATCCATCCAGGCAACCCAGTGGCTGAAATGCCTCCAGCACAAATGCCTTTCCTGCAGTCCTCAGAGGCATCCAAGACCAAGGAAGACAGGGACGATATCAAGGAGCTAGTTAAACAGATGAAAAAGCTCACTGCTGAAGTTACTCACCTCAAAAACTAGAATGCTTATTTACAGCAGAAGGGGCAGAATCAGCAACATCTCCAGAGCCAGCAGCATTCACAAAATCATCAAGGCTCGAACCAATTTCCAAATCAAAATCAGTATCAAAATCAGAGCTTTCAGCAGCGGTCAAATCGATCCTGGAATACCAGGCCTAACAATGGGGGAGTGCCTTCACCGTTGGAAAATCAGAATAACGACACCAGACCCCCAGGTCGCGTAATGTTGGCCGAAGCTGCCTTATCTACCTGGTGCAGATTGCACAACACCAATTCCCATTCTGAGTTGGATTGCCCAGAATTCCAGATTGCTTCCAGTATCTTTCAAATGGAAATTCAGAACGCCGAAAATCAGGAGACTCCACCAACTGGGTATGAGATTGTCCCCTCCCAGAGGTATGATGCTGCTCTCATTCTTGATAGTTATACATTCCCATTCCAGGATGACAACCAATCTGAAGAAGAAGAGTCTGAGGAGGTCAATGCTTATCAGCAGTACAACAAGACTCCTTACAATTTGAGGAGTAGCAAGCCAAAAGGTCCTTTCACCACTTCCATTCCCCCAAATAGTTATCAAGTCCCGCCTGATCCTCATGCTACCAATAATCCTGAGCCCCCCAAAGCCCCTCTTCAAACCGCACATCATAGTACCATCGTTGATCCGGAAAAGTCCCTGCGTGCTGATATGGTAAAAATGGGACAGTATGTGGCTGATGAGCTTAAAAAGATAAAGGTCAGTCTCTCTGTGTATGAGCTGTTTAAGATACCTGAGGTTAGAACATCTTTCTTTCAAGACATAGGCGCTGGAACCAGGACTGATCATACGCCGAGAGAAAACATCGCTAAGGATAATATCGATAAAGGAAAGGAGAGGATACATGTGACCGACATGGAACAAAAGGTAACTCTGTATAAAGACAGGAGGGAAAGTCCGCCTTTCCTTTTAACCCTCAGGATTTTCAACAAAAACCTTCACAATTGTTTAGTAGATTCAGGTGCTTCCACAAATGTAATGCCATTGTCCATTTGTAAAGCGCTTGGGCTCACTCCAGCCAAGTCCTCCAGAAAAGTGACGCAATTAGATAAAACCGAGGTGAATGTGATTGGTGAACTGAACCGGATACACATGCAACTGGCTTCTGATCCCAGGGTGCAGCAGTATATCGATATTCAAGTGGTGGATATTCTAGATCAATACGGTATGCTTTTAAGTAGAGACTGGTCCAGAACTCTGAATGGATATATGGCGACAGATTTCTCTCATATGTGGCTGCCATGGAAGGGACTAGCTAATCAAATCCGTATTGAAAGGGAACCTAAGATGAAGCACATGATCACTGAATTTAATCAGCCCAACGAAATTTTGTTTTCAGAGGTTGATTTGGGCGTCTACCTTCCCCACATCAATCCGCCAGAAGAAATCCTTATGCTGAGTTGCTTAAGACCTCCTAAGCCTCTAATAGAAAGACCAGAAGGCACAGCGGCATATGTTCAATCCGATGATGGAGAATCTTCAGAGGAAGACGAGCCCGGGGTCTTCGAGGGGTTTCGTGGTTTTGTAGCCAGATTTGTGCAAGATCAAACTGCTGTTGGGAGGCAGGTCCAAATGGAGGAATTATTATTGCCCAACTGGTGTCGCATACACGATACATCTCATTCTGAATTTACCTGCCAACTATGTCAAGAGGCAATTAAGCAAGTGCAAAAGCAACTAAAGGTTCCCTTAATTCCGAAGGATGAACCGATGGCTGAAAAGAAGGAAGAGTCTGAACCTCTGCTTGAGCAAGAGAAATCAGGGAAGAAAGAGAAACCAGGAAGACGGAGGGAAGACAACAAGGATTTTCGTGTATGGACCTTGAGATTTGACGGTTCAAGGTGTAGGCAAGGGTCTGGCGCAGGAGTCGAGCTGATTAGTCCTACTGGGAGTTTATTTCTGACATCACAAAGACTGTAATTTCCATGTACAAACAACGTCGCTGAATATGAGGTGTTGGTGCAAGGGTTGCTGCTAGCACTGCAGAAAAAGGTCAGGGTTGTCCAGGTGTTTGGTGATTCTGAGTTAGTGGTGAAACAAGTGCGAAAACAGTATTCATGTAATGACAAGAGGTTGAATAGGTACAGGAATAGGGTATGGGATTTGATTGAATGCTTTGATGGTTTTAACATCCAGGTCATCCCTAGAAGGCAAAATCATGTTGCAAATGCTTTGGCCCAGACCGCAAGCACATTGGAACCCACGTCCATGGCAGGATTGAAAAAGTTTTCTGTTGAGTTCGTGGCTACTCCCTCTGTGCCCGACAACATTACCGATTTTCAAGTTTTTGAGGATGATCAACACATACTCAATTTCCTTTCCTCATCAGACGTGTTCACTACTCAGATAATAGATGAAGAAGAGGTAGAGCCTGCTGAAATCGATTTGGAAGGGGTACTGAATCTGAAAACAAATACAATCCCCAGAGGAATGGTAGAACTGGAAAGACTGTTTGATGCAGATAATCTAGGAACTCAGAAGAAAGAAGGAGAATCTCCAGGAGGAAAGTGCGACCCTTTTAACTTGGGGACAGAGGCGGATGTGAAGAATGTGTTTATTGGAAAGGCTAGCACAGAGGATGAAAGGACTGGAATCATACATGCACTAAGAGAATACCACGAGGTAATAGCTTGGAGTTATGAGGATCTAAAAACTTACGACACCTCGATTATCACACACACGATCCCGCTGAAGCCAGGGGCAAAGCCTTTCAGGCAAAGGCAGAGGCCAGTTAATGCACTTTTGGAGCCACTCATTTTCAAAGAAGTTCAGAAGCTGTTAGCAGCTAAGATAATATTCCCAGTCTGACACTCTGCGTGGGTGGCGAACTTAGTTCCTGTTCGAAAGAAAAATGGGGAAATCAGGCTCTGCGTTGATTTCTGCAATTTAAACAGAGCCTCTGAAAAGGACAATTACCCGCTGCCATCATTCGACGAAGTATTGCAGATTGTCAATGGATCCTAGATGATGTCCTTTCTAGACGGATACTCTGGTTATAATCAGGTAATGGTGGAATATGAAGATAGATTAAAAACATCTTTCACCTGCAAATGGGGCATCTATGCGTACCTGCAAATGCCATTTGGTTTGATAAATGCTAGTGCAACTTTTCAGCGCGCAATGGATATCGCCTTCAAAGGATTAGTTGGAAAATGCATAATCATTTACATGGATGATTTGACGGTGTTCTCAAAAAGGCGTGAAGACCATGTAGCTGATCTGAGGAAGGTGTTGCAGCGATGTAAGGATTACGGCATATCACTTAACCCCAAGAAATGCATGTTTGGGGTAACTGAAGGAAAGCTATTGGGGCATGTGATATCTGACCAGGGAATATCCATTGATCTGGATAGAATCCAAGCAATACTCAAGATTGCCCCTCCAGCCAGTAAAAAGGAACTTAAATCATATTTCGGTAAGATCAACTTTGTGCACAAATTCATAACAGGATTTGCTGAGATAGTTTGACCTCTAAACGCCATGCTGAAAAAGGATGCTAAAATAGACTGGACCCCAGAAGCTAAGGCTGCCTTCACAGAAATCAAGCAAGCTATATCCAACGCACCTGTTTTGGTTAGCCCTGATTATGCGTTGCCGTTTTATATATACTCATTTGCTTCAGAACATACTTGCGCAGCGATGCTGACCCAAAAGAGGTCAGTTGACGATGAAAGGCCCATTGCTTTCATGAGTACTCCATTAAAAGATGTAGAACTGAGATATCCAAACGTGGAAAAACAGGCGTATGCTCTTGTCAAAGCAGTCAAGAAATTCCGCCACTATATCCTAAGAAGTCAAGTTACCGCCATAGTTCCAGATGCAGCAGTCAAAGCACTGTTGATGCAGAGTGAATTAGGAGAAAGAAGAGGGAAGTGGGTCACCATATTGCAGGAATTCGACATAGAAATTCAACCCATGAAGTTGGTAAGAGGCCAAGCCTTGACTAAAACCATGGCCGAGGTTGGACCCGACTTGGTTTCTCAGCAATATTTATTGGAGGATGTTTCAAAGGATGAATGGTACGGAGATATAATATTTTATTTGCTTAATCAACGCTGTCCGCCGCATCTAAATGCAGTACAAAGGAGAGCTCTCAAGCTCAAAAGTAGCAGTTACATGATAAAAGGATCTGTCCTCTACAAGAAGAATCACGAGGGCATTTATCTAAGGTGTTTGGACAAGTTAGAAGTTGATCAGGTATTAATCAGTTTTCACGAGAGGTTCGGGACAGGACATGGGTCGGCGCATTCGACAGCTAATCAGATTCTTCGGGCTGGGTATTACTGGCCAACATTGTTTAAGGATGCACATTCACATGTAAGGACCTATCATATATGTCAAACCACCGCGCATCGGGAACGCCACGTAGCCATGCCATTACAACCGGTAGTGGAGGTACGACCATTTGCTCAGTGGGGGCTTGACTTCATCGGTATGATCAACCCACCCTCTTCTGTGGGCCACAGGTATATTCTGACCGCTACTGACTACTGCACTCGTTGGTCTGAGGCAATAGCTTGTAAGCAATGCACCACGGAGGTAGTTATCAAATTTATTGAAAAACATATTATCACTAGATTTGGTTGTCCATTTGCTTTAGTTTGTGATAATGGCCCTGCCTTTTCATCATTGCATTTTTCTAACTGGGCATTCGACTATGGGATCACTCTCAAATTCTCCTCTAACTACTATCCGCAAGGAAATGGGGTAGCTGAATCAACAAACAAGAACCTGCTTGAAGTCATCAAGAGACTTTTGGACAAAAACCCTAGGGATTGGCACACTCAACTTAGGTTCGCCTTATGGGCTGATAGAATCTGACACAAAGCCGCCTTAAACACCTCCCCATATCACCTGGTTTATGGGATTGAACCCATCTTTCCCATCCACTTGAGAATCCCGGTACTTCAATTCATGCAAGAGTACCTCGAGGCTGACAACCACTTATCTTCACGACTGGCCCAGCTATTGCACCTTGAAGAGAAACACGATGCAGCCCTAGAAAACTTTGCTAAACACCAGGATGTAGTAAAACGATGGTTCGATAAGAGGGCTAAAATTAAAGCTTTCCGTATTTCTGATCTGGTCCTATATTGGGATAAAACCCATGAGAGAAAGGGAGAACATGGCAAGTTTGACAAGCTTTGGCTAGGACCCTACCAGATTTATGAGATCCTGGGAGACAATATGTATCGACTCAAGAGCCTTGTTGGTGAGGAGCTGCCATTGCCTGTCAATGGCCAATTCCTGAAGCATTACTTCCAGGCCTGAGGGACATTTATGTCTCATTCTAGTGTATATAGTTAGAGGTTTGTTTGTTCCGGTTAGTTTAGGTTGTTGCTAGTTTAGTTTGCTTTCCTGATTTTGCTGTCTTGCTTTTTTTGCTCTCCTTCGGGCCGGGCATTTTGTCTCTTCCGGTTGTTCTTGTGCTTTCGTTTGTTGCATCTGCTTTGTCGCGAGGTCCTTGTTTCTGACGTGGTGGCAGATTGTGTAGACCTGCGAATGCTTCCTTGTTGGGCAAATAATCCGTAGCCTTTCTTTGAGAAGCCAAAGTTTCGCTTAGGCTTTGCTGTGGGATCCACTGTTTTACCAGGAGATATGATGTCTTTTCACTGGAAGGAGTCGTTAGCCGGTGCACCTGAAGTGTTTTCTAACCATATATCTCTCACACTTTAAATAACCCTGAAGTAGCTAAGTGAGGCTGGGTGATCTTGTGTAAGTGAAGAGTTTTGGGTCCTCCATTTTACCACCAACACCAATTCTGCAGATCCAGATGAGAGTGGCAGGCGGTACTAAGTACTGTTAGCCTACTGGGTAAAAATAAAAGGTGTTTTTCAACACCAGACCCACTACAAAGTATCAATATAAAAATTATCATTTAAATACTCTCACATGAAGACTGTTATCTCAAGATTATTATCATCAGAAATCATCGAAGACATTATCAGAAAGGAATATCATTGCCAAAAAAAAACAAAAAAAATTGTTACTGAAAGGATCATCATCTCTATCAAGGCTCGTTACGTCTCAGCATCAGAAACATTCTCTTGGTGGTAAAATGATCCCAACTTCATCGCTTAGCACGAAGAATCTTGGATGAACTTAGTTGCCAAGGGATGGGAATGAAAACAATTGCACACACTCAGGTTTTCAAGATATGGAGGGATGCACTGGTTAGCAGTCCTTGATTCTTTTGGTAAGGCACCATGCTTTCTCGTCTAATGAGTGGGAAACACAGAGAGTTTGGGTTCGAACTAACGTTTATCTTAGAAATGCTCTGGACCATTTCCCCAGCAGAGTCGCCATTTGTTGTGCCTTGCACACACGCCCCATTCTAAACATGGGGGCACCTCCCCTTTGTTCTCTTTTGTTTTGGCTAGTGAGTCGTTTGGTTTTTGATCTCTCTCTCAGAAGTGGTTGTATGGTCTAAAGTATATGTGCCCTGGATAGAATGATTACCTTGAAAAAATCACTTCAAACTTGCTAAGGTGGGTTGTTATTTTCCCTCTACAATCCTTGATTTTAGCATTTTGCGCTAAAACTGAACTCAACTGACCTTTGCGCTAAAACTGAACTCAACCGCATTTTGCACTAAATCTAGCTTCAACCGACCTCTGCGCCGATTTTCAGTCTGTCGGACCTAGCGCTAAAATCCCCTCCGTCTGACCTAGCGCTAAAATTCGTTCCAAGTGACTTTGCGTTAAAACCGACTTGGTCGAACCCCCAAACAAACCCCGTAGGTCGGATGAGTCCGAAAGCCCCACCCAACAGGTTAAGTCGGAGACCTCCGGATTTCACGCTGATTCTTCCCTCAACCGACCAGGTCGGAAACCTCCAGTTTTCCCGCCAAGTCGGAACCGCTGCAAATCCGCGCTGATAGTCCGTACTCTCGAGCACTAATGGCGGATTTGCGTGCCTTAAATAAGGAAATTAAGCGGTATTAACCCATTTTTCACCGTATTCTCGAAGTTGCACATCTTGAGCTCCAATTTTCACTGCCGAGAACGCCTGAGCTCGAACTCGCGACCTCCCGACGAACTAGATCTGCGCCACCATTTGCAGGTAGGGTTCTAACCCTTTGCATTTTTGAGTTTCTTTAAGGTTTTTGAAGCAAAGTTAGGAGAAACTGTTAGGGTTTTCGTCGTCTGCATAGTGATTGTTGAATGTGATGGTTCCGGGTTAGGGTTTGGGGAGTTGATCCTTGCATTTTCTTAAACCCTAGATTTAGAAAACCACGAGGCCTTAGACAAATTTGGACCCTTTTGGGTCAAAACCCTGCAAACCCCACGCACGAAGTCGGCGCTGGATTAACCTTCGACTGACCTCTAAACGGCCCAATTATTCAATATGGTCAGACACCCTGAGATCTAGCGCCAAAATCCAGTGCCCAATTGTGCTAAAAATGACCTCATCCGACCCTCGCTACTCACATATCGTTCCTAATCGGGTCAGATAGTTTAGAAATGCCCGCAGCTCTGAAAACCGCTTTTTGCGCTAAAATCTCCTCTGTCCGACTTTGCGCTACAATACCTTGTGTCCGACCAAGTCAGATGACATCCATAACCCCGCGAAGTCGGTGCTGCTCAAAACCCGCTGAAAAGACTTACCAAACTCTTTGCACTAAAATTTCCTTCGTTCGACCATGCGCCAAAATACCTTGTATCCGACTTAGTCGGACCCCGTCGAAACCCGCGCAAGTCAGACTTACCTGAATTCCGCGCAGGAGGACTCTTGTTATACCAGCAATCATTTGCACTTGTTTGTCCACCGCCCGACTTGCAAACCATTGGGAGTCAGAGACCTCCAAATTTCGCGCAAGTTGGACACCCTTGAAAGTAGCACAAATTCTGAGACGCATAGAACAAACTCTCATTTGAGGTCGGACAGCCTAAATTTTAGCGCTTTTTCTATCCAAGGTCAGGCAGCCTAAATTTTAGCACTTTTTCTATCCAAGGTCGGACAGCCTAAATTTTAGCGCTTTTTCTGCCCAAGGTCGGACAACCTCAATTTTAGCGCAAGACTCCCTAAATGGCTGAATTTGCTGAAATTTCTTTAGGGAAGATGGTCCAAGGTAAGGTAATTGAGGTTGTAATGCTGTAATAATGATGTTTAGGTGAATCTTTTTACAACATTTGATATCTCCTTGCATGCAATACTCTATGTATGTTAACTTAGTCTTCTTTCCAAATGCATGCTTCTAATGAATGATAGACTTATGATTGGAATTTACTTGGTATCAAGCTTATGAGGTCTGGTTTTGCAGATTAGATGTCTGCACGAGCTTAAGCCATGAAGTATGAGTTCAAAGGGATACCCCCAGAGACCAAAATCCACTCTGGGTGGAGTAACGTGGGAGACACCGACCTAGGTCATATTGACCTAGATGATTTCAGACTCAGAATCTTCAGACCCACTCTGACTCCTCAGGCCAAGAGACTTAAGGACAGTGGACTCGGACAAGCAGCTGCCTTCCCGACCTCTGTTCAGTGTGCAGAATTGATAGCAAGTTGTGCAGATAGATACGATATACATGCCGGGCAGCACTGGGGAGGCCTCCAAGGCCAAGAAGGTAAAAATAGAAGCAGCGAGCAAGGAGAATGTTACTACTAAAGATGATTCAACTCCTTCGATCTCCCAAACCCCCATGCCTGATACAGGAACAGCTGTTTTCGCTTCCACCTTCTCTACTTCTATCCCTCCTTCTTCTTCCGTTTCATCTACTTCTTCCACCACTTCAGCCATCATTGTGCAGGAATCATCCCCTTTCGCTTCTCCTTCCTCTGGCATTACTACCACTTCCTGCCCACTGGCAATCTCCTCCGGTGATCCCAGCCATCCTCTCGCCGTCACGTACCCTACCCCTTCTTCTCCCTTACCATTGCCTGCCTTCGCTAATTTGACTCAAATTAGTACCCCTTCCTTCACAATTTCTTCTGCTGTCCCCCTTTCACAAATGCCTGCTATGTCATTGGAAGTACCTTTGTTGGATGGTATTGAGAAGGTATGCGCGGAGTTAGGATTACAAGAGCACAGAGCAGTAACTGAAAAGAACGAGGGAGTGCTAACTATTGAAGATGATAAAAGCCTCCTCGACACGCCTGTTGGTATAAAGATAATTGATATATCTGATAGTCCACTGAGCAAGGACCCAACAGAGGAAGTTTTGGAAATTGCACGAGAAAATGTGCTCGAGAGTCTAAAGGAATTGGCCCAAGAAGAAAAGGAGAAGAGCCCTGAGCCCGAACAAGGGCCTTCCAAAGAATTGATTGTATCAGATAAGGATGGAGCCACTAAGTTGGACAAATCTTCCGCTCTAGAATGGCTGCAGGATAGGATGGTATATCTAGAACCCCAGATTGAAGTAATGAAAATTGATTTGAGCACCATCCTATCGCAGGCTCAAAAACCTTAGAAGCAGAAGAAGGCGAAGGTGTAATCGAGGATCCACCAGAGCGAATCAGGCTCAAGGATTGCGGAGGTAGTTGTCCCTCCAGCTGACGCAGCGAGAGATCAGATCAGGGCAGAGGATTATGTGATATCCATAGTTGACTTAGGCCCAACCACCCGTGCTCAAAGGGTGGATGATTTCAAAGGATCAGTTACGTCAATTTTGAAGTAGTTGGATAAGGACGAGATGTCCAAGAAGGAGTTAAAGCGCCAAAATGAGGAGCTCAGGGCATGTCTGCAATTTTTGGTAAAACCAGTAGATGCAGGAGGTGATATAAGGACTGTGCCTACCTTCCTATCTACCGACGAAATGGCAAAGCTGAGCGAGGTAAGATCAAAATCCCAAGGCATCGAGAACTGGTTGATGAGTGTGTTTGAAGCGGGATGCGATGCCATAAGTGCCTCTGCTCAAATCCACCAACGTACAGTGGAATTAATTAAGAAGTGGAAGGATTTGCGCGATGAATGTGACTTGTTCGACGAATATTATTCTCACATGTATCCGCGAATCAAGGGTATCCGGGAGTTGCCAGCTCAAACCTTGGTCACAGAGAATATTTTGACTGGAGATAAGCTCCCGAAGGCTATTGAGTGGTATCAGCAGTTACTTCTGAGGAAAGAGACCTTTGAGCAAGTAAAGGAAGCATATAAACTCGCTGACGAGGAGCCAAGATCTATCGTATATGATATCAGCGATGCTTTGAGAAGCTGTAGAGACGAATCTTTTGATGATTATGCTCCTTTCGAGGTCAAAAAATGCAAAGGAAAACTACATGTTATATTATTTGAGGACACTGTGCTAAGTACGGAAGAACGGCTAGATAAGGCAAGTGACCTCAGAGCAGAATTCAAAGCATTCCGCAGAGCAGAGATAGATTTTGAAAGGATATACACCAGGTTCAGTCGGGAGCTAGAGGTATTTGATTACAGAATACATCATCTGAAAGATCCAGACCCATCTGATATCAATCCAGCACTTGAGGCATGGCTGGCCTATCGGAATAAGCTGCCCAGTGGAGATAGTATCGACCTAGATAAAGAATCTTAATATTTCTTGAATATTTTATTGATTCAATCCCGTCATTATTGTAAATTTGATATATCTAGACAGTATGTGATTCATTTTTGTCTTCTTCTTACCTCCTAAATGAGTCTTTTCACTAATATATTGAGTTGGCTAGTCAAAATGACTAGATTCAATGTATCTAGAGCTGTTTTTTCGTCTTTTTCATAAAAGACAAAATGTAATCCGGGAATTAATGTGGGCCTTTCTTAATGTAATCTGAGCCGTCAGTGTTGAGTTAATCTCCACCGTTCATTTGAAGAGCTAGGGTATGCTGCTTTCTATATAAAGGGCTGCCATTTCCACTTTTGTGAGAGAGATTTTGATGCCAAATTGTTGACTCTGTGCCATTTGAATTAAATACAAAGCAAGTTTCTGCAGCATTTCTGAGAATTTGCATTTTGTTTCAATTCATTGTGGTCTTCATGGTTTGCTTCTTTCTCTCCCATAGTTAGATTAATTGTGCTTTTATGATGTTAATGGTTTATTGCAGTATTTGATGAATGTTCCAAGTCCATACTTTTAGTTGTTTGCCGATGGTAAATAACTGTGTAAAGTTAGCCTGGGCTTATTAATTGTGCTGAAGTTCAACTTCATTTTATGAGTTAAGTTGCGCCATTTATTAGGTATTTAACGAATGAATGTGGTCTGAAAATCTTTTGACTTCCATTGAAGATAGCACCGTTTTCTGCAGCACTGTAACACCCATTTCAGTTTGGTAACTCAGAAAACTGGTTTAAAGTCAGGAATATTTGTCTACTAAAGATAACCCTTGCATTGTGAATGTCACTTAGGATTCCTTCTAAACCCTGAATCTTTTGCATTTTCTTTAAACCCCATGTTTAGTTGTTAGAATAGAAACTTCAGCAGCATCCCACCTTGTATATCAGCTGAAAATCATAATAGGGTTTATGTGTATTTGTTGTCTCAACCTTGAAGATTTGCGGACTGCATGTAAGACCCCTTGTAGGTACAACTAGAGCATAACCATTGAGAAATTCCAAGCAAGCTAAGACCTAGCTGTATTATCCTTGGAGTAGTCTTACCTAGGGTAAGATACTTTTCAAGAGAGGTGTGAAACCAGCAATCAGACCTACGTTGTTGCGTGCTAAAAACACCATCAACAGTGTTTAGATTATATGTTTGGAAAGGTCTAGCATTAAATGTAGGCCTTTACCCTTGGTTATTAGCATGATAGGGAAGTCTATTTTTCTGATTAGGCTAATTGGGAGCTTGGTAAGGGGCTTGATAAGGCTTTTTGTTTTGATTTTGCTACCTTTGGATATTTACCAACTCATTACCAAAGGTTTGAAGAAGACCTTAAATCTCTTGCAGCTCAAAGGAGTGGACTGGGATAGCTTTTTCTTGGGTTGGGACAATTGGTAAAGGGGCTATTTGTGGCATTTGCATGGGTGTAACAAGTTGTACTCTAGTAAAGATGGGCATTGGAGGTCTAGGGGCAATTTTCCTAGCTTGTATGAGAGTTTTTTTAGCCCTTATAGATATTTCATATGCATTTGGGAGTGTGTTTACACCCATAGATTGTATCATCATTGTAATGTCACTATTAAAAGCCCTCAAAAAATACAAAAAATCATGTTGTGCTAAGGGTCTTACTAGCTGTGGGATTCTATCCCAAGTCCTTTGGAAACAAAAATTAATGTCTGTCATGTGCTCGTGAGGAGCTCTCTTGATGGTGCTCAGCTACTCTACCAAAGAGAAATGGTTTGATTTATCGTCAAACTATTTGCAAAGAAGCTCTCCAAGTTGATCCCATGAGCCTATTGAGTTCATTGCCAAACCTCTAAACCACTGCAATTCTTTGACTTTGAAGGAGGTTGCCAACAATCTAAGAGCCACATTTTATGCAGTGATGTGATGCACATCACATAAGTTTGCCACATCTTGGATGTGCTCAATGGGTGTAGTTTGGTCCTCTCTTGAGAAAAAGGATAAACCTCTAAGAGCTACCACTAGAATGTCATCATGTTGTGCCAAGTTCAAGGGGCTACCTTGATCAAAAGGCACAAAAACTTGATTCCTGGGGATAGAAATTCATATTATATAGGTCTGATTTCTCACAAGAGGAGATACAACTCTCATAGAAGGTTCAGTCGACTGTGTTTTCCTTGGTGAAGGACGAGTTCTTCTATGAGATCTAATTTGTCTCCTAGGGGGAGATAGTTGTAAGTATTCAAAAGAGCTTGCAAGTTCCTAGTTTGTATACTTCTCATAAGTTGATTACAACACTAATTTGGCCTGGAAAATCACACGTAGAGTCTTTAGATATGAAAAACTCAACCTCTTAAAGGTCTGGAATGTTGATAGCATATAAATACCAACAAGAAAAAGATATTTTCTTTTGACTGTTTTAAGCCAAACAGTCCCACCAAGCGTGCCAAAAATTGTTATCACCTAAATACACACCCTTGCTAAGTCAAAGAACTTAGCTTACTTGGTGAAACATGGGATCCTTTTTAGGTTCATGGGTTACCTATGACAAAAAGGAACCTCTAATGTGAGCTGGTTCTCTTGGTTCTATCACCTTGTCCAACCTATTTTACTACTTCACTTGATAGAAAACGTAGAAATAATTGCTTGAAATGAACCTACTACTAAGGTGATGCTCCAAAATATGTTTGTTTCAGACCTTGGATTGTTGTTTTGACATATAACTAATCAAGGTTTTAGTTGTTTATGCACAACATAAGTGTTTGACATAACTATGTATAAGTATTTTATGTGTTTTTGCAGTTTTAGAAAGGAAGAAAGTATGTTTTCTTCACAAACTAACATCTGTTTGAACTGTGACACAAACAATAACCTACATAAATATATCTTTCATGCTTGAAAATGATGGAAATAAGACACTCATTTAAGGATTCGCACATAAAATCACAAAAATGCCATCAATTAACTCACACGCACAACCAAAATAGAAACTTTGAAGTCCAAAATGCTTGCTTTATTGATAGAAGATGTGTTTACAATAGTACATGATCTGTAATCTATATTTTTTGCTTGAAAATGTGTTACAAAAATGTTGTTCTACAACAAGATCTGAGTTACAATCTCTAGTTTTTAGCCTCTTACAGCTCAAAAACAAGAAAGAACTAACTTGAAAATGATGCCTAAGGATCCTATATGGCATCATAGACCAAGGAGAGTATCTAGGACCTAAAATTGACCAAGTTATAAGGCCTTACAAAGTGTTAACCTACTTTGCATGCCCAATTGACTCCAAGTTTGACTTGGTCTTCTTCTTTGAAGTTTGATGACTTCTTCCAGCTCTTTGAAGTGCTCCAGTTGTTTGAAAGTCTCCTAGATGCTTGGGAGAAGGTTGAACTTCCCCCTATATTATTGTAACTACCCTTGAAGAGTCTTTACTGTCTGTCGTTTCTGTCCAAACTACTCAAACTACTCCATGAATGCATCAACACCTTGCAAGTTACCCTTACTTTCTCATTACTTCTTCATTTTCCACTTTGCCAATGAAATAGGACATCTGTTTATGTTGTGAAAGCTCTATTAGAACTCTAAGGCATATGGAAGGAGTTATAGCATTTTTGGAGACTTAAAATTGCCCCAAACTACCTCTTAAAGGCTTGAAGACACCTATAAATTTATTTACTACCACTGCTAGGTCTTTTTGAGAATTAAAACTACCCTTTAGATTCATTGAACTAAGTTTTGTACCCGTTTGTTGTGAGAAAATTTCATCTCTGATTTCTGCACTTTGGTTGAAATACACTGTGTATTTCAACATGCTTTCATTTTGCAAGGTTTGTTTCATTGTCACATAGAGTACATGCTCTCTAAGCCTCATGATTGTTGTCTTTCATCTAGTAACACTACTATTATAGTTATATGATGACTTGTTTTAGGACTGTTACCTTCACTATCATTTCACATCATTCTTTGACAAAGGTTACAAAGAATTGGAAAGGATAGAAGAGTGATACCAATTGACATTGGAGAAACCTCTGTAACCTTCCATATCTATTGTACTACATCCCTTATGTTGTGGAGGACTACTCCTTGCATCTATTAGTCTGTCTCACTATTTGCTGCTCTTGTCTCATATTAGCTTCTCCTTCATCATAGGTTATGCTTTTAAAGACTCCCCATTAGGTCAAGACAAAGATCTCTAGTCATCCCTATATCTCTCTAATAGTCTGCTCTTGTTGCAATCATTTAACTAAGCATGCTATTGTTCAGGCATTCTTAGGACTGCATAGGCCATACAAACATTGCATGTTTATAGGGTTTACTAGGGCTTTAAAACTATCAACAATGACACTTTAGACTATCACTGTAACAATACTTCTACAACTCTAATCTCTTCACACTTTCCCTATAGGCTCCTTGACTATTCCTATCACACAGTCCTTAAGGACTGTCAATACAGTTATGTATGACTATATGACTGTCACTTTTGTTATTACTTTTTTCACCTTATGACAGTCACAAGATATGACTGTTTCTCATACATCTAGCCAGTCATCACACTCTCTATTCACCTTAATGTGACATAGACCTCTATATGTTGATATGCATTGGTAGACTATAACAAACTCATGATGTTCGCAACTTTCACTATGTGAAGGATTACAGACCTCTGTATTGTCTTAATTATCCCTACTTTTATGCATGCATCCAACATGCTTCATGCTATGTTATAGCATAGCTATTCTCACTATTTCTATGGAGTTTGATAGTCTTCTACTTTGCATATAGAGAAAATTGCCTCTCTTTGTTCTCTGCTAGAAAACCTTATTGTCACTCTTGACTACTCCTTTCAACAGTCACATAGGTTGCCTCTTTTTGTGTAGGCTCTCTCTTCTTTATGAGAGTCACTGTCCTCTCAAACCTCCTAAGGTCATTGTGTGATTAGACTGCTATATACACTATTTGTTAGAACTCTGCTTGGTTCCTACACATCTTCTCTTGATCAACATCACTGTCCTCACACATTATACTTTGCCATAACTATTAATAAGGCCTTCTTTCATGTATGCAATGATCAAATCTCAATCTAGGCTTAAACAACCTGTAAGGAAGCTCTAAAGACCCTTAATATACGATTGTGAAGGTTAGCATGCTATGTTAACTCTCTATTAGGGTTTTAAATACCTCTGCACATTTTTAGATTTCTGTTAGGTCATGACAGGCCTTTGTTAGATGTCCACATGTTGTCTCAGACCCCAAGATTGTATTGTAATAGTCATTCAATGATTGTTTTTCCACTAGTTATAGTCATCAAATATGCCTATTATTCCTTTTTCTATATTGGTCACCTTCATGACTATCATCACTGATTTTAAATGTAGTTATCCTTGGCTTTTCCTTAGACCTACTACTATTTTTCATGATTAGGACTATGACAAATGTTCAATGACTATTTTGTAAGTTTGTTGATGGTTGTTCCTTTGCATCAAATATAGATCAACATCATAAACATAATAAACTATGACACAACAACCTTATAACCAGTGAGAATCAAGTACAACAAGGACACCATACCAACTATGGTACAATGCTAAGAAATGGGGAGTTACTCATGCATAATACAAAGCCATGTGAAATAAGAAGAAAAGTAACAAAACAAGTTGCTTTCCAAAAAACATTCTAGTCACGAAAATCCCAAATGCAACCTTGAATGAGAACATGCTTAAAAGAAGAGATGAGTACATCTTTGTATTGCAGAAACGCTTAGATTAGTTGTCTATTATGTCTTGTGAAGTCCAAACCTTCACTATTACCTCTGCTCTTTAGATCATATGGCTGCTTCATTGAACTTGCAACATTAGCTTTGAAAAACTTAGGTCCTCCTTTCTCAAACCCTAACTCTTCACTCAAATCATTCAACATTGACTCAACACTTAAAACCTAAAAGGTAAACCCTCATTTGCCTGCCATGAACCCAAAATGAAACATAACTCAAACATGATACTTTTTGAAAAAGGAAAACTTCTCTCCACCATTTTGTATGTAGTAATTTGAAAAGAAAAGAGCTCTTAAACATGACAACTTGCCTTTTAATATATAGAAGCTTTTTTTTTTTTATGTTTGAACATTTACAACGTCCATGCAACATGATAGAAAACTTCTTAGATGAAGGAAATAATTAAAAATCTTTATATTAAGCTATAAAACCTTCATGAAATGTGGATGAAAACTTTTTGGACATAGAAAAGAATGATTTTCCTTGCACGATAAAAGACCCCCTTTTTTAAAACAATAATCAAACCTCCTTACTTGATGAGACACAAACATAACAAACCCTACAAGACCTCTACAAAACTTGATGAATTGAGTTCTAGACTTGAAATGTCATGTTGGAACTACGAGATATTACACAAGGTGACTTAAAAGTGCACCAAAGATGAGAAACAATAATGAAAATTGAATTTCATATTACCTATTTGACATTGTTTCCAATTTTTCACCTACAACTCAAATTGGCAGAGCTAAAATAGTTTCATTATATTTAAGGTGAAATCTTGTTGCTGATTTATTTTTGATGGAATATCAGATAGCATGTGGAGTAAAATGGGCTCCCACAAGGGTTGAGCCCAGCATGCTACTCCCAAATTTTAAGAGGATTGTGGAAAGAGTCTGAAAGAGAAGCAGTGTCACATAAAAACCTTGCAAAATAAAGATAGATGTCAAGTGTTTCAATCATATCTCAAAATATATGACATGGGTCTTTGAGATTTTTGGCCATAAATCAAATGACAATAAGATGCAAAAACCCTTTAAATTTATCAACAACCTACTATCTAGTTTTCAAGGAAGAGTTAGAGGTACAATACACAACAAAATGAAGATAGTAGTTGCATGTGTTAATCATATCTCAAAACATGTGATCTGGGTTTTTGAGATTTTTGGATAGAGATGAGATGATTATAAGGTGCAAAAACCCTTTAAATTTCTCACCTACCTAGTTTGTAGTTTTTGAGGAATCTTCACAAGGGAGGGCCCTCTTTTTATTTTGTAAATTTGAAGCTACAATAAATTATTGTAAAATAATATTTAAAGTAATATCCTATAACTTGCTTGTAAATGTTCATTATTTATGCAGTTAAAACAAAGTAAAGAAAAAAATATTTTTATTTTTTTAGTTTTCTTTCTTTTGGGAAGATATCGACAAAAATAAGCCTTGTATTATTGTTTTGTAAAAGAAAATCAAAAGAGGTAAGATTAGGCAAATTAGAAGGAAAAGCTGTAGGACCTATTGTAAGACAGATATTAAAGCAATGTTCTTTAAAAATTACTTTCAATATTTTGTTATTTTATGCAGTTAAAACTATTAAATCAAATTAAATATAATTTTCTAGATTTTCTTTATTTTGAGGCAGATGAGAAAAATTTAAAAAACTGAGCTTTTATTAAGCAAATAAAGCTTGTTTTAAAGCAGATTTTGGTGAGGTCTACCTTGAGGAAGATTTTGGCAGATTTCATATACAAATTGGAGGTGATTTGAAAGATTTATTTTTGGCTTTTTAGTGGAGCTCAAAAATGGATCAAATTTGCTATTCTACGAAGATTTCTCAGCTTTTTCCTTGGGAGATTTTTGGAGTTATAAATAGGGGAGAAAGACTTAGTTTTTCTCAGTTGATATCTTTGTTTTTTCTCTCTTGAGCATAGGTAGAGATTTTGTAAACTGATCTTGGCTCATATTTTTTAGAGTTAGATGTACCCCTTTCAGTTCAATACATCAAAGCATTCCTGTTTCACATTTGTTGCCTCTTTTATAACTTTGATTTGATGTTTTCACTATGATTATGATGTCTAATCCTCTGATTATATCTCGATGTTATTGAAATCTATGTAGCTATTGCCCATCTAATCCAGGTTGTGTGTTGTGTTTTAATTAAACCTTCATACAAAGTACTTTTAAATTGTTGGACTTAGGTGAAACTAAGAAGGTTACAGGCTTGAGAGTTGTTTGTGGGTAAAATTTTAGATTTTTAGATCATCTTTAGATAAAATAGAATTTCATTCTAGTTATTCCTCATCCCTTTTCTCAGACAAGTCAATAGTTTAGAAAAATCATAAGGAGATCCCGCTCACTCTGGATATTCACTCTCATTATAGGAAACCCACATCCTGAGAGTGATTCCATGTTTCAACAGGTAGCTAAGTTTCTGTGAGCTTAGCAAGATGCATTTCTAATTGATAATAGTTTTTGGCATGCCTGGTGGGATAGATTGGATTGTCTTAGTCTAATTGCATGTCCATATATCACTGATATTTGGTGTGTGTATTGGTGATCTCAACCTTTGGGGGCAAAAAATCAAACACATCTGGTGACTTCGAGTTTGAATCTACTTGTTTCAGTATGATCAAGTGCTGGTATGTTATAAAATTCACCTTTCATTCTATTCTTCAGCTTGCATATGAGTAGAAATGTCACATTTTCATAGGCAGCATGTATACCCACCACCATACTATGAAGATGATGTCCATATGGCCCCTTATCATCCATATCAAACCAATCAAGCAATTGTTTCCAATTCCATGGCCCTTCAAAATCAGCATGCACAGTATAATTTCCACCCACCCACCCTTTTTCAGCTTCCTTACCAGTCGTATACAAGCAATCATAATACTATTTTTATTACAAATACCCAGGATGCTTACCACATGCATGTTCCTACCCAATCTCCTAATCAGCCTTCTTACCTAATAAAGTAGTTTGAAATCAAATAACTTAATGAAATGATGAAGGACATTCTATTAGACTTTAATAAGCAGATGGAGGAGATTAAGAGGGAACATGAGTATAAACATCACCAAAAGGAATTGGCTTATCAAGCCTATCTGCATGAATAGGAGTTGGAGGCACAAAGAGCACAATATGAGTAGGAGATTGTAAGCATGAAGGGTTATCAGTACCAACAAGGAGAGGGATTTCAAGCAAGACAATATGAAGAGTCTAATTTGCACTTGCAAGAGTTGGATCACCAAGTTTACCTTCAACTTCCAGAGAAGCCACCCTATGAGACCTTTGTTTATGATAAGGAGTGGGAGACACAAAAGAGATAGTTCAAAGAGAATCTTGAGAGAGAGACAGTTGCACAAACAAAGCTTTTACTTTCTCAATCCCAAGCAGCCCTTTTTATTCCAAAGTAGCCGACTCAAGAAGAGGTACCTAGGTATAAGTTTCAAAGTTTTAGACAAAATGAGCCTCTTAATGCTCCTAAGGTCAAAATCCCAAGTTTTAGAAGTTCTGATTTTGCTGAGAAGCCTATTAGTATTCACGACCAGTCCATTAACAAATAGAAGGAAGCTCAACATGTAAATTTACTGCATATAGCTATGGAATAGTATCAGTTAGAGCAGCTCAGAAGATCAAATCAGAAAAGACTTGTCCTCATGACCCTTCCGATGTCTGCATTAATAATTCTCCTTGTTTTGTTAAAGACGATAAATTTTTTTTAGAAAGTCGCATAGCGTAAGAAGTTGATTCACATGAAAAGGCTATTGCTATTTGTGTAGAGTAAGTTGCTTCAAATTTAATATTGAACCCTTTGAATTTTGATTCATTTGAAAAAAAAATTGATGTTGTTCATAAGATGCCTGAAAGTAGGGTGCAGAAGTCACACAGTGAAGGCCTTCAACTGCAAAGACTGAAAGCCAAAGCCTCATCTAAGAAGACACCAGATAATGAGGAAGAATCTGTAACCTTGTTCGATCAGTTACCTAGTTTTGTAGAATCAGATGAGGAGAACATGCTCATAACAAAGGTAGAATTTTCAAAGCAGCATGAGGATCCTCAACCATCTGGTGAGCTTCTAATTGAAGTTGAGCAATGTGATGAAGAGGTATTGGATCAAATGGAAAAATGTGAAGAGAAGTCTACCATGGAGGTTACACAGCTAACTAAAGACTGTCATGAGGTAAAATACAACCCTCTTTTATCAAAAAATCAAGAGGATCATGATGAAATTCCATTTTGGGATGACCTTGATGATTATGTTGTAAATTTAGACAATGTGGAAAAGGTTTTAGTTAGTCTTCATGATGAGCTTCCTAGATCTAATGTTGGAGATGAAAATAGCATGTCTATGCCAAGTTTTGACCATCAAAGTATTGCAGAATATTCAGATAACATGCTAAGTCATGGACAGGTATGTGAAAATAATCTTGTTTCAACTGAGGAGGATGACCCATTAACTGAAGAGGAGGAAGACACGTGGTGGGATATCATGCAAAGTATAGATAATCATTCCTAGTCCAAAATCTTTTTCAGAATGGTGTCACAGCAATTTGTTAAAGTTTTAATTGTTCTCCACCTTTTTGGGTTGATTAACAACCTTATGGAGTATTGTAGACTGCAGAGGAGAGACAGTTATTTTATTGAGCCAATGAATGGCTTTGTTTGTTTAGTGTCTTTGGCTGGTTAGAGTAGGTTAGTGTAGTGTTTTTAAGTTAATAAGTGCTTCTCACCAGTGTCACATAAAGACCCTGTAAAATAAAGACAAATGTCACATAAAGACCCTACAAAATAAAGATAGATGTCACGTGTTTCGATCATATCACATAATATATGATCTGGGTCTTTGATATTTTTGGATACAACTTCAAAGACAATTAGATTAAATAACCCTTTAAATTTATCACCAACCCATTTTGTATTTTTTGAGAAACAGGTAGCAGCACAATACATAGTAAAATGAAGATAGTAGTCACATGTTTTAATCATATATCAAAAAATATGATCTAGGTTTTTGAGATTTTTGGAGAGATATGCACATAGTAGAAATCATAAAAACCCTTTAAATTTATCACCTACCTAATTTAATCTTCACAATGGCAGGCCCTCTTTCTATTTTGGAAATTTGAAGCTGCAAAAAATTATTGTATAATAATATTTAAAGCAATATCCTATAAATTACTTGTAAATATTCATTATTTATGCAGTTAAAACAAAGTAAAGCAAACACTATCTTTCTTTTTTTAGTTTTCTTTCTTTTGGGAAGATATGGACAAAAATAAGCCTTGTATTATTGTTTTGTAAAAGAAAATCAAAAGGAAAAGCTGCAGGACCTATTATAAGACAAATATTAAAGCAATGTTATTTATAAATTGATTTTAATATTTCATCATTTTATGCAATTAAAACTATTAAATCAAATCAAATATCATTTTTTGGATTTGCTTTATTTTGAGGCAGATGAGAACAATAAAAAAACTAAGCTTTTATTGAGCAAATAAAGCTTGTTTTAAAGCAGATTTTGGTGAGGTCTAGCTTGAGGAAGATTTTGGCAGATTTCATACATAGATTGGAGGTGATTTGAAAGCTTTATTTTTGGCTTTTTAGTGGAGCTCGAAAATGGATCAAATTTGCTATTTTAGGAAGATTTCTTAGCTTTTTCTTTGGGAGATTTTTGGAGTTATAAATAGGGGAGAAAGACTTAGTTTTTCTCAGTTGATATATTTGTTTCTTCTCTCTTAAGCATAGGTAGAGAGTTTGTAAATTGATCTTGGCTCATATTATTTAGAGTTAGATGTACCCCTTTCAGTTCAATACAGCAAAGCATTCCTATTTCACATTTGTTGCATCTTTTATAACTTTGATTTGATGCTTTTACTATGATTATGATGTCTAATCCTCTGATTATGTCTCAATGTGATTGAAACCTATGTAGCTATTGGCCATCTAATTCAAGTTATGTTTTGTGTTTTAATTAAACCTTCATACAAAGTACTTTTCGATTGTTGGACTTAGGTGAAACTGAGAAGGTTACATGCTTGAGAGTTGTTTGTGGGTAAAATTTTAGATTTTAAGATCATCTTTAGATAAAATAGAATTTTATTCTAGTTATTCCTCATCCTTTTTCTCAGACAAGTCAATAGTTTAGAAAAATCATAAGGAGAACTAGCTCACTCTAGAGATTCACTCTCATTATAGGAAACCCACATCCTGAAAGTGATTCCATGTTTCAACATGTAGTTAAGTTTCTGTGAGTTTAGCATGGTGCATATCTGATTGATAACAAACATCACAAAAAAAATTGGTAACACACACATAATCATCTTTTATTTGGTAATGAAATTCCATAAATCAAGATTCAAGGAGGTGGAATCATCAATGGTGAATTTATAGGTGTTTAGGCTAACCACACAAGGTAATTTACAATCAACAAGCTACTACTGGTATGAACACTTTGCAAACTCATCAAATATCTATGAATCTTTAGCTAAAAATGAAAGATTAACTCAATTTGGTGTTTAGAAATCATGAAACAAACTTTATATGATGACAAGTTTAACTAATTCAACAATTTCTATTCACAATTCTTGACTAGAAACTATGAATTAAACTTATAGTAAACTCAAAATATTGATAAACATCAATAATTTCTAAACTTGGTCTAGAGAAAACCATGAGAATAACATGAAAAATTAGAAAATACTATGTATTTTCTCTCAAATCCCGGTAGGAATTGATTTCAAGTATGTCTTCAATGAGTTATTACCAAACCACCAACAAGAACCCACTATTTCTTCACCAATTCTAAATTCTTCTAACCTCTTACAATGAGTTTCAATTGTATGTACATATTCAAATCAAATTTATCATACTACATTTTCACCCTAAAATCCAATTACTATTAGCAATTTGATTGTTAATATACCCTAAAATTTAATAGGTATTGTTGGGTGAATATTTTGTTGTTTAGCTAACCAATGACAAAATGGTTATATTGCCATAGCTATAATGAGACTGAGTCTCTCCTCTCAGCAAGGGGAGGTTCTCTCTATATCATGAGCTCTTTCTAACAAGCAACTTTTAATACTCAAAATGAACTAAAACTATATTTGAGGTGTTATCACTTCATCCTATTCTATTCTTTCAGTATAGATGTTTTTCTCTTCAAAATAACAACTTCAACAAAAATAATATTTAGTAACCTATGAATCAAGGAAAACTATAGAAACACAAAGTTTTCTATTGCTTCACTTATCTTCTCCAAATAAACCTAATTGAACTCAAATGCAGCCCAAAGTCTCCACTTTCATTCAACACAATATAACTAGCTTGAAAACAATAGTTTTTAGCACAAAGTCTACAAACTATTATATCCTCACAAATGTTAATACAAACTCCCACAATGAGAAAATGGCACAAAGTCTATTTAATCAAAACAAGAACACTTCTCTCAATTTTCAATAAACTCCACAATTCCAGCAATGATCCAATATAATATAACACCAATGACATAAGAACACTGATCTCATAACACAATACAATTCTACTCAAAGTTTGATACTCAAATTGCTTTCTTATATTGATATTCACTTCAAAATATGATACACATAAAAAGCTCAAAGTCTTGAAATGTTTTCCAATTCGGTAGAGTTTCTTTACAATAGTTAAAAGATAAAGATTACAATAGAGGCCCTCTTTATTTATAGGGAGGAGCCTAGAGAAAAAATAGGGAAATTTTAACTACTTTGACTTATTCAAACAAAAGAGTCATATTTGACTTATGACTTCTTTTGTCTCATATGTAATTACATTTTGGAAAATTACATTTGAGTATGTCCATAACAAAATTCAAATTAGATTTACAAGACTGAAAATAAACTAAGACATGAAAAAAGAATTTCAATTGCCGCCATCATTCTTCTTCAGGAAATTATGTTACATATCCTTCACTGCTTGTAGCTCATAGATATCAGGTCCAGCTGTATTATCTGAAATAGCATGAGCCTTGACAATCGCATCTTTCATTGCTTTTATTACCTTTGTCATAATGGCTTGCCACTTGAAGGAAAATCTCAGGATTATGGGCTGCAACTGGGAATGAAGCCACCAAGTCTATGTTACTAGCAATGATCCTTTACATGTAACGTGGAGGATTTGGTTGCTTGGTTCTTTCCACAAACTCTGTCATATCAACATGGCCTATTTCAGTGTCTTTGATCTCATCAACATTTGAATACACCAAAGTAACAGGGAAAACCCCTTGGTACTTGTACTTCATTGTTTTAGCCTTAGATGGAGGCAGCTCAAAAATTGGCTTTGAAGAAATTACTAGATGTGGTGTTGATCATAGATGCTATTTGTAGAAACTGCATAAATTCATGATCTTGTAGTTAGGTGAAAAATGGGCAAATTGGGGTTACTGTAAATTGATGATCATGAATATGGGAATGTGCGTTGAAGGGCTTGAGAGTGCGCAAGTCAAGAAATAGGCAAAAGTGGACCAATAGGTATTGAAAGGAAAAATTTCCCAGTGTTAGGAAAATTTGTAGGGTAACATGCATGGGCGGTCATTTTGGCCACTCCTACATGTAGGGTAGGTTATTCATCATGCATAGTCGGTCATTTTGCCCACCATTGCATATGGGGTAAAACATTGGATTTGGATGTAGGGGCGGTCAATTTGACCACCCTTACATGAGAGAAAAATGCAAGTTTGATTTGGATGTATAAGCGGTGAAAATGCCCGCTTAGGCATGTTGGAGGAAAAATCGTGCTTGGGTGTGAAGTCAGTCGAAATGACTACTCATACTCCTTATCATCAAAAACCTTAAAACACATGTAATCATGGCAGGAAAGACCGACTTTACATGTCATATTTAAAAGTTTAATTTCAATGTAGGGGCAGAATTTTTCACTTCATCTACATGAGGGTAAGATCAAAAACAAGACACAAGTATTGGTGGTGGTTTCTACTACCAATACATGTGTGACGATTTAGAAAGAAAGAAAGGTAAGATACCATTGGTAAAAACTACCGACAGTTCACAGGAAAATAAACAAAAAACCTAAAACCTATTCATCATAAGACCTATTCAGGAACCTCTGCAAAAACAAATGAAAGACTAGGGTTCAGTTCCATGAAAGGATAAACCATTTTAAAAATGACAACAATAAACAGAAATACACGCTTATACAAAGGTTTTCCAAAAGTTTGATTAACAAACATAATGATAAATCCAAACAATAAAGTTTACAAAAACAATCATTTTGAATGATAAATGAAACACTAGTTTAAAATAGAAATTGGAAACAAAAAAGAACAACCTGCCTCAGACAATAAGTCAAAACCCTAAGCACGACCTTGGTGATCAAAATTTGTTTGAATCTAGAATCACAATTGAGTGATCTTAGGAAGGCTTCAATAGTCGATTAAAAGATTTAGGTTAGAACAAATAACAAAAAGGAATGAGTTTACACCTTTAAAAATGTTTAAAAATGTGTATTAATGGTGACATGAGTGCCATTAATAACGCTCGAGTTTGAGAGATCTGCGAAGATTTGTCTAAGCGGCGGGAAGGACCGACATTACATGTTGTCAAACCATATGCAAGAGTGGCAATAACGACTGCCATTACACATTAAAATATGACAAGGAACATGCATGGGTGGCGATTTTTGCCACCCATGCATGTCAATCAAAAACGAGACAAACAAACATGTGTAAGCAGCAATTTTGGCTGACTTTGCACATTAAAACAACAAAAATATGCAAGAGTGGTAGTTTTGACCACTTGTGCACATGAAGACATAAAAATTTACTAACACCTTAAAATGACCAAAATTGATATTTTGACAGGCTTGTAACTTAGTCGATATTTGTGAATCTTGAGAAATCAACTAAGGGGAATGTCCCAAGCTATTCTACAGTGTCAGATGACTTCACACAAGGCCAAGAGAACTTGTCTCAATTTGCAAACTTAGAGTGTAGACTAAAAAATAGACAAGATCCATAGGGGTTGTCTACCAAATGAACACAGCTAATTTTGAGAACAACAACTGGCTGTAACTGAGGAACTTCCTTCAATCATTCTTTGAAATGATCAAAGGGAGTAGAACCCAGTCTCTAAGTACCTTCATCCATGCCATTGGGCTATAGAGTCAGGCAACACAAAAGACACAAAAACACTAAAACAAAAAAGATATAAAACTATACTCATATTCACGAACTTATCTATTGCTTCACTTTGAGAAAAGCTTCAGATGATGTCTACTGTGAGGCAGCAGAAAAGATGTTCCATCCTCTTTTTTTTACTATTGAATGAGTAACATTTCCTAGTGTTTGACATTCTAGGATCTTCTTCTACATCTAGATTGAATTGCCCCACTTCTGCTGATGAATTTAGTCCCAACTGTCATTGTGGTTTGACAATGTGATCATGCTTATCAAAAAGTTTCTCTGGAAAATCCAATCCTTTGCAAATCCTATTTCCTTTCAGCTGCAAAGTCTCTTCGCTTGAAGAGGTTGATTCATTTGTTTCTTAACCCTCATTTGAAGCATTATCCAATGAATCAAGATCTTCATTAGTGATCAAGGAATAAGGACCCATACCAAAAGACTCAAAGAGAATCTGAGATTTTGGATCCTCAGATTTTGTCATTGTGTACTTGGCCTCCCTTTCAAGATGAAGTTTCTGCATAATACCATTGCCAGGTGTTGATGACTGTTTTGATGCAATCATAACAATAAGTCAAAATTCACATGACATGAACTGTAACTATACTTGAAAGACAAGAAGGAATCATTTGGTGATTCAACTAATCCCAAGTCTACAATGGTTCAGTTGGTCAAGTTCAGTTGGTCAATGTGAAGCTGTAATGTTCAAGGGGCCTTACGTAGTTTAGGTTTGTTTTGTGGTTTACTGGCCTAAGAATATGCAAAAGGGTCATGAGGTATGTCAATGCTTTTCATTCCTTTGCATAAGAGTGATACTGGGCTGCAAGTTTCAGAGGGTTTTCTTAGATTTTTTGCAGCTTCCTTCTTCATGTACTTATGAAAACTGTCTACTTAGACTCTGTTATCATGCTTCTTCAAATTTGAGACAATTTCCTTTGGATTTCTACGTTTTCAGCTAGATATTTCAGATGGGTTGGGAAAAGTTAGAGAGATCTAATCTATACTTCATCTAATCTACCGAAGGATCTAAGTGTTTCTGTTATCCACTATGTAAATACCACAGTAATCTGATCAAATCCACAGTAAAAACCTTAAATGTAAGTCCTGAGCATTTTCACAAACATACATTTAAAATTGCAAGCTCTCAAAGAAGATATTTCAAAACACAAAGAAGAGCAGGAGAACACTCAGAAGATAGATGCAGAACTCCAGATTCTATTGCATTAGAAACGAATAGCCATACATGATTTACAATGTAAGAATGACTCTTAGTTTCATTGATCATACTACAGAGAACTTACAAGCTTTACAGATACAGTAAGGCAGCCAGACATTCCACGCGCACCTTACTGCAGACAAACAGGCGACTTCCTTCTTCTACTTCTAAACTATGCTAAGCTAACTTGCTGTATTTTCCTAGAATCTCTGTTGTGTAGCCCCTGTTGTAAAGTATTACAGTGTAGAGAGGCACAATATATAACATTCTGATTGTCCTCACTACAGCAAAAAAACTTAACTGAACCCCTGGTTCAAACCTCTAGTTACAGCAATAAATGCAGGTGAACCAGTTCTCAAAAATATCTCAGAGCTGTGGTCAAATCTGGGCGAAATATTGCCCCTTCTGAGAAGTTCCAGCAGCTGGGCAATAACTTCTGTCTGTCTTTTGCAATAATATCTTCAGCTGCGACCTTCCTCTTCACTTGAATGGCTTTGACTTTTGCATTTCATCTCTATCTTCTTGCTCCTGAGATCTGATCTTCTGCCTCCATGAGGTCACTGTATTGACTTTCCAGCTGCTTCCTCAACTGCAAGCCTGCAAGACAAGACCAGCAATAAGTTTCACATTTATCACAAAAAACAGCAGGAAACTAGAATAAGCGTTTAAATCCAAGTGACTGCGCAAGATCATGGAAATCAGATCTAGAATCCGCTCAAAACGCGTCAAAAATGCGCCCAAGCTGCTCAAAATTGATGGGTCAATCATCGCTGACCGGGAAAATGCCAGAGGCGCCAAAAAAAACACTTTAAAACTCCACCGCTTCATTTCCTGCCCATTGGCATGATATTCGCAGTCGGTGCGTCAAAAAAAATAGGTTAGTCGATATACCTCATCATCATGATATTTCGGAAAATATGATGCTTTCCCTCTTGAAGGTTCAGATGAACATCATCATGATGTTTCGCCTCTGCATATGGGAGAAAAGAACAACATCATCATCATCATGTTGAAGAAGAATAGGAGGATGCGAATATAATCATGCTGTCGAGGAGAGGAAGATGATGGTGACGTCATCATGATATTCGGGCTTCATTGAGATGCTAAGGATGACGTCATCATGATATTCGGTTAAGATCAGGGGGATATTTGATATCGGGTCACCTAAGGAGCATGATCAGGATGATGAAGTGAATATGATCCTTTCGCGGCCAAGGTAACCCTCTCGAGAAAATCAGCATGATGAAGATCATCATCATATTTGGGGCGTATGTCGAACTGGGAAAAGGACGTCATCATCATGATAATCGGGAACCGGATCGTGCTTGGAAAATATATCCTGCTCGAAGGAAAAATGATGATGATGACCATCAGGAGGATATTTGTTTTGTCGAACACAGAAGAAGACATCATCATGATATTTGGGAACCGGATCGGGCTTGGAAAATATATCCCGCTCGAAGGAAAGATGATGATGATGATGATCAGGATATTTACCTCTTCGTTATTCAGATCGGGATGACGTCATCGTCATATCCGGAGCCTTCGCTAAACTTGAAACATGACGTCATCATGATATTTCGCCAACCGGATCATGTTTGAGAAAAATCCTGCCGAAAGGAAAATATGATGATCATGAGCATGATCAGGATAAAAATATGATGATGATGATCATCAGGATGTTCTCAAAAAGGTTGCATTTTCGGCAGGAGGACTTGGCGAAATATCGGGCGCACAAACAAGATCATGATGATGATGTTGTTAACAGGACAGGATAAAAATGATGATGATGACGTCATCATCATATTCGCGCTAGGGTGATTGTAAAATATAATGATGCTGTTCATCAGGATATTTACCTCTTATCGATTTATCATGATGACATCATCATGATATTTTGTCTTCGAAGCACAAGGATAAGTTGGTCATCATGATATTTCGGCTAGGGGGATATTACAAAATATGATGATGCTGTTTAAGAAATGCAATATCGAACCCTTCTTAATAGATAGGCTGATCATCATGATGTTTCGGCAAACGGATATCAGGAGGATATAAAGATGATGATCCTCCTTCGAAATTATCATGATGATGTCTTCATTACTTAGCGAATTTCAGAGAATGTTCTGTGAAAGATCAGGATGATGATCAAGAAGCCGTCATCATCATATTTCGAAGTTCAGCAAATATCATGATGACGGCCTTGCGAAAGGGAGACCAGGAGGATATGAAGTCGTCGTCATCATCATATTTCGAATGCCAGCAAATATCATGATGATGACCCTCCAATAGGTTTTGAACGTGCGCATGTAAATATGCCGAAGGTGAAAATATTATGATCAGGGTGATCCTATACCATCAGCATGATATTTTAAGATCAGGCGATGCAAGGATATCATGATGATGCTCGCGATAAAAAGGCCGCTCGACGGGGGGAACCTACCTTGACCCAAAGCCGATGTCATCATGATATTTGAACCTCAGGATATTATCGGGGGGGGTTCAAATATCATGATGATGATGTTTATACAGCAAAACTGAGTTTGTAAAATATGACCTTCCTAAAAGATATCATGATGCTGCATAATGCGAAGATCATGATGATGATGTCAACATGACTTAGAATAAAAAATGATGATCCTCCTGCGAATATCAGGTTTGACCAAGACTTTGACCGTGCATAACTTTCACATATGGTCGAATTTTCAAGTGAAGTAAAAGGCAAACCTGCATGAAATTTCAAGCTCTTTCAAAATATGAGGTCACAGAAACAAAATATGAACTTTGACAAACAGACCTCATGATGATGACATACCTTATCATATATCATGATGATGATGCACTTGACCTTCATTTTTACCAGACCGCCAGAAAGCAGAAAAAACACAAGCAGAAGAAAAAAGCAAGACACCAGCAGGGGTCCTCATTTTGCTAAGGAGCAAAATGGGGCGTGTTGTGAACATCACAACAACTAGCAACCAAAACAAAACAATTAAATTCAGAGTGTTCAAGGAAACTAGATGTAATGAACTCATAACTTCCAACTATCTTTTCCTGCAAATTACTATTCAGCTTGAGACTCAAAGTGTTCAATAAAGATGCATGAATTTCCATTTTCAGTTTAGTTGTGTGCATGTGATTAATTATCCTCATCTTGAAGATCGGTTGAACAAACCAGTGACTGACATTAGCCTACGTAGGTGAGGATATTCCCTCATAGCCGACCGGATAGAGCCTTGCTGCCAGCGAGCGTCCATAGCCCCGGCAAGGTTATCGTTACAATTCTCCTAAGTAGAGCCCCACTGCCAGCGAGCGTCCATAGCCCCGGTAGAGTTACTTAGATGGCTTAATCTGGATTTTCAGTATAATCCGCTTTATTTATTTATTTATTTATTTTTTGTTTTCTAATTTTGAAAGATCTCATAAGGTATAGCAATTTGTAACTTCATGATGATGCAAGGAGTGGACACTTGCTGAAATTAAGCTGAGAATTGTAATGGTAGCAAGGGTGACCTCTGATTTTTCACCTAATATCTACACTGGTAGGTTCAACAAACCCAAGGATTTTAGGTGTGTCATCGTGAGAAACCTGCTTCGAATTCTCAATCACATTTATTGAATACGAAACTTCAGAAGATGAACAACTCTCTACATTCATGACAGTGACAAGTTATGTGTAAATTGCAAATGGTTAACCTGAATATCCTAAATTATATACTGTTTTGAATGGTTGCTAGTTCTGCTCCCTAATACTCTACAGTAAAATAAAGATCCCTGCTGAGGAGACAACAAACAGACCAAGCAAACAGGCTGTACAAACAACACAGCAAAAGAAAAAACTGTACAAAACTGTACAAACAGACAGAAACAAAAAAGCAAAAAAAACAAGCTATACAAACAACCAACCAAAAGGAAAAAACAGCAAAAGAAGACCACAAAAAGAAGAACAACTAACAACTACCCCATCAGACTATATACCAGCCTCTCCAAGGCAAACTGAAACCCAAGAAAAAAGACCCAAGAACACCCCTACTTGCATATTTCTTTAGGTTGTGCAGGAGTAACAGGGTACTGGTGATGGTTCTCATCCTAGCAGATTTATCTTTGAATTCTGAAAAAAAATCTGATATTCTAGATTCATTGTGTTTATCAGAATAGCTCTTAACTAGTAACTGAGGCTGCTCATCAGGTTTATGATTAATCCATATGCATGTCTTATCTCTTGAATTCCCATAATCAAAATAGCATTTATCATTGTTTACTAAGGAAAGGAAAGAGACAACCTGATGTGCCTTTAGCTCTGTGGAACACACTTGTTTATTAGTAGCTGGCTCTTCATCCAGCTCTGCATTTTCATTGCCCAGCTCTATGTCTAGTCCTTTTTCAAGTTGAAAGATGAATGACTCTAGATGTATCATTTCTTCATCTTCATCCAGCTTTGTTCCTTCATTCTGGATGTTCAGTTTATCCTCAAATTTAGCACATCTCTCAATGTTCTCATTAGTTTCCTGCACATCAGCACTTAAGTAAGTATCTTCATCATCATAATCTGACATACAGAAATTAATCATTTCTAAATCACTTGAGAGTAAAGGTGGGATGACATCTTTTGATTGATAGGAATACTCCCCTGTTTTACTTTCAACATGGTGCTGGGGCGATGTCTGATTATGCACAGCAGCTACATGATCCTCTGTATCCTCTTCTTTCAAGATTTGTTCGTCAGATGACTCACAGTTATCGTCCAGTGTGGAGTCTGCTTCTATTAACCTGCAACGATCATCACATGATTCCTGGAGAGAGATCTTATTATCCTTTATTCCTAGCATTGGTTCCATCGTTGTATCCTCTACACATTTAATGACCGCCGCTGCTGCATCCTTCTGTCGCTCAATAATCTCCTCAATTCCTTGCCAACTTTCAGCCTTATACACATATTGGACTGGGAAATTGTATGTAACGCACTCTTCCACCTCTTGTCTAATGTCATGACCAAATCTGTCTATTGCATTGTTTTCCTCATCTGAAGAATTTCCGTCAGACTTAATGAATAGTGCTGTTCTATTGCTGACACACTTCTTTCTACTGTTTAACATCATAACCTCCTCAATCTGCGTCCCATTGTTGGTAACTCTATAGACACCTGGCTCAACAGCAGCATATAAGATTTCATTAGTTCGATTATACTCTGTTATCATATGTTTCATTCTGGGCTCTGCCTTTATTCTGATCTGGTTTGGGATGCCTCTCCATGGTAACCACATGTGTGAAAAGTCAGTAGCCATATACCCGTTTAATGTCTTGGACCAATCCCTACTCAGCAACATTCCATAATTTACGGGTATATCCACTACTTGGATGTCAATGATTTGGCTCACCCTAGGGTCTGAAGCTAACTGCACCTGTATGTTCATGAGTTCTCCTATCACACTAACCTCGGTCTTATCTAATTGTGTGACAACCTTGGCAGATTTGGTGGGAGTCAGCCCGAGAGTTTTACATATTCCTAAGGGCATTACGTTGGCTGAAGCACCAGAATCTACCATGCAATTGTGTATATTCTTCCCACACAACCTAACAGTTAACAAGAAAGGTTGAGTATCCCTCTTATCCGCATGTATTACTACATTTGTGTTGGAAGGCTGCTCAACTTTCTTACCTTTCTCCTTAGGTGGTGAATCACTACTAGGAACAGTTATATCAGCAGACACCATGTTTGTTATGGATGTATCCAGGGATTTTAAAAAAGCATTTCTGATCCCTGGGGTCTTCAATAATTCATTTAGAGGTATGCTGACCTTCATTTTCTTTATTTCCTCTGACAAGTAATTCATTAGTCTTGTTGTCTCTACTGCTTCTGTCTTACTTGTTTGATCCTTTTGCACTGCTGTTCCGTTATTTGTGTGCTGACTAGCTTTAAGTATGGCAGGATTGTTGCTAGCATTCTGATCTGGGGGTGTATTGATGTTATTCGGAGGAGTGGAAGTGGTGAAAGGTCCTCCCGGCCTAGGGTTGTTCCTCAAATTGTAGGTGTGGCTTTTATTTGTCTGTTGAAAGGCCTGCACCTCCTCTGTTTCATTTAATATCTCGTTTTCAGATTCAAAAGGAAACTGAAAAGCATTTAACACAAAGGCTGATTCGGGATAAAGACTTTCACAATAGTATGGTTCATCCTCTAGCAATTCATCCTCCCTCTCTTCTGCAGTTGCAAAGGTAAACGTTTCTAAGACTAATGCTGTGTCATATTCTGAGGGTACTACCTCATTACCCTTAGGAATGAGAAATTCTGAGGTAGGAGGCTGTACATCTACGTTGAAGATACTAGCTGCCAAGTGGAACTGTGGACAGTCATGCTCAGCATGGGCATTAGTATTGTGAAATCTGCACCAATTTTTGGGTGCTGTATTGGCCATTTGTATGTTAGTTATTTGTTTTGCACCATGATTATCCGTATTCTCGAAAGGAGAAGCCAGAGTACCGTTGTTGGGCCCAGTGTTCCATGTCTTGGGTGGCCTAGGTTGATTCTGGTTCTTGTTATTATTGCCCCAGGTCCTATTATCTATCACTGGCCCCCTATTTTGTATTGGTTGCCCCTGACCGGGGCCTTGATGCTGATTGTAGTTTTGGTTCTGATTGTACTGCTGGTTCTGGTTGAGACTATAATTCTGATTTTGGCCTTGGTTGTGACCTTGAGGTGGATTGTAGTTTTGGTTGCTTCTGCCATAGAGATTCTCATTTCTTAGCTGTGTCACTTCGGTTGTTAATCTCTTCAAATGTGCAGTAATCTCTTTGATGTCTTCCCTATCATCTTGTGCTTTTGCCACAGTTACATCCCTAGGAAGTTGGAAGAAAGGCTGACCATTATTTTGACTGTTATTGGAAGTACTAGCCGTGTAAGGAGTTATAGCCTGGATTGGAGTAGGGTTATACACAGGTGTGTAAGAAGGAACCGGATTTATTAGTGGAGCATGCTGCACAGGGACTCCATTCCATGGGTGTGCCTGATTCTGCACCCCAAAATTTCCTCCAAATGGACTGTAGGCTGTATGTCTCATTTCTTGGTTCACTGAGGCTGCCTCTTTATAGGCTTTGGATACTGAATCTATGTCAGGTTTCCTTTTGACAAACATGGCAGTTAAAGGATCCAAAGCAGCATAGTACATAGCCAACAAGGGAGCATCAGCTATGGTATAAGGGGCTGCTAGCCTAGAATAGGCCTTTTGGAATCTGTCATTGAAATTATCAATTAACTCTCCCTCACCTCGTTTTATAGCAGCCAACTTATGATACAAAGCACAAGGGTCAATGGGTCCTCTAAATCTTGACAGAAATGCTTCTTCCATAAGTGCCCAGGAAGAAATGTAACTATTGGGTAAGTTTACATACCAGCTAGAGGCCTGCTCATTAAAGGTGTAAGGAAACAACCTACACACAACATCCTCGTGCTCTAACATAGCCCTAAAAATGCTTCCTTAAATATTCTAATATGATCTTCTGGGTCTTGATGCAACTGGTATTTGGGACATATCTTTTCTGGATTTTTTGGCATGTCATGATAATCATTGAAGAATATGGGAGAATTGACATCGAAATAAGCCATTGCAGGTGTTAGAGCTTGACCTGAACTTGCAGAAATACCTGGATTGATTGGTGGATTAGGATTTAGAGGAGGATTGAGACCTCCAGAAGTGCCTGAACCAAGATTTAAAGATCTGAACAGTGATCTATCAGGACTTACAATACTACGGATGTTAAAAGGTGACCCAGGAGGTGTTCCAGATGAACTTCCTGCTTGCGATATCTTTGGATTCCAGATTAAAGGGCTTTTACTTCGCCTTGTATCAGGTAGTTGCACAAAGATATCTCCTGAACTGGACCTAGACCTAGTCACTCTGTTACTGTCGTTAGCCAGTTTGAAATGAAACCTAACTCAGGCACGCCCTCCTTCTAGCGCCAGAAAACTGTTGATGACTGTTTTGATGCAATCATAACAATAAGTCAAAATTCACATGACATGAACTGTAACTATACTTGAAAGACAAGAAGGAATCATTTGGTGATTCAACTAATCCCAAGTCTACAATGGTTCGGTTGGTCAAGTTCAGTTGGTCAATGTGAAGCTGTAATGTTCAAGGGGCCTTACGTAGTTTAGGTTTGTTTTGTGGTTTACTGGCCTAAGAATATGCAAAAGGGTCATGAGGTATGTCAATGCTTTTCATTCCTTTGCATAAGAGTGATACTGGGCTGCAAGTTTCAGAGGGTTTTCTTAGATTTTTTGCAGCTTCCTTCTTCATGTACTTATGAAAACTGTCTACTTAGACTCTGTTATCATGCTTCTTCAAATTTGAGACAATTTCCTTTGGATTTCTACGTTTTCAGCTAGATATTTCAGATGGGTTGGGAAAAGTTAGAGAGATCTAATCTATACTTCATCTAATCTACCGAAGGATCTAAGTGTTTCTGTTATCCACTATGTAAATACCACAGTAATCTGATCAAATCCACAGTAAAAACCTTAAATGTAAGTCCTGAGCATTTTCACAAACATACATTTAAAATTGCAAGCTCTCAAAGAAGATATTTCAAAACACAAAGAAGAGCAGGAGAACACTCAGAAGATAGATGCAGAACTCCGGATTCTATTGCATTAGAAACGAATAGCCATACATGATTTACAATGTAAGAATGACTCTTAGTTTCATTGATCATACTACAGAGAACTTACAAGCTTTACAGATACAGTAAGGCAGCCAGACATTCCACGCGCACCTTACTGCAGACAAACAGGCGACCTCCTTCTTCTACTTCTAAACTATGCTAAGCTAACTTGCTGTATTTTCCTAGAATCTCTGTTGTGTAGCCCCTGTTGTAAAGTATTACAGTGTAGAGAGGCACAATATATAACATTCTGATTGTCCTCACTACAGCAAAAAAACTTAACTGAACCCCTGGTTCAAACCTCTAGTTACAGCAATAAATGCAGGTGAACCAGTTCTCAAAAATATCTCAGAGCTGTGGTCAAATCTGGGCGAAATATTGCCCCTTCTGAGAAGTTCCAGCAGCTGGGCAATAACTTCTGTCTGTCTTTTGCAATAATATCTTCAGCTGCGACCTTCCTCTTCACTTGAATGGCTTTGACTTTTGCATTTCATCTCTATCTTCTTGCTCCTGAGATCTGATCTTCTGCCTCCATGAGGTCACTGTATTGACTTTCCAGCTGCTTCCTCAACTGCAAGCCTGCAAGACAAGACCAGCAATAAGTTTCACATTTATCACAAAAAACAACAGGAAACTAGAATAAGCGTTTAAATCCAAGTGACTGCGCAAGATCGTGGAAATCAGATCTAGAATCCGCTCAAAACGCGTCAAAAATGCGCCCAAGCTGCTCAAAATTGATGGGTCAATCATCGCTGACCGGGAAAATGCCAGAGGCGCCAAAAAAAACACTTTAAAACTCCACCGCTTCATTTCCCGCCCATCGGCATGATATTCGCAGTCGGTGCGTCAAAAAAAACAGGTTAGTCGATATACCTCATCATCATGATATTTCGGAAAATATGATGCTTTCCCTCCTGAAGGTTCAGATGAACGTCATCATGATGTTTCGCCTCTGCATATGGGAGAAAAGAACAACATCATCATCATCATGTTGAAGAAGAATAGGAGGATGCGAATATAATCATGCTGTCGAGGAGAGGAAGATGATGGTGACGTCATCATGATATTCGGGCTTCATTGAGATGCTAAGGATGACGTCATCATGATATTCGGTTAAGATCAGGGGGATATTTGATATCGGGTCACCTAAGGAGCATGATCAGGATGATGAAGTGAATATGATCCTTTCGCGGCCAAGGTAACCCTCTCGAGAAAATCAGCATGATGAAGATCATCATCATATTTGGGGCGTATGTCGAACTGGGAAAAGGACGTCATCATCATGATAATCGGGAACCGGATCGTGCTTGGAAAATATATCCTGCTCGAAGGAAAAATGATGATGATGACCATCAGGAGGATATTTGTTTTGTCGAACACAGAAGAAGACATCATCATGATATTTGGGAACCGGATCGGGCTTGGAAAATATATCCCGCTCGAAGGAAAGATGATGATGATGATGATCAGGATATTTACCTCTTCGTTATTCAGATCGGGATGACGTCATCGTCATATCCGGAGCCTTCGCTAAACTTGAAACATGACGTCATCATGATATTTCGCCAACCGGATCATGTTTGAGAAAAATCCTGCCGAAAGGAAAATATGATGATCATGAGCATGATCAGGATAAAAATATGATGATGATGATCATCAGGATGTTCTCAAAAAGGTTGCATTTTCGGCAGGAGGACTTGGCGAAATATCGGGCGCACAAACAAGATCATGATGATGATGTTGTTAACAGGACAGGATAAAAATGATGATGATGACGTCATCATCATATTCGCGCTAGGGTGATTGTAAAATATAATGATGCTGTTCATCAGGATATTTACCTCTTATCGATTTATCATGATGACATCATCATGATATTTTGTCTTCGAAGCACAAGGATAAGTTGGTCATCATGATATTTCGGCTAGGGGGATATTACAAAATATGATGATGCTGTTTAAGAAATGCAATATCGAACCCTTCTTAATAGATAGGCTGATCATCATGATGTTTCGGCAAACGGATATCAGGAGGATATAAAGATGATGATCCTCCTTCGAAATTATCATGATGATGTCTTCATTACTTAGCGAATTTCAGAGAATGTTCTGTGAAAGATCAGGATGATGATCAAGAAGCCGTCATCATCATATTTCGAAGTTCAGCAAATATCATGATGACGGCCTTGCGAAAGGGAGACCAGGAGGATATGAAGTCGTCGTCATCATCATATTTCGAATGCCAGCAAATATCATGATGATGACCCTCCAATAGGTTTTGAACGTGCGCATGTAAATATGCCGAAGGTGAAAATATTATGATCAGGGTGATCCTATACCATCAGCATGATATTTTAAGATCAGGCGATGCAAGGATATCATGATGATGCTCGCGATAAAAAGGCCGCTCGACGGGGGGAACCTACCTTGACCCAAAGCCGATGTCATCATGATATTTGAACCTCAGGATATTATCGGGGGGGGTTCAAATATCATGATGATGATGTTTATACAGCAAAACCGAGTTTGTAAAATATGACCTTCCTAAAAGATATCATGATGCTGCATAATGCGAAGATCATGATGATGATGTCAACATGACTTAGAATAAAAAATGATGATCCTCCTGCGAATATCAGGTTTGACCAAGACTTTGACCGTGCATAACTTTCACATATGGTCGAATTTTCAAGTGAAGTAAAAGGCAAACCTGCATGAAATTTCAAGCTCTTTCAAAATATGAGGTCACAGAAACAAAATATGAACTTTGACAAATAGACCTCATGATGATGACATACCTTATCATATATCATGATGATGATGCACTTGACCTTCATTTTTACCAGACCGCCAGAAAGCAGAAAAAACACAAGCAGAAGCAAAAAGCAAGACACCAGCAGGGGTCCTCATTTTGCTAAGGAGCAAAATGGGGCGTGTTGTGAACATCACAACACCAGGTATTATGGCTTCTGACATTTAAATCTTTATCTCCTGAGCATGATCTATGATACCAACTAGTTGGTATGGACTTGCTACAGATGATGGAAAACTCTCCTCTTGAGGTTTTATATTGGGGGTACTAGTCTTAGGAACAGGGGATGAAGTAGGAGGATCTTTTGTAATTACTTGTTTATCACCAGCCACATCTTGATGATCTGATTGATTCTATGACCATGTGAGAATAGTATAAGATTCACCAAATGTAACTTCTTCTTGCTCCATCTCATCTTCCAAGTTTAGGAACCTGATGGTAGAGTTGCCAACTAACTTCTCTTCAACTTTCATGAAAATATTACAATCATCTTCTCCTTGATCATACTCTAATTGAAGAAGATCATCTTGCTCCAATTCATAATAAAAGATTGTTGCATTCATAGGTGGTGCCTCTAAAGAAAGTATTCCTTGTGATGAAGGAATCCTATTTTGATTATGATTCCTTCAAGCATTACCTTGGTAATTCAGAGCATTGGGGAAGGTATCTCTTCGAATGTCCTTGTAGGATAAACTCTGCAACATCTATTTTTTTAGAGCTAATAGCTCATCAACCAACTTTTGTACCATAGGATCCATAGTGCTGGTAGAAGATAAAGCCAAAGGGGGTTGCCCACTAGGTCTAATAGAATCCTTCTTCAACTGCCAAACTTTGAGTAATTGCAAGATCAGTTGGTGCTACTCTTCATAAAAGACAACTTACTTTTGGCATTTGTGAATTGATGAAAAAGTATTTTAGCTTGTTAGCTATAGGTTGACCAATAGTTGGGATCCTATTCTTTAGCTTATTGAACTTTGCCATGAACTCATGCATGGGCTCATGCGGTTCCTTTTTCATTTAAGTAAGTTGGACCAACAAGGCGTAAGCATCTTCTACCAATTTGAATCTAGCTTCAAACTGAGTTTAAAGTGTATTCCATCCACTGACAGTTCCTGGTGCAAGGTGATAGAATGAATTAGCTGCAACACCTTAGAGTGTTTCTACAAACAGTCTCATAGAAACATCTTCATATTCCACTTTGAGAACACCGCATGCAATGTAGAATGCTACAATGTGCTCATCTAGATATTGTTTGCCGTCCTCATAGAACTTGGGAAAGTTCTTATGTGAACCCTAAGGTAGTTCATGTAGAGGCTGAGTCAGATTCAAAGGACCAAAAGAATTTCCCCATGGACCTGGGACAGCCATACTGTTACCAAACAATAGAGCAAATATAACAAAAACATATTAGAAAATATGAGGCTAGTATGCTTCAACCAAAGGCGACAGGCTCTTGGTTGCACGTTTGGTCCCTAGTAGAGTCGCCAAAAAGATGTTGGGTGAATATTTTGTCATTTAACTAACCAATGACAAAATGGTTATATCCCCATAGCTATAATAAGTCTGAGTCTCTCGTCTCAGCGAGGGGAGGTTCCCTCTATATGATGAGCTCTTTCTACCAAGCAACTTTTAATACTCAAAATGAACTAAACTATATTCTGGGTGTTATCACTTCATCCTATTCTCTTCTTTCAGAATAGATGTTTTTCTCTTCAAAATAACAACTTCAATAAAAACATTGTTTAGTAACCTATGAATCAAGGAAAACTATAGAAACACAAATTTTTCTATTGCTTCACTTATCTTCTCCAAATAAACCTAACTGAACTCAAATGTAGCCCAAAGTCTCCACTTTCTTTCAACACAATAACTAACTTGAACACAACAATTTTTAGCACAAAGTCTATAAACTATTATATCCTCACAAATGTTAATACAAACTCACACAATGAGAAAATAGCACAAAGTCTATTTAATCAAAATAAGCACACTTCTCTCAATTTTCAATAAACTTCACAATTCGAGAAATGATCCAATATAATATAACACCAATGACATAAGAACATTAATCTCATAACACAATATGATTCAACTCAAAGTTTAATACTCAAATTGCTTGCTTATATTGATATTCACTTGAAAATATGATAAACATAAAAAGCTCAAAGTCTTGAAATGTTTTCCAATTCAGCAGAGTTTCTTTGCAATAGATAAAAGATAAAGATTACAATAGAGGCCCTCTTTATTTGTAGGAAGGAGCCTAGAGCAAAAATAGGAAATTTTAACTACTTTGACTTATTCAAACAAAAGAGTCCTATTTGACTTATGACTTCTTTTGTTTCATATGTAATTACATTTTAGAAAATTACATGTGGGTATGTCCATAACAAAATTCAAATTACATCTACAAGACTAAAAATAAACTAAGGCATCAAGAAAGAATTTCAACTGCCACCATCATTCTTCTTTAAGAAATGATGGTACATAGCCTTGACTACTTCCAGCTCATAAATATCAGGTCTAGCTATATTATCTAAAATAGCACGAGCCTTGATAATCACATATTTCATTACTTTTATTACCTTTCTCATAATGGCTTGCCACTTGAAGGAAAATCTCCTAATTATTGTCTACAATTGGGAATGAAGCCACCAAGTGTATGTTACTATCAATGATCCTTTGCATGTAACACGGAGGATTTGGTTGCTTGGTTCTTTTCACAAACTCCATCATATCAACATGGCCTATTTCAGTGTCTCTGATCTCATCAACATTTGACTGCATTAAAGTAGCAGGGAAAACCCCTTGGTACTTGTACTTCATTGTTTTAGCCTTAGATGGAGATGGCTCAGACATTGGCTTTGAAGAAATTACTAGATGCAGTGTTGATCACAGGTGCTATTTGCAAAAACTACATAAATTCATGATCTCACGGTTAGGGAAAAACTGGGCAAATTGGGGTTACTATGAATTGATGATCATGAACACGGGAATGTGCATTGAAGGGATTGAGAGCATGCAAGTTGAGGAAATAGGCAAAAGCGGGCCAATAAATATTGAAAGGAAAAATTTCCTACTGTTAGGAAAATTTACAGGGTGACATGCATGGACGGTCATTTTGGCCACTCTTGCATGTAGGATAGGTTATTCATCATGCATGGTTGGTCATTTTGGCTTCCATTGCATATGGGATAAAACATTGGATTTGGATGTAGGGGTGGTCAATTTGACTGCCCTTACATGAGGGAAAAATGCAAGTTTGATTTGGATGTATAAGTGGCAAAAATGCCCACTTAGGCATGTTGGAGGAAAAATCATGCTCAGATGCAAAGTCAGTCGAAATGACCGCTCATACTCCTTATCATCAAAAACTTTAAAACACATGTAATGATAGTAGAAAAGACTGACTTTACATGTCATATTTAAAAGTTTAATTTCCATGTAGTGGCGCCATTTTTCACCGCCGCGACATGAGGGTAAGATAAAAAACAAGACACAAGTATTGGTGGTGATTTCTACCACTGATACATGTGTGATGATTTAGAAAGAAAGCAAGGTAAGATACCATTGGTGAAAACTACCAATGGTTCACATGAAAACAAATGAAGAAACCTAAAACCTATTCAGGAACCTCTGCGAAAACAAATGAAAGACTAGGGTTCAGTTCCATGAAAGGATAAACCAGTTTAAAAATGACAACAATAAACAGAAATACATGCTTATACAAAGGTTTTCCAAAAGATTGATTAACAAACATAATGATAAATCTAAATAATAAAGGTTACAAAAACAATCATTTTAAATTATATATGAAACCCTAGTTTAAAACAGAAACTAGAAATGAAAAAGAACAACCTACCTCAGACAATAAGCCGAAACCCTAAGTGTGACATTGGTGATCAAAATCCATCCAAATCCAGAATCAACGCGATCGACCAATCTTGGGAAGGCTTCAATAGTCAATTAGAAGATTTAGGTTAGAAGAAATAACAAAAAGGAATGAGTTTACATGTTTAAAAAGGTTTAAAAAGGTGTATTAATGGCGACATGAGCACCATTAATAACACTCAAGCTTGAGAGATCCATGAAGATTTGCCTAAGCGGCAGGAAGGACTGACATTACATGTCATCGAACCATATGCAATAGCGGAAATAATGACCTCCATTACATGTTAAAATATGACAATGAATATGCATGGGCAGTGATTTTTCTGCCCATGCATGTCAATCAAAAATGAGAGAAACAAACATGTGTAAGCGGCAATTTTGGCCGACTTTGCATGTTAAAACAACAAAGGTATGTAAGAGCAGTAGTTTTGACCGCTTGTGCACATGAAGACTTAAAAAAATTACTAACACCTTAAAATGACCAAAATTGATATTTTAACAGGCTTGTAACTTAGTTGATATTTGTGAATCTTGAGAGATCAACTAAGGGGAATGTCACAAACTATTCTATAGTGTTAGGCAACTTCGTATGATGCCAAGAGAACTTGTCTCAATTTGTGAACTTAGAGTGTAGACTATGAAATGGACAAGTTCCATAGGGGTTGTCTACAAAATGAGCACAACTAATTTTGAGAATAGGTATAATATACAATGGGAGCATGGGGTGGAGTGGGATGAGTGTTAACATTTTTTGTTAACAAAAACTATTAAATGGCTAACATACAGTAAATTAATGATATATTGTAAATATGGACCATTGATTATTAGGTTTTAGATCTGATGGTAGATATTTTGTTGGCTTATCTTGTCCTAGAAAGTAACCCTATTTTATGAGGGCATTATATTACAACTATGGTATCGTGATGTATTTTGAGAGTTTGATAGTGATTGTGTTGTCTCTAGATCTCTGGTGGTGATACTCTTGTGAGAAGCTTTCTCTGCAAGTATATTGTAATCTTTGTGATTTTTGAATAATATATTGTGTGGCTTTTGGAGTGTGGGATTTTTCTCCCCAAAGGGTTTTACCCACTTAAATCACTATGCTATGGTATGCATGATATCTATGTTTATTTATGTTTATGTTTATGTAACTGTTACATAACTGTAAAGTTTTGCATTATCCTCCTCTCAAGATTAGTGTAGGAAGTTGTTCTACTACCTTAGCTTCCTTACAAGAATTAACTAACATCACATAGTTTATTCTTGATTTTTCCACTAATTATTTAATAAATATATGATTTTTTATGAATTTTCATTGACACATTTTGAAAAATAAAAATTTGAGTGTTCCCCTTAATTTTTTTAAAACTAATTCAAAATCATTTTTTAATGTGTATAGAATAGATTCTAGAATTAAATAATGTAATTATTTTCAAATTTAGATGAATGGACAAAAAATGACACCAAAAATACTATACATATTTTTTTGGCCAAAAAAAGACACTAGCAAAAGAAATTGAAGATGGAAAGCTTAATATTTTTAGATTTTAAAAAATGCATGGTTAGAAAAATAACAAAAAACTTGAAGTCATCCTCACATTTTTTCAAATTAACATTGAAAAATGTGTAAACCTAATGGAGAGCATGCTAGAAATTTAGTTGGTTTTCTATGTTTTCTTGAAAACATCTCTTTGGGCACCTTCCATGTAGTCCCAACTCTTTGGCTTGGATAACCAAGTCAAATCCAAGCCTAAGGGTGGGATTCCAAAGTAAGTTAAATGAAACATGAGCACGTTAGAATGTGTACACATTATAACATTCTCTCTTTGAAATTTAGAATTGTCTCTTGTTACAATAGTTATGGTTTTGAGAGACATTTGTCTATGTGTACACTTGATTCTTTTTTTGTTAATAATATTTTTATTTTTTGATTCATAAAACACTATAAAATTCATATTAAATATTTTCTTTAATGTTATATCTTTCATACTTAATAGAAAAACCATAGTCTAATTAAAATGATTACTAAATAGAGTTATAGGTTTTAGAGACAGAGGCATTAGATGGTCTAGTTCTTACATGACAAGGTCAATTATTGCTCGGTTCCTTAGAATCTAAGGGCATCATGAACATGTCTATCATACTGTGGAACCCATTGTTGAATCTACACCCTTAGTATAAATACACCGATCATACATCATGTTCCCAATATTCCATGTTATTTCAAATAATGTCTTGTTCCAAGATAATTTAAGTCCCATTTCCATTTGCATAGAACTATACAACACCCTTTCTAGTCCATGATTTTTGTCCCCCTTCCAGAATGAACAAAGCAAATGGCAACAAATGGTGAATAATCAAAGAAGATTATAGAGATGGAAAAGGGTGCAATATATAGGTATCCACATCAATGTGATAGGTAAGAATCATGGAAGAAACCATTATGGAGGCATGATACTACATTAAATCAACAAGCCATGGAGGCATGATACTACATTAAATCAACAAGCCAACCATTATGGATCTACATGTAATCAAATGAGAAATTATAAGAATCAATTGCATCATAAAAGTATTGGCTATTCGTGGTAGGAAAGGACTTGTACTATGATTAGAAATGGAAGAAAATGGGTGCAAAAAATATGGATCAAGGATGTCTGATCAATGTGTTGTCAATCTAAAATCACTATGAAGATCACATATTAGCAATTGGAAATCAATTTGGGATTTCTCTAGGTTGAAAGAGCAGTTTGTAGATATTTTAACAAAATTATCAAAAGAAAATTTTGAAAAATTGACAAGAAATCTTGGAGCAATCAATTTGATTTCAAATGCATAATAGTGTTTGAGTAAATATTAAGAGAGTGTGTTAGAAATATAATCTTAACACTCAAGTTTTCTTTTTTACAAATGTATTAACTTGGTAGATAGTTCATAATATAACATGGTTTTCTAGAGAGGTCAACTCAATGTTAGAAACTTGCAGATCAAGTCAAGATAGAAACTTCGATCTTAAGTCAATGTTAAAAACTTGAAGGTAAGATATATAAATTGCATATATTTTATTTATACATACATCATTTTGTAATATAGTAGAAAAATAGCGATGATACAAAATGAGAAATATCATGGAAAGTAGTAACTTTGTAACAATAGTAGTGTATTTTGCATAACTCATCTTTTTCCTAATATATGAAATATTATTTCTAAGTTGTGTGTGTGGAGAAAATGTATTTTTTACTATTCTATGTATGCATTTAGAACAATAACTTATGCTCTTTTATATTGTGAATTTTAAAGTAAATTCTATAGGATTTTTAAGTTAGAATAGGGCACATAGATGATTCTCTCGATAATAAACTTCCAAGTCCTGGATGATAATATTGTTTCATTTAAGGGCACATGAGATAAGAATGACTTTACATTTGGGTCACTTAGAGCTTTAATTGTTCTCTCCACCATGACTTGAATAGCAACTAATTTTGGAAAGAGAAATAACAACAATCATCAACATCCTTTCATTGGATTACATAGTTCAAATTTGTTTAATAACATGATATTGTTGTTCTGCCATGGTCCTACAGTACATTTATCAAGGTGATGGCCAATTCTTATATAATATTTTTCTAAAATAGATAAATAATTTAGCTAAGGCAATATCTCCATTATCATGGAAAATTGACACTACTACTAACATTACAACTACCAACCCTAATATTAGTAGTAGGAGTAGAGCATCCAAATAATTATTAGGTGAACAAAAGAGTTTCAAATTGACACTGAGAGGGAGAATAATTTGAATATAATTCCTAATTTATAAATGGATTGTAAATTTAACACTACAACTATTAGCCCTCATATTGGTAGAAGTAGAGCATCCAAATAATTATTAGGTGAACAAAAGTGTTTCAAATTGACATTGAAAGGGAGAATAATTTGAATATAAACCCTAATTTATAAATTTGAAAGGGAGAATAACACTACAACTATTAGCCCTCATATTCACACGAATAGAGCATCCAAATTTTTATTAGGTGAACAAAAGAGTTTTAAATTGCCACTAAAAGTGAGAATAATTTGAATACAAACCCTAATTTATAAATGGAATGTAAATTTAACACTATAACTATTATCCCTCATATTCATAGGAATAGAGCATCGAAATAATTATTAGGCAAACAAAAGAGTTTCAAATTGACACTGAAAGGGACAATAATTTGAATGCAAATCCTAATTCATAAATATAGTGCAAATTTAATAGTACAACTACTAGCCCTCATATTGACAAGAAGGAATAGAGCATACAAATAATTATTGGGTGAACAAAAGAGAAACTCTGGATTGTGTAGGGACAAATGCAAAGCTATAAGATGAGTTTACAATCACAAATCAATCCAAATTGCTAGACTTTACCTCGAAATATTATGCTTTTGTTTGTACAGTTTAATATTTTGGTCTTTTATTGTGAGAGTTGATTAGCTAGGGTTTTCACTCTACATTTTTAAGATATGGTAAAATTTTAATCCTTTTTTAAGGACATGTATTGCATTAATGTTCTAGGAAATAAATTCTATCAAGTTCACCGGTATATAGAGATCAAAATTCAAGTCAGAAAAGTGGATATAATACATTTATTTTTAGGTAACTTTCTATTTCTATTTTGGACATTTTCCATCTTTTTAGTTTTAATGTAAATTAGGATATGGTTATTTGTGTTTCAATTTTTGTGTGTTGTGGATGTTTTCGCTTCACCTGCTTCATCTATTTGTAAGTTTGGTTCATTTTTTCACTTTTTTTAAGAATGTGTTTCACGTGGGTGTTGTGGATGTTTTCACTTCACCTATTTGTAAGTTTGGTTAATGTTTTCACCTTTTAAAGAATGTGTATCACGTGGGTGTTGTGGATGTTTTCGCTTCACCTATTTGTATGTTTGGTTAATTTTTTCATTTTTTAAAGAATGTGTATCACATGGGTGTTGTGGATGTTTTCGCTTCACCTATTTGTAAATTTGGTTAATATTTCACCTTTTATAGAATGTGTATCCCCTGAGTGTTGTGGATGTTTTGGCTTCACCTATTTGTAAGTTTGGTTAATTTTTTCACTTTATAGTATTATTAAAATTAAATTATTTTTCGCATTAAATTTCAAATTACATATTATTTTGTATGAAATATCAAAATTAAATTTTATAGCAATTTTTAAAACTTAAATAATATTTTTTATGTTTTAAATTATAAAAATACTATACATATTAAATTTGAGAGTGATTATTTCTTAATATTATTAAATAATTCATTAATTTAAAACACAATTAAATGACTTAAAATAAAATTAAAATAATCAAATTTAAGTAGTAAATGTATTTTTTAAATTTGTTGACAAAAGAAATTAATGGTGGGTACAAATCTTTTGATTGCATTAAATGACACTTATTATTTGCATTTGTATTGAATAAATAAGCAGTGACACGGCTGTCTCCATTAAATAAAAAAATTCAAGAAGCTTCCCCACCAAACAAACCGTGAAGAAATGCGGAGTGTTTTAATTGGTTCGTTTGTAGGCAAGACTGAAATAAATAGAGGCAGTCCAAAACAGATCTTCTTACTTGTGAGGTTTTGGTTTTACTTGTTACTGGTTCAGTGACACCGTGCAAGAAAGCTATGGAAAGTGTTTTGGTTTTGGTTTTACTTGTTAGGCATTTGAGGAAATTCTATCCATCACTTCGCGTTGAGTTGCCATTGAACTCACCCATCACAGACCTGCTTCTTCTCCAAATTGGTCGCCTTCAATGTGGACGCCACCATATCGAACAACGATTTAGAAAAATATTGCAAACCTATGGCATGTGTTTTTGTTGATCAGACAATTATTTATTTGTTAGAATTGTATAGGAGATTAAATGCAGTCGTTTATGCAGGGGCAGTAAAAAAAGTGGAGACCAGTCCAAATGCAGATCGAGCCCGTGCAGCAGATCCATGGTTTTGAAAGTCCAGTTTACCAACATCCGACGCTTACCAACAACATTCCGCCTCGTCTTCAACAACAGAGCTACAAGGGAGCCAGAAAATGTACTATTTTTATGTTCATTTTTGTATCATTGCATTTAGGGTTAGGGTTTTCTTACGCCCAACCTCATTTATTATAATGGGGGTATACTATTCCTAATAATCTACTTTGATCTATTGAGAATATTATTTTTTTCTTTACTATTTTGGTCAAATCTTAAATAGTATAGGGTGTAAACAAAATATAGATCTCCAGATTTAGTTTCTACTGTCATATATGCAATGTATGTTTCTGGGTATGGTGGCGTATAGTCATTTTATAGCACTCTTAAAACTGTGCCAATTTTGAGAATTCTTTTAATGTTTTCACTGGGCAATGGAATAGCTTTTGGAAGAGGGATTACTGTTATCGATGGTAAATGTCGCTCAACTACTCGGACGAAGAGTCATCAGCCAGAAGAATCTAAACCCCAATTATCTAAGGGCGAAATGAAGAAAGAGAATGCTACAGTTACCAGTCAGGAAAGTTCTCGATTTGTTTTTGAAGAGGAATTAGCAAAGGCAAACTCCCCACATGCCAGAACAACTATTAAGATCAGAAATATTCCGGATCGATACAGGTATGGCCAGTATGGATATTAGGGCCAACTGATTTCAATCGTAAAAGGTTTTTCATAAATTAAATTTTTAACAAGTATTTTGCTAATGTGATTCTGGTATATATTTTTCAGTCAAGACGAGCTTCTACAAATATTAGACAGTCACTGCAAGAGATGTAATGAAAACATCACAGATGCAGATGAACCAATTTCGGCATATGACTTTGTTTACCTGCCTATAGATTTTGAGTACGATATTGTTGAACTTGTTTTAATGTGCTGCTGTCATCAACTTTATTAGGTTTCAGCGAATGCTCAAGTATTTTTCTTGTTGTGTGCAGAAACGAGGTTAACCTTGGCTACGCCTTGGTCAATTTTACATCAGCCAAAGCTACATGGAAGCTGTATAAAGCGCTGCATATGCAACATTGGAAAAGCTTGGAGTCATGTGAAATTACTTATGCCAAAATTCAGGTGTGTTATGTTTTTAGATCACCTTCTCTGTAATTCACTATCTTTTTCTTGTGTGATATTGTGGTATTTTCATCACAGGGTCGAGCTGCTCTCCAAGGTTACTTTCAAAATTCCAAATTTGGACCGGTGGTATTCGACCCACCTCGCAATGGGAAGGAATCCACACAGACCAATATTCAATCTAGGGTTATTTAGAAATAAAGTCCAATCCAAGGCAACCAACAGTGTAATAGATAGATAGCTATAATACGATTTTTATCTTTTAATAAATATTTAGTAATTATAATTTTGTTGTTTTGTCGAAAGATTATCACAATTTTATATAAATTTTGGTCTTTTGTTTAAATATTTTCACAATTTTATATTTATATTATATTGTCTAAGGTATGAAGGAAAAGATATGTACAATCACTTCACTAGATTTATGGTAATAAACATTTTCATGGTTAATGGTATTGCTTTAGTTTTAGTAGTTTTCAATACGATCAAAAATTGTGTAATTATTTTTTTTTTAATACAAAAAATAGAGATTACATTGCACAATTAATTAATATATTTGTTTGATTTCAATTAACAATTTAATATTTATATTATATTTTCTAAAAGTATGAAGGAAAAGATATGTACAATCATTTCATATAAAGTTGACTAGATTTTTGGTAATAAATATTTTCATGGTTAATGGTATTGATTTAACTTTCATTTACAAAATTTATGATTCTATATGTGTGCTTGTGCATTTGCTAAGATGGGTCTTTGGTTGGATGACTCTAAATTTTAACCAGCCAAAAAATGATCTTTGAGTTTGAAATAAGAAGAAAAAAATTCAAGTATGCCTCAAGAACCCCTTAGAAATCACCATGAAGTTGGTACATCAGTTAGAGCACAACAATTGTTAGATAATGGATATTATTTTGATAGGTCAAATACAAATAATGAAAGTTCCCATTTTCAATGTTTTATACTTGAAAGAAAGAGAGTCATGAAAGAAAATGCTAGAAATGATAGGCATCATAGGCTATGGCATCACCTAGTACCGTATTCCCCTAGAGTCCATTCAAGACTAGCTACTTCTATCCTTAGAACTAGCCCTAAAGCTCAAAATCTTCTAATGTAGAGGGATAATGTGGTGATAAATTGGAATAGATGTAAACCCTATGATTGGAAAGGGTGAGTTATTTTTTGCATTGCATATATAGACCATACATTTGAACACATTATATGATAGTAACTTTCCTTCATGGACAACAAATATGCACTTTTTTGAATTTAATGTCACAGCATATTCTCTACACCTATCAAACACTTGCCTCAAATGATCAAAGTATTCATTAGCATTTTTGAGAAAATTGTAATGTCATCTAAATAAACCAGCACTATCTTGTGCATCAAACCTTGGAATGCCATATCCATGGCCCTTTGGAAAGTTGCCCCAACATTGGACAAACCAAAAGGCATCTTCCTATAAGCCATTGTGCCCCATTTTGTGGTGAATGTTGTCTTATATTGGTCCTCTTCCTTCACTAAAACCTGATTATAACCTGAAAAACCATCAAGCAAAGAGAACCTTTCTGAACCTGAAACCATTTGCAAGATTTGTTCAATAGAGGGCAGCGGATAGTGAAAAGAGGCTCTATTGAGGTCCCTAAAGTCAACACAAAGCCTTATTTTACCATTCTTTTTTCTAATAGGAACATGATTAGACAGCGATGAAGTATACTTAATTGGAAAAATAATGCTTGTCTTCTAACAATTTATTAAGCTCTTTCTTCATTAGGACTTCTAGCTTTAGATTGAAGGGTCTTTGCTTTTGTCTAACAAGTTTAGCATTAGGCTCAAGTTCTATAGTGTGTTGGGCAAAAGCTAGGTCAAATCCCTTCAAGTCTTGATATTCCCTTGTAAATATATCACTATACTCTTGACAAAGTGCAATGAAAGCTTGCTTCTCACCTTGGGTGCATAACTTACCAATTTTCAACAAATTCTCCTTGAAAATCTCCATAGTTTCATAGTGATCTTCAGCCACTATGATGCTAGTTTTCTTTTTCCTTGCTTGGTCATCATTATTAAACATGGATTCCAATGTAACCAAACCTTTGGGCAACTTGTTAGACCTTAACTGAATGATTTGGTCTTGATATTGCTACTGTATTGTTTCTTGGTTACGGGTTGAAAACTCAGCTTCTTCAACCAAGAAGTTTAGAATTTGCTCGTCATTATCAAAAACTTGCCAATGCACATTATTATCAGGAATAGAAGGCCTAACAACTACTTTAATGCGCTGATGTGCTTTACCTTTTGAAATCTCAGTTGGTACATCATACTGAGCACCTATAGCAGCAATCTTATCAACATGCTTATTATCTTTTCTAGGCAGGGACAACAAGTTAAAAGCCTAAAAATCTTCAATTATATCCCAAACCCTATGCTTGTATAACTTCAAAAGGTCATTTTTTGTTACATTAAGACCTCTAACTTGATTCACAATCAACTCACTATCCCCAAACACTTGTAAACAACTAATTTTTCTTTTCCTACCCCATTCTAACCCATGAATAAGGGCTTCGTACTCTGATTTATTATTTGAACAGCTGAAACAAAACTTCAAAGAAGAAAAGTGCCTCTCACCTTGGGGAGATGTGAGCATGGCACCACCACTGGTATCATTTCTACTCCTTGAACCATCAAAATGCAACTACCATACCTCATTTTCTTATTGTTCTAGCTATTTTTTTATCCTTCACAAGATTTGGCATTGTCATACCTTGTTCATGCCTCATATACACACCAAATCTTCTTTCCTCTAGTTGTTCATGTGAAGAAAGAAAATCATTTTCAGCTGCCCAATCATCCAAGAGTATATCTGGTATGAGTTCAGTTTGTCTATGTGGTTCTTGGACAGCTGGATATTCCTCATAGTAAAACATAGTACAATTTACATTGATGACATTGGGTACATAAGGTTCTATGTGGTCTTTAGCAATAGATTATGACCTTATGGTTACCTTAGTACCATACCTTGTCCTAAAAAACATATGGGACCAATCATAAGACAAGTAGCCACCTATCTTGGAAGTGAAATCTCTTGAGAGACAAAGAGAAAAATGGGGGGTAAGGTCAATCACAAATACATCTTGGGTAATAGAAAAGTTTAGGCATGCATGTAATGTGAGACTTAGACCTTTTATAACTCCAACCATGTCAATGGTTGTCCCATATAGTTGTACTACTATTGTCATGAAGGATTGCACCTTGAATAGTAAGCCTTTACAAGCTTGGCAATCCCGTACAACATGGGAACATTCTCAGATCGTGGGTTTGTCTATTTTGAGAATGGTCCTCTAGAAGAGCCATCTCCCTTTAAAATGCCCCTTTGGATCTGTATCTTGATGAAGAAAAGAGATAGAAGAATGTTGTATAAATTAAAACTGAAATAGAAAAATCTATCCTAAAGGGGGTGATGCACCAATATTTTTAACTTAAATCTACAACATGATTCACAATTATCCCTCAACAAATTTGTTCATATAACTTAGACTAATAAACTTCACCACAAAAGTGTTTCACAGAAAAGCATGAAAGAACTTGCATAATCTATGACCTATAATGAAATTTGTACTTTGTATACTTGTATTCAATCAAAATGAGACAAAATAATTTAAAGGTTTCAAAGTAAAACACAAAAAATCCTTTATCAAATCACTAAAAATAAAACAAGACACTTGAATCCGAATAGATGAACCCCTTATTGTATTGAAAATAGAAGGAATATCTACAAAATAGAAATAAACTATTTGAAAAAATGAACTGTGACTACGAAAAACTTTAAAAATGGCTAAGTTACAAGACAATCTCTTCTTTGCTATATGAAAAGGAAAAAAAGTAAGAACTGAGGAAAAAAAGCAATAAAACTATCCCTAAAAAGTGAATGGACAGTCAAATTTAGCTCAACTGGACTCCAAAATCTGCATAAATAAGTCCCAAAAAGCCACTCCAAGTTCTTGGGTGAGCACAAATGAAAATCATGAAAATTAGGACCCAAAACTCCTCCAAAATAGGGAAAAATATCCTAGAACTCCAAGTCTCAAGGTGTTTGACAAAAAAATTGCCTAAATTAGTCATCTTTGACTCCAAAGCAAAAATAGAACTCAAGGTGACTACCTTGCATGAGCTTGTACTTTAGTTCAACTCCTATCTTGTTTTTACATGATTAAGAGGCAAAAAATAAACTATTTTAACAATTATTAAATGCAGTCAATGTGATTGACTTAATTATTATTATGTAATGATTGATATTCTCCAATGTTTATTCCATAACAAGTATTAAAGCAATTTATAACATTATTGCATTTAATACTTGTTATAATACAATATGTTTTGCCTATTACTTGTGCAAAAATATGAGGTGGATTATATTAAAATACTAAACCTTAGAGGCAAAAATAACCCCTCTCATCCTTCATGCAAAAAATAAACTTCAATCTACTTCTTGACTTATAAAATAGGCAAAAATAATCCCCTTGGTCCACTAAGGTCAAAATACCCTTATTGCAATTCATTATCTCAAAAGGTAAAAGGAAATAATCCCTTCTCTATCCCTGGTCTTCAAAAAGTCTACATGCTGCTCAAGAGTGTGTAAGTCACCACTACAAAACTCTAATCATGACTTAATTCTGATTACCTTAAGGTTTCAAAGTCAATTATAATCACAAAAACATTATTATTACCCTTATGACTCCCAAGACCCATCCTCAAACTCACGGGCCCATCAATAATGATTAGGTATTTTGACTTAAAAGTCATAGACCATAGACATGGTTTATGTGAAGTGATTTTCTTATTAAAAGATAACTCAAAAACTCACAAAACCATGGGCTAGGGCATCTCAAGCTAAAGGCCTCGAACCCTAAAATCTTTCTCATTTTTCACTTGTTCATTTGAAAGGTTATGCTACTGCCATGTTGTTTCTCTTTGTGAGGGTTTGAGGGCTTGGAGGTCAGGGTTTTACTTCCTCTACAGGGATCTCTATGACTCTTCTGCTCGTAAGCTTCCCCATGTACCAAAATATTGAGGTTCTTCTTTAAAATGCTCTGTATTGAGAGAAACATGAAAAAAGTTGTAGCCTTCAAATGCATATTCACTTTTTTTTTTTTATGTCCACTATATGTGATGCTTGGCTTGTGAATATGGCCTTTGAGACCTTTGGCTATGAGACAAAACTCTTTATTTTCACATTCTAAAGGTTTTCTCTTTTTCTTCTATACTTATCACATTCACATTATCACTATCTACTCTTGTTTAGGCTTATAAACTTGTTGTTTTGAAACTTCTTGTACCATATTCTATGGGACAACAACATTACTTTGCACCATTAGTGCTTGATTAATCATACCGTTTGAGTAGGTTGATTGGTTTTGCAATTGGTTACAAGGGTAACACAAATCATATTCTTGTACCATGTTAATTTGCACTGGTATTAGCTCCCTAGATGAGTTGGCAGCATGCTGATTATAGGGCTGATAATGTCTTGTATTAAAAAAATTTTGTTGGCCTTAGTTTTTCGACTGATATTGAGGTCTGCCCTACTGGTTACTTTGCTAATTACTTTGGTTATTTGGTTGCCTATTCTGGTTATTTTGTTGCTTGTTCTGGTAAGTGGACTAATAAGGCCTATAAATTTGGTTTGGTTGTTTTTTCATGCTTACCAAATCCTTGCCAATAGTTTGCAGCAGCTCTACTTGACCTTGTAACAACTCGGTTTACTTTTGTAACAACTTTGTTCATCTTTTTTCCTACTAAGATGGGGCTAGGGCAACATTTGTTTGGGTTGAAACCTAATAATTGAGTGCTAGTACAACAGGAACATCTGTAAGAGGTAGAATTTGTAGTGGGATTGATGGTTGTATTTTTGGAAAGAAAATAGGCATTGACAACCTAGAAGCTATTTTACCAGCCTAAATTAGACTAGTTTCATCTCTTATAGCAACCTCATAAGCACCTAGTAACGATGTACCACCCATTGACTGGACCATGACTGCAATATCACTATTTAATGCTCTAAGAAAGTACAAAAAAACATGTTCAGCAGTAGGCCTTACCGCTACTAGTATTCTATCCCATGTCCTTTAGAAATGAAAAATAAAACCAACCATATTGTCCTATGGACCTCTTTTTATTGTAATCAATTGTTTCATCAAAGACATGTTATCTGACTTGTCTTGAAATTGTTTGTTGAAAGCATCTCCCAATAGGTCCCATGATGTAATAGAACCTATAGCCAATCCTCTGAACCATTGAAGGGCGTTACCCTTCAGAGATGCAAAAAACAATCTTACTATAACATTTTCCTATGTTATGTGATGGGTCGAGCATAACATGGCCACATCTTTTATATGCTCAATTGGAGTAGTCTGGTCTTCACCTGTAAAAAATGGTAAACTTCTCAAGGCTACCACTAGAATGTCATCATGTGCTGCAAGCAACAATGGGCTGCCAATATTGAATTGCACAATAGGATTTCTACTCGCCATTGGTGGAGCTTGAGGTGTTTGTGGAGTTTGAGGAGTTTGGTGACTCTGTGGAGTCTGTATTTGCAAATATATCACCAAATTTCTCTGATCAAACTTTGTAGTCCTGAGACTAGGAGGAGTAGATTAGGTTCTCCCTACTAGACTGGGTGTTGTTACTATTGTTTTGCCTCTTCTCCTTGGAGGTGACAGTTGTAGATACTCAAACGGAGTTGAACTTCCTCTTGTTTGGACTTTTCTCATGTGCTAAATTTACTAGATCTATAAAAAATTAGAATTTTGAGTTGCCAAGTATGCTATTTTTTTCCTTTAAAAGGCTGAAAACCTTGATGTGCATATCAAATAGAAAAGAAAAAAATGTGTTTTAGTGGCCTAAAACTCTCTTCATAGTCCCACTCGGCATGCGAAAAACTATTGTTATGAAGGATTGCACCTTGAATGATAAGCCTTTAGAAGATTGGCAATCCCATGCAACATGGGAACATTCTCAGACCATGGGTTTGTCTATTTCGAGAATGGACCTCTGGAAGAGCTAGCTCCCTTTAAAATGCCCCTTTGGATCTGTATCTTGATGAAGAAAATGGATAGAAGAATGCTGTATAAACTGAGACTGAACTGAAAAAATCTATCCTAAAGGGGGTGATGCAACAATATTTTTAACTTAAATCTGCAACATGATTCACAATTATCCCTTAACAAATCTATTCATACAACTCAGACTGATAAACTTCACTACTAAAGTGTTTCACAGAAAAGCATGAAAGAACTTGCATAATCTGTGACCTGTAATAAAATTTGTACTTTGTATACTTGCTTTCAATCAAAATGAGATGAAAGAATTTAAAGGCTACAAAGTAAAACACAGACAATCCTTTATCAAATCACTAAAAATGAAACAAGACCATTGAATCTGAATAGATGAACCCCTAGTTGTATTCAAGATAGAAGGAATCTCTACAAAATAACAATAAACTGCTGGAAAAAATGAACTGTTGCTACTAAAAACTGTAAAAATGGCCGAGTTACAAGACTATCTCTTCTCTATAATATGCAAAGGCAAAAAAGTAAAAAATAAGGAAAAAACATAAGATTTTTCCATATAATACAAAACTCTCCCTAAAAAGTGAATGGGCAGTTAACTCTAGCTCAACTGGACTCCAAAATCTGCAAGAATAAGTCGCAAAAAACAACTCCAAGTTGTGAGGCGAGCACAAATGAAAAGCCTAAAAATTAGGGCCCAAAACTCCTCCAAAATAGGCAAAAATATCCTAGAACACCAAGTCTCAAGGTCTTTGACCAAAAAACTGCCAAAATTAGTCCTCTTTGACCCCAAAGCAAAAATAGAACTCAAGATGACTCCCTTGCATGAGCTTGTACTTCAATTCAACTCCTCTCCTATTTTTGCATGATTAAGAGGCAAAAAGAAAACTATTTTAATAATTATTAAGTGTAATCAATGTGATTGACAAAATAAGTGTTATGTAATGAATGATATTCTCCTATGTTTATTCCATAACAAGTATTAAAGCAATTTATAACATTATTGCATTTAATACTTGTTAAAATACAATATATTTTGCCTATTATTTGTGCAAAAATATGAGGTGTTTTATATTAAACTAATAAACCTTAGAGGCAAAAATAATCCCCTTGGTCCACTAAGGTCAAAAGACCCTTATTGCAATTCATTATCACTAAAGGCAAAAGGAAATAAGCCCTTCTCTGTCCCTAGTCTTCAAAAAGTCTCCATGTTGCTCAAGAGTGTGTAAGTCACCACAACAAAACTCTTAATTCTGATTACCTTAAGGTTTCAATGTCAATGATAATCACAGAAAAAATTTTATTACCCTTATTACTCCCAAGACCCATCCTCAAACTCACGTGCCCCTCAATAATGATTAGGTATTTTGACTTAAAAGTCATAGACCATGGGCATGATTTATGTGAAGTGATTTTCTTCTTAAAAGATAAGTCAAAAACTCACAAAACCATGGGCTAGGGCATCTCAAGCTAAAGGTCTTAAACCCTAAAACCTTTCTCATTTTTCACTTGTTCATTTGAAAGGTTATGCTTCCTCCATGTTGTTTCTCTCTGTGAGGGTTTGAGGGCTTGGAGGTTAGGTTTCTGCTGCCTCTATAGGGATCTCTGTGACTCTTCTACTGGTAAGCTTCCCCATGCACCAAAACATTGAGGTTCTTTAAAATAGTTTGTATTGAGAGAAACATGACAAAAGTTGTAGCTTTCGAATGCATATTCACTTTATTTTTTGTATGTCCACTGTATGTGATGCTTGGCTTGTGAATATGGCCTCTGAGACCATTGTCTATGAGGCAAAACTCTCTATATTCTCATATGAAAGGTTTTCTCTTCCACTTCTATACTTATCATAGTCACATTATCACTATCTAGTGCTTTATCTTTAAGCATAACCCTTATGTTGGATGTAATACTTCTCTGTGTAACTTTGACAAACCCTAATTGGGCTTACTGTATCTGCTCCTCATGGTGAATTTTTTCTTTTCTAGAAGGAACCCTCTGTGTCATGAAGATCTCCGCTATGCATATTTTTATTTGCTGGTAAATATAGTTGAAGTGATGAGTTTTCTGTAATACTCCCTTCAAATGGATACCTCTTTGTGCTCTGGTGGATGATATTTGTCATGCAAACTCTGTATATTATTCTTTTGGTGAGTAAAACTCCTCACTTGTTGTGGCTCCTCTACCTTCGATTTTCCTGGATTAACATTATGACAAAATAAGAGAAAGATTTAGCTTGTCTGATATAACCCTTGTTAGGATTTTTATTTGAAGGTTTGTTGCTTGCTATTATCTCTATATCTAAGAGACCTCTATTACTTTCTTTTGACCCAATGCATACCTCTCTTGGATCTTGTCTCCTACTTTGTGGTGGTCATTCTAGGAAGCAACATTCATTTCACAGTTCTTCTTTCATGGTGACTATGCCATGACCTCTGGTATAAAGCTTGGTAAGATTCTCTTTCAAGGATATCACCATAACCGTATGTCTCATTATGTAGGCTTGAAAATCACCTACTGTACTTGAAACAAGAGATGTTGTTTCATGCATGCTTTATGATCACAAAATGGTAGTACTGATTTGTTTTATTTGTTGTTCTTGATGTGGTGGCTGCATTCCCATGGCATTGTAGACACCTTTTATGATAGACCATATGCTCTGATTGATTTTAGGTCTGTTGTGCCTAGTCATTCTTATGACTTGCGAAAGCATCTCTAAAATCAGTAGTTTTCTTCAACAATCTATGACAGACATACAACCTTGTGACTATTCTTTGTGTTGGAATTGTGACAAAATGTTTAGTGTAACTGATAACTTCAAAGGACTACTATTTATTATCATGCTATATATTACATTTTTTACTATTTTCAAAAGGCTATAAAACTTGTAATTGAGAATATGACCATGAGGTGTCAAGACCGTGGTAATGGCCAAGTATCATAGCTTGAAATAGTCTTTGATATTTTTATTTTCACTCTCTTTTAACTGGTACTCCACATCATACTTTCAATGTATGTTATAATGATAGGATTGCTCACAGATGCATCATTAAGATTTCTCCTTCCATGATGTAAGCATGATTGCTCCTAAGAATCAGGTTGATCTTATTGTCTTATAATGCCTCTTTTGTCAATTCAAGTATGCACCCTTGTTAAGCTTTGCAAAAACATAACTACTTGTTAAAAAATGGAATCATTCTCAGATGCGGGTCTCCTTTCTTGAGAACGAATCTCTAGAGTGAGCCAGTTCTCTTATAATTTCTAAACTACTAACTTGAGACGAAAAGGGATAGAAAGATGTAACTAAAATGCAAACTGATTCTGGAATCCAAAACTAGATGAAGTTCTATCATTCACAGGTAGATCCTCTAACATAAATCCTCACAACTCCACTGATAGTTAATCCTTAAGTAATTTGCAACAAGGTTCGGTGTAAAACACAAACTGCAACCAGGAAGAAACTAAATTTTAACAGTATTGAGACAAAATAAAGGATTGAAATAGTCACAATATAACATTAGATGAAGACTGCAAAAATGTAAGTGAAACAAGATGATTTGCTATTAGAACTGAAAGGAATACAGTGCATGAAAAATAAAATGAGTGAGCCAACTACTGTATACAACTCTGTGGGAGAGAATAAACTGATGTTAACTAACTGAGAAAAAACTAAGTTTTTCTCCTATAAATGTCTCCAAATGATCTCCAGTGAAGAAAGTTGAAAAAAGCTCCTAAAAAGAGATCTGCAATCCATTTTCAAGCTTCAAAAAAAAGCTGCCAAAAATAGCCTCAAACTACCTCCAAACTGCAAATAAAAACTGTCAACTTGATCCCCTAGGTGGTCCCCACCAAATCTACATCCAAATCTATCCAATTTACCTCATAAAAGAAAAAAATTTGTCCTATTATGCTCAATTTCACCCAAGGAAATCAAAATGTTTTAATGGCCTAACAATAGTTAAACTTTAAAAGCAATTCATAATTTCATTGCTTTAAAGTTAACTTTACATGGCTTGGTAGTTTTAATCGATATCCTATCAATATGATTTTTTGCAAAAATAAAATGATATCTGGTTTATAATTTCACCAACATATTTACATGATATCATTAATGATTTCTATAAAAATCATAAAAAATATATGAACTATTACACTTGTTTGCAAAAAATAAATAAAAGCCTTAAAAGGCTTAACACCATGCACTCCAAGTGTCGATATTCTACCACCTCACCATTTTCCATATGGCTTACAAAACACCAAATCACTGCCTCTATGGTGCCACCATGTCGGATAGACCCCTTTGACCAAATCTCCATCTAGCATATTCTTGACATTCTCAAGGTTTGGTTTGATCTTATGCATATATTGAAATACATGAAGGAATAATAAAATGCATATGTGGGAGGTCAAGGACACTCGACCACATGCATTATCAAATGATAATATCTTGACTCCAATGTGAGTCGACCACCAATGATGTTAAGACCTTGCATATTCTAAAGGCATATTTGATGGTCATGTCCACCTTTGACTTAATACATCAAGCCATATTTTAAAGTGATGTTTATTGTGTTGTTAGTTAGGGTTTCATATTTTTTTGCATAGAACCTTCTTTCTATGCATGACCATACTTACACAGAAGCTTCTTTTACATTGTTTGATTGAAAGTAAAAAGAAAAGACTCCTTTTTAAAATCTGATAAGGGTTCCATTTTTTAACCACACAAAACTCTTTCCTTACTGTGGCCACGTCTTCAATACTTGATTTCAACTTTGATCGACTGTGAAAAGAAAGAAGACATTCTTATCTGACAAGGGTTTCATTTCTTTGTTCTGTAAAAATTGTCTCTCGTCATGGCATTATCTGGACAATTTTCCTTACCATTTCTCTTTGTCTTAAACACTGCAAAATGTATTGGTTCTGAAAGTCGATGTGGGTATTTGAGAAAAGAATGCAAACAGACCTATATGTCGCAGCTTTATTAATGAATGTATTTGCATTTTCTTTTCACTGTACACACTTAGATTTGAAAACTGAAGCAATATTTGTTTTTTTCTGAGCATAAAACTTCTTTCTATAGCATCATGGCATATGGAATGATACTGTCACTTTTCAACTTTGAAATCCTCCACTTTCTGTAGCAGCAAATATAATTTCATTTCTGTATCTTTTACTTGTCCATTCAGTGGACTGTGCATACACACTTTTCATGTATGATGATGACCTAGTTGTATCATGATATGTTGGCATTGTAACACATGAAGGCAACATTTACTTGTTTTGAAAACACTGTAACACATGGACCTTTTATGCTCCTCTTTTTGTATTCTCTCAAATGCATTATATGAGACATCCTTTAGGACATGATCAGGTCCACTATATCTATTGTCCAGTCTTGGTAGATCACTTCTTATAATGAAAAATTCATTTGAGCACACTCAACTACAGATGCAACCATACACTTATTAATTTCATTTGGTCACAACATGATATCCTGTAGCATAGGATGATGATCATACCAGTTCAACTGTCTTGTCACATGATGATGATACTCTAATACACATATGTAATGAAATGCTCTTTATGATCCTATTAGAGTTTGTCAAAGACAAAATGAGCCATTTGAATTGGTTGTCTTGTATTTTTATACTACAGATCTGCAATACTATCATGTATCTTTTATAGATATGCAATGAATGCAACATGTGATAACACTTGTTCTGATATTCAACTTACCAGTAGAAAAAATGAGGCATAATTGGATATATTTCATCATGTAAGAGGCAACTTAAGTTATTGAATTTTGAATCTGATTCTATCACTGGACTTAAATGAGAAAGTATGAAGCTTGGCACTCACTTGTCTGTGCAATCTGCTTACTGATATATAATGAACACTCCAATTGGACTGCTGATCATGAATGAGAAAACAATCTTCAGATAATCAATGCTTGTGAACACTTACTCCTCTATCAGTCAGATGATTACAAATGCATTGTGTACACTTGATTATTATCATGCTTGAGAATGTCATTTCATAACAGTTGGAGTAGTGTATAGGCTGTCATATGCATTGAATTTTGTCCTCTATCTGTTCATGTCATGTTCTTGGTTGTATTTCATACTCTAAAGTGAAATCATGGTCATGTTCAGAAATGGGATTGATGCATATGATTGTCCTGTTACTCTTTCAGCATGTCATGTGAATGTTATCAATGATATTCTTCTTCTATTCATCCCTTTTGAGATCAAAGGGCTGTAGGATGCTGGGCTGAACCCTTGTGGGAGCCCATTTGACACCACATGATGAATGACTTCAATCAGCTTCATGATTTGTCCTATACTTGCACATCAAATAAATAGATTAGAATAAAACAATGATGCTCTTGTGTTTGCTTCTCTTCAGTTCCCTTCTGCATGTGGATGCTCTTATTTGATCAATGCATTACAATTAAGATATTATGTCTCTCTTGATTAATGAAGGATTTTGATAACAAGAGCTTCTACCGAGACCTTCCTGCAATTTTTTCAGGTACATGCCAAGGTCAAGAGCGGGAACTGGAGGCTTCTACAAGATCAACCCAAACAAGGCAATGACAGCTATATCTTTCCCTCTTCTTCATTAGATACATAGTGTTTTACTTGTATTTGCATGAGTTTAGCTATAACCCATGGCTTGTGTGGGACATCTGATATGTCTTAGTCTCCTTCAATGCAATGTTTGTTCTCTTATGTATTCAAAATTGTAAATGAACAATCACTATAGTGAATGAATACTTATCTCTTTTACTGCTCTGCAATGCAATGAATGATTGAAACTTTTGTTTTTTGTATCTATACAACTAAACTTCACTTGTCATAACAACTATGCAACTAGCACATAACAAAAATAAATCAAACCTCATTCAAATGATAAATAATAAATCTACTCAGCTAATTTTTGAGTTGGGGTCAAAAAATGGTAACATTTCTAGTGACTTCTGCTATATGCTTGCCTGCTAAGCATCTAACCAGTTGCCTTGACATCGATTGGGCATAGAGTCATACTCTGTCCTTCTCATAAACTTAGGAAACACTGTATTTCAGCTCTCCAATAGTTCAAACAACAACAACAAACTGAAAACAACTCTACTGAAAGCAAACTAACAGGCCCTGATGGCCAAAACAAAGCTACTGAAACAAATGTACATGAGCACTTATTACTACAAAACTACTCTACTATATACAAAAGAACTCTCTTATTCTGAGAGGCAATGTTTGAGGTGGATCCCATTAACTGGGATAGGCAACACCTCTCCACTCAACTTGGATAGCTGAAATATATTGTTTTCTTTGCACTCTGTGATAACATAAGGCCCATCCCAAATGGCATCAAATTTAGAATGCTTACCTAGCCTGCTCCTTAGTTCATTCCACTTGAACACCAAATCTCCAACAATAAAATTCCTTGGTCTTGCTCTCTTATCAAATGCATTCTTCATTTGGGTTTGATACATTTCAAGCTTTCTTAAGGCCTCTTTCCTTGTCTCTTCCAACTCCATGAGCTGAGCAAATCTAATCACAAGAGGTTGCTCCTCTAGCAGCTCAAGTTCTTTGATAAAGGTCAATGTAGGCAATTCAATTGAAATAGGTAACTGAGTCTCTTTTCCATAAGTAATCATATATGAGGAACAACCAGTAGCCCTCTTAGGTGTGATCTTGTCAGCCCATAGATCTAACTTTAACATTTCATGCCAAGTTTTTTGATTGTCCTGAATAGTCTTCTTGATGATTCTTATCAGATTTTTGTTGGTAGATTCAGCTTGCCCATTACCCTGTGAGTAATAGTTAGATGAAGTATTCAAATAGATATTCTTTCTAATAGACCAATCTCAAATTCTTAATCCTAAAAAGGCTAGACCATTATCAGATATGATTGAATCTGGTGTACCGAATCTTGACACTAAGTCCTGATAAAAACATAGGACAGTAGATTCATCTACTTCTTTTAAGGCAACAACCTTGGTCCAATTTGTAAAATAATCTGTGGCAGTCAAAATCCACTTGTGGCCTACACTTGGAGGTGGATTTATTGGTCCTATGAAATCCAAACCCCACTTTGTAAATGGTTGTTCAACTTTAACAGGATGTACGGGTAAGGAAGCAAGTCTTTGCTTACCTGCAAATAGGAAACATTTCTCACATCTTCTCACCCAAGCAAAAGAATCTTTGAATAGATCAGGCCAGTAATAACTAGTCTGCATAATTTTTAAGGCAATTGTTCTAGCTGCAAAGTGACCTCCTAAAGGTCCATTATGAAACTCCTCTAACAATCTATCAACTTGATCAAGTCCAACACACCTCAACAAAACACCATTAAAGTCTCTCCTATATAAAATACCATCAATAATAGCATAAGGAGTAGCTTTAAATTGAAAATACCATCTTCCTGCTCTGTCTAAACCAATTGGGCACTCACTAGTCTACATATAATGCATCATCTGATGCACCTAGCTATCTGTTTGAGCTGGTGTATTGGCTGGTTCATTATTATTCAACACCATTTTAGTGCCTTCTTGTTGCTTTTGCTTAAACTTCTCATTTTAGGCAAGCTACTCGCATAAACCCTTACCTCTAATCAGATTGGTTACTTAGATGTCAACGTCAAATTCCATAACCTTGGTTATCCAACCAGCTCTCTTGTCATTTATATCTCTGTTTAGTAAAAAACTCTTAACAGTGGGATGAGCAACCTTTAAGTGAATTTTATTATTAGACAGCATGTGTCTAAACTTCTTGAGGCTCCTTATAATAGCAAAAACATATTTTTCCACAAAAGAGTACTTTACCTCATACTCGTGTAGTACTTGGCTAAAAAATGCAATTGGATGCTCTAATCCTTCGTCATTTTGTTGACACAACATAGCAGAAATAGTGTCAGCTCCTCCAAAAGCATATAAAATGAAATCTTTCTTATAATTAGGATTGATGAGGGTAGGGGTAGCAGCTAGAGCTTCTTTAATCTACTTGAAGCTTCCTTTTCCCTCTTTAGTCTAGTTGAGTGGCACATTTTTTTTCAACATGGCAGTAAGAGGTTGTAACAAAGCTGCAATATTTGAAATAAACCTCCTAACAAAAATAATTCTGCCAAGAAAACTCTACAAGCCTTTCTTATGTGTAGGAAGCGATAAATCTAGAATGGGTGAAACTCTCTCAGGGTCAATAGTAATACCTTCTCTTGAAACAATATAACCGAGGAGTCTTCCTTCATGAATTGAGAATATACATTTTTTGGGGTTCAATGAAACTCCAAATTCCCTACACCTCTGAAAAATCTGCTTCAAGTGGTCAAAATGATCATTAGAATCTTTTTAAAAAGTAGTTATATCATCTAAATAGACCAGCACTATTCTATTCATTAGGCCATATCTATTGGCCTCTGAAAGGTTGCCCCTGCATTGGAAAAACCAAATGGCATTTTCTGATAGGCCATGGTACCCCACTTAGTTGTGAATGCAGTCTTGTATTGGTCCTCTTCTTTGACCAGAATTTGATTATATCTAGAGTATCCATCTAAGAAGGAGTACCTATCAGAACCAGAAACAACTTGTAGTATTTGTTCCATGGAAGGAAGAGGATAACTGTCTTTTAATGAGACCTGATTAGATCATGAAAATTGACACAAAGTTGGATTTCACCATTTTTATTCCTAACTGGGACCAAATTGGAAACCTAAGAGGTATGTTTTATTGGGAAAATGATACTACTCTCAATCAGTTTATTCAACTCAGCCTTCATTAAGTGCTCAAGTTTGGGATTGAGGTGTCTTTACTTTTTCCTAACAAGTCTGGCATTAGGCTCTAGATCTATGGTGTGCTAGGCCAAATCGGGATCAAAACCTCTCAAGACCTTATACTCCCATGCAAAGACATCAAAAAAATCTTGACATAATTGAATAAAAGACTGATGTTTTTCTCTAGTACATACCTTTCCAAGCTTCAGCAATTTGTCCTTAAAAATTTCTATGGTTTGATAATGTTCTTTCTTCACTATCATGCTGCATTTATCTTTTCTAAATGATCATCAGTGTTAAAAATTGATTCTAAGATGACTAACCCTTTGGGCAACTTGTTAGTCCTCAACTGAACAATCTGATCTTTGAATTGCTCCTAATATTTATGTTGATTATCTGCTACAAATTCAGCTTCTGCACTTAAAAAACTCAAGATTTGTTCATCACTGTTAAACACTAGCCATGAAATACTGTTGTTAGCTACAGAAAGTCTAACAACTACCTTAACATATGGTTGTACCTTACCATTCTGAATCTGATCAGGAATCTCAAATTGAGATCCTAAGGCTGCCAACCTATCTACATACTTATTTTGATCCCTAAGAACTGAAACCAAATTAAAAGAATCAAAAAATTCAATTGAATCCAACACTCTATGCTTGTACTTTTTGAGCAGATCATTTTTAACAACATTCAAATTCCTAACCTAATTAACGATCAACTCAGAATCTCCATAAACTTTGATAGATTTGATACCTCTTTTCTGAGCCCACTCTACATTATTTGTGTAGCTGAAGGAAAATCTTAAGGAAGCATAGTACTTATCTCCTTGAAGTGAAATTAACATATTACCTCCACCGGCACCCATCTTGGTCCTTGATCTGTCAAAGTATAACTTCCACAGCTGATCTTCTTACTGTTCTAACTAATTTTGATCCTTAATCAGATTAGGAATCACTGCATCTAGTTCATGTATCATATAGATGCCTAATCCTACCTCATCAGTGTGACGGAAAGGGTCACTTTCATGATCTTTAGCTGCCCAATCATCTAAACTTATGTCTTCTATAGGTGGATTTGGATCTAGGCTCATGGGTTCATCCTACTACCCACGGGTGATGTACAGATTAACATTTGTTGGGTTGGGAACATAGGGTTCAATATGGTCTTTTGCAAGTGGTTCAGATTATATTGTCATTTTTGTACCATATCTCATTCTAATGAACAAGTGAGTCTAGTCAGATGAAAGAAACCCACCCAACTTAGTTGTGAACTCCCCCTAGAAAGGCAAATTACAAAACTAGGTGGAAGGTCAATGATGTAGATATCCTAATAGATGGAAAAATTCGGACAAGCATGTAATGTGAGTGGCATGTTTTCGATTATCCCCACAATACTAAGTGCAGACCCATCTAACTGTACTACTCCTTTCACAAGGGTCTCATAAACCAATCCTAAAGAGTCAGCTACACTTTTAGGCATAACTAAACTACTTGCCCCTGAATCTACCATAGAGTTATGGACCAATTTATCATCAATAATAAGACTTAGATAGAGTTATGGACCAATTTATTAACCAATGCCTCTTGCAGTAATTTTTTCTAACTAGGGATGTGTAAAGAATCCATAACTGACATGCTTACTATATCTTTCTTAAGATGATTGATTATATTCAAAGAAACAAGATTTACCTTATGCTGTCCTCTTGGCACAATGACATCAATCTAACTTTGGGAAGGGTGTTGTTGCATTTTGAGCTGCTCTTTCACTAGTACTATTTGGTCCCTTTGCATAATTTACACTTTTTGTTGTGGTATAGGTGCAGTCTGTGATGGATAAACTTAGTTTTTATCCCTTACAGCCTACTGTTGTACTATAGCAACTTGCTGATTTACATCTGTAGCCCTCAATTGTGACCTTGTGTTGGCTGAAACAAGTTTATTTTGTTGATTCTAACCTTAAAAATAATTTACACCACAAAAATTAGATTCTTCCCAATTCATTAAGACCACATCAGCCTTATTCTTCTGAGTTAAAGCTTCACCATTAACCCCCTCTGAACTTGCATAGCTATTCTGAACCATGATTGCCTAATTTCTCACTCCATTCGTGCAAGCAGCTTGATTATGTGGTAGGTGACATGGATAACACCAGTCACTGTCTTGAACCAGATTATTCTGTGTGGGTACAAGTTCTTTTGAGGTACTAGTAGTATTTGCATTATAAGCTTGAAAAGGCCAAGGGTTATAGTTCTTTCTCTGTCCCTGAGGAATAGCTTGAAAGGGTTGTCTATATTGTTGATTGGGCTGATATTGATTATTTTGCTGATTAGGCTGATACTGATTTTGATAGGGCAAATGCTTCTCCATATTCACTAGCTTATTTTCAATTATCCTTAAAGTATTTTCCAACTCTAGGGTACTTTGGGTTTGAACTGGGACAACAACTTGTTGGGTTGTTTGATATCTTATTACTGGAACAAGTGGGACAACAGCTAGAGGAGGCACTGCCATAGGCATTGATGGCTAAATTTTAGAGAAAATGGGTAAAGGGGGCCTAGGGGCTATCTTCCTTGCCTGAATAAGATAGTTTTCTGCTCTAACAGTTGTCTCAAAAGAATCTAGAAGGGTGGTCCCTCCCATACACTGTATCATTACTGAAATCTCACTGTTCAAAGCTTTGAGATAAAACAAAAAAGCATGCCTTGGCAAAGGTTTTACCATTGCAGGAATCCTATCCTAGGTTCTCTGAAATCAGTAGTTGAAATCAACCATGTGTTCATGGGGTGCTCTTTTAATGGTGCTCAGTTGCACCAACAGTGACAGATGATCCAACTTGTCTTCAAAATGTTTGTGTAATCCATCTCCTAGTAAGTCCCATGTTGTGACACAGGAGCATCAAGTGGTGTAAGGGCAATCTTGCATCACCCCAAAAAAGATGTGTTTCAAAATTGTTGATGTTCTTTTCATTTCTTTTCAAAATTTGTGGTTTTGGTTCCATAATCGCTTGAATAATGATGTAGAGCTTTCAGTTTTTCCAAACTACTAAAAATAGCAACCTACTATTTTTTAGAAAGTTTACATTTGGGCATGGATTGAAGTGAAAATTTATAGGACACTTCATAATTGAAAAATAAGACCTTTGGTGAAGGAATCACGCAAAGATCATTTGTGAGCTGAAAGATATTAATGTTTCTATTTCCCCAAAAATGCCTAAAAATTATTCAAACTCAGGTTTGAGGCACTAAACAGCCCCGTACATGCCCAAAAATGGCTGGAACTAACAAAGCTAGATCGTACCACATAAAGAACTCCACGATATTTTTGATGCATAAAACGGTTCATCAATTAGACACCTGGATCAAAAGTTATGGCTCCCAAAAGTTGACCTATTTTTAGAGGGAGATGCAATATTCAAAATTAGGTTGTTGGCCGCCAAAAAGGCTATTAATAACCATTCTTAGGAACCCTGGGTGGTAGTAGAGTTAAGGGGGGAAGTGTAGAATCAAAAATAGATGGGAAAATAGAAACCCTACTAGATTTGGGGTCACAAATGGCAGATGATTCCAGAGTCTTGTGAGAGTCTTGTGAGAGGAAGCTGTAATGTGTTGCAGCCTATAGAGGGTTGATTCCTTTGATTGTATCTGAGCTTATGTATTGTAATAAGTTGTCCAAATCAATAAAGAAAGTTTTATTTTCTATGTACAATTTCTATTGTGTGTGTTTTATGATTTACCCCTTCATCAAGTGGTATGAGAGCAAGGTTTACTGAGTGTGTAGATAGATCACCGACCGTGAGGTAGTTTTGCACCGGGACCTGAGGTTGTGGGTTTGTTGCGGAGATAAAGATGCCTCCACAAAGAAATCATTTTGGGAGGAATGATTTAATAGAAGAGGGTTTTAGAACCCTGCAAAGGCAAATTGATGCATTGCAAGAGGAGCTACAAAGAGGGTTTGATTCAAGAACAAGAGAAGAAAGTGAGGATGAAGCCGAAGAAGAGCTATCTGAGGAAGAACAAGAAGTTGCAGGAGATCTTGAAGAAGTTAGGTTGTTTAGAGCCATTTCAAAGCTCAGAAAGAGACCCAGGATCAAATTTTCAACATATTCTAGAGATTTGAATCCAGAACAACTTATTGATAGGATCAATGACATGGATGAGTATTTCGAGTATGAAGACGTGGAGGACCCAGATCGGGTCAAGTTTACAAAAACAAAGTTGAAGGGCCATGCAAATATTTGGTGGAAGGAGGTCCAGTTAGAGAGGAATAGAAGAGGAAAAGGAAAGATCACGAGATGAGATCAGATGGTGGAGAAATTGAAGAAGCAGTTCATTCCTGAGGGCTATGAGATGGAGCTATTAAAGAAGCTATAAGGATTGAAGCAAGGTAAAAAGTCTATTATGGAGTATACAAAAGAGTTTTATAAGATTACTATTAGGACAAGCCATGCAGAGCCAAATAAGGAGAAGGTAGTCCATTACATTAATGGGTTGAGGCAAAGTATTCAAGAGGAGTTGAGCCTGGTCAGAATGACCACCATAGAAGATGCATACCAGTTTTCCCTGAAGGTGGAAGAGAACCTGAATAAAAGATTTGATAGCAAGCAAAGGGGAAGATGTTAGGTGAAAGGACTGGTGGAAGACCCTATGGGGAATGAAATGAAGAATCAAAGAAAAGTGAAGAAACCAACACCAATCAAATTCAAAGAGGAGATAATACCTACTGCTCTCATGACTAGAACAATGGTGAGCAAAGAGGAAGAGGAAGAGGCTGTTGGTAGGTGGCGACTGATCAATTAAATTTTTTTAGGGCCGACATAAAAAATCTTAATTTTTGTGATCGACATAAGAAAACCCTATTTTTGTAACTAAAAAAAAGGCTTGATAAAAAGCAACTAAGGGTTAGGGTTTTGACATATTGTATTGTAGTATTTGCAATGGTATTGAGTTGTAGTGATTGCTAGTTGTAATCAGTTTGATTTACTAGATAATAATATTGGACTCTCTGTTTGGTGGATGTAGCCCGAGTTTGGGTGAACCACGTTAAAACTTGTCTCTCGCTATTATTAATTCTGTGTATTTCCATTTCTCTGTTTAATCTTTATTTGCATTTAATTGATATCTTCTGCCGGCTAACCCTAACAGAGGCAGACCTAGGCAAGGACTTAGAAGAAGAGGTTTCAGAAGAACTTGTTTCCAATGTGGAGAAGAAGGGCATCAAGCATACGAGTGTCCACAACATCAAGGAAGGACAAATTGAAGACCTGAAGGTAATGCATGAGTTGTACATGTAGACGAAGATGGACAATTTGAGCATTCTGAAGATGCTGAAAGGGGAGAAACCCTAGTTGTCAAAAGAACTTTGTTAAATGAGGAGAAAGAACCAAATCAAATGAAGAGTTTATTCCACACAAGGTGTAAATGTGAAGGTAAGTGTTGTGATATTATTATTATTGATAGTGGAAGCACTGACAATCTTGTTTCAGAGATCATTGACAAGTTGAAGTTGACAAGAAGAAAGCATCCACATCCATATTGGATTGCATGGTTGTAGAAGGACCACAAAGCTTTGGTCAATGAGTAGTGTTTAGTGAAGTTCAAGATTGGGGACTACCATGATGAGGTGATGTGTGATATCATACCGATGGATGCATGTCATATATTGTTGGGGAGGTCATGGCAGTATGATAGGAGCATTGTCCATGATGGCCATGCAGACACATATTCCCTAACAAAGGATGGAGTTCGTCATAAGTTGAAGCCCTTGAAGGAGGTGGAAGAAAAGGTATGTAGTACTTCTAGAATTTGCTTGGTAGATGGTAGATAATTTTTGGAGGATACAAAGCATGAGCATCATTTCTTTGCATTGATTCCTAAGATCAGTCAAGAGAAATGTGAAGATGTACCAGTAGAAGTCTTAGATATGTTGGAAGAATTTCAGGATATTATCTCTAATAATGTACCAGAAGGTTTACCACCGGTGAGGAAGATAAGTCACCAAATGGATTTGATACTAGGAGCTAGTTTGTCAAATAAGGCATCCCATAGAATGACTCCTACAGAAAGTGAAGAGATGAATAGACAAGTTCAAGAGCTGTTAAGGAAGGGACTAAAAAGGGAGAGCCTAACTCCATGTGCAGTACCTACAGTATTAGCACCAAAGAAAAATAGAGAATGGAGAATGTGTACATATTCTAGGGCCATCAATAAGATCATGATCAAGTACATGTTTCCATTGCCAAGAATGGATGACATAATAGACTATCTAAGTGGAGCCAAGTACTTCACAAAAATTGACCTAAAGAGTGGGTATCACTAGATCCAAATCAGAGAAGGAGATGTATTGAAGACAACCTTCAAGACAAAGGAGGGTTTGTATGAATGGTTAGTCATGCTATTTGGGCTAATCTATGCATCGAGCACATTCATGGAGCTCATGAACGAGGTACTAAAAGAATTTTTGGGAATTTTTGTTATTGTTTATTTAGATGATATTTTAATTTTTAGTAAGACTTGGGATGAGCATATGATGCATATCAAAAGATTTTTGGAGAAGTTGAGGGAGGAGAAGTTGTTGATCAATCTAAAGAAATGTAGTTTTGCAAAGGAGTTGGTATAACTAGGATTTGTTGTCTCAGAGGAAGGTCTTAAGATGGACCCAGAAAATGTAAGAGCTATCATTGAATGGCCTAAGCCAAGGAGTGCCACGGAGGTATGATCTTTTCATAGTTTGGCAAGTTTTTATAGAAATTTTATCAGAAATTTAAGTAGCATTTATGCACCCCTAACTAAGACAAGAGAGGGTATAGAAAAGAGTTTAGATGGACTAAAGGAGCAAACAAAAGCTTTGATACATATAAGCAAAAAGTCACAGAGCAACCTGTTTTGGAACTTCCAATTTCAATAAGGTATTTCAGGTAGATTGTGATGCTAGTGGCAGTGCTATAGGAGCTGTTTTGAGTCAAGAAGGTAAGCCCATTGTCTATTTTAGTGAGAAGCTTAATGATGCCAAGAAAAATTATTTTGTTTATGATCAGGAGTTTTATGCAATAGTTCAGGCTTTGAAGAAATGGAGACATTATTTGTTGCCAAAAGAGTTTGTTTTATATACTGATCATCAGGCTTTGCAGTATCTTAATAGTCAAGGAAAGTTGAACCAGAGGCACTTAAAATGGGTTGAGTTTTTGTAGAGCTATACTTTTGTTTTGAAGCACAGGAGTGGGAAGCCCAACATAGTTGCAAATGCCTTGAGCAGAAGGCAAAATTTGTTGACAAAAATGAAGATAGAGGTTGTTGGGTTCAATGAGCTCAAAAGTTTGTATCCTGAAGATCTAGATTTTGCAGAGGACTAGAAAGCTTGTTTGGAACCTGTTACTTTGGATAGGAGAAAATGGTTGGATTTCATAATCTAAGATGACATGTTGTTTAGAGGAAGCTAGTTGTGCGTTCCAAGGAGTTCTATGAGGGAGAACCTAATTAAGGAGAAGCACAGTGGAGGATTGGTTGGACACTTTGGTTGAGATAAGACCATTGCTATTATTGGTGAAAATTATTATTAGCCACAGTTGCAGTAGGATGTGAGGAAATTTGTGCAAAGTTGCAGAGTGTGTCAGATGGAAAAAGGAACAAGTTAGAATACATGGCTATATCACTCATTACCTGTACCGGAGAATCCATGGGATGACATTATATGGATTTTTTTATTGGTTTACCAAGGACACAGAGATGACATAATTCCATTTTTGTGGTGGTCAACAGATTCTTGAAGATGGCACATTTTATTCCTTGCAAGAATACTAATGATGTTGTTCATATTGTAGAGTTATTTTTTAGGGAGGTGGTGAGATTACATGGTCTACCAAAGAGCATAGTTTCAGATCAAGATACCAAGTTTGTTGGTTATTTCTGGAGGACATTATGGAAGAAGTTGAAGACATATTTGAAGTTCAATTCTGCACACTATCCACAGATTGATGGATAGATGGAAGTGGTGAATAGGAGTTTAGGCAACCTGCTACGATGCTTAGTAGGAGATAAGCCCAAGGGATGGTATTTGATTTTACCACAAGCAGAATTTACTTACAACAATTCTGTCAATAGGAGTATAGGTAAATCACCTTTCCAAATTGTATATGGTAATAGTCCAAGAAATGCTTCAGAGTTAAGGAAGCTGGATAAAGGAGAAAAGACAAGTGTTGAGGCCGAAGACTTTGCAGAACACCTAAAGAATTTGCATGAAAAGGTGAGAAAGAATATTAATAAGATGAATATTCAATACAAGTTTAAGGTAGATCAGAAGAGGAGATATAAGGAATTCTAGGTAGGTGATGATGTCATGGTTCACTTGAGAAAATAAAGGTTCCCAATTGGAACATACAATAAACTAAAAATGAAGAAATTTGGACCATGCAGAATTTTGAAGAAACATGATTCAGGAAATGCATATGAGGTAGAGCTACCAAGTGGGATCAACATTTCTCATGTGTTCAATATTGCTAATTTATCAGAATACCATGAAGGTGGAACAAAGGATGGACCAACAGAAGAACAGTGGAGTATCCCAACATCTACTTCAATAGAGGAGATATAAGAGATTCTGGATAGCCGTGTGGGAAGAAGTACTCAAACCAGGTAATATAAAGAATATCTAGTGAAATGGAAAGGAATGCCTATTGAAGATTCTTCTTGGTTGTCTAAAGCAGAGGTTGACGATTTGGGTTTTCCTCACAAAAATACCTGAGACGTGATAGGGTCACTTCTCAAATTACCTTGGGTGTCTGATGCAGGAGCATCTAGTGGTGTAAGGGCAATCTTGCATCACCCAAAAAAAGAAGTGTTTCAAAATTGTTGATGTTATTTCCATTTCTTTTCAAAATTTGTGGTTCTAGTTCCATAATCGCTTGAATAATGATGTAGAACTTTCAATTTTTCTAAATTGCTAAAAATAGCAACCTACTATTTTATAGAAAGTTTGCATTTGGGTACGGATTGAAGTAAAAATTTACAAGAAGTTTCATAACTAAAAAATAAGACCTTTGGTGAAGGAATCATGCAAAGATCATTTGTGAGCTGAAAGATATTAAAGTTTTAGTTTCCTAAAAAATGCTTGAAAATTATTCAAACTCAGGTTTGAGGCACTAAATGGCCCCATACGGGCCCAAAAATGGTTAGAACCAGCAAAGCAAGTTCTTAACACATAGAGAACTCCACAAGCTTTCTGACACATAAAAAGGTTTGTCAATCGAACACCCGAATCAAAAGTTATGGCTCCCGAAAGTTGACCTATTTTTGGAGGGAGATGCAAATTTTGAAAGTAGGTTGTTGGCTGCCAAAAAGACTATTACTAACCATTTTTGGAAACCCTGGGTGGTAGTAGAGTTAAGGGGGGAAGTGCAAAGTCAAGAATAGGTGGGAAAACAGAAACCCTAGCAGATTTGGGGTCACAGATGACAGATAATTCTAGAGTCTTGTGAGAGGAAGTTGTAATGTGTTGCAGCCTGTGGAGGGTTGATTCATCTGATTGTATCTGAGCTTCTATATTGTAATAAGTTGTTGAAATCAATAATGAAATTTCTATTTTCTATGTGCAATCTCTATTGTGTGTGTTTTATGATTTACCCCCTTCATCATGATGTTATTGAGTTTTCAACAAGTCGTCTGAACCACTGTAAGGCTTTTCCTTTTAACGAAGCAGCTAAAAGCCTGATTGCCACATTTTCTTGCGTGACATTGTGCATGAAACACAAGGTTGCTACATCTTGAATATGTTTAGCAGCAGTAGTCTAATCCTCTCCAGTAAAATATGGCAAACTTCTTAGAGCTACCATTGGAATATCATCTCTTTGGGCAAGTTACAATGGGTTGCCTCCATTGAAAGCAGTAAAAGCATACTGCCTAGCCATTACAGGTATTTGGACTATCAGCACGAGACTTCTACTTCTTTTGACTGGGCTTGTAGATCTAAATCAAGAAGGTGTAGACTTGGATCTTCTTGATGACTCAATGATTCTACTTGTTGATCTGCCTCTCGTTCTAGGTGTAGAGAACTGTAAATAGTCAAATGGATCTAGATTAGACCTGGTTTTCATAAGATGCAAGTACTAATCTGCATCCAAACTAGAAAATGAGTCGCCAGGTATATTGAAAGCCTCCAAAGGCTAGTAAAACTGCTGCATATACTAGAACAACAACTATGAGGTTACAGTTCTCTCTGTAATTACTTCTAGAGTTCCACCAGGCATGCCAAAAACTATTGTCAATTCAAGAATGCACCCTTGTTAATGTTGGAAACAAGGCAAATAACTGAGAGGGGGGGTGAATCAGTTATCTCAAAATTTCCTTACTTTTACTTTCTTTTCTTATCTCAATATTTAGTGATATATCAAAACATGAAAGCATAAGCAACCATAAGAACAAAACTGAAATTAACACACACACAACACAAGGATTTTTATGTGGAAACCCTGTTAAGGGAAAAACTATGGGTGACTAACCCAAGATTGTATTCTCTGTTAAAAGAATAAAAGAGTACAAAGTGGCACTTGCCAATTAGGGCTCACTACCTGAGCACACTACTCACAAGAGGCTCAATGCCTACAAGAGACTCACTCTCTACAAATGCTTACAGATGATACTAAAGTATTTTAACTAATGAACAACATCCATATATGAAAGAATTCAGTCCCAGTTAGGCTTAGTTTACTGATCTAGCACATTTCATTCTTCCTCTGCTCAATATCACTCTTCTGTCACATTTGGAGCTTAGATTACTGCCTTTGCACTTCTCTCTGCTTTTCTTCACACTTAAGTCATACTTCTATCACCTTCACACCTCTACAAGCTTGAATCCATTAGGTATATATATCTACATCAAGGATTTCAAACAACTTTTTAGTCGGCAACAAGAACACTTAGGATATTTGCAAAATACTATTTTGTCAGCTAAATTCATACTTGATAGATGATGTGCACCAAAAAATTAGGCATAGAAATCATTAATCATGTCGGCTAATAATGTACAATGTCACAAATTACTCAATCAACACCTTTTACACACCCAGATTGAAGTCTGATACTCTGTCGGTCAGTTCTTCCTCTGTCTGCTCTGTTTAACTGGAACCCAACACTCAGATGCTCATATCTTTTGCATGCTTTGTCACCGGAGACTAAATCTTTAGAATACAATAGTTATGATGCCCCTCTTGACTTTTCCAAATCTACAACTTACTAAGTTACACCATTTGAGAGATTCAGACCTGATTGTTGGATCATGTTGCATACTTTGTTCTTGTCTACCGGACCAAGACAATCTTCAATCTGACTTTCAGTATAGGCATATTATGTATTGTAGATGTGTGGGATAGACTTTGTTTCCATCAATGACAACACTTATGAAGCCAAGTAGTGTCTCTTGCCAACAATCTACCCCTTTGGCATTGATGGCAACACTTAGTGAAAAATGACTAAGTGTCGCAGTAACTCCCCCTTTTCTTGTGCTTTGTTTCTTTACACTATTTTACTGGTGCTCCCCCTTTGTTGGATTCCTCATTTTTCACTACTCTTCACTCCCCCTTTTACATCAATGGCAAAGGGTAGGATCCGCATACCAAAATTGTGCATAAACTATTATATACATGGCCGCATATGTACATACAATTCATATGTTATACTTACATATACTTAAGTATATCCGTAAAGGTTTTCTTCAACTATACAATCTCTATGGCCCAACTCCTCTTCATTCTATCCAAAATGGAGATGTGTCCACTTAATGAAAATGCATATGCTTCTGCCTTCTTCAAATCTATTGGATCACTGGTCTGGGCTATACTTTGTGCATCTGCCAAGGCATCATGCATTACCTCTAACTTAAGGAGGATTATCCCTCTGAGTTCACCCATTCTTTCCATTATGAACTTCTTCTCTTTAACTAGTTTCTTTATTTCATTTATTATAACAATAGCTTGGCATTCTTGATTCACCAAAGAAGTAGTAAGAGGATCAAAATTCTGAGATACACTTGACAGTTTTCCTTCTGTTTCTTTCATTTTCTTCTCAATGTCCTCTGCCACTCTAGGCCAAGTTAAACAAAATTTGTATATGTCCCCAACATCCTTAAGATCATTTTTAATGCTCTTTATGCCAATGTCTAGGGTTTTTCTATCATTAGGAATTAGTCCTTGTACCTCACTAAATCTTTTTCCCCAGAACTCCTTCCAGACCTTAGTTTCTATTGATTTTTCTAAGGACTAAAAATGTGTATTAACAAAATTAACTAAGTTATTTAGATTACTGGATGGAGAAGCTGATGGGTCCTTTTGATAAGTGGGCATGATCTTCTCTAGTACTTTGGATGCAACATTCAATAGTTCACTATCCTCCATATGAGATTTTAGAAGTTTTTCTTTTTCTTTGGCCTGAGCAAAAGATGCTATCTTCATTATCTAAACTGGAGAGAGAGAGAGAGTCTAGATTTAGTGGCCCTTGAATCAACTCAGGTTCATCCAGCTCCATCATTTCTTTGTCCAAGAAATTCTACATTATCTCTATAGTGTCTCTTGCTAATGATCCAGACTTCTTCCCTTTAGAGGTGTCCGGACTGGCTAGTTTGGATGTGTAATCACCATCCCTTTCTGCTTGTTCTTCTTCCTCTTTTTCCTTAACTTCTTTCTCTTGATTCTCCTTCTCTTCTTTTCTTCCTTCCTTTACTTCTCCGGTGACTGGAAGATTTGACTTGGCAACAGTGGGATCCAGAGGAGTGACATTACCATTGTCTTCTATCAGTGTTTCCTTTTCTTTATGAACTTCTTCTTGCAGAACTGAAGGGTCTAATGCCTTAGTTGGCTCTTCATCAAATTTCTTTAATCCTTCGACATCCTTGTCAGAGAATTCTTCATTGATTACTTTTAAGCCTTCAACATCCATGGTAGAAGGCTCTTCATTTGCTTCCTCTAGAATGGGAAGATTAAACCTGTTTAGGGCTTTCCAAATAATTTCTTTTATTTCATCAGCTATTTGGTCAGTTTATCCAAGCATGAGTTTATTCATTCGGGACTTGCTTCGGAAATCATCTTTACTATCCTTGAAATCCATGTTCATTTTTTTTGGAGTGATAGAAGGACATAGCTGTATCACTATCTGCTCCTGGATCTCCAAGTCTTTTGCCTTTGCATTCTCTTTTCTTAGCTTCAATACTTCTTCTAGGCTCTTAGGAATTAATGAAATTATTTCAATGAATGCTTTGTTATAGATATTCAAATACCTGATAGTTGCCTCTAACTATTCTCTTGTCTGCATCATTGTATTCATTATAAAATTCTATCACCGGCTGTAGGTTTCCATCCACAATGATTTCTTTGATGATGTCTTCAATTGAGAGAGTGGGTTTCTCAACAAATTCTTTTGTTTTCTCTTACTCATTTCTGCTACCAGATGACTTTCCAGACGTTCTTCTCTTCTTCATTTTCTTGACTTCCTCATCTGATTCTGTCTCTTCATCATCCTTTTGGCTCAAACATGTTCTTGTGGCCTTGGTCTTCATTCTCTTTTCTCCTCTACCAGATGGCTCGACTTCTAGTTTGGTGGTCATTGAGTTTTTAGAAGCAAAACTCCTAGAAGATTTGTCCGGGAGGAGGCTTCCACCAGAACGTTGTCTTTCTTTGCTTCTTTCCTTTCTTTCTCTCTTTTTTCTCTATTAGCATCTACTGCCTTATTTGTTATGCCAAACCTTTTGGCAAGTTCTTCAACTTCCTTTCTCATTTTTCTCTTGCTCTCAGGCTTCCTTAATTTAACATGTATTTTTATGTTTAGCTCATCAAAGGTGCCAAACCTTTCTTCTTCAATGTCCTTGGGTTGAATCAGCAAGTGCTGAACATGTACCTCCAATATGTTTTCATTGACCTCATATCCCATGGGCATTACCCACACAATTCTTGGCTAAACTGCCTCCATTAGGCATTGATCTATGTCAACCATGAAGTAAACTGTGTCTTTGTATTTCTCAACTATTGACTTTGGTATTCTTTCTCTTGTATGCATCATGCTTTGGAAACTCTTGAAGTAACCCCAGAGAGCTGTCTTTTGGGCTTGAGCATCACCAAGTCCATACATGTAATCTTTGATTTCAATAGCAACAGGTTTATATCATTTTGCCAAATCCAACCTTTTAATCTAGGTAGCTCATTCATATAGTAGAAGAATAGACATAATATCAGACTACCATATTTGAAATAATTTTTCTTATCTTTCTTGATCTTCTACAAATTTTCCATCAGTTGATTCAATAGAAGCTCACATAGATCACAATCTGCATTTTCTTTCAACATCTGATATGCAGCATAGATTGTTGTAGAGAACACAAAATTTTCCCTACTTGAGTGGTAAATTTTGTAACTAATTATCATTGATGCAAACTTGACATTCGGATCTATGATGTCATCTATAGTCATTGCTCTCTTATCATATTTTGATCCAGTGCCTTCAGTTACTATTTGGTTTTTTACAAATTTGAGTGCAGGCAACCCACCAGTTGAATGCAATCCATTCACAGCCATGATGGCATCTTTGGTTATCTTGAATGGGCTCATTAGCCACATAAAGTTATCATGCATCATACTTAGAACATATCAGACCCATTCATCTTCTGTACAGGATGGGAAATGTATGCAATGTTCAAAGTGCTTGTCCTTTAGGGTCTTGAATTCAGGTTTGAGGTCAAAATTGTCATCTATTAACTATTTGTGATAGATGTCGATCATTTTGAGTCTCCAAAATCTTTGATGTTTGCATGAATATAAACCCTAATATCTTCTACATGTAGAACACCATACAGAATACTGGAAAACACACCCAAGGGATCAACTTCTAGAGACTTGTAAGGGTGTTTCTTGAAATTTGGTCTTGGCCTTTCAGAGATATTAACAACCATCAAAGTAGCCATTCTAATTGACAAAATTTGAAGAGATTTTGCAGAAGGAAAATACCTTATTGTTCCTTAGGGTTTTGAACTAAATTTTGATTGATTTCGATCTTAAGTTTCTACTTGAATGTTCTATAGGATCTCTTCTTAGAGCTCTTCTTTCTTCTTCATGTTTGAATGCAAAGTATGATAAATGATGAATGAAGACCCATTTATCCTTCCACAAAACCTAATTTGCCATTGTAATAAATGCATAGGCTTTTAAGTCATCTAGTTACTCTATTTCTCAAGTGAGCTTTTCATGAAACATTTTGTAGATCTTCAAACTAGTATCTTAGTGAGTTGATAGCACATATTTGTCTCATGAACTTGCCTCTGGATCTGCAGATCAGAATATTGTATTTGCAGATCATACTGGATCAATTTGTATTATTTTGTTAACACTGGATGGTTTCTAGAACTGGATCTACTCAAGTGGTCATACACCTTTTGAGTCTTCATGCAGACCTCTTACATTCTAACTGAAATCTCTTTGTAGGATTCTCTAAGAACCCTTTAATCCGTAACATTAGATGTTTACTCAATGTGCTGAATTCAAGCACTTACAACCTAGCTGGGGGAATTTTGATCTTCTTTTCACTACTCCCTTTGAGCTAGAGCTCACCTTTTAATTTCTCGAAGGATTATCAGCACCGGATTTCAGTGCAGATCCATCACAAGTATTCATCACACTCTTCTTTATCCAAATCTTGCTCATCTCCTTTTGAATCTCATCCACATTCACTTTACCTTTGCCTTTGTCTGGTTTTTGATCATGTTTTACCAAACCCTTTCCATCATGATTTTTGCTTTTGTAGAATCTGGCTATATGACCAGTTTTATTGCAATTGTAACACACAACATTTATTTTCTTATTTGGTTGATATCCTTTTGATCTGCACTGATTAGCCATATGCCCCATTCTATTGCATGTAAAGCATATACCATTGAAAGAATTGCTTATTTGTATAATTCTACATTCATGAGATTTGTGACCTTACCTTTTGCAACTAAAACATTGAGCGGAGAAGGATGAATTGTTCTGATTCATTCTATTCCTACACTGAGTTGCTTTATGACCGAATTTGTTGCAATTGAAGCAATTTCCATTGAAAGATGGATATCTTTGGGCATTTGGTTGCCTTACCGAAGGTCTTCTAGGCCTATTTCTTTGACTTCCTAATCCAAAGTTCTTTTGACCAAATCCAGAGCTTTCACCTTTCTCATATCCCAAGCCACACTTATCATCTACCCCTTTTTGACTTTCAAGAAGAACTTCAAGTTGGGCTGAGCTTATCTTGAATTTTTCTTTGTATTCATTTGTAGATTGAAGATTTTGTTTAAGATTGTCTATCTGGTTCTCAAGTTTTTTTTCATTGTCTCTAGCTTCTTCAAGATCAGATTTTATATGCTTGATTATTCTATCCATTTTGTGGTAGTCCTCTCTTTCCTCCTTGAGGGATTGTTTTAGATTATCTTCAGTCTTTCTCTTCTCTTCAATTTCTTAGGTCAATTTCATAACCTCTGATTCCATTTCATGTCTTATCATAATGACTTCTTTTGACAGCTTCTCACATAGCTTAGTTTTCTCATTCAGATCCTCATTAGTATTATTGGCTTTATTTTGATTTGCTAATTTCTGAAGTAGTTCCTTTCTCTTTTTCACATAATTACTGAGTTTTTCTTTCAACTCATTGATTAAATCATAAGCTTCCTTGAGTCTCTCTCAAATTATTGACCTCAGAGTGGGATTGTTCAAGATCATCTAGGGCATACTGAAGTTGTTATTTCATACCATATGCATCCATTGAGATTCCCAGATCTTCCTCAAGCTGTTAGGCTTGTTCAAAGGAACTTAGCTCTGATACCAATTGTTGGAAATGAGATAGATAAATGAGAGGGGGGGTGAATCAGTTATCTCAAAATTTCCTTACTTTTACTTTCTTTTCTTATCTCAATATTCAGTGATATATCAAAACATGAAAGCATAAGCAACCATAAGAACAAAAATGAAATTAACACACACAACACAAGGGTTTTTATGTGGAAACCCTGTTAAGGGAAAAAACATGGGGTGACTAACCCAAGATTATATTCTTTGTTAAAAGAATAAAAGAGTACAAAATGGCACTTGCCAATTAGGGCTTATTGCCAAAGCACACTGCTCACAAGAGGCTCACTGCCTACAAGAGACTCATTGTCTACAAATGCTTGTAGATGATACTAAACTATTTGAACTGATGAACAACATCCATATATGTAAGAATTCAGTTCTGGTTAGGCTCAGTATACCGATCTAGCACATTTCATTCTTCCTCTACTCAATATCACTCTTCTATCACATTTCAAGCTTGGATTACTACCTTCACACTTCTCTCTACTTTTCTTCACACTTAATTCATAGTTCTATCACTTTCACACCTCCACAAGCTTGAATCCATTGGGTATATATATCTGCATCAAGGATTTCAAACAACTTTTTAGTTGGCAAAAAGAACACTTAGGATATTTGCAAAATATTGTTTTGTTGGCTGAATTCATACTTGATAGATGATGTGCACCAAAAATGTAGGCATAGAAATCATTAATCACGTTGGCCAATAATGTACAATGTCACAAATTACTCAATCAACACCTTTTACACATCCGGATTGAAGTCTGATACTCTGTGGGTTAGTTCTTCCTCTGTCTGCTCTATCTTACTGGAACCCAACACTCAGATGCTCATATCTTTTGCATGCTTTGTCACCAGAGACCAAATCTCTAGAATACAATAGTTATGATGCCCCTCTTGACTTGTCCAAATCCATAACTTACTGAGTTACACAATCTGAGAGATCCAGACCTGATTGTCGAATCATGTTGCATACTCTCTTCTTGTCTACCAAACAAAGACAATCTTCAATCTGACTTCTGGTATAGGCATATTATGTACAACAGATGTGTGGGATAGACTTTGTTGCCATCAATAACAACACTTATGAAGCCAAATAGTGTCTCTTGCCAACAGTTAAGCTTTAAAAAAACTTAACTACTTGTTGAAACATGGAATCATTCTCAGATGTGGGTCTCCTTTCTTGAGAACGAATCTCCAGAGTGAGTTGGTTCTCTTATAATTTCTAAACTATTGACTTGAGAGGAAAAGGGATAGAAAGATGTGTTGATGATTACAAAATACAGCCCTCTAGCCCTCCTTCTAGCACCAGAAAAATGTTGATGATTACAATATACAGCCTTCTGGCCCTCCTTCTAGTGCCAGAAAACTGTTGATGACTACAATATACAGCCTTCTGGCCCTCCTTCTAACGCCAGAAAACTGTTGATGACCGTTTTGATGCAATCATAACAATAAGTTAAAATTCACATATAATGAACTGAAACTATACTTGAAAGATAAGAAGGAATCATTTGAGATTCAACTAATCCCAAGTCTACAATGGTTCAGTTGGTCAAGTTCAGTTGGTTAATGTGAAGCTGTAATGTTCAAGGGGCCTTACGTAGTTTAGGTTTGTTTGGTGGCTTACTGGACTAAGAATATGCAAAAAGGTCATAGATTTCAACAAGTATTCTGTTCATTTGCATAAAAGTGTCACTGGGCTGCAAATTTCAGATGGTTTTCTTGAATTTTTTTTTTGCAGCTTTCTTCTTTATCTATTTATGAAAACTGTCTACTTATAGCTCTGTTATGCCTACTTCTTCAAATCTGAGACAATTTCCTTTAGATTTCTACGTTTTCAGCTAAATATTTTAGATGGGTTGGGAAAAGTTAGAAAGATTTAATCTATACCTCATTTAATCTACTAAAGGATCTAATTGTTTCTGTCATGCACTATGTAAATACCACAGTAATTTGATCAAATCCACAGTAAAAAACCCTAAATGTAAGTTCTAAGCATTTTCACAAACATACATTTAAAATTGCAAGCTCTCAAAGAAGATATTTCAAAACACAAAGAAGAGCAGGAGAACACTCAGAAGATAGATGCAGAACTCCAGATTCTATTGTATTAGAAACGAATAGTCATACATGATTTACAATGTAGGAATGACTCTTAGTTTCATTGATCATACTACAGAGAACTTACAAGCTTTACAGATACAGTAAGGCAGCCAGACATTCCACGCGCACCTTACTGCAGACAAACAGGCGACCTCCTTCTTCTACTCAAAAAGGCTCTACAATTCTGGCAAAATCCTAAAATCCCTGTGTGTTATCCTAGAATCCCTGTTGTAAAGTATTACAGTGTAGAGAGGCACAATATAAAGACATTCCGATTGTCCTCACTACAGCAAAAAACCTAACTGAACCCCTGGTTCAAACCCTTGGTTACAGCAATAAATGCAGGTGAACCAGCTCTCAAAAAATATCTCTGAGCAGTGTCAAATCTGGGTGAAATATTGCCCCTTCTGAGAAGTTCCGGTAGCTGGGCAATAACTTCTGTTTGTCTGTTGTAGTAATACCTCCAGCTGCAACTCTGTCTTTCACTTGAATGGCCTTGACTTTTCGCACTTTATCCTTATCTTCTTGCTCCTGAGATTGGATTTCCTTCCTCCATGAGGTCACTGTGTTGACTTTCCAGCTGCTTCCTCAACTGCAAGCCTGCAAGACAAGACAAGCAATAAGTTTCACATTTATCACATAAACAGCAAGAAATTGAAATAACCGTTTAAATCCAGGTGACTGCGCAAGATTGTGGAAATCGGATCTAGAATACTCTCAAAACGCGTCCAAAATGCGCTCAGACTGCTCAAAATTCACCGGGTCAACCATCGCTGACCGAAAAATGCCAGAGGTGCCAAAAAAAAAACACTTTAAAACTCCACCGCTTCATTTCCCTCCCATTGGCATGATCATCGCCATCGACGTGTCAAAAAAAACACTTTGGTCGACATACTTCATCATCATGATATTTCGCTTCTGCATATTGGGGAAAAGAACAACATCATCATCATCATCATCATGTTGAAGAAGAATAGGAGGATATGAATATGATCATGCTGCCAAGGAAAGGAAAATGATGGTGACGTCATCATGATATTCGGGCTTCATTGAAATGCTAAGGATGACGTCATCATCATGTTCAGTTAAGGTCAGGGGATAATTGTGATATCGGGTCACCTAAGGAGCATGATCAGGATGATGAACGTAATATGATCCTCTTGCGGCCAAGGTAACCTTCTCGAAAGATCAGGATGATGAGGATCATCATCATATTTGGGGCTTCTGTCGAACATAGAATAAGACATCATCATCATATTTCGTGAACCAGATCGTGCTTGAAAAAATATCCTGTTGAAGGAAAAATGTGATGATGATGATCATCAGGATATTTGCTTCTTCGTTTATTAGATCAGGATGACGTCATCATGATATTCGGAGCCTCAGTTAAACTTAGAAGATGACGTCATCATGATATTTCACCAACCGGATCATGTTTGGGAAATATCCTGCTGAAGGGAAAATGTGACGATGATGATCATCAGGATATTTTCAAAAGGTTGTATTTCATCGGCAGGAGGACTTTACGAAATATCGGGTGAACAAACAAGATCATGAAGATCTTGACAACAGGACAGGATAAAACAATATGATGATGACCCTCCTCATCGAATTATCATGATGACGTCATCATGATATTTCGCTAGGGTGATATTGTAAAAAATGATCATGCTGTTTAAGGAATGAAATATCGCCTTCTTCTGAATAGATAGGGTGATCATCATGATATTGCAAAAAAGGCGATCAGGAGGATATGAAGATGATGATCCCCTTTATCGATTTATGATGATGATGTCTCCATCACTTAGCGAATTTCAGCGAATGACCCTCGTGAAAGATCAGGATGATGATCATGATTATGCAAAAGGAGATCAGGAGGATATGAAGTTGTCATCATCATATTTCGAACTTCAGCAAATATCATGATGATGACCTTGCGATAGGATTATAACATGCGCATTCAAATATGCCGAAGGTGGATTTTCTAAGGGTGATCAGCATGATATGATAAGATTAGGTAATGTTGAAATATCATGATGATGCTCGCTATACAAAGACCGCTCGACGGGGAAACTTACCCTGACCTAAAGTTGATATCATCATGATATTTGAACCTCAGGATATTATCGGGGGGGGTTCAAATATGATGATGATGTTGTTCTTCATGTAACCAAAACCAAGTTTATAACATATGACCCTCCTAAAAGAAATCATGATGCTGACAATGCGCCTAACGCCATTTGACGGGTAAAGGGCACTACCACCTAAGATTGACCTCCAGATATTGCGACTGCATGATTTTTATCGGGTGATAGACCAAGATCATGGTGATCTTGACAACATGACTTAGGATATAAAAATATGATGATTCTCCTGCGAATATCAGGTTTGACCAAAACTTTGACCGTGCATAACTTTCACATATGGAAGAATTTTCGAGTGAAGTAAAAGGCAAACCTGCATGGAATTTCAAGCTCTTTCTAAATATGAGGTCATAGAAACAAAATATGAACTTTGACAAACTGACCTCATGATGATGACCTACCTTATCCAATATCATGATGATGACCTGACCTTCATTTTTACCAAACCGCCAGAAAGCAGAAAAAACACAAGCAGAAGCAAAAAGCAAACATCAGCAGGGGTCCCCATTTTGCTAAGGAGCATAATGGGGCATGTTGTGAACATCACAACAACTAGCAACCAAAACAAAACAATTAAATTCAGAGTGTCCAAGGAAACTAGATGAAATGAACTCATAACTTCCAACTATCTTTTCCTGCAAATTACTTATTCAGCTTGAGACTCAAAGTATTCAATAAAGATGCATGAATTTCCATTTTCAGTTTAGTTGTGTGCATGTGATTAATTATCCTCATCTTGAAGATTGGTTGAACAAACCAGTGACTGACATTAGCCTACGTAGGTGAGGATATTCCCTCATAGCCAACCGGATAGAGCCTTACTGCCAGCGAGCGTCTATAGCCCCGGCAAGGTTATCGTTACAATTCTCCCAAGTAGAGCCCCACTGCCAGCGAGCGTCCATAGCCCCGGTAGAGTTACTTAGATGGCTTAATCTGGATTTTCAGTATAATCCGCTTTATTTATTTATTTATTTATTATTATTATTATTATTTTTTTTTTTTCTAATTTTGAAAGATTTCATAAGATATAGCAATTTGTAACTTCATGATGCAAGGAGTGGACACTTGCTGAAATTAAGCTGAGAATTGTAATGGTAGCAAGGGTGACCTCTGATTTTTCACCTAATATCTACACTGGTATGTTCAACAAACCCAAGGATTTTAGGTGTGTCATCGTGAGAAACCTGCTTCGAATCCTCAATCACATTTATTGAATACAAAACTTCAGAAGATGAACAAATCTCTACATTCATGACAGTGACAGGTTATGTGTAAATTGCAAATGGTTAACCTGAATATCCTAAATTATATACTATTTTGAATGGTTGCTAGTTTTGCTCCTTAATACTCTACAGTAAAATAAAGATCCCTGCTGAGGAGACAACAAACAAACCAAACAAACAGGCTGTACAAACAGAAACAAAAAGCAAAAACAAATAGAAGACAAGCTATACAAACAGCCAACCCAAAAGAAAACAGCAGAAGAAGAACTGTACATTATCTACAGCATTTTACATTAAGAAAGAAAGGACCGCCTCATCCTGACCTTCAAGCCTGGAAGTAGTGTTTCAAATGCTGGCCATTAACTGGTAATGGCACATCTTCTCCAGTCAAGGTCTTAAGTCTAAAGGTGTTATCTCCTATTATTTCTGAGACTTGTAATGGACCCAGCCATAATTTATCGAATTTTCCATGGCTTCCTTTCTTTTCATGTGCTTTGTCCCAGCACAACACTAAGTCTGATATCCTAAATGTCTTGACTCTTGCCCTTTTGTCAAACCACCTCTTAACAACTGCTTGGTGTTTGGCAAACTTCTCGAGGGCTTGACCTCTTTTCTCCTCTAGTTGTAACATTTGCACGTATGGTTATCAAAGCCTAGATATTCATTGGCAAACTTCCATGTTGGTATTCTCAGATTAACCGGAAGTATGGGATCAGTCCCATAAACTAAGTGATAAGGTGTGCTACCTAAAGCTGTTTTGAACTTGGTCCTGTCTATCCATAGTGCATATCTTAACAGGGTATTCCACTCTCTAGGACTTTTGGTAATTAACCTCTTGATGATGTCTAATAAAATTTTGTTTGTTGATTCAGCCAGTCCATTACCTTGAGGGTAATAATTTGAAGAAAACCTTAGAATGATCCCATATTCAAATGCCCATTTAGAAAATTTTAAAGAAGAGAAAGCAGGGCCGTTATCACATACCAATGAATAGGGTGTTCCAAACCTGGTGATAATGTTTTCTTCAAGGAACTTGATAACTACCTCAGTTGTGGAAAACTTGCAGCAGGTGGCCTCAGTCCACCTTGTACAATAGTCTGTTACCGTCAATATAAATTTGTGTCCTGCAGAAGATGGGGGATTGATGACTCTGATAAAATCCAAGCCCCACTGTGCAAATGGTCTGGACTCGATCACAGGTTGCAGTGGATTGGCCAGATTTCTCCCTTTGTCTGCTGCAGTCTGACAGGTGTGGCAGCTTCTGATGTGACTCTTAGTATCTTTGAATATAGTGGGCCAGTAATAGCCCGCTCTCAATATTTTGTGTGTTGTAGCTAAATGGGAACCATGACCGGTTCTGTACTTATCATGTACTTCTGTCAACACTTTATCAGCTTCAGTACTGTTTATGTATCTCAAATAAATTCCATCATGGTTCTTCCTGAATAGAAGACCTCCTTGCACCATATAATTTTGTGCCTTAATCTTCAAAGCTCTCCTCTGAGAAGCCTTCATCTTGCTTGGGTACTTTCCAGCTATCAGGAAGGTGCTTAAATCATCGTACCAGCCTGATGCGTCTTGGGAATTCAATACATATTACTGTTTTATCAGATTTGGATCCATGTTTGCTATTGTCTACACCAGCGCCTGCCCTCTAACCAGCTTTGCAGGAATGATCTCCATGTCAAACTCTTGCAGTGTGGTGATCCATTTGGCTCTTTTTTCTCCAGGCTCATTTTGCATCAGCAACATTTTTACTGCTGCGTCTGGTACTATGGCTTTAATTTGGCTGTGCAGAATATAGTGTCTAAACTTTTTCACAGCCTTTACTAATGCAAATGCCTGTCTTTCGATATCTAGATATCTCAGCTGTGCATCCTTCAGGGGTGCACTCATAAATGCTATGGGCCTCTCTTCATTATTTTCACCTTTCTGTGTCAAGGCAGCAGTGACAGAATGAGAAGATGCAAAGGAGTAGATGTGAAACGGGCTTGTGTAGTCTGGACTTGCCAATACAGGGGCATTAGAAATTGCCTCCTTGATATCTTCAAATGCAGCTTTGGCCACTGGTGTCCATTCCATCTGTGCATCTTTCTTTAACATGGCATTCAACGGCTGCACAATCTCTGTAAAACCTGTTATAAACTTCCGAACAAAGTTAATTTTACCAAAAAATGATTTCAATTCTTTCCTACTGTTTGGTATTTGCAAATTTTTTATGGATTCTATTCTATCCGGATCAATTGAAATTCCATTTTCAGAAATGACATGGCCTAATAATTTACCTTCAGTTATGCCAAATATACATTTCTTAGGATTAAGGGAAATCCCATACCTTTCACATCGCTGGAGTACTTTTCTGAGGTCCTCAGCGTGGGTGGATGCATCCTTGGAATACACAATTAAATCATCCATATATACAACAATACATTTACCTGATAATCCACGAAAAGCAACGTCCATGGCCCTCTGAAAAGTGGCACCTGCATTAATTAAACCAAAAGGCATTCTTCTATACGCATAATTTCCCCATTTGCAAGTGAAGGTGGTTTTTAGTCTATCTTCTCTGTCAATTAAAACCTGGTTATAACCTGAAAAACCATCTAAAAAAGACATCATCTTTGCACCATTTACTGCTTGCAGTACTTCGTCTATTGGGGGCAAAGGATAATTATCTTTTTCAGATGCCTTGTTTAAGTTTCTAAAGTCTACGCACAACCTAATGTCTCCGTTTTTCTTCCTCACTGGTACTAAGTTAGCTACCCAGACAGAATGTCTGACTAAAAAAATTATTCCAGCGGACAGTAATTTTTTAACTTCCTCAAAGATTAAAGGCTCCAAAATGGCATTTACAGGCCTCTGTTTCTGCCTAAATGGTTTGACTTCTTTTCTTAAAGGTATTACGTGAGTTATGATGGACTCATCAAATGTTTTCAAGTCTTCATAAGTCCATGCTATGACATGTTTATATTCTTTCAGAACATCCAGAACCTCTTCTCTGATTTTCTCAGAGCAAGCTTTCCCAATTAGTACATTTTGCGGATTGAGCTCAGTCCCTAAGTTATGCAAATCAGACTTACCCCCCTCTGTTTTGGGTAAGTCTTTCTGTCTTATTATTCCGTCGAAGTCAAAGATGTGTTCTAAATCAATTACTCCTTTTGGTAAGAAGTTGCTCTTTAAGTTGATCATATCTTCTTCGTCCCATGTTACTTCAGGTCTTTCTTGTTCATCAATGATTTGGGCCTCAAATGCCTCATTACAAGTCAGAAAATTAATAATTTGCTGATCCTCTCCAAATACCTGAAAGTGTGTAACGTTGTCTGGTATACTGGGCACGTTAATTAGCTCAACAGCAAATCGTCTTAATCCTGACAGTGTCAATGGTTCTAATGTACTAGCAGCAACTGCTAACGCATCTGGCCTGTGGTTCAGCTCTCTAGGAATATGCTCTATGTTAAAAGCATCAAATGAATCCATTAAATTCCATACTCTATGTCTGTAACTGATCATTTTCTTATAATTGCAGGCATATAGTTTCCTCACTTGTCTGACTACTAATTCAGAGTCTGAAAATACTCTGATGGCTTTTACCCCTTTCCTAATGGCCATGACAAGTCCTAAAATTAGGGCCTCATATTCAGCAATATTGTTAGTGCAGGCAAATTGTAATCTATATGCTGCCAAATGTGATTTACCTTGAGAATTTATGAGTTCAATACCTGCACCTGCGCCCTGTTTTGATTTGGACCCATCACATTTTAACGTCCACATGCCATCCTTACTTTTTTGATCTTTTACCTTGGCATACTTTGTCTCTTTTATTGCCTGTGGGGTGTTGTCTTGTTTGTTCATGGGTTTTTCCGTTTGGTTATCTTGCATATGTGTGTTTTTAGTTTGCAACTCAGGAAGATGACTACCCTTGTCCTCTATTTCTTTTCCTAAATCTGGGGTCAGGGCATCTATATTATCCTGAACATATCTCTGTGTTGGATCAGGATACTCATTTTTCTCTTGTGACTCTACCTTCCCTATGCACTTCTTGTATTCATATTCAATGATGTCTTTGCATATTTCACAATTCTCCTCAGAATGTTGCCTATCATGGACTCTACACCTATTTTTATATAACTTGCATTGGACTGGGAGATTGTGTGTAACGCACTCTTCCACCTCTCGTCTAATGGCATGACCAAATTTGTCTATGGCATTGTTTTCCTCATCTGAAGAATTTCCGTCAGACTCAATGAATAGTGCCATTCTATTGCTGACACACTTCTTTCTAATGTTTAACATCATAATCTCTTCAATCTGCATCCCATTGTTGGTAATTCTATAGACACCTGGTTCAACAGCAGCATATAATATTTCATTAGTTCGATTATACTCTGTTATCATATGTTTCATTCTGGGCTCTGCCCCTATTCTGATCTGGTTTGGGATGCCTCTCCATGGTAACCACATGTGTGAAAAGTCAGTAGCCATATATCCGTTTAATGTCTTGGACCAATCCCTACTTAGCAACATTCCATAATTTACAGGTATATCCACTACTTGAATGTCAATGATTTGGCTTACCCTAGGGTCTGAAGCTAATTGCACTTGTATGTTCATGAGTTCTCCTATCACGCTAACCTTGGTCTTATCTAATTGCGTGACAACCTTAGCAGATTTGGTGGGAGTCAGCCCGAGAGTTTTACATATTCCTAAGGGCATTACGTTGGCTGAAGCACCAGAATCTACCATGCAATTGTGTATATTCTTCCCACACAACCTAACAGTTAACAAGAAAGGTTGAGTATCCCTCTTATCCGTATGTATTACCACATTTGTATTGGAAGGCTGCTCAACTTTCTTACCTTTCTCCTTAGGTGGGGAATCACTATTAGGAACAGTTATATCAGCAGACACCTTGTTTGTCATGGATGTATCCAGGGATTTTAAAAAAGCATTTCTGAGCCCTGGGGTCTTCAATAATTCATTTAGAGGTATACTAACCTTAATTTTCTTTATTTCCTGTGATAAGTAACTCATTAATCTTGTTGTCTCTATTGTTTCTGTCTTACTTGTTTGATCCTTCTGCACTGTTGTTCCATTATTTGTGTGCTGACTAGCTTTAAGTATGGCAGGATTGTTGCTAGCATTCTGATCTGGGGGTGTATTGATGTTATTCGGAGGAGTGGAAGTGGTGAAAGGTCCTCCCGGCCTAGGGTTGTTCCTCAAATTGTAGGTGTGGCTTTTATTTGTCTGTTGAAAGGCCTGCACCTCCTCTGTTTCATTTAATATCTCGTTTTTAGATTCAAAAGGAAACTGAAAAGCATTTAACACAAAGGCTGATTCAGGATAAAGACTTTCACAACAGTATGGTTCATCCTCTAGCAATTCATCCTCTTTCTCTTCTGCAGTTGCGAAGGTAAACGTTTCTAAGACTAATGCTGTGTCATATTCTGAGGGTACTACCTCATTACCCTTAGGAATGAGAAATTCAGAGGTAGGAGGCTGTACATCTACGTTAAAAATACTAGCTGCCAAGTGGAACTGTGGACAGTCGTGCTCAGCATGGGCATTGGTATTGTGCAATCTGCACCAATTTTTGGGTGCTGTATTGGCCATTTGTATGTTAGTTATTTGTTTCGCACCATGATTATCTGTATTCTCAAAAGGAGAAGCCAGAGTACCGTTGTTGGGCCCAGTGTTCCATGTCTTGGGTGGCCTAGGTTGATTCTGATTTTTGTTATTATTGCCCCAGGTCCTATTATCTATCACTGGCCCCCTATTTTGCATTGGTTGCTCCTGACTGGGGCCTTGATGCTGATTGTAGTTTTGGTTCTGATTGTACTGCTGATTTTGATTGAGACTATAATTCTGATTTTGGCCTTGGTTGTGATTTTGAGGTGGATTGTAGTTTTGGTTGCTTCTTCCATAGAGGTTCTCATTTCTTAGCTGTGTCACCTCGGTTGTTAATCTTTTCAAATGTGCAGTAATTTCTTTGATTTCTTCCCTATCCTCTTGTGCTTTTGCCACAGTTACATCCCTAGGAAGTTGGAAGAAAGGCTTACCATTATTTTGACTGTTATTGGAAGTACTAGCCATGTAAGGAGTTATAGCTTGGATTGGAGTAGGATTATACACAGGTGTATAAGAAGGAACTGGATTTATTAGTGGAGCATGCTGCACAGGGACCCCATTCCATGGGTGTGCCTGATTCTGCACCCCAAAATTTCCTCCAAATGGACTGTAAGTTGTATGTCTCATTTCTTGGTTCACTGAGGCTGCCTCTTTATAGGCTTTGGATATTGAATCTATGTCAGGTTTTCTTTTGACAAACATGGCCATTAAAGGATCCAAGGCAGCATAATACATAGCCAACAAGGGAGCATCTTCTATGGTATAAGGGGCTACTAGCCTAGAATAGGCCTTTTGAAATCTATCATTGAAATTATCAATTAGCTCTCCCTCACCTCATTTTATAGCAGCCAGTTTATGATACAAAGCACAAGGGTCAATGGGTCCTCTAAATCTTGACAGAAATGCTTCTTCCATAAGTGCCCAGGAAGAAATGTAACCATTGGGTAAGTTTACGTACCAGCTAGAGGCCTGCTCATTAAAGGTGTAAGGGAACAATCTACACACAACATCCTCGTGCTCTAACATAGCCCTAAAACATGCCTCCTTAAATATTCTAATATGATCTTCTGGGTCTTGATGCAACTGGTATTTGGGACATATCTTTTCCAGATTTTTTGGCATGTCATGATAATCATTGAAGAATATGGGAGAATTGACATCGAAATAAGCCATTGCAGGTGTTTGAGCTTGACCTGAACTTGTAGAAATACCTGGATTGATTGGTGGATTAGGATTTAGAGGAGGATTGAGACCTCCAGGAATGCCTGAACCAAGATTTAAAGATCTGAACAGTGATCTGTCAGGACTTACAATACTACGGATGTTAAAAGGTGACCCAGGAGGCATTCCAGATGAACTTCCTGCTTGCGATATTTTTGGATTCCAAATTAAAGGGCTTTTACTTCGCCTTGTATCAGGTAGTTGCACAAATATATCTCCTGAATTGGACCTAGACCTAGTCACTCTATTACTGTCGTTAGCCAGTTTGAAATGAAACCTAACTCAGGTAGGCCCTCCTTCTAGCACCAGAAAACTGTTGATGATTACAAAATACAGCCCTCTAGCCCTCCTTCTAGCGCCAGAAAATTGTTGATGATTACAATATACAGCCTTCTGGCCCTCCTTCTAGCGCCAGAAAACTGTTGATGACCGTTTTGATGCAATCATAACAATAAGTTAAAATTCACATATAATGAACTGAAACTATACTTGTAAGATAAGAAGGAATCATTTGAGATTCAACTAATCCCAAGTCTACAATGGTTCAGTTGGTCAAGTTCAGTTGGTCAATGTGAAGCTGTAATGTTCAAGGGGCCTTACGTAGTTTAGGTTTGTTTGGTGGCTTACTGGACTAAGAATATGCCAAAAGGTCATAGATTTCAACAAGTATTTTGTTCATTTGCATAAAAGTGTCACTGGGCTGCAAATTTCAGATGGTTTTCTTGAATTTTTTTTTGCAGCTTTCTTCTTTATCTATTTATGAAAACTGTCTACTTATAGCTCTGTTATGCATACTTCTTCAAATCTGAGACAATTTCCTTTAGATTTCTACGTTTTCAGCTAAATATTTCAGATGGGTTGGGAAAAGTTAGAAAGATTTAATCTATACCTCATTTAATCTACTAAAGGATCTAATTGTTTCTGTCATGCACTATGTAAATACCACAGTAATTTGATCAAATCCACAGTAAAAAACCCTAAATGTAAGTTCTGAGCATTTTCACAAACATACATTTAAAATTGCAAGCTCTCAAAGAAGATATTTCAAAACACAAAGAAGAGCAGGAGAACACTCAGAAGATAGATGCAGAACTCCATATTCTATTGTATTAGAAATGAATAGTCATACATGATTTACAATGTAGGAATGACTCTTAGTTTCATTGATCATACTACAGAGAACTTACAAGCTTTACAGATACAGTAAGGCAGCCAGACATTCCACGCGCACCTTACTGCAGACAAACAGGCGACCTCCTTCTTCTACTCAAAAAGGCTCTACAATTCTGGCAAAATCCTAAAATCCCTGTGTGTTATCCTAGAATCCCTGTTGTAAAGTATTACAGTATAGAGAGGCACAATATAAAGACATTCCGATTGTCCTCACTACAGCAAAAAACCTAACTGAACCCCTGGTTCAAACCCTTGGTTACAGCAATAAATGCAGGTGAACCAGCTCTCAAAAAATATCTCTGAGCAGTGTCAAATCTGGGCGAAATATTGCCCCTTCTGAGAAGTTCCGGCAGCTGGGCAATAACTTTTGTTTGTCTGTTGTAGTAATACCTCCAGCTGCAACTCTGTCTTTCACTTGAATGGCCTTGAATTTTCGCACTTTATCCTTATCTTCTTGCTCCTGAGATTGGATTTCCTTCCTCCATGAGGTCACTGTGTTGACTTTCCAGCTGCTTCCTCAACTGCAAGCCTGCAAGACAAGACAAGCAATAAGTTTCACATTTATCACATAAACAACAGGAAATTGAAATAACCGTTTAAATCCAGGTGACTGCGCAAGATTATGGAAATTAGATCCAGAATACTCTCAAAACGCGTCCAAAATGCGCTCAGACTGCTCAAAATTCACCAGGTCAACCATCGCTAACCGAAAAATGCCAGAGGCGCAAAAAAAAAACACTTTAAAACTCCACCGCTTCATTTCCCGCCCATCGGCATGATCATTGCCATCGGCGTGTCAAAAAAAACACTTTGGTCGACATACTTCATCATCATGATATTTCGCTTCTGCATATTGGGGAAAAGAACAACATCATCATCATCATGATGTTGAAGAAGAATAGGAGGATATGAATATGATCATGCTGCCGAGGAAAGGAAAATGATGGTGACGTCATCATGATATTCGGGCTTCATTGAAATGCTAAGGATGACGTCATCATCATGTTCAGTTAAGGTCAGGGGATAATTGTGATATCGGGTCACCTAAGGAGCATGATCAGGATGATGAACGTAATATGATCCTCTTGCGGCCAAGGTAACCTTCTCGAAAGATCAGGATGATGAGGATCATCATCATATTTGGGGCTTCTGTCGAACATAGAATAAGACATCATCATCATATTTCGCGAACCAGATCGTGCTTGAAAAAATATCCTGTTGAAGGAAAAATGTGATGATGATGATCATCAGGATATTTGCTTCTTCGTTTATTAGATCGGGATGACGTCATCATGATATTCGGAGCCTCAGTTAAACTTAGAAGATGACGTCATCATGATATTTCGCCAACCGGATCATGTTTGGGAAATATCCTGCCGAAGGGAAAATGTGACGATGATGATCATCAGGATATTTTCAAAAGGTTGTATTTCATCGGCAGGAGGACTTTACGAAATATCGGGTGAACAAACAATATCATGAAGATCTTGACAATAGGACAGGATAAAACAATATGATGATGACCCTCCTCATCGAATTATCATGATGACGTCATCATGATATTTCGCTAGGGTGATATTGTAAAAAATGATCATGCTGTTTAAGGAATGAAATATCGCCTTCTTCTGAATAGATAGGGTGATCATCATGATATTGCAAAAAAGGCGATCAGGAGGATATGAAGATGATGATCCCCTTTATCGATTTATGATGATGATGTCTCCATCACTTAGCGAATTTCAGCGAATGACCCTCGTGAAAGATCAGGATGATGATCATGATTACGCAAAAGGAGATCAGGAGGATATGAAGTTGTCATCATCATATTTCGAACTTCAGCAAATATCATGATGATGACCTTGCGATAGGATTATAACATGCGCATGCAAATATGCCGAAGGTGGATTTTCTAAGGGTGATCAGCATGATATGATAAGATTAGGTAATGTTGAAATATCATGATGATGCTCGCTATACAAAGACTGCTCGACGGGGAAACTTACCTTGACCTAAAGTTGATATCATCATGATATTTGAACCTCAGGATATTATCGGGGGGGGGGTTCAAATATGATGATGATGTTGTTCTTCATGTAACCAAAACCGAGTTTATAACATATGACCCTCCTAAAAGAAATCATGATGCTGACAATGCGCCTAAGGCCATTTGATGGGTAAAGGGCACTACCACCTAAGATTGACTTCCGGATATTGCGACTGCATGATTTTTATCGGGTGATAGACCAAGATCATGGTGATCTTGACAACATGACTTAGGATATAAAAATATGATGATTCTCCTGCGAATATCAGGTTTGACCAAAACTTTGACCGTGCATAACTTTCACATATGGAAGAATTTTCTAGTGAAGTAAAAGGCAAACCTGCATGGAATTTCAAGCTCTTTCTAAATATGAGGTCATAGAAACAAAATATGAACTTTGACAAACTGACCTCATGATGATGACCTACCTTATCCAATATCATGATGATGACCTGACCTTCATTTTTACCAAACCGCCAGAAAGCAGAAAAAACACAAGCAGAAGCAAAAAGTAAACATCAGCAGGGGTCCCCATTTTGCTAAGGAGCATAATGGGGCGTGTTGTGAACATCACAACAAGATGTAACTGAAATGCAAACTGATTCTAGAAACTAAAACTAAATGAAGTTCTATCATTCACAGGCAGATCCTCTAATATAAATCCTCACAACTCCACTAATAGTTAATCCTTAAGTAATTTGCAACAAGGTTTGGTGTCAAACACAAACTGCAACGAGGAAGAAACAAAATTTTAATAGTATTGAGATAAAATAAAGGACTGAAATAGTCGCAATATAACATCAGATCAAGATTGCAAAAATGTATGTGAAACAGGATGATTTGCTATTAGAACTGAAAGGAATACAATGCATGAAAAATAAAATGAGTGAGCCAACTCCTATATACAACTCTATGGGAGAGAAGAAACTAATGCTAACTGACTAAGAAAAAACTAAGTTTTTCTCCTATAAATGTCTCCAAATGATCTCCAATGAAGAAAGCTAAAAAAAATCCTAAAATAGATCTGCAATCCATTTTCAAGCTTCAGAAAAAAGATGCCAAAAATAGCCTCAAACTACCTCCAAACTGCAAATAAAAATTACCAACTTGATCCTCTAGGTCATCCCCACCAAATATGCATCCAAATATGCCCAATTTACCTCATAAAAGCAAAAATTTTATCCTATTATGCTCAATTTCTCCCAAGGGAATCAAAATGTTTTAACTACCTAAAAATAGTTAAACTTGAAAAGCAATTCATAATTTCATTGCTTTAAAGCTAACTTTACATGACTTGACATTTTTAATCGATATCCCATCAATATGATTTTTTGCAAAAATAAAATTATATCTGGTTTATAATTTCACCAAGATATTTACAAGATATCATTAATGATTTTCTATAAAAATCATAAAAAATATATGAACTATTACACATATTTGCAAAAAATAAATAAAATCCTTGAAAGGCTTGACACCATGGACTCCAAGTGTCAATATTCTGCCACCTCACCATTTTCCATATGGCTTAAAAAATACCAACTCACTGCCTCTCTGGTGCCACCATGTCAGATAGACCCCTTTGACCATTTCTCCATCTAGCATATTCTTCACACTCTCAAGGTTTGGTTTGATCTTATGCATATATTGAAATATATGAAGGAATAATAAAATGCATATGTGGGAGGTCAAGGACACTTGACCACATGCATTATCATATGATAATATCTTGACTCCAATGTGGGTCGACCACCAATAATGTTAAGACCTTGCAGATTCTAAAGGCATATTTCATGGTCATGTCCACCTTTGACTTAATACATCAAGCCATATTTTGAGTGTTGTTGGCCACCTCTGCTTATGATTACTAGACACTTATCAACACAAAGTGTTGACCTTGATCTCATTTGGATAAAAATGATAAAAATGTTGCATGGTCAAAAATGTGGAAGGGACATTGAAACAAAAGCAAGTGAGAACCCTAAAATCTCGGTCATTTCATTTTTGTTGTCATTGAGTTAGCTATGGAACTTTGGCTGCCAAATTGGGGTTTCATGCTCTGTGTGCTTTCTTGCTCCATTTGATGGTCTTCAATGGTTTTTCACTACACTTCCTTTGGCAAAATGGCAGCCACCTCTGGTAAGTTTGAAACTGAGCTTTAAAATGGCTTTGACTGTGCTTTGATGGCTTATATTCTGTAAATGGCCATAGCCATGTAGCTAATTCTTCAGTCTCTTAGTCTTTGATGTGGACTATTTGGTTTTCTGTGTGTTGAACTTGTGAAAAATGGAAAAATAATAAGGGCCTTGTTCAACCAGTCGTGGCCATTAGCTTTTCCTCAGCTACATTATATGGTAAGTCCACTATTCCTATTTGTCAATACTTGCATTGTGAACTCTTTATCTCTGCATATCTAAAATTGTGAAGAGGGTTTCATTTTGTGAGTTGGGTGTGTAAAATACCTTATAATGAGGCACAACCGCTTCATGTAATGTATCCTATGGCTTCACCTTTGTATTTTGATGTTTAAAAAGTGAAGTTTCTTGTGTTGTCAGCGAGGGTTTCATTTTGTTTTACATAGAACCTTCTTTCTATGTGCAACCATACTTACAAATAAGCTTCTTTTACATTGTTTGACTGAAAGTAAAAAGAAAAGACTCCTTTTAAAAATCTAATAAGGGTTACATTTTTTAACCACACAAAACTCTTTCCTTACCGTGGCCATGTCTTCAATACTCTATTTTGACTTTGCTCAAATGTGAAAAGAAAGAAGACATTTTTATCTGACAAGGGTTTCACTTCTTTGTTCTGTATAAACTGTCTCTCCTCACGCCCTTATTTGGAAAATTTTGCTTACCATTTCTATCTCTTAAACACTGCAAAATGTATTGGTTCTGAAAGTCGATGTGGGTATTTGAGAAAAGAATGCAAACAGACCTATATGTCGTGACTTTATTAATGAATGTATTTGCATTTTATTTTCACTGTATACACTCAGAGTTGAAAACTAAAGAAATACTTGTTCTTTTCTGAGCATAAAACTTCTTTCTGTAGCATCATGGCATATGGAATGATACTGTCACTTTTCAACTTTGAACTCCTCCACTTTCTGTAGCAGCAAATATACTTTCATTTCTATATCTTTTACTTGTCCATTCAGTGGATTGTGCATACACACTTTTCATGTATGATGATGACTTAGTTGTATCATGATATGTTGGCATTGTAACACATGAAGGAAACACTTACTTGTTTTCAATACACTGTAACACATGGACCTCTAATGCTCCTCTTTCTATATTCTATCAAATGCATTATATGAGACATCCTGTAGGACATGATCAGGTCCACTGTATCTGTTGTCTAGTCTTGGTAGATCACTTCTTATAATGAAAACTTCATTTGAGCCCACTCAGCTATAGATGCAACCATACACTTATTAATTTCACTTGGTCACAACATGATATCCTCTAGCATAGGATGATGATCATACCAGTTCAATTGTCTTGTCACATGATGATGATACTCTATTACACACATATAATGAAATGCTCTTTCTGATCCTTTTAGAGTTTGTCAAAGACAAAATGAGCCATCTGGATTGGCTATCTTGTATTTTTTTCTATAGATCTGTAATATTGTCCTCTGTCTTTTATAGATATGCAATGAATGCAACATGTGATAACACTTTTTTTGATATTCAACTTACCAGTAGCAAAAATGAGGCATAATTGGATATATTTCATCATTTAAGAGGCAACTTGAGTTATTGAATTTTGAATATGATTCTATCACTCCACTTAAATGAGAAAGTATGAAGCTTGGTACTCACCTATCTTTGCAATCTACTTACTGATAAATAATGAACACTCTAATTGGACTATTGATCATGAATGAGAAAACAATCTTCAGATAATTAATGTTTGTGAAAACTTACTCCTCTATCAATCAGATGATTACAAATGCATTGTGTACTCTTGATTATTATTATGCTTGAGAATGTCATTTCATAATAGTTGGAGTAGTGTATAGGCTGTCATATGCATTGAATTTTGTCCTCTATATGTTCATGTCATGTTCTTGGTTGCATTTCATACTCTAAAGTGAAATCATGGTCATGTCCTGAAATGGGACTGATGTATATGATTGTCTTGTTTCTCTTTCAGTGTGTCATGTGAATGTTATCAATGATCTTCTTCTTCTATTCATCCCTTTTGAGATCAAAGAATAGTAGTGTGCTGGGCTCAACCCTTGTGGGAGTCCATTTGACACCACATGCTGAATATCTTCAAAAAGCTTCATGATTTGTCCTATATCTACACATGAAACAAATAGATTAGAATAAAAAAATGATGCTCTTATGTTTGCTTCTCTTCAATTCCCTTCTACATATGGAAGCTCTTATTTGATCAATGCACTACAATTAAGATATTATGTCTCTCTTGATTGATGAAGGATTTTCATAACTGGAGCTTCTAACGGGACCTTCCCGCAATTTTCAGGTACATGCCAAGGACAGGAGCGAGAACTAGAGGCTACTACAAGATCAACCCAAACAAGGCAATGATGGTTGTCTTTCCCTCTTTTTCATTAGATACATATTGTTTTACTTGTATTTGCATGAGTTTAGCTATAAGCCATGGCTTGTGTGGGACGTCTGATATGTCTTAGTTTCCTTCAATGCAATGTTTGTTCTTTTATGTATTCAAAATTGTAAATGAACAATCATTGTAGTGAATGAACAACTGAACTGCTCTTGTCATAACAACTATACAACTAGCACATAACAAAAATAAATCAAACCTCATTCAAAATAATAAATAATAAATCTACTGAGCCAATTTTTGAGCTGGGGTCAAAAAATGGTAACAGCCTCCTCAATATGTTCTTGACTTTGTGTCTTGCACTTTCTTGGATCTCTGTCTGTATTCTATATTAGTTTCTCTGTCCCTTTGTAGTGTCATTGTCTCTATTTGCATATTGTATTCCATCATGCTCCTATAGTTGCATCTACCTTTTGCCATCTCTATCTTTTGAAGCATTCCTATATGAATTGTGCTCTTTTACTACTATATTATACAAATAAGAAGCTCACTTGGAGGAGGGTCTTTTAGGCCCAAGCTTGACTTTTCTTAACAAATTCTAATGACTGCTTCAACCTCCAATTCTAAACACTGTCAATAACCCTAGATTGTAATGATCTTACTAATGCACTTGTAACATTTCATTTGATTACCTTTCCAAAGCTAGGCTCTAGCTATCATCTCTGCCCTTCATGATGATTGTCCTTCCATAGTCCTCATGTTGATTAGTATGGACTACCTTTTTAAGATTGTACTCTTGCATGATGGCTATTGACTGCTCCTAGATACCTTGACAACATTATGGTATCTCCTAGAAATATTTCTCATTTGTGACTCTCCTTTTAATGTGAGGGATTTCTTTTCATATCTTTGACATGACAGTCATTGATGGGCAATGTCTCATCATGAGTTCCCTCCTCTAGTTGATTATGCATGTGACATCTTGCTAGTCTGAATGATGGGACTATAGCTATACCTGCACAAATCAACAAAAGTGTTAAGAAAACAAAGAATCCCAGAGCTTCTCATGATGATTTGACGATCTTTACTTTTCTTGAATCTCCATGATGCTTGTATATTTGACCTTGAGACACTTTTTATCTTTTTGATTTGATGTTTAGTAAGATACATGTTGAATGCTTATTAGTTTAACATGTATGGGACTTTGGATCTCGAGCTCTAACATCACTTTCCTTATCCCTTGCAAGCACTTTTGGAGCTTTAATGAGAAATTGAAGATGCAGCTAATCAACAATGGGATTTGTCAGAGGCAATGATGGATCCTTTTTCTCTTATCTATCATTTTACTTACAAATGTGAAATCTTTCTTTTATTGCATCCTATCAGTTATTCCCATGGCTTGTGTGGGAAATTTATGAACATATCATCTCGTAATGAATATAAACAACTACTTTATGTAAAATGTTGTATGCAATTTCTCTTTTTCTGTAAAGCAATGGCATAATGAAAACTAAAAATTCTCTTTATGGTATTGTTTGTGTGATTATATGAGAAACCTTAGCTGAATTTTGTGTACATTTCTTCTTCTTCAAAGTAGAAAACACTAGTGTTGTCCCAACCTAAGCTGATTGGGCTAAAAAGTATAATTAAGTAATAACTACACCTTTGGATATGGGTTGCTATTCAAGTCCTAGCTTATTGTTGGAAACAAGGCAGATAACTAAGAGAGGGGGGGGTGAATCAGTTATCTCAAAATTTCTTTAACTTTTTATTTTGTTATCTCAATAAATAGTGCAACATCAAATCATATAAGCATATAAGAACATAAATAAAATCAACACACATAACACAAGGATTTTCATGTGGAAAACCCTGTTAAGGGAAAAACCACTAGGTGACTGTCATGTCCCCATATTAAGGCATTGTTTAAATTAAATATTTAAACACCCTGATAAAGAAAACAACTAAATTACTGTAGTAAATATCAATTCAAAATAATAAATATTATTAAAATAATATTATTATTATATGAATATTTTAAAATATAAAAAGAAATAATAGCAATTCAATCATAATTATCATAAGATAATATTATGATTATAATTATCAAATATAAATATAAATTATATAACATATAATATATTAATATGATAATAAATATAAACATAAATAATAAATATATAATTTCATTGCATATTATAAAAGACACTTTATATATATGTGAGGATCGGGCCTCTTAAAAGAGAAACTGATTCCTTAGTAAATGGTGTTTAACAAATTAAGTGAGCAAATATATTAATGGTAATTATTATCACTAATAGTGGTGACGGTTGGGTATAAGCCCATCAAACACTTAAATAGGGAATCATAATCAAATATAGATGATCATCAGCAAAGGAAAAAAAAAAGGGAGTCTAAGAAAAAAGAAAAATAACAGATCAATAAACAATAAAGAATAAAAGCATTGAGAGTTATCAATATCAAAGACACAACAAAGAGAAATTACAAGGAAGATATGGGACAGACAAGGTAAGTCTGCAATTATATCAGGTATGTTTTTCATTAAGTATTTAAATATAGAATATAATATATATTAGTAATATTCTAGTATAGACTGTGTAAAGTGGATTCAAAAATGAATAAAGTTAAATAAATAAAGATATATCAACAGAATGAACTGATTTCATGATCATAAATAAGAAATGTAATGATGTAATAATATAATTATGACAGAAGTAAATGAATTATGATTAGAAATAAAATTAACTATTAGTTAATTGTTTCATGCGTGAAAGTAAATAGGAATGATATAAACTATAAGATAATGATGTGAATCTAAGATATGGGAAATAAATAAATAAAAAGAATATCCCATAAATAAATATAATTAGATCTACATGATATTTATATATATATTTCTAGGTCATAAGTAGGAAAGATATCATAAATATATATAGGGAAGAATTATTCAAGTAAATATATATATATATAGAGAGAGAGATTATTAATATTATAACAAATACTATAATATATAAATATTAAAGAATAGGTGAAAGAGAATAGAATCCAATGAACAGATTCAACAAGACAAGCAGCATAAATAGGTACATGCACTTTCCTTATTAATAGCTTAGGCGATATAAATGTTGTAGAAGAATAATATGAATATAAATAAATGAATATTGCTCATATCAGCATAATAATAATTGGAATATATTACCATCAATGATGTATATACATTCATTCTCTATAAGTATGCATATAGAATAGGTACAATAATATGAAAATAAACAGGAGTGTAGAAATGAGGTAAATTTGCATACATATATGAATGGAATATGGATATAGATGTGAACATTGTTAAATTGAATACAATGAAATGGAATGTTGTAATTCAATGAATGTGATAGCTAAAATCCTTAGACAATTAAGTGTATGAAAAAATGATAAGTTGGAAACATTATATATGGACATGAGTATATAACTTAAATATGGATGAATAATGATTATATTGTTAATATGATGAAGTGAAAAGAAAATGAAACTCTAATGTTCTCTTTTGTAAGTTGAATTGTACAAGGTCAAAGGAAAAATCGGGACTCACTAAAAGGGGACATTACAAGTGGTATCAGAGCATTCGACCTGCCATCCTGTGAGGAAATTTGATGCAAGCTTACTCAAGAAGGTACAACACACATAACAACAACAACCAAATGGACAAGGAACTCACATGAGCCAAAGGGGTTCTACCTTCTAATGAAGGGTTCTACCTTTGGATCTATGAGAGATGTGCTCTTCTAGATATGCCACTCATGATGAGAAATAATAAGTCCACATAAGCCAAAGGGGTTCTACCTTCTAGTGAAGGGTTCTGCCTTTGGGTCTAGAGAGAAATGTGCTCTTCTAGACACGCCACTTATGATGGAAGTAATAAGTTCACATGGGCCGAAGGGGTTCTACCTTCTAGTGAAGGGTTCTGCCTTTGGGTCTAGGAGAGAAGTGCTCTTCTAAATACGCCACTCATGATGAGAAATGATAAGTCCACATAAGCCAAAGGGGTTCTGCCTTCTAATGAAGGGTTCTGCCTTTGGGTCTAGAGAGAAATGTGCTCTTCTAGATATGCCACTTATGATGGAAATAATAAGTTCACATGAGCCGAAGGGGTTCTGCCTTCTAGTGAAGGGTTCTGCCTTTGGGTCTAGGAGAGAAGTGCTCTTCTAGATATGCCACTCATGATGAGGAATGATAAGTCCACATAAGCCAAAGGGGTTCTGCCTTCTAGTGAAGGGTTCTACCTTTGGGTCTAGAGAGAAATGTGCTCTTCTAGACACGCCACTTATGATGGAAGTAATAAGTTGACATGGGCTGAAGGGGTTCTACCTTTGGGTCTAGGAGAGAAGTGCTCTTCTAGATACGCCACTCATGATGAGAAATGGTAAGTCCACATAAGCCAAAGGGGTTCTGCCTTTGGGTCTAGGAGAGAAGTGCTCTTCTAGATATGCCACTCATGATGAGGAATGATAAGTCCACATAAGCCAAAGGGGTTCTACCTTTGGGTCTAGAGAGAAATGTGCTCTTCTAGATATGCCACTTATGATGGAATTAATAAGATCACATGAGCCAAGGGGGTTCTACCTTTTAGTTAAAGGGTTCTGCCTTTGGGTCTAGGAGAGATGTGCTTTTCTAGATACGCCACTCATGATGAGAAATGATAAGTCCACATGAGCCAAAGGGGTTCTGCCTTTTAGTGAAGGGTTCTGCCTTTGGGTCTAGAGAGAAATGTGTTTGTCTAGATATGCCACTCATGATGGAAATGAAATGTTCACTTGGGCCAAAGGGGTTCTGTCTTTTAGTTGAAGGGTTCTACCTTTGGGCCTAGAAGAATTGGATCACTAGGATACACCTAAAGATTAATGAAGGCCTTAGGGTAAAACCTAAGGAGAAGGCTTTAGGGTAAAACCTAAGGAGAAGGCTTTAAGGGGGGGGACATTATCTCATCATCAATCCCCAGGATCATGCTATACATTATCTTATTATCAACTTGCTTAAGCAATCAAAGTCTTACTTACAACATCATTAGATTCATCTTTTGGGATTTTCATCAATATTATTTCATTTCAAATCTCTAATCTCAGAATATCAATACTCCCAAAGTTTTCTTTAAACAATGAAAAATTCTTCCTTCTTGCATTCATTTGATTAACTAAATGTCCTCAATCATATTGCTATTCAAAGTCAAATCAAATCTTCTTTAATCATGACATTATATAATCAGTTACTCCTCAAAGAACATAACTATTCTCAATTTTGAGCTCAATAACATATGAGACCGAATCTCATGACCAAAGATCAAGATGCATCTTGGAATCTCAATACTATCAAATCATCCCATCATTGTTAATCAAAACATCAAACAAATAGTCTTTTGATTACAAATTCTCTTTCATCTGGAATCAAACCATGACTTTGTCTCAACACATTGAAGATAAGCGTTAAAGTGCAAGGTAACTCATTTTGATTGCTTGAGGACAAGCAATTTTGAGTGGGGAGGGCTGTCATGTCCCCATATTAAGGCATTGTTTAAATTAAATATTTAAACACCCTGATAAAGAAAACAACTAAATTACTGTAGTAAATATCAATTCAAAATAATAAATATTATTAAAATAATATTATTATTATATGAATATTTTAAAATATAAAAAGAAATAATAGCAATTCAATCATAATTATCATAAGATAATATTATGATTATAATTATCAAATATAAATATAAATTATATAACATATAATATATTAATATGATAATAAATATAAACATAAATAATAAATATATAATTTCATTGCATATTATAAAAGACACTTTATATATATGTGAGGATCGGGCCTCTTAAAAGAGACACCGATTCCTTAGTAAATGGTGTTTAACAAATTAAGTGAGCAAATATATTAATGGTAATTATTATCACTAATAGTGGTGACGGTTGGGTATAAGCCCATCAAACACTTAAATAGGGAATCATAATCAAATATAGATGATCATCAGCAAAGGAAAAAAAAAAGGGAGTCTAAGAAAAAAGAAAAATAACAGATCAATAAACAATAAAGAATAAAAGCATTGAGAGTTATCAATATCAAAGACACAACAAAGAGAAATTACAAGGAAGATATGGGACAGACAAGGTAAGTCTGCAATTATATCAGGTATGTTTTTCATTAAGTATTTAAATATAGAATATAATATATATTAGTAATATTCTAGTATAGATTGTGTAAAGTGGATTCAAAAATGAATAAAGTTAAATAAATAAAGATATATCAACAGAATGAACTGATTTCATGATCATAAATAAGAAATGTAATGATGTAATAATATAATTATGACAGAAGTAAATGAATTATGATTAGAAATAAAATTAACTATTAGTTAATTGTTTCATGCGTGAAAGTAAATAGGAATGATATAAACTATAAGATAATGATGTGAATCTAAGATATGGGAAATAAATAAATAAAAAGAATATCCCATAAATAAATATAATTAGATCTACATGATATTTATATATATATTTCTAGGTCATAAGTAGGAAAGATATCATAAATATATATAGGGAAGAATTATTCAAGTAAATATATATATATATAGAGAGAGAGATTATTAATATTATAACAAATACTATAATATATAAATATTAAAGAATAGGTGAAAGAGAATAGAATCCAATGAACAGATTCAACAAGACAAGCAGCATAAATAGGTACATGCACTTTCCTTATTAATAGCTTAGGCGATATAAATGTTGTAGAAGAATAATATGAATATAAATAAATGAATATTGCTCATATCAGCATAATAATAATTGGAATATATTACCATCAATGATGTATATACATTCATTCTCTATAAGTATGCATATAGAATAGGTACAATAATATGAAAATAAACAGGAGTGTAGAAATGAGGTAAATCTGCATACATATATGAATGGAATATGGATATAGATGTGAACATTGTTAAATTGAATACAATGAAATGGAATGTTGTAATTCAATGAATGTGATAGCTAAAATCCTTAGACAATTAAGTGTATGAAAAAATGATAAGTTGGAAACATTATATATGGACATGAGTATATAACTTAAATATGGATGAATAATGATTATATTGTTAATATGATGAAGTGAAAAGAAAATGAAACTCTAATGTTCTCTTTTGTAAGTTGAATTGTACAAGGTCAAAGGAAAAATCGGGACTCACTAAAAGGGGACATTACAGTGACTAACCCAAGATTGTATTCTCTGTTATAAGAATAAAAGGAACAAAATGGCACATGCCAATTAGGGCTCACTTCCTGAACACACTGCTCACAAGAGGAACACTACCTACAAGAACTTAGAGAAGGTAATCAGATGTTTGAACTGATGAGAAGCATCTACAAATGCAAGAGTTTAGTTCTGGTTAGGCACAATACACTAATTTGATGCACTTCATTCTTCCTCTGCTTTAATACTGTTACTCTATCACATACCAGACTTGATCTACAACTTTCATACTTGCCCCTACTTTTCTTTGCACTTATTACTTCACTTCTATTTTTCCACACACCTACATACTAGAATCCATCTAGTATAAATGTCTGCATCAAGGATTTCATCAACTTTCTAGTCGGCAACAAGAACACTCAAGATATTTACAAGTTACTGATCTGTCAGCTGAATCAATGCTTGATTTGAGATGCGTATCAAAAGCATAGGCATAGAAGTCATTAATCATGTTGGCCAACAATGTATAATGCCACAAAGAGCTTGATCAACACCTTTTACTCATCCAAATTGAAGTTTGATGCTCTATCAGTCAATTCTTCCTCTGTCTGCTCTACTTGACTGGAACCCGATGCTCAGATGCTCATATATTTTCTATGCTTTACTACCGGAGACTAAATCTCTGGAATATAGTAGTCATGATACTCCTCTTGACTTATCCAAATCCATAACTTGCTAAGTTACACCATCTGAGAGATCCGGACCTGATTGTCACACCTTGTTGCATACTCTGTTCTTGTTCACTGGACCAAACCAATCTTCAATCTAACTTCCGGTATAGGCATACTATGTACTGCGGATGTGTGGGATAGACTTTATTTCCATCAATGAAAACACTCATGAAGGCACTCAGTGTCTCTTGCCAACAATCTCCCCCTTTGGCATTGATGGGAACACTTAGTGAAAAATGGCTAAGTGTCACAGTAAACTCCCCCTTGGGTGATGCTTTGTCTTTTGCACTATTTTACCGAAGCTCCCCCTTAGTTGGATTCCACATTTTTCACTACTCCTCACTCCCCCTTTGACATCAATGGCAAAGGGCAGAATACGCACACCAAAACTTGCAAAAATTAACCTATACATAGCCGCATAAGTATATATATACTTAAGTATATCTACAAAAGTGGCCTTCAATTGTACAAATTATGTGGCCCATCTCTGCTTCATCCTATCCAAAATAGAGATGTGACCACTCAACAAAAATGCATATGCTTCTACCCTTCTTAAATCTGCCGGATCACTGGTCTAGGCTGTGGTCTGAGCATCTGTCAAGGCCTCATGAATTGCCTTTAACTTAGTGATAATTATCCCTCTGAGTTCACTCATTATGTTTATTATATCCTTCTTTTCTTTGTTTAGCCTCTTTATTTCATTTATGATGACAATGGCTTGGCATTCTTGATTCATTAAGGATGTAGTAAGGGGATCAAAATTTTGAGATAAACTTGACAATTTACCTTCTTGTTCTTTCACCTTCTTTTCAATATCATCTGTCACTTTGGGCCAAGATAGACAAAATTTGTACATGTCCCCACCATCTTTAAGAGCATTTTCAAGGCTCTTTATCCCAATGTCTAAGGTCCTCCTATCATTAGTAATCAGTCCTTCCACTTCAATAAATCTTTTTCCTAAAAACTCCTTCTAGACCTTTGCTTCAGCTAATTTCTCTAAAGATTCAAAATGAGTGCTAACATAATTTACCAGAGATTTCAAGTTACTAGATTTCTCTAAAGGATCCTTTTGAAATGATGGCATGATCTTCTCCAACATCTCACAGTCTTCCATGTGAGATTTTAGAAGTTTATCTTTGGCTTTGTCTTGAGCAAAAAGATGCTATTTTCATTGTCTAGACCGGAGAGAGATAATCAAAATTTAGTGGTCCTTGAAATAGCTCAGGTTCATCTATTTCTATCATTTCTTTGTTCAAGAAATTCTTCACTACCTCTGTAGTGTCTCTTGCCAGAGATTGAGTCTTCTTTTCCTTTTGGATCTCAGAACTGTCATCATAGGTCTTCTCTGCTTGTTCTTCTTCTTTTCCCTTGACCTCCTCTTCTTGACTCACTTTCTCCTCTTTTCTTCCTTCTCCTTCAGCTCCTGAATTTGGAATGTCTGCAGTGGGATCCAGAGGAGAGATGTTACATGTGTTTACTGCTTCATGAACTTCCTCTTCCAGAACAGAGGAATCTAAGTCCTTAGACTTCTCTTCATCTATCTCTTTTGATCCTTCTACATTTTTCTTAGAAGATTCTTCATTGGTTACATTTAATCCTTCACCATCCATGGTAGAAGGTTCTTCATCTGTTTCCTCTACAATAGGAAGATTGAATCTTTTGAAGGCATTCTAGAGGATGTCTTTTGTTTTTCTTGCTACTTGGTTAGTTTATCCAAGCATAAGTTTATTCATTCTTGCTTTACTCCAGAATTCATTCTTACAGTCCTTAAAGATCATGTCCATTTGCTTTGGAGTAATAGAAGGATAGAGCTAAATTGCAATCTATTCTCGGATCTCTAAGTCTTTTGCCTTTGCATTCTCTTTTCTTAGTTCAAGTACCTTCTCTAGACTTTTGGGAATTAATGATATAATTTCAATGAATGCTTTATTGTAAATATTCAGGTACCTGACAATAGCTTCTTCTAAAATCCTCTTGTCTATCTCACTGCATTCATCATAGAACTCTGTTACTGGCTGCAAGTTCCATCCACAGTGAATGCCATGATGATGTCATCAATGGAAAGAGTAGGCTTTTCAACAAATTCTTGTGCCTTTTCTTCCTTATTTTTACTGGCAGAGTATTCTCCAGATGTTTTCTTCTTCTTCATTTTCTTGATTTCCTCATCAGATTCTATTTCTTCATCATCTTTGAGGCTTGTATATGACCTTGTGGCTTTGGTCTTTGTACTCTTTTCTCCTTTTCCAGATGTCTTGACTTCCGGTTTTGTGGCCCTTGAGCTTTTAGGAGTGGCAGGTGCAGAGCTCTTGGAGGATCTAGTTCGGGAGGAGGCTTGTACCAGAACACTTCCTTTCTTTGCTTCTTGTTTCTCTTTCTCAGCCTTCTCCATTTTCTCTCTGTTTGCATCTACTGCCTCTTTTGATATGCCAAATCTTTTGGCAATTTCCTCAACTTCCCTTCTAACTTTCCTCTTTATCTCCGGTTGTCTTAGCTCAACGTGTATTTTTACACATAGTTCTTGAAAGGTTCCAAACCTTTCTGCCTCAGGATCCTTGGGCTAGCTCAACAGGTGTTGAATATGTAGCTCCAAGATTTTCTCATCGACCTCATATCCCATTGGCATTATCCACACTATTGTGGGCTTAACTGCCTCCATTAGGCATTGATCAATGTCAACCATAAAGCATACTGTATCCTTGTATTTCTCAACTATGGATTGAGGTATCCTCTCCATGGCTTGCATCATGCTTTGGAAGTTCTTAAAGTAACCCTAGAGAGCTGTGTTTTGATCTTTAGCATCACCAAGTCCATACATATAGTCTCTAATCTGGATTGCAACTGGTTTGTCATTTTGTCAAACCCAACCACTTGATCTAGGTAGCTCATTCATGTAATAGAAGAATAGACATAGTATTAAACAACCATACTTAAAGGAGTTCTTCTTATCCTTCTTTATCTTCTGCAAGTTTTCTAACAGTTGATTTAAGAGAAGATCACATAGGTCATAATCTACATTTTCCCTCAATATCTGATATGCTGCATATATTGCAGTCCTAGACACAGAATTGTCCCTGCTAGAATGATAGATCTTATACACAATTATCATTGAGGCAAATTTGACATCTAGATCTGTGATGTCATCTATGGTCATTGTTCTCTTGTCAAACTTAGATCTGGTGGCTTCAATTACTGTCTAGTTTTTGACAAATTTAAGTGCAAGTAACCCACTGGATGAGTGCAGCCCAGTTACTACCCTGATGGCATCTTTTGTTATCTTGAAGGGCTTCATTAACCACATGAAGTTATCATGCATCCTGCTTAGGACATATCGGACCCAATCATCTTCTGCAAAATAGGGGAAGTGTATGTAATGTCCGAAATGTTTATCTTGGAGGGCCTTGTATTAAGGTTTGGATTTAAAACTCTCATCTATTACCTATTTGTGATAGATGTCCATCACTTTAGAGTCTCCAAATTCCTCAATGTTGGCATGAATATAGACCCTAACATCTTCTACATGCAATACCCCATGCAGAATGCTAGAAAATGTGCCTAAAAGATCAACTTCTAGATATTTATGGTGCAGGAGCTCTAGTTTTAGTCATTTTTTACTATGTCATGCATTGTGGTCTTGTTATTTTGGTTTTTCCTAATGCTTTGAAAGCCATTTTCATGCTATGTAATAAGGACTTAGTCATTTTAATTGACTAGTCCATTCTAGAGTGTTTGTTTAGACCTATTCTCTAGGTTTTCCTCATTTAGAAACTTAATTTTTTGAAGAAAAAGCCACTTCCATCGTTTCACTGCCTTTCATGGGTAGTTGTATGGGTAGTAGGGAAGTGGAAAGGTTTCAAAACTTTCTATAAACAATACTTTGTATAAACATGCCAAGAGGAATAAAGGAAAGGAGTTTTTTGGATTGAAAAAATAGTAATTTTCTGTATTCTACAAGAAACAGTCTTCTTATACAGTCTGGTACGGACAGTAAGGGGTCCAAGGTCTGGAAAATATGGTTGTAGGTTGAATCACCTTTCATTTGCATTTATTTAGAGCCCTTGAAATATTTTTACTTCTTTGGTTGAATCCATTTTGTGTGAAGTAGTTTTTAACCCTCCATAGCTAGGGTTTTGGATAAAATGAACCATGTTTCCTCTGTCCTGTAAGAGATTCCACCCACTTTAAGTAGGATGGAGGAAGGTAGACTAGATTTTATGTTTTCCATGGTTTTACAAGTTGCATGCTCCTCTCCAAGGTGTTTGGTATGATACTTTCTAGTCTCCATAATGACTAGTTAGTTAGCAATGGTGAAAACATAATGAAGTTTAGAAAAAGCACTTAAACCCACGACCAAATGGAGGGTGAACTCGATGTTATGGATGAATATAGGCTTGTGAAGATGCAAGTTTGTTTCTAAGAGACTACATTGGATGCATTACCTTTGAAAAGCCTTCAAATTAGGCCTTTTCCAAGAAAAAAATAGTCTACTATTTTAGAACGCCAATAGCACAGTATGGGTCTACATGTGGGTATATGGTTGCTTGTTCACATTGGATATTTAGTCTGCATTAAGTATTGATTGTCATTTGAGGCTTTTGAGAAGTTATTGTTGATTGAATCAATTCCTAAGGCTATAAGATTTAAGCCTTCTTCAAACACTGTCCTAGAACAGTCTTACTATAGTTGCTGTCCACTGCCCTGGAGAATACAAAAATTAGTTTTTTTGGTCAGAGACCTCATGATAGTCATGATTTCTTGACAAGTATGTGTTAATAGTTATATGTGGACACTATTGGTAGAGGTGTGGGTAGTAGGTTGTGAGTTCTTAAAAGGTGGATTGTGCATATAGGTTGGATTGAGCAGTGACTCTCCAAGGTGAGAATTGGGTAGCCTGTGAGGAGGACACTAGATAGTGGTCCTAGGCTAGGTCAATCTCAATAATAGCCTTGAGTAGGCTTTGACTTCACAAACACCTTTGTAAACCTCTTAAAGAAAACATTGAGATCTAAGTTCATTGTGTGAACCTTATCCACTATTACCTTACCCTCTGCATCATATTGGTATCAAAGCCAATATTCTGATTGGAAGTAGTGTATGTTAGAAGAGGAAATTTAAACAGAGACTAGTACAATGCCTCCCAAGACAATGAGTCAAGATGCCATCAAGAAGTTGGCGGAAGAGATGGTTGAAGCAAGATTGCAAGAAGCAAAATTGCAAGAAGAGAAGAAGTCTAAGGGCAAGACCAAAGAAGAGGGAAGTTCTTCTAACATAAATGAAGAAATAGAGGTAGAAGAGTATCCTCTAGAGTAGGATATGTCTGCAAATCAGAAAGCCTTCTTGAATGCACTTAAGGGTGCTCATGGAGACATTGGTGATCCCAAGATGGATGTGCCTACTTTTCATGGCAAGTTGGATGGAGATGTTCTCACTGATTGGATAGAAGCTATGTGCAACTTCTTTGATTACAAGGAGTTCAATGATAGCAAAAAGGTCAAGTTTGCCAAGACAAGGCTAAGAGGTTCTGCACTTGTATGGTGGAACTATATGCAGAGTGAGAGGGAGAAGATTGGGAAGAGTCCCATCACTAAATGGAGCAGAATGGTGGCTATGCTCAGAAGCAAGTTCATGCCACCTGACTATGAGATTCAAATCATAAGGAGATTTCAGAATTTGAGACAAAAAGATATGGATGTGGCTACCTACACAGAAGAATTTCATAGACTCAGTATGAGGGCCAATGATAATGAAGATGAAAAAGGGATGGTGGCTAGGTACCTAAATGGATTGAAATACAATCTACAAGATGAGATCAGTTTAGTGTTACCAAAGACAGTGGATGAATGTTTCTTATTGGCCTCCAGAGCAGAGGAAAAGCTGAGAAGGAAGGGTGAACAAAGTGCCAGAGGTAGAGGTGGTAGAAACCAAAGAGGAAGAGGCAATTTTGGCAGTGGATAGTTCAACAAAACTGAAAATAATAGTGAGCAAGAAACACCACCTGAGACAGAGCATAGAGGAGGCTTCAGAGGTTGGAGAAGGCCTAATGGCGGGGGCAGAAATGGTGGAGGAGGTAGAGGACCAGGAGTCTTCACTGGGAGGTGTTAGGGCTGCAACCAAGTTGGCCATACAATGAACAAATGCCCAGGGAAAGCCAACAACTCTCATGATAGTGGGAAGAGAAATTAGTTAGTGAAAGATGATGACTGTGAAAGTGTGAATTCACCAATGGGAAGTGTTGCACCTATTCCAGATGGAGAAAGTATGATGATCAAAAGGTTTATGTTGAAGATGCCATTGAAACAAGAGCCCCCTCAGAGAAAGAATCTTTTCAGAACCCAAGGCCTAGCCTATGGGAAACTTTGCAAAATCATAGTGGATTTAGGGTCTACTAAGAATGTGGTATCCACTGAGATGGTTGAGAAGTGCAAGTTGAAAAAGCTGCCTCATATCAATCCTCACAAGATTTCTTGGTTGAACAAGAACCAAAGTTTCATGGTGGAAGAACAAACTTGGGTTGAATTTACAATTGGTGACTACAAGGACAAAGTGTTATGTGAAATCATCCCTATGGATGCATGTCACCTACTTCTTGGCCATCCATGGCAGTATGATGTTAAAGCTCACCATGATGGTGATAAGAACACTTATGTCATCACCAAGAATGGAAGACCATTCAAAATGGATCCTTTGTTGGAGCAGCCCAGGGGGAAGGAAAATGATAGCAGTGTCATGTTGGTGAATGGCAAAGAGTTCCTAAACCTCTTGAAGGAGAATGGCAACTAGGGGTATGCCTTGGTCATGAAGCCCAAGAGTGGATCAGATCAGCAAGAACAAAAACAAGAGGAGATTTCATTGGAAGTGCAGCAACTTCTATATAAGTATCAAGACCTTGTGGTAGAGGAAGTCCCCAACTCCTTACCACCCATGAGGGATATTAGTCATCAAATTGACTTAATACCTAGTGCTACATTGCCTAATAAGGCTGCATACAAGATGACTCCACAGCAAAATGAAGAGGTGGCAAGGCAAATTCAAGATCTCCTAGAGAAAGGGCTGATTAGGAAGAGTCTAAGTCCTTGTGTAGTTCCACGTGTACTTGCTCCTAAGAAGGATGGAAAGTGGAGGCTATGCACAGATTCTAGGGCCATAAACAAGATCACCATAAGGTATAGATTCCCAATGCCAAGGATTGAAGATCTTTTGGATTATCTGGAAGGATCATGCTATTACTCAAAGATTGATTTGAAATCTAGATATCATCAAATCCAGATCAGATAGGTAGATGAATGGAAGACTACTTTCAAGACCAATGAAGGTCTTTATGAATGGCTTGTTATGCCATTTGGTCTTAGCAATGCGCCAAGTACATTTATGCGCCTGATGAATGAGGTATTAGTTGAATTCATTGGTAAACTTGTTATTGTTTATCTTGATGACATACTAATCTTCAGTAAGACAAGGGAAGAGCATGTGAAGCATGTTGGTCAGGTGTTGGAGAAGCTGCATGAGCACAAGTTGATGATCAACTTAGACAAATGTGAGTTCATGAAAACTAAACTTGTATACCTGGGATTTGTCATCTCTAATGGCTATTTGAAGATGGATCTCTCTAAGGTTGAGGCTATTCTCAGTTGGCCTACCCCAAAAATAGTGGGAGATGTGAGAAGTTTCCATGGATTGGTGACTTTCTATAGGAATTTTATCAGAGGTTTCAGTCACATTAGTGCTCTTATCCTCAACACCATCAAGGGTGGAGTCAAATGTAGATTCTAGTGGACAAAGGAAGCTGATGATAGTTTTGAGTTGTTGAAAACAAAGGTGGCTAAGTTACCTACTTTAGTCCTCCCTGATTTTGATAAGGTGTTTGTAGTTTCATGTGATGCAAGTCAGCAAACTATTGGTGCTGTTCTTAGCCAAGAAGGACATCCAGTGGCATTCTTTTCAGAAAAGTTGAATGAAGCCAAGCAAAGGTATTCTACCTATGACTTAGAACTCTATGCAATGGTGCAAGCTCTTAAGAAATGGAGACATTATTTGCTGCCCAAAGAATTTATTGTGTTTACTAACAATCATACTTTAAGCTTTCTAAACAGTCAAGAAAAATTGAACCATAGACATGTTAAATGGATGGAATAGCTACAAGTTTATACCTTCACAATTAAACACAAAAGAGGTGTCTCTAACAAGGTGGCTGATTCATTGAGTAGGAGGTTGCTTCTTGTTCATGAAATTCAATTAGAAAGCATGGGTATTGACTGTTTAAAGGAGCTATATAAAGAAGATTTTGATTTCAAAGAGGCTTATGATGTTTGTGTGAACTTGGCTAACACATTCCATGGAGAGTATGCAGATTTTGTTTTGTAGGAAGGCCTCTTGTTTAAAGGCAATTTGTTGTGTCCCTAAGTGCTCTATACGAGACAACATCTTAAAAGAGAAGCATAATGGTTCTTTAGGAGGACATTTTGGCTTAGACAAGACACTAGAACAAGTCACAAGGTTCTATTTTTGGCCAAAGGTGCAATCAGATGTAAGGAAGTATGTAGCTAGTTGTGCAATTTGTCAAAGAGCCGAAGGTGTGTCTTCAAATGCAGGTCTATACCAGCCCCTTCCCATTCCCAACAGACCTTGGGAAAGTATCAAGATGGATTTTGTGCTTGGGTTACCCAGGATAGCCAGAGGGGTGGATAGTGTGTTTGTCATTGTTGATAGGTTCAGCAAGATGGCTCATTTTGTGCCATGTAAATGCACAAATGATGCATCTCATGTTGCAGGTCTATTTTTCAGAGAGGTAGTAAGGATACATGGTTTACCATTGTCCATTGTAACTGACAGAGATTCTAAGTTTGTAGGTCACTTCTGGAGGACCTTGTGGAAGAAGCTGGGCACACAGTTGTCCTTTTCATCAGCCTACCATGCACAAACTGATGGTCAGACTGATGTGGTTAATAGGTCACTTGGAAACCTTCTAAGATGCCTCACAAAGCAACATTGTTTGGAATGGGACTTGGTTATCAATCAGGCTGAATATGCCTACAATGATTCAAGGAGTAGGAGCACTGGTAAAAGTCCTTTTGAGATAGTTTATGGTTTTCATCCAAGAGGACCACTTGAGCTGAAGGAACTCCAAGTATGGGATAGAAGGAGTGCACTTGGTGAAGAGTTTGCTGCCTCCATGAAAACAGTCCATGATCAAGTCAAGTTGCAACTAGAAAAATTAGTCACAAAGTACAAGAAAAAGGCAGATTTGAAGAAAAGAGAAGTGCAATTCAAAGTTGGTGACTTAGTTATGGCATATCTAAGGAAAGAAAGATTGCCAAAGGGTCAACCAACTAAACTCCTGATGAAGAAGATTGGGCCATGCAAAATAGTGCACAAATTCGGTCCAAATGCATATGAGATTGAGTTACCATCTGGCCTTGGTATCTCTCCAATTTTCAAATGTTTGTGATCTTTTTCCTTTCAGACCTCCATTACGTAGTGAAAGTGGATCAGATGTGGTGGCTGAAGATGCTGATTGGATCAAGGATTTACCTCCAAGCAAACCTTTGCAGTTGGAGTGCATTCTAGATTCCAAGGTTGTCAAGAAGACTCAGAGAGGTGTCTATAAAGACTACTTGGTGAAATGGAAGGATCTTCCTAATTCAAAGGCCACCTAGATGACTGAAGCAGATATCTTGAAGCATGGCATGACACTTCAACAATTGGCAACTCAAGGGACTTGAGTTTTTCCCATAGGGGGAGTATGGTGCCGGAGTTCCAGTTTTAGTCATTTTTTACTATGTCATGCATTGTGGTCTTGTTATTTTGTTTTTTCCTAAGGCTTTGAAAGCCATTTTCATGCTATGTAATAAGGACTTAGTCATTTTAATTGACTAGTCCATTCTAGAGTGTTTGTTTAGACCTATTTTCTAGGTTTTCCTCATTTAGAAACTTAGTTTTTTGAAGAAAAAGCCACTTCCATCATTTCACTACCTTTCATGGGTAGTTGTACGGGCAGTAGGGAAGTGGAAAGGTTTCAAAACTTTCTATAAACAATACTTTGTATAAACATGCCAAGGGGAATAAAGTAGAGGAGATTTTTAGATTGAAAAAATAGTAATTTTCTATATTCTGTGGGAAACAATCTTCTTGTACAGCCTGGTATGGATAGTAAGGGGTCCAAGGTCTAGAAAATATGGTTGTAGGCTGAATCACGTTTCATTTTCATTTATTTAGAGCCCTTGAAACATTTTTACTGCTTTGGTTTAATCCATTTTGTGTGAGCTGGTTTTTAACCCTCCATAGCTAGGGTTTTGGATAAAATGAACCATTTTTCCTCTGTCCTGTAAGAGATTCCACCCACTTTCAGTAGGATGGAGGAAGGTAGACTAGATTTTATGTTTTCCATGGTTTTATAGGTTGCATGCTCCTCTCCAGGGTATTTGGTATGATACTTTCTAGTCTTCACAATGACTAGTTAGTTAGCAATGGTGAAAACACAGTGAAGTTCAGAAAAAGCACTTAAACCCACGACCAAATGGAGGGTGAACTCGATGTTATGGATAAATATAGGCTTGTGAAGATGCAGGTTTGTTTCTAAGAGACTACATTGGATGCATTACCTTTGAAAAGCCTTCAAATTAGGCCTTTTCCCAGAAAAAGATAGTCTACTGTTTTAGAACGCTAATAGCACAGTATGGGTCTGCATGTGGGTGAATGGTTGCTTGTTCACATTGGGTATTTAGTCTACATTAAGTACTGATGGTCATTTGAGGCTTTTGATAAGTTATTGTTGATTGAATCAATTCCTAAGGCTATAAGATTTAAGCCTTCTTCAAACACTGTCCTAGAACAGTCTTACTGTAGTTGCTGTCCACTACCCTAGAGAATACAGAAATTAGTTTTTTTGGTCAGAGACCTCATGATAGTCATGATTTCTTGACAAGTATGTGTTAACATTTATATGTGGACACTGTTGGTAGAGGTGTGGGTAGTATGTTGTGAGTTTTTAAAAGGTGGATTGTGCATATAGGTTGGATTGAGCAGTGACTCTCCAAGGTGAGAATTGGGTAGCCTATGAGGAGGACACTAGATAGTGGTCCTAGGCTAGGTCAATCTTAGTAATAGCCTTGAGTAGGCTTTGACTTCACAAACACTTTTGTAAACCTCTTAAAGAAAACATTGAGATCTAAGTTCATTGTGTGAACCTTATCCACTATTACCTTACCCTCTGCATCAATTTATAGGGATGTTTCTTGAATTTAAGGCACGGCCTATTAGTGATCTTAACAACGATTGGAGTAGCCATCTCACAAAAGATTCAGAGAGAGATTTTTAGAATAGAAGTACTTTTTTATGCTTTAGGGTTTGAAATAGGAGCTGGAACAAATCACTGGTTGAGTTTGACTTTGCAGTTGATCTTTGAGTGAGTTGTAGAAACTTTGATGTAGAGCTCTTCTTTTCTTCTTCTCAAATGCAAATGTGCAAATAATGAGTGAATGAACCCTTTTAACCTTGTACAAATGCTAATTTCCTTTTGTAATAAATGCACAACATAAGTTATTTGGTTGCCCTATTTGAGAGAGATCTTCTCGAATCACTATGATGAACTTGGAATCATTGTCAGTGAGGATTGACAATGTATCTTCTTTTCTTCAATCATGCCATGGATCCACAGATCAAAGTATTTAAATTTTAAATCATACTAGATCTGTCTATGAAAATCCTGCTTTATCGGATGGCTATCAAACTAGATCAATCTTGAACGATTAAACTCTTGCAAAACTCCATGCGAATCTTTCATATTTTTACCGAGGGTTATTTAGATATTTTTCTGAGAACCCTGTAATCCTCAGCATTCCCCGTGCCAATTTAGGCACTAATTGACTGGCTGGGGGAATTTAATTTTCTCTGTGACCCCCCCTAAGCTAGAGCTCATTTGTTTAGTTTCTGGAAGGAATATCAACACCGGATTCTGGTGCAGATCCATCCCCAATATTTTCTGTACTCTTCTTTACCCAAATATTGCTCATCTCACTTTTTTACTTCATCCACATTCACTTTGCCTTTACCCTTATCTTGTTTTTGATTATGATACACCAGACCCTTTTTATCCTGATTTTTACTTCTCTAGAATTTGGCAATATGACTGGATCTATTGCAGTTGTAACAAACAACATTTCTTTGCATATTTGATTGATATCCTTTTGATCTGCATTGATTAGCCATATGTCCCATTCTATTGCATGTAAAGCATCTACCATTGAATGAACTGTTTATTTGCATATTTCTGCATTCAAGAGATTAGTGACCATACCTTTTGTAGTTGAAACATTGTCCAGAGAAGGATGGATTAGTCTGATTCATTCTCCTTCTGCACTGAGTTGCTTTATGACTGAAATTGTTGCAATTGAACCAGTATCCATTGAAGGATGGATATCTTTGAGCATTTGGTTGCCTAACCAAAGGTCTTCTGGGCCTATTTCTTTGATTTCCTGATCCAAAGTTCTTCTGACCAGATCCGGAGCTTTCACCTTTCTCATATCCCAAGCCACTCTTATCATCTACCCTCTTTTGGCTTTCAAGAAGAACTTCAAGTTGGGCTGAGCTTATCTTGAATTTCTCTTTGTATTCATTTGTTGTTTGAAGATCTTGTTTAAGAGTGTCTATCTGATTCTCAAGTTGTTCTTCATTGTCTCTAGCTTCTTCAAGATTTGATTCAAGATGCTTGATTATTCTGTCTATTTTGTGGTAGTCCTCTATTTTCTCCATGAGGTATTGTTTTAGATTATCTTCAATTTTTCTTTTTTCTTCAATTTCTTGGGTGAATCTTATGACCTCTGATTCCATTTCATGCCTTACCATAATAACTCCTTTTGACAACTTCTCACATAGCTTACTTTTTTCATTTAGATCTTCATTAGTATCATTGGCTTCACTCTGATTTGCTAATTTTTGAAGTAGTTCCTTTCTCTTTTTCACAGAGATACTTAGTTTTTCTTTTAGCTCATTTATGAAATCATCAGCTTGTTTGAGTCTTTCTCTCAAATTATTAACTTCAGAGTGGGATTGTTCAAGATCATCTAGGGCAGACTGAAGTTGTTCCTTCATACCATATATATCCATTGAGATTCCTAGATCTTCCTCAAGCTGTTAGACTCTGTTTAGAGGAACTTAGCTGTAATACCAATTGTTGGAAACAAGGTAGATAACTGAGGGGGGGGTGAATCAGTTATCTCAAAATTTCTTTAACTTTTTCTTTTGTTATCTCAATAAATAGCGCAGCATCAAATCATATAAGCATATAAGAACAGAAATAAAATCAACACACATAACACAAGGATTTTTACATGGAAAACCTTGTTAAGGGAAAAACCATGGGGTGACTAATCCAAGATTGTATTCTCTATTAAAAGAATAAAAGGAACAAAATGGTACATGCCAATTAGGGCTCACTGCCCGAGCACACTGCTCACAAGAGGCACACTACCTACAAGAACTTAGAGAAGGTCATCAAATGTTTGAATTGATGAGAAGCATCTACAAATGCAAGAGTTTAGTTCTAGTTAGGCACAATACACTGATTTGATGCACTTCATTCTTCCTCTACTTAATACTATTGCTCTATCACATACCAGACTTGATCTATAGCTTTTACACTTGTCCCTACTTTTCTTCACACTTATTACTTCACTTCTATTTTTCCACACACCTGCATACTGGAATCCATCTGGTATAAATATCTGCATCAAGGATTTCATCAACTTTCTAGTCGGCAACAAGAACACTCAAGATATTTGTAAGTTACTGATTTGTCAGCTGAATCCATGCTTGATTTGAGATATGTATCAAAAGCATAGGCATAGAAGTCATTAGTCATGTCGTCCAACAATGCATAATCCCCCAAATAGCTTGATCAAAACCTTTTACTCATCCATATTGAAGTTTGATGCTTTGTCGGTCAGTTCTTCCTCTCTCTGCTCTACTTGATTGGAACCTGATGCTTAGATGCTCATATATTTTCCATGCTTTACTACCAGAGGCTAAATCTCTAGAATATAGTAGTCATGATACTCCTCTTGACTTATCCAATTGCCCAACTTACTGAGTTACACCATCTGAAAGATCTGGACCTGATTGTCAGACCTTGTTGCATACTCTATTCTTGTTCACCAGACCAAAACAATCTTCAATCTAATTTCTAGTATAGGCATACTATGTACTGCGGATGTATGGGATAGACTTTGTTGCTATCAATGACAACACTCATAAATCCACACAGTGTCTCTTTCCAACAATCAACAATTTGTTTAGGCATGACTAAACTACTAGCACCTGAATCTATCATGCAGTTATGAACAAGATGTTTTCCTATGATTAATAACACATAAAAGGGGGGTGGTTTCACTTCTTTAGTTTGCTAGTCATTAACTTTTGGAGGTGTATTGGCCAACACTACCTTGTGTTACTCATTTAGAGGCTCATTAGACACTTGCAAGTTTGATAAAGTAGTTTCTAAAAGATCTTTTTGTTCTGGTAATGCTAATGAATCCCACAATGAAACATTAACATTAGCTTTCCTTGTATGATCAATAATTATTAGTGTTCACATTTCATTTGGCTTAATTTGGCATTCATTTGGCCATACTTGGAAGCCTCATTTTATGTACATGGCATAAGACACCTCAGCTGGGTGTGTGGCAGCTATGAAGAGTCCTTCAAACTCTTTCACTCCACTTAGCTTGCCACATCTACTTGAGATCTCCTTAAGTTATGGGATTGACTCCCATTAACTCAAGGTTGCTCAAGGCTATATGTACTTGTCATATTGACTTCCAATTTGCTCCAAATTTGTGATTAGCATTCATCTTATAGATCCTACAAATTCTAATATGGTATCAGAGTAATCTGAGTCTGTTTGCTAGTTCATTTTGGAGTAACAAAGTCATCAAATTTTGTAGGCCATTTGGGAAATCTCTGATTCATATTTTGGCAAATGATTTGGAGGATTAAGTCATTTTTTGGCCTCTCAGACTATTTGAATTCCTCTGATCGATGGCTTCATTATTGTTTGTGAAGATTTTTGCCATTATCAAAGCCTCTGATTTGTGGTTTCTGACTGCCATTATTGGCGATTAGATGGCTATTGTGGCTGGTTGGTGGTGCAGAGCACCTTGACAAACTGAGACTTCCATAGGAGTTTGATTAAAATGATCCAATATTGTAATGATTCATCATTGTATTGAGGTCCATTAAGTCATTTTTATGTGTTTAGGTCATTAGGAGTTTCAAAAATGCAAAATATTGCAAACCATGTAAAGGTTGTCAATGTAAAATTGGAAAAAAGATGCAAAGTTGGAAGGTGAAGAGTCATTTGGCTTTTGGTTTTCTCCAAATCAGTTATGAACTGAAGAGACATGTTTTAATGCCTTTAAAAGGCCTTGTAACCATGAAGAATTCGTGGGTGGTTGAAGATTTGAGCATGGAATGAGAAAAAACAATGTTTTCCTATATTTTCCTTTAGAAATTTGATGTCTTTTGCTATTGCATAGCCCTGTATAGAATTGAATGGATGTCTAATGGATTTCAAATGTTATATCCTTCAACCACCTTCCATTTTCTTCTTGTCCCATGCATTTTTATTTATTTTTGTGAAAGATATGAGTGTTTTATGGACTGTAATTTTCTGATTTTCCCTGCAACAGTCCTGTTGCAGCATTTGGTACAGTTTTGTACAGACATATACAGGATCAAGCCATATATGGTTGGAAAGAGTATTGAGTCTACTTTCCATTTCTTTTTGTTGCATCAAATTTTATTAATATTTGAATAAGTTATGGCATTTTTGGTGAGGGCAGGTCTGAACGCTGCCTAGGGTTTGTAGTTTTGGGAAAAGAGTCATAACTTTCTCTTCTACCATTGGATCTTCATGAAAATTGGATGAAAAGTCTGTATTAATGTTCTCTTCAATCTGACAAAAGCAATTAGATTATTTATTTTTATTTGTTAATGTTATTGAGGATAGTTTTTCTCTCCTACCTCTGCATCATTTTGGTATCAGAGCTGGCGAAAGATTTGGGTGGTGTGTATTTTTTTTTTTTCCTGTCACTGAGAAGGCAGGTGAAGAGCGAGAAGATCTTGATTGTGTAGATAGATCGCCGAGGGAGGCAATCTACACCTTTTGGATTTTGTGTTGCTTAGTTGTTTGGTTGCAGGTGCTTATCCATCTAGCTGCAGAAAGATGTTTTCTGAGGTTGTGTGTGGGCAGACAAGATGAGGTCTGTCATGACCATTCTCCAATAGAGATTTGGCTGGAGAAGGATGCATAGAGAAACCACTGAGGAGAGAGTGGTAAGTGCATCACCAGGATCTGCTGTTGGGTGAGATGAATGGTTTGGTGAGTTGGTTTGTTGTGAAGCAGTGAGAGAGATGGATACCTAAAGAAGCACTTGATGTTGCAGCCCGAAGAGTACTCCACTGATGGGAGTAGAAGGAGCCTGAGGATGCTCTGTGAAGATGGTAGTTTATTTTGTTGGTTGGTTGGTCACCATTTCTATAGATTGGAAGATTGCAGCTGAGAAGATTGAAGATAAAGACAGAGGAAAGAGACTTTTGTTACAGATACATTTCCAAGGGACTTGGAAATTTTGTTGGTTGGTTGTATGGTGCAGGAGCACCTTGACAAACTAAGACTTCCATAGGAGTTTGATTAAAATGATCCAATATTGTAATGATTCATCATTGTATTGAGGTCCATTAAGTCATTTTTATGTGTTTAGGTCATTAGGAGTTTCAAAAATGCAAAATATTGCAAACCATGTAAAGGTTGTCAATGTAAAATTGGAAAAAAGATGCAAAGTTGGAAGGTGAAGAGTCATTTGGCTCTTGGTTTGCTCCAAATCAGTTATGAACTGAAGAGACATGTTTTAATGCCTTTAAAAGGCCTTGTAACCATGAAGAATTCGTGGGTGGTTGAAGATTTGAGCATGGAATGAGAAAAAACAATGTTTTCCTATATTTTCCTTTAGAAATTTGTTGTCTTTTGCTATTGCACAGCCCTGTATAGAATTGAATGGATGTCTAATGGATTTCAAATGTTATATCCTTCAACCACCTTCCATTTGCTTCTTGTCCCATGCATTTTTATTTATTTTTGTGAAAGATATGAGTGTTTTATGGACTGTAATTTTCTGATTTTCCCTGCAATAGTCCTGTTGCAGCATTTGGTACGGTTTTGTACAGACATATACAGGATCAAGCCATATATGGTTGGAAAGAGTATTGAGTCTACTTTCCATTTCTTTTTTGTTGCATCAAATTTTATTAATATTTGAATAAGTTATGGCATTTTTGGTGAGGGCAGGTCTGAACGCTGCCTAGGGTTTGTAGTTTTGGGAAAAGAGTCATAACTTTCTCTTCTACCATTGGATCTTCATGAAAATTGGATGAAAAGTCTGTATTAATGTTCTCTTCAATCTGACCAAAGCAATTAGATTATTTATTTTTATTTGTTAATGTTATTGAGGATAGTTTTGGTCCTCCGACCTCTGCATCAGTTGGTGCCCCTACAAGGTGTGAAATCTCCCGTTCAACTTCAGTGTGGATGTTTCCTCTCTCAGGACCCATTTCTCTATTCAAGTTTAACGATTTGTCCGAGGCCCATGTCTGAGAAAATTGGCCTATTGAGAGGCCTGATTATGGGATGTGTGTCCCGTTTGGCACTAGGAAGTGACATTTGATGAAGGGGAACAATGACAGTGACAAGGGCAAGTTGTATTCACACCCAAACCCTTACAGGATTTGTGGCTCTGTTTGAAGGCATTTAGTTTTTTACTGTGTTTTTTTCTTTGTTAAGATTAGCCTTCACAAAGGGCCTAGATGTCCAATTCTCAGAAGCCCCTGCTAAGAAGTCACTCACATCTGAGCCACGAAGCAAATTGACTCCTAATTTGTGCTATGTGAAGGTAGATTTAGTCTGAGAAAGGCATCAAATTGACTCTTGTATGTCATCTGGCCGCCATTCTTTGGCCGCCTCTACAACATTCAAGGGTAAATACACCATACACAGCTTCAAAATCTACCTTTGAAGTGCAATTTCGACCCCAAATTCCTCTGTTTGCCCCATGACCTCTAGAAGCTCTCTTCTGGCTACCTCTATTGCTCACACCTAGCCACCCGTATTTCTTTTTGCATTTCCACCTTATTGTGCCCTAAAATTTGGGCTTGAAATATCAAAATTATGCCCTAATTTTGTTTTGAAAGCATTTAAAATTATTGATTTTAAAATTGTTATCAAAATAGGCAATGTGTTTTGTGTTAAAATAGGGGCAGGACATTTAAAAATTGGGGCAAAATTAATTTGAAGGAATTACTGGTTATGTAAATTTTGTATCTTCATCTCTTGAAGACAAAGGCTGAGGCCTGGGTTGGCAGGAAGCCAATTCCCCCTCACAAAATTAAACCATTGTATTCTTCATTTTTTGTCAAATCCAACAAGTCATTGGAAGGCTAGTTTCCCTCTCGCCAGGGGAATTTTTTTGCTAATTAGTGCCAATTTATTAAAATAGGTCTATTTTGTGAGAACCTATTTTTGTGATAACTTTTACTCGGTAGCTTGAAATTAAGCACTGCTTTTTGCAAAAGTGAATATTTTCACATTTCCCATGCATCTAACCTATTTATATTGTAATAATGCACTAAGTTATAAAGTGTCACAAATTTGGGGGTCACTTAACACTGAATTGGGGGGTGTATAGAATGTGCTTTGAACATTTCAGAGCTGTGCCAAAGGGCACTTCCATACAATCATGTCAAGAGCACTTCATTGAGTCATGTCTAGAACACTTCCACACTTTCTTTCCATTTTTTTTAGTAATGGGGGTTATTCATGCACTAATTTATAAAATGCCACAAATATCATTTGGGATAAAAATAGTGAATTATGGGGGGGTTCATAGAGTTGTGTTGAGCGCATTTCCATGTTGTGCCAAGAGAACTTCCATAGAGATATGTCAAGATCACGTCCGCTACTCCATCATTCTTCAACATTTTTCCCTCATTGTATTGAGATGTGTCACAAACACGTCTACTACAACATCATCATCACCTGTTGCTACATCAGAGTTCAGAGTTGTTTCATAGAAGGCTTCTAGAGATTCTTCATAGTAAGATTATCACCTTCGGGTATTTTGTACTGTGTCTAGTATACTTTCTTGTTTTCTCTTTTGGGGGGTAGTTTTTTCCCATTGAGTTTTCTACCTTTCTCCACTTATGAGAGTTTTTTTATTTTGTGCATGGGTACCTCATCAGGCCTTGCTATTGGGACCCATCTTTTTCACCCACCTAAGTTGTGCTTAAGGGGGAGTATTAGTGTTCACATTTCATTTGGTTTAATTTGGCATTCATTTGGTCATATTTGGAAGCCTCATTTTATGCACATGGCATAAGACACCTCAGTTGGGTGTGTGGCTATTATGAAGAGTCCTTCAAACTCTTTCACTCCACTTAGCTTGCCACATCTACTTGAGATCTCCTTAAGTTATGGGATTGAGTCCCATTAACTCAAGGTTGCTCAAGGCTATATGTGTTAGTGTAGGTTTTTATTTCCTAGATGGATTATTTATTTTTCCTATATTCCTAGGTTTTTCCTACACTTCTATTAATCTCGCTTAGGTTAATAAAGCATGTCTTATTAGGTGAGTAGTTGCGAGGTGTCACCTTCCTACATGTGAGCATCCATTAGCTATCTTGGGAAGATACTTTGCTATCTTTAGTCCGATAGATGGTTGCTCCTCATTGGTTGGTGTTGCCACCTCCTCTCTCTTCCTAGTCTATATAAGCATGCTACCTGGCTTGTATTTTGCATCTTTTGCTTTTGCATCCTCTTAATGCTATTTTGCTTCTAGCATTTGTATTACTCTCTTGGAGACTAACTCTGTGTTGCTATTTTGATTTCGTATCATTTGCATTCATAGTTTTAATATCTATTCTTTGCACTAGTTTTCTGGGTTATTAATCTTTTCAGATTCTAACATGGTATCAGAGCTATTCTATGTGCAAGAATAGATTTTAGTTTCCATATTTGAGAGATTCGGGGGGGGGCTAATAAATCTTATTGCAATTTTTCGGAAAACCCAGTATGCTCTTCTCTTGCATCTTCGGATGATCTTGAGAATCAGAAAAGTTTGACGGAAACTTTTTTAATCTCTGAGGTTTGCACATGTGTTTATGAAATCTAGGTGATTGCAGCATTTCTGGTTATACTGGCAGCATTTCTGGCTGTTCCAACGCGTCCATGAGGCTTGAGAAAGTCAGATTTGGCTTTCGTTTCACCGAAATCGGAGATCGTCATACACAGTTGCGGAACCGGGGTTTCAAGCTCAAATCTGACAACCATCTTGCATATTTGGTATTTTGAATCAATATTGCAGGTTCCAGCATCTGATTCAGCCTTTGCATGTCATTTTTTGGTTGTTGGGGTCATTTTTGGTAGCTAAAGGCGTTCCATTTACACTAGGGGAACATCTTCTGTGCATTTGCAAGAAAAATGCCTTCTGGGTTTTGTTCACAGCACAGAAAAACCATCTGGGTATCTTTCTGTTTTTGCATGCAGTTTGTATATTTTGCAGAAATGCGCTTAGAAAGCTACAGCAGGACCCCTCTCCGTTAGCAGCTGCAGTTCTGAAGACAGTTTTCAAATGCTCCGTTCTTGCTCATACGGACTCCTTTTCCCATGAAATGCTTTTTTATTTTGGCTATTTTTTCATGCTCTATGCACTAGTGCAGTCGTTTTTTGATTTTGATGCCAAGATTTTTCAGAAATTGCAGATTCTCAGTCGTGACATTGCACGGTTCTCGTTTTGAGAACTTCGGAGGATCATAACTTTCACATACGACCTCGTATCGAGGCGATTCTTTTTTTGAAAGTGCATGATTTTTCAAGTAGATTGCAGTGGTGCTGTTTATTTCTCTGGATATTATGCCAAAGTTGTATTTTCAGCATATGCTCTTCATGAGGGTTTTGTAATGCATTAAAATCAAGACCACTTAGTATTTATTGCTAGTGGTAGTTGTAAACGCACTAATATAAAGTGCCAAATCATATTTTCTTGGGGGGGTTCTTTGATTGAGTGAAAAGGGGGGGTTGTCTTGGTTGGGTTCTCTTCTTTTCGACACTTCTTCTCTGCATTTCTTCATCATGGATCAAACAAATCTGCCTATCCTAACTCCATACAATTACTTTGAGTGGAAATCACGCATGACAATTCACTTAAGGAAAGTTGGATTAAATAGGATAACTATGGGACTTGAAACTGAACCTGCTAAAGATGAAGATAAGCCTAAGTGGTTTAACAAATGTGATGAGGCATATGGAACATTGTGTTTGTCTGTTTCTCCTGATTTGCTCTTTCACATTGAGTCTTTGAATATACCAAATGAAATCTGGACAAAGCTAGAAACAATATTTGGCACACAAGATTCAATGAGGGGTCATATGTTGGAAAATGAACTAATTAGTTTAAGTCCAGGCAATTTCAACACAATACAGGATTTCTTCACTAAATTGAAATCACTAAGGCTATAGTTAAAACAATGTGGAATTGAAAAGAAAAATGAACAACTGATTCTTAGTATTCTCTCTAAGCTAAGTTCAGAATATTCTGTGTTTGTTTCTACTTTCTATGCTACTAAGGGTGCACTTGGTACTCAATTCACCATGCCATCTTTAGATGATTTTGCTGTCAATCTCACTCAGGAACAGGACAAGCTAATCCAGATGGGCACTCTTAAGTCCTCTAAGTCACATGCCTTGGCTGCCAACCAAGGCACAAAAGAACAGAAAGGACAAAGTAGTAACAACAATAGTAAGGATAAGAAACAAAAGAATAGCAATGAGAAGAAGGATCAGATAACGGTTGCTTCAAAAGCAACTAATGAGACCCAATATTCTAAGGGCGACAAGCCTAAGAAAGAGAGGGTCTAATGTGCCTATTGTAAAAGACCTGGTCATGATGAACATAAATGTCTGAAGAAACAAATTGATCACTTGACACACATTCTTGAGAAGAATAATATCAGTGTTCCTGAGTCTGTCAAACAGAGTTCTAATGAGGGGTCTAATAAGGCAAAAGAAAATAGCAAGGGAAAAGGAAAGGGCAAGGCCCTTGTTGCAGTTGCTTCTTCACCATCCACTTGGGTTCTTGATTCAGGTGCTTCGCACCACATGGCTTCATCTAAGGAAGAACTTGCATCCTTGGAGCCGTGTACTATGCCTTCTATTTTGATGGGTGATAACACTCCTGTTGAGGTGTGTGGGAGAGGATCTGTTGATGTGGGGGATGGCACATTCCATGATGTTCTTTGTGTGCCCTCATTATCAACTAATCTCCTATCGGTATATCAGATCACTCACACATGTTCAGGCAAGCGGGTTGAGTTCACTCCTAATTCAGTGGAGATTCGTGAGTTGCACAGTGATTCTATAGTGGCAGTTGGGAGAGCAGATCATCAGTCATGGCTCTATCTATTTTCTCACTTTGTTCCTGATCCTCCTTCAACTGTTTTGCTCACTCATTCTAATGATGTGAGTAGATTATGGCATGAGCGGTTTGGCCATCTTAACTTTCGCTACTTGCAGCAGCTTAACCAGCAGAGCATGGTCACAGGGTTGCCTTCAGTTCAGTTTTTAGGTGGTGTTTGCCAAGGTTGCATTCTTAGTAAGCATCCTAAGGAAAAGTTTGACAAAGGTAAGGCATGGAGAGCTTCACAGATACTGGAGTTAGTTCACAGTGATTTGGCTGGTCCATTTCAGCATCCTTCTTTCAGCAGGGCTAGATATGTCCTCACATTCATTGATGACTTCTCTTGAAATACTTGGGTGTACTTTCTCAAATAGAAGTCAGAGGTATTTGATCATTTTCAAGACTTCAAGACTTTTGTAGAGAAGCAATCTGGGAAAGCCATCAAAGTTTTGCGCACTGACAATGGTGGTGAGTATGTCAACCATCGGTTTGAGAGGTTTTGCACTTTAGAGGGGATTGATTTGCTGCATTCAGTTCCATACAATCCTCAGTAGAACAGTGTTGTAGAACGGAAGAATAGGTCCTTGAAGGAAATGGCGAACTGCACTCCAGATCGCTTGCACCACAATATTGGGCAGAGGCCATTAACTGTGCTTGTTATATCCAGAACCGTGTTCCTCACCGAGCCTTGAAGGGAGTCACTCCTTTTGAAGCTTGGAGCGGTCGGAAACCATCAGTTAAGCACTTTCAAGTTTTTGGTTCTCCTGCATGGGCCCACATTCCTATAGAGAAACGCAAGGCCTTGGATCCGCAGAGCAGACCTTGCATATTTGTAGGTTATCCTGATGGTGTGAAGGGTTGTCGGTTGCTCCACCCTACTACACATGAGTTGTTCATCGAGAGGAGTGTTCAGTTTGAGGAGGGCTCTTCAAGCTCACTTTCTATCACTTCTCCAACTCCTTCTACTTTGACATTGGAGTCACTTGGGATACATGACAAATCTTCTGATGAATCAGATTCACCTGAGCAGTCTTCTACCTCCACTTCTGATGCAGAGAGCGATTCAGAGGACTCACCTCCTTCCTCTCCTAGTCATCATTCAGAGGTTGATTCTTCTCCTCCAGATTCTCCATCTTCCAGTCCACTTTGGGCTAGACAGTCCTTGCAGTCTGCAGGTGATTGGGTTGGGGATCCATCAGACACTAGGCGGACTCGTTCACAGTTCCAGGATGCTCCACATGTCTTCATTGCTACTACCTCAGATCCACAGTCTTTTCATGAGGCTTCTGGTATTCCTGAGTGGGATACAACTATGCAGGAGGAGTATAGTTCCTTGATGAGGAACCACACTTGGGATCTTGTCCCTCTTCCTAAGGGAAGAAAACTTGTTCGATGTAAGTGGATCTATCAAACAAAATTTACAGTAGATGGGTCAGTTGACAAGTATAAGGTTCGCTTGGTCGCAAAAGGATTCTCCCAAGTTCCTGGGATTGACTACTCTGAGACTTTTGTGCCAGTTGCCCGAATGAATTCCATCCAACTTGTTCTTGCCATTGCTGCAGCTAATCGTTGGGAAGTACACCAGATGGATGTGAAGAGTGCTTTTCTTCACGGTGACCTTCAGGAGGAGATCTACATGGAGCAGCCACAGGGGTTCCTTCAAGATTCTTCACTTGTGTGCCTTCTTCGGAAGTCTCTCTATGGCCTCAAACAGGCTCCTCGAGCCTGGTATGCCAAGATGGATTCCTTCCTTCTATCAGTTGGGTTCACTCGGTGCCATTCTGATCCCAATGTCTACATTCTGCAGCAGGATGATTCACTCCTATTTCTGGTTCTGGATGTTGATGACTTGCTGATCACAGGGAGTTCTTCATCCACCATTGGGGCTGTCAAAACTGCCCTTCATGACAGGTTTTTGATCACTGACTTGGGCTTGTTGCATTACTTTCTCAGGATTGATATCTACCAGTCTTCTTCTGGGATCACCATCACACAGTCCAAGTATGCTCTAGATTTGCTCTCGAGGTTTCATATGGCTGACTGTAAGCCTGCTCCAACTCCCTTTCTTTCTGGAGTCAAACTTGAGGCTCAGTGTTCTTCTCCACTTGTTGATGGCACTTTGTACCGACAGCTTGTTGGGAGTCTCATTTATCTGACTCATACGAGACCTGACATTTCATATGCTGTAGGCATGGTCTCTCGATTCATGCAGGAGCCTCATAAGCTGCACTGGAAAGCAGCCAAGCAGATCCTTCACTACATTCAGGGTTCTCATAGTCTTGGGATTCACTACGTAGCGGGTATTGAGCTTGACTTGGTGGGCTACACAGATTCTGATTGGGCGGGCGATTCTCAGGATCGCAAGTCTACTTCAGGTTACAGCTTCTCACTTGGTTCAGGTCCTGTTTGTTGGTCAAGCAAGAAGCAATCTGCTTTTGCTCTATCTTCTACTGAGGCTGAGTATCGGGGGGCTGTGAATGCCTCTACTAAGGCCATTTGGCTTCAGAATCTTCTCACTGAGTTTGGTATCCAGATCAGATGGCCATCAGTCATATTTTGTGACAACCAGAGTGCCATTCAGATCTCACAGAATCCGGTCCATCATCAGTGGACCAAACACATAGAGGTCCACATGCACTACATCTGGGAGCTCATCCATGGCCACGTCATCAACCTTCGCTACTGTCTGACTTCCAAGCAGGTTGCCGATATCTTCACCAAACCCTTCACTAAGAGCAAGTTCCTTCATTTGCGAGCTTTGCTGGGGGTGCGGGATGCTTCATCTTCTGGGGGGGCTTCTTCCTCTCACTCGGAGTCTTGACTCTCTCTACTTTTGGGGGGGTCTCTTCTCTCTCTCTTTGGGGGGAATTTTATGTACATGGGTACCTCATTAGGCTTGATTTGCCAGGACCCATTTCTCCATCCACCTAAGCTTCACTTATGGGGGGGTGTTAGTGTAGGTTTTTATTTCCTAGATGGATTATTTATTTTTCCTATATTCCTAGGTTTTTCCTACACTTCTATTAATCTCGCTTAGGTTAATAAAGCATGTCTTATTAGGTGAGTAGTTGCGAGGTGTCACCTTCCTACATGTGAGCATCCATTAGCTATCTTGGGAAGATACTTTGCTATCTGTAGTCCGATAGATGGTTGCTCCTCATTGGTCGGTGTTGCCACCTCCTCTCTCTTCGTAGTCTATATAAGCATGTTACCTGGCTTGTATTTTGCATCTTTTGCTTTTGCATCCTCTTAATGCTATTTTTCTTCTAGCATTTGCATTACTCTCTTGGAGACTAACTCTGTGTTGCTATTTTGATTTCATATCATTTGCATTCATAGTTTTAATATCTATTCTTTGCACTAGTTTTCTGGGTTATTAATCTTTTCAGATTCTAACAATATGTACTTGTCATATTGACTTCGAATTTACTCCAAATTTGTGATTAGAATTCATCTTATAGATCCTACAAATTCTAATAATAATATTAAAAGGCATTGATGTTACCTTACTTGGCCCCTTTTGGACAACTAAATCACCTTTTGTGGCTGCTAGATGTGACTTGTTTGGAGGTTGTTCATGGGCTGCTACAACCTAATTTCTTTGAAGGATAGGTGTGCCACCTGCCATAGATGGACTAGCAACTGTTTGACTCACTTGAGGAGCCTTTTGTGCCACTCCATCAGTTGTTTGTCCTACCTCAATAGCCCTTTTCTTATCCCTAGTGTTCACTGCAATGGGAACATATGGATGATTTACACCACAAAATTCACCCCCTCACCAATTCATGAGGGTTGTCTCATTTTGGGGGTCAATTTACTGCTGTATATGTTGTTGTTCAAGCACCTCTTGTGAAGTAGAAGGCTGCAAAATAGGTGCATTTTGCACCATTAAGGCCTGGTTTATGAGACCGTTTGAGCATGTCACCTGATTGTGGGGTTGCTTACGTGGGAAGCACCATTCATATTCTTGAACTAAGTTGTTTTACACAAGAATTAGCTCTTTTAAAGTGCTCGCAGTGTTTAGATTATATGTTTGGAAAGGTCTAGCATTAAATGTAGGCCTTTGCCCTTGGTTATTAGCATGATAGGGGAGTTTATTTTTCCGATTAGGCTAATTGGGAACTTGGTAAGGGGCTTGATAAGGCCTCCTATTTTGATTTTGCTACCTTTTGATATTTACCAACTCACTACCAAAGGTTTGAAGAAGACCTTAAATCTCTTGCAGCTCAAAGGAGTGGGCTGGGACAGCTTTTTCTTGGGTTGGGATAGCTAGTAAAGGGGCTATTTGTGGCATTTGCATGGGTGTAACAAGTTGTACTTCGGCAAAGATGGGCATTGGAGGTCTAGGGGTAATTTTCCTAGCTTGTATGAGAATTTTTTCAGCCCTTATAGCTATTTCATATGCATTCGGGAGTGTATTTACACCCATAGATTGTATCATCAATACAATGTCACTATTAAAAGTCCTAAAAAAAAAACAAAAAAGCATGTTGTGATGAGGGTCTTACCAACTGTGGGATTCTATCCCAAGTCCTTTGGAAATAGAAGTTAAAGTCTGTCATGTGCTCAGGAGGAGCTCTCTTGATGGTGCTCAGCTACTCTACCAAAGAGAAATGGTTTGATTTGTCGTCAAACTATTTGCAAAGAAGCTCTCCAAGTTGATCCCATGAGCCTATTGAGTTCACTACCAAACCTCTAAATCACTACAATTCTTTGTCTTTGAAGGAGGCTGCCAACAATCTAAGAGCCACATTTTATGCTGTGATGTGATGCACATCACATAAGTTTGCCGCATCCTGGATGTGCTCAATGGGTTTAGTTTGGTCCTCTCCTGATAAAAAGGGTAAACCTCTAAGAGCTACCACTAGAATGTCATCATGTTGTGCCAAGTTCAAGGGGCTACCTTGATCAAAAGGCACAAAAACTTGATTCCTAGGGATAGTAATTCATATTATATAGGTTTGATTTCTCGCAAGAGGAGATACAACTCTCATAGAAGGTGGAGTTGACTGTGTTTTCCTTGTTGAAGGACAAGTTCTTCTACTAGATGTACTTTGTCTCCTAGGAGGAGAGAGCTGTAAGTATTTAAAAGAGCTTGCACTCTTAGTTTGTATGCTTCTCATAAGATGATTACAACACTAATTTGGCCTAGAAAATCACACGTAGAGTCTTTAGATATGAAAAACTCAACCTCTTAAAGGTTTGGAATGTTGATAGCATATTAATACCAGAAAGAAAAAGATATGTTCTTTTGACTATTTTAAGCCAAACAGTCCCATTGGGCGTGCCAAAATTGTTATCACCTAAATACACACCCTTGCTACGTCGCAGAACTTAGCTTACTTGGTGAAACATGGGATCCTTTTCAGGATCGTGGGTTACCTATGACAAAAAGGAACCTCTAAATTGAGCTAGTTCTCTTGGTTCTATCACCTTGTGCAACCTATTTTACTACTTCACTTGATAGAAAAGGTAGAAACAATTGCTTGAAATGAACCTACTACTAAGGTGATGCTCCAAAATATGTTTGTTTCAGACCTTGGACTATTGTTTTGACATACAACTAATCAAGGTTTTAGTTGTTTATTCACAACATAAGTGTTTGACATACCTATGTATAAGTATTTTATTGAAAGGTATGTGTTTTTTCTGTTTTAGAAAGGAAGAAAGTATGTTTTCTTCACAAACTAACATTTGTTTGAACTATGACACAAACAATAACCTACAAAAATATATCTTTCCTACTTGGAAATGATGGAAATAAGACACTCATTTAAGGATGTGCAAATAAAAAATCACAAAAATGCCATCAATTACCTCACACACATAATGAAAATAGAAACTTTGAAGTCCAAAATACTTTCTTAATTGATATAAGATGCATTTACAATAGTACATGATCTGAAATCTATATTTTTTTCTTGAAAATGTGTTACAAAAATGTTGTTCTAGAACAAGATCTAAGTTACAATCTCTAGTTTTTTACCTCTTATAGCTCAAAAACAAGAAAGAACTAACTTGAAAATGATGCCTAAGGATCCTATATGGCATCATAGACCAAGGAGAGTATCTAGGACCTAAAATTGACCGAGTTACAAGGCCTTAAAAGTGCTAACCTACTTTACATGCCCAGTCGATTCCAAGTTTGACTTGGTCTTCTTCTTTGAAGTTTGATGACTTCTTCTAGCTCCTTGAAGTGCTCTAGTTATTTGAAAGTCTCATAGATGCTTGGGAGAAGGTTGAACTTCCCCCTATATTCTTGTAACTGCCCTTGAAGAGTCTTTACTATCTGTCCTTACTGTCCAAACTGCTCAAACGGCTCCATGAATGCATGAACACCTTGCAAGTTGCCATTACTTTCTCATTAGTTCTTCATTTTCCATTTTCCCAATGAAATAGGACATCTGTTTATGTTGTGAAAGCTCTAGTAGAACTCTAAGGCACATGGAAAGAGTTATAACATTTTTGGAGACTTAAAATTGCCCCAACCTACCTCTTAAAGGATTGAAGACACCTGTAACTTTATTTACTACCATTGCTAGGTCTTTTTGAGGATTAAACTACCCTTTAGATTCCTTGAACTAATTTTTGTACCCCTTAGTTGTGAGAAAATTTCATCTCTAATTTCTATACTTTGGTTGAAATACACAGTGTGTATTTCAACATGCTTTCATTTTGCAAGGTTTGTTTCATTGTCACATAGAGTGCATGGCCTTTGAGCCTCATGATTGTTGTCTTTCATCTAGTAACCCTACTATTATAGTCATATGATGTCTTTTTTTAGGAGTGTTAGTTCTTTGACAAAGGTTACAAAGCATTTGAAAGAATAGAAGCATGATACCAATTGACATTGGAGAAACCTCTGTAACCTTCCATATCTACTATACTACATCGCTTATGTTGTGGAGGACTACTCCTTGCATCTATTAGATTGTCTCACTATTTGCTTCTTTTGTCTCACATTAGCTTCTCCTTCATCATAGGTTATGCCTTTAAAGGCTCCCCATTTGTCAAGACAAAGATCTCTAGTCATCCCTATAGCTCTCTAATAGTCTGCTCTTGTTGCAATCATTTAACTAAGCATGTTTTTGTTCAGGCATTTTTAGGACTGCATAGGCCATACAGACATTGCATGTTTCTAGGGTTTAGGAGGGCTTTAAAAGTATCAACAATGACACTTTAGACTGTCACTGTAACAACACTTATACAAATCTAATCTCTTCACACTTTCCCTATAGGATCCTTGACTGTTCCTATCACACAGTCCTTGAGGACTGTCAATACAGTTATGTATGACTATATGATTGTCACTTCTATTATTACTTTTTTCACCTTATGACAGTCACAAGATATGATTGTTTCTCATACATCTAGCCAGTCATCATGCTCTCTATTCACCTTAATGTGGCATAGACCTCTATATGTTGATATTCATTGATAGACTATAATAAACTCATGATGTTCACAACTTTCACTATGTGAAGGATTACAGACCTATATACTGTCTTACTTATCCCTACTTTTATACATGCATCCAACATGCTTCATACTATCTTATAGCATAGCCATTCTCACTATTTCTATGGAGTTTGATAGTCTTATGCTTTGCATGATAGAGATAACTGCCTCTCTTTGTTCTCTACTAGAAAACCTTATTGTCATTCTTGACTACACCTTTCAACAGTCACATAGGCTACCTCTTTTTGTGTAGGCTCTCTGTTCTTTATGAGAGTCACTGTCCTCTCAGACCTCCTAAGGTCATTGTGTGATTACTACTATATATACTATCTATTAGACCTCTGCTTGGTTTATGCACCTCTGCTCTTGATCAACATCACTATCCTCACACACTATACTTTGTCATAGCTATTAATAAGGCCTTCTTTCATGTATGCAATGATTAAATCTCAATCTAGGCTTAAACAACCTATAAGGAAGCTCTAAAGACACTTATCAAGACTTCATATACCATTGTGAAGGTTAGCATGTTATGTTAACCCTCTGTTAGGGTTTTAAATACCTCTGTACATTTTTAGATTTTTGTTAGGTCATGACTGGCATTTGTTAGATGTCCACATGTTGTCTTAGACCCCAAGAGTGTATTGTAACAGTCATTCAATGACTGTTTTTGCACTGGTGTATAGTCATCAAATATGACTATTATTCCTTTTTCTATATTAGTCATCTTCATGACTGTCATCACTAATTTTAAATGCAATTATCCTTGGCTTTTCCTTAGACCTACTACTATTTTCATGATTAGGACTATGACAAACATTCAATGACTATTTTGTAAGTTTGCTGATGGTTGTTCCTTTGCATCAGATATAGATCAACATCATAAACATAGTAAACTATGACACAACAACCTTATAACCAGTGAGAATCAATTACAACAAGGACACCATACCAACTATGGTACAATGCTTGGAAATGGGGAGTTGCTCATGCATAATGCAAAGCCATGTGAAATAAGAAGAAAAGTAACAAAACAAGTTGCTTTCCAAAAAACATTCTAGTCACGAAAATCTCAAATGCAACCCAAAATGAGCACATGCTTAAAAGAAGACATGAGTACATATTTGTATTGTAGAAACCCTTAGATCAGTTCTCTATTATGTCTTGTGAAGTCTAAACATTCATTATTACATCTGCTCTTTAGATCATATGGCTGCTTCATTGAACTTGCAACATTAGCTTTGAAAAACTTAGGTCCTCCTTTCTCAAACCTGTTGTGATGTTCACAACACGCCCCATTATGCTCCTTAGCAAAATGGGGACCCCTGCTGATGTTTGCTTTTTGCTTCTGCTTGTGTTTTTTCTGTTTTCTGGCGGTTTGGTAAAAATGGAGGTCAGGTGCTTCATCATCATGATATTGGATGAGGTAGGTCATCATCATGAGGTCAGTTTGTCAAAGTTCATATTTTGTTTCTTTGACCTCATATTTAGAAAGAGCTTGAAATTCCATGCAGGTTTGCCTTTTACTTCACTTGAAAATTCGTCCATATGTGAAAGTTATGCACAGTCAAAGTTTCAGTCAAACCTGATAATCGCAAGAGGATCATCATTTTTATCCTAAGTCATGTTGTCAAGATCATCATGATCTTGGTCTATCACCTGATAAAAATCATGCAGTCGCAATATCCGGACGTCAATCTTAGGTGGCAGTGCTTTTTACCCGTCAAATATCCGGACGTCATCATCATATTTGAAATGCCCCCCCCCCCCCCCCCCCCCCCCGATAATATCCTGAGGTTCAAATATCATGATGATATCAACTTTAAGTTAGGGTAAGTTTCCCCGTCAAGCGGTCTTTGTATAGCGAGCATCATCATGATATTTCAACATTACCTAATCTTATCATATCATGCTGATCACCCTTAGAAAATCCACCTTCGGCATATTTGCATGCGCATGTTATAATCCTATCGCAAGGTCATCATCATGATATTTGCTGAAGTTCGAAATATGATGATGACAACTTCATATCCTCCTGATCTCCTTTTGCATAATCATGATCATCATCCTGATCTTTCATGAGGGCCATTCGCTGAAATTTGCTAAGTGATGGAGACATCATCATCATAAATCGATAAAGGGGATCATCAACTTCATATCCTCCTGATCGCCTTTTTTTGCAATATCATGATGATCACCCTATCTATTCAAAGGAGGGCGATATTTCATTCCTTAAACAGCATGATCATATTTTACAATATCACCCTAGCGACAATATCATGATGACCTCAACTTATCCTGGTGCTTCGAAGACGAATTATCATGATGACGTCATCATGATAATTCGATAAGGTAGGTCATCATCATATTGTTTTATCCTGTCCTGTTATCAAGATCATCATGATCTTGTTTGTTCACCTGATATTTCGTAAAGTCCTCCTGCCGATGAAATACAACCTTTTGAAAATATCCTGATGATCATCATCGTCACATTTTCCCTTCGGCAGGATATTTCCCAAACATGATCCGGTTGGCGAAATATCATGATGACGTCATGTTCTAAGTTTAACAAAGGCTCCGGATATCATGATGATGTCATTCTGATCTAATAAACGAAGAAGCAAATATCCTGATGATCATCATCATCACATTTTTTCCTTCAACAGGATATTTTCAAGCACGATCTGGTTCGCGAAATACGATGATGATGTCTTATTCTATGTTCGACAGAAGCCCCAAATATGATGATGCTCATCATCATCCTGATTTTTTCGAGGGGGTTACCTTGGCCGCAAGAGGATCATATTACGTTCATCATCCTGATCATGCTCCTTAGGTGACCCGATATCACAATTATCCCCTGACCTTAACTGAACATGATGATGACGTCATCCTTAGCATTTCAATGAAGCCCGAATATCATGATGACGTCACCATCATTTTCCTTTCCTCGGCAGCATGATCATATTCATATCCTCCTATTCTTCTTCAACATGATGATGATGATGATGATGTTCTTTTCCCCGATATGCAAGAGCGAAACATCCTGATGACGTCATCTGGACCTTCAGGAGGGAGAGCATCATATTTCCGGAATATCATGCAGATGAAGTGAATATCGACCAACACGTTTTTTTTGACGCACCGATAGCGATAGTCATGCCGATGGGCGGGAAATGAAGCGGTGGAATTTTAAACTGTTTTTTTTGGCGCCTGTGGCATTTTCCCGGTCAGCGATAGTTGACCGGATGAATTTTGAGCGGTCTGAACGCATTTTGGGCGCGTTTGAGAGTATTTCTGATCCGATTTCCACAATCTTGCGCAGTCACCTGGATTTAAACGCTTATTTTAATTTCCTGATGTTTTTATGATAAATGAAATACTTATTGCTTGTCTTGTCTTACAGGCTTGCAGTTGAGGAAGCGGCTGGAAAGTCAACACAGTGACCTCATGGAGGAAGAAGATCTGATCTCAGGAGCAAGAAGATAAGGATAAAGTGCGAAAAGTCAAGGCCATTCAAGTGAAAGACAGAGTTGCAGCTGGAGGTATTACTACAACAGACAAACAGAAGTTATTGCCCAGCTGCCGGAACTTCTCAGAAGGGGCAATATTTCGCCCAGATTTGACACTGCTCAGAGATATTTTTTGAGAGCTGGTTCACCTGCATTTATTGCTGTAACCAAGGGTTTGAACCAGGGGTTCAGTTAGGTTTTTTGCTGTAGTGAGGACAATCAGAATGTCTTTATATTGTGCCTCTCTACACTGTAATACTTTACAACAGGGGCTACAATAGGGATTCTAGGAAAACATAGCAAGTTAGCTTAGCATAGTTTAGAATAGAAGAAGGAGGTCGCCTGTTTGTCTGCAGTAAGGTGTGCGTGGAATGTCTGGCTGCCTTACTGTATCTGTAAAGCTTGTAAGTTCTCTGTAATATGATCAATGAAACTAAGAGTCATTCCTACATTGTAAATCATGTATGACTATTCGTTTCTATTACAATAGAATCTGGAGTTCTGCATCTATCTTCTGAGTGTTCTCCTGCTCTTCTTTGTGTTTCAAAATATCTTCTTTGAGAGCTTGCAATTTTAAATGTATGTTTGTGAAAATGCTCAGAACTTACATTTAGGGTTTTTACTGTGGATTTGATCAAATTACTGTGGTATTTACATAGTGCATAACAGAAACAATTAGATCCTTTGGTAGATTAAATGAGGTATAGATTAGATCTTTCTAACTTTTCCCAACCCATCTGAAATATTTAGCTGAAAACGTAGAAATCCAAAGGAAATTGTCTCAAATTTGAAGAAGCATGCATAACAGAGCTATAAGTAGATAGTTTTCATAAACAGATAAAGAAGAAACCTGTAAAAAATCCAAGAAAACCCTCTGAAACTCGCAGCAACGGTTTCACTTTTATGCAAATGAACAGAATACTTGTTGAAATCTATGACCTTTTTGCATATTCTTAGGCCAGTAAACCACAAAACAAACCTAAACTACGTAAGGCCCCTTGAACATTACAGCTTCACATTGACCAACTGAACTTGACCAACCGAACCATTGTAGACTTGGGATTAGTTGAATCTCAAATGATTCCTTCTTATCTTTCAAGTATAGTTTCAGTTCATTATATGTGAATTTTAACTTATTGTTATGATTGCATCAAAACAGTCATCAACAGTTTTCTGGCGCTAGAAGGAGGGCCTTCCTGAGTTAGGTTTCATTTCAAACTGGCTAACGACAGTAACAGAGTGACTAGGTCTAGGTCCAGTTCAGGAGATATCTTTGTGCAACTACCTGATACAAGGCGAAGTAAAAGCCCTTTAATTTGGAATCCAAAGATATCGCAAGCAGGAAGTTCATCTGGAACACCTCCTGGGTCACCTTTTAACATCCGTAGTATTGCAAGTCCTGATAGATCACTGTTCAGATCTTTAAATCTTGGTTCAGGCACTCCTGGAGGTCTCAATCCTCCTCTAAATCCTAATCTACCAATCAATCCAGGTATTTCTGCAAGTTCAAGTCAAGCTCAAACACCTGCAATGGCTTATTTTGATGTCAATTCTCCCATATTCTTCAATGATTATCATGACATGCCAAAAAATCTGGAAAATATATGTCCCAAATACCAGTTGCATCAAGACCCAGAAGATCATATTAGAATATTTAAGGAAGCATGTTTTAGGGCTATGTCAGAGCACGAGGATGTTGTGTGTAGATTGTTCCCTTACACCTTTAATGAGCAGGCCTCTAGCTGGTACATAAACTTACCCAATGGTTACATTTCTTCCTGGGCACTTATGGAAGAAGCATTTCTGTCAAGATTTAGAGGACCCATTGACCCTTGTGCTTTGTATCATAAACTGGCTGCTATAAAACGAGGTGAGGGAGAGCTAATTGATAATTTCAATGACAGATTTCAAAAGGCCTATTCTAGGCTAGTAGCCCCTTATACCATAGATGATGCTCCCTTGTTGGCTATGTACTATGCTGCCTTGGATCCTTTAACTGCCATGTTTGTCAAAAGAAAACCTGACATAGATTCAATATCCAAAGCCTATAAAGAGGCAGCCTTAGTGAACCAAGAAATGAGACATACAACTTACAGTCCATTTGGAGGAAATTTTGGGGTGCAGAATCAGGCACACCCATGGAACGGAGTCCCTGTACAGCATGCTCCACTAGTAAATCCGGTTCCTTCTTACACACCTGTGTATAATCCTACTCCAATCCAGGCTATAACTCCTTACATGGCTAGTACTTCCAATAACAGTCAAAATAATGGTCCGCCTTTCTTCCAACTTCCTAGGCATATAACTGTGGCAAAAGCACAAGAGGATAGGGAAGAAATCAAAGAAATTACTACACATTTGAAAAGATTAACAACCGAGGTGACACAGCTAAGAAATGAGAACCTCTATGGAAGAAGCAACCAAAACTACAATCCACCTCAAAATCACAACCAAGGCCAAAATCAGAATTATAGTCTCAATCAAAATCAACAGTACAATCAGAACCAAAACTACAATCAGCATCAAGGCCCCAGTTAGGGGCAACCAATGCAAAATAGGGGGCCAGTGATAGATAATAGGACCTGGGGCAATAATAACAAAAATTAGAATCAACCTAGGCCACCCAAGACATGGAACACTGGGCCCAACAACGGTACTCTGGCTTCTCCTTTTGAGAATACAGATAATCATGGTGCAAAACAAATAACTAACATACAAATGGCCAATACAGCACCCAAAAATTGGTGCAGATTTCACAATACCAATGCCCATGCTGAGCACGACTGTCCACAGTTCTACTTGGCAGCTAGTATTTTAAACGTAGATGTACAGCCTCCTACCTCTGAATTTCTCATTCCTAAGGGTAATGAGGTAGTACCCTCAGAATATGACACAGCATTAGTCTTAGAAACGATTACCTTCGCAACTGCAGAAGAGAAAGAGGATGAATTGCTAGAGGATGAACCATACTGTTGTGAAAGTCTTTATCCTGAATCAGCCTTTCTGTTAAATGCTTCTCAGTTTCCTTTTGAATCTGAAAACGAGATATTAAATGAAACAGAGGAGGTGCAGGCCTTTCAACAGACAAATAAAAGCCACACCTACAATTTGAGGAACAACCCTAGGCCAGGAGGACCTTTCACCACTTCCACTCCTCCGAATAACATCAATACACCCCCAGATCAGAATGCTAGCAACAATCCTGCCATACTTAAAGCTAGTCAGCACACAAATAATGGAACAACAGTACAAAAGGATCAAACAAGTAAGACAGAAGCAATAGAAACAACAAGATTAATGAATTACTTATCAGAGGAAATAAAGAAAATTAAGGTCAGTATACCTCTAAATGAATTATTGAAGACCCCAGGGATCAGAAATGCTTTTTTAAAATCCCTGGATACATCCATGACAAACAAGGTGTCTGCTGATATAACTGTTCCTAATAGTGATTCACCACCTAAGGAGAAAGGTAAGAAAGTTGAGCAGCCTTCCAATACAAATGTGGTAATACATACGGATAAGAGGGATACTCAACCTTTCTTGTTAACTGTTAGGTTGTGTGGGAAGAATATACACAATTGCATGGTAGATTCTGGTGCTTCAGCCAACGTAATGCCCTTAGGAATATGTGAAACTCTCGGGCTGACTCCCACCAGATCTGCCAAGGTTGTCACGCAATTAGATAAGACCGAGGTTAGCGTGATAGGAGAACTCATGAACATACAAGTACAATTAGCTTCAGACCCTAGGGTAAGCCAAATTATTGACATTCAAGTAGTGGATATACCCGTAAATTATGGAATGTTGCTAAGTAGGGATTGGTCCAAGACATTAAACGGATATATGGCTAATGACTTTTCACACATGTGGTTACCATGGAGAGGCATCCCAAACCAGATCAGAATAGAGGCAGAGCCCAGAATGAGACATATGATAACAGAGTATAATCGAACTAATGAAATATTATATGCTGCTGTTGAACCAGGTGTCTATAGAATTACCAACAATGGGATGCAAATTGAAGAGATCATGATGTTAAACATTAGAAAGAAGTGTGTCAGCAATAGAATGGCACTATTCATTGAGTCTGACGGAAATTCTTCAGATGAGGAAAACAATGCAATAGACAAATTTGGTCATGCCATTAGACAAGAGGTGGAAGAGTGCGTTACACACAATCTCCCAGTCCAATGTAAGTTATATAAAAATAGGTGTAGAGTCCATGATAGGCAACATTCTGAGGAGAATTGTGAAATATGCAAAGACATCATTGAATATGAATACAAGAAATGCATAGGGAAGGTAGAGTCACAAGAGAAAAATGAGCATCCTGATCCAACACAGAGATATGTTCAGGATAATATAAGTGCTTTGATTCCAGATCTAGGGAAAGAAATAGAGGACAAGGGTAGTTATCTTTCTGAGCTGCAAACTACAAACACACCTATGCAAGATAACCAAACGGAAAAACCCATGAATAAACAAGACAACACCCCACAGGCAATAAAAGAGACAAAGTATGCCAAGGTAAAAGATCAGAAAAGAAAAGATGGCATGTGGACGTTAAAGTGTGATGGGTCCAAATCAAAACAGGGCGCAGGTGCGGGTATTGAACTCATAGATCCTCAAGGTAAATCTCATTTGGCAGCATATAGATTACAATTTTCCTGCACTAACAATATTGCTGAATATGAGGCCCTAATTTTGGGACTTGTCATGGCCATCAGGAAAGGGGTAAAAGCCATCAGAGTATTTTCAGACTCTGAATTAGTAGTCAGACAAGTGAGGAAACTATATGCCTGCAATTATAAGAAGATGATTAGTTACAGACATAGAGTTTGGGGTTTAATGGATTCATTTGATGCTTTTAACATAGAGCATATTACTAGAGAGCTGAACCACAGGCCAGATGCGTTAGCAGTTGCTGCTAGTACATTAGAACCATTGACACTGTCAGGATTAAGACAATTTGCTGTTGAGCTAATTAACGTGCCCAGTATACCAGACAACGTTACACACTTTCAGGTATTTGGAGAGGATCAGCAAATTATTAATTTTCTAACTTGTAATGAGGCATTTGAGGCCCAAATCATTGATGAACAAGAAAGACCTGAAGTAACATGGGACGAAGAAGATATGATCAACTTAAAGAGCAACTTCTTACCAAAAGGAGTAATTGATTTAGAACACATCTTTGACTTCGACGGAATAATAAGACAGAAGGACTTACCCAAAACAGAAGGGGGTAAGTGTGATTTACATAACTTAGGGACTGAGCTCAATCCGCAAAATGTACTAATTGGGAAAGCTTGCTCTGAGAAAATCAGAGAAGAGGTTCTGGATGTTCTGAAAGAATATAAACATGTCATAGCATGGACTTATGAAGACTTGAAAACATTTGATGAGTCCATCATAACTCACGTAATACCTTTAAGAAAAGAAGTCAAACCATTTAGGCAGAAACAGAGGCCTGTGAATGCCATTCTAGAGCCTTTAATCTTTGAGGAAGTTAGAAAACTACTGTCCGCTGGAATAATTTTCCCAGTCAAACATTCTGTCTGGGTCGCTAACTTGGTACCAGTGAGGAAGAAAAACAGAGACATCAGGTTGTGCGTAGACTTTAGAAACTTAAACAAGGCATCTGAAAAAGATAATTATCCTTTGCCCCCAATAGACGAAGTACTGCAAGCAGTAAATGGCACAAAGATGATGTCTTTTTTAGATGGTTTTTCAGGTTATAACCAGGTTTTAATTGACAGAGAAGATAGACTAAAAACCACCTTCACTTGCAAATGGGGAAATTATGCGTATAGAAGAATGCCTTTTGGTTTAATTAATGTAGGTGCCACTTTTCAGAGGGCCATGGACGTTGCTTTTCATGGATTATCAGGTAAATGCATTGTTGTGTATATGGATGATTTAACTGTGTATTCCAAGGATGCATCCACCCACGCTGAGGACCTCAGAAAAGTACTCCAGCGATGTGAAAGGTATGGGATTTCCCTTAATCCTAAGAAATGTATATTTGGCGTAACTGAAGGTAAATTATTAGGCCATGTCATTTCTGAAAATGGAATTTCAATTGATCCGGATAGAATAGAATCCATAAAAAATTTGCAAATACCAAACAGTAGGAAAGAATTGAAATCATTTTTTGGTAAAATTAACTTTGTTCGAAAGTTTATAACAGGTTTTGCAGAGATTGTGTAGCTGTTGAATGCCATGTTAAAGAAAGATGCACAGATGGAATGGACGGCAGTGGCCAAAGCCGCATTTGAAGATATCAAGGAGGCAATTTCTAATGCCCCTGTATTGGCAAGTCCAGACTACATAAGCCCGTTTTACATCTACTCCTTTGCATCTTCTCATTCTATCACTGCTGCCTTGACACAGAAAGGTGAAAATAATGAAGAGAGGCCCATAGCATTTATGAGTGTGCCCCTAAAGGATGCACAACTGAGATATCTAGATATCGAAAGACAGGCATTCGCATTAGTAAAGGCTGTGAAAAAGTTTAGACACTATATTCTGCGCAGCCAGATTGAAGCCATAGTACCAGACGCAGCAGTAAAAATGTTGCTGATGCAAAATGAGCCTGGAGAAAAAAGAGCCAAATGGATCACCACACTACAAGAATTCGACATGGAGATCATTCCCGCAAAGCTGGTTAGAGGGCAGGCGCTGGTGCAGACAATAGTAAACATGGATCCAAATCTGATAAAACAGCAATATGTATTGAATTCCCAAGACGCATCAGGCTGGTACGATGATTTAAGCACCTTCCTGATAGCTGGAAAGTACCCAAGTAGGATGAAGGCTTCTCAGAGGAGAGCTTTGAAGATTAAGGCACAAAATTATATGGTGCAAGGAGGTCTTCTATTTAGGAAGAACCATGATGGAATTTATTTGAGATGCATAAACAGAACTGAAGCTGATAAAGTGTTGACAGAACTACATGATAAGTACGGAACCGGTCATGGTTCCCATTTAGCTACAACACACAAAATATTGAGAGCGGGCTATTACTGGCCCATTATATTCAAAGATACTAAGAGTCACATCAGAAGCTGCCACACCTGTCAGACTGCAGCAGACAAAGGGAGAAATCTGGCCAATCCCCTGCAACCTGTGATCGAGTCCAGACCATTTGCACAGTGGGGCTTGGATTTTATCGGAGTCATCAATCCCCCATCTTCTGCAGGACACAAATTTATATTGACGGTAACAGACTATTGTACAAGGTGGACTGAGGCCACCTGCTGCAAGTTTTCCACAACTGAGGTAGTTATCAAGTTCCTTGAAGAAAACATTATCACCAGGTTTGGAACACCCTATTCATTGGTATGTGATAACGGCCCTGCTTTCTCTTCTTTAAAATTTTCTAAATGGGCATTTGAATATGGGATCATTCTAAGGTTTTCTTCAAATTATTATCCTCAAGGTAATGGACTGGCTGAATCAACAAACAAAATTTTATTAGACATCATCAAGAGGTTAATTGCCAAAAGTCCTAGAGAGTGGAATACCCTATTAAGATATGCACTATGGGTAGACAGGACCAAGTTCAAAACAGCTTTAGGTAGCACACCTTATCACTTAGTTCATGGGACTGATCCCATACTTTCGGTTAATCTGAGAATACTAACCTGGAAGTTTGCCAATGAATATCTAGGTTTTGATAACCATAGGGAAGCCAGAATAGTGCAAATGTTACAACTAGAGGAGAAAAGAGGTCAAGCCCTCGAGAAGTTTGCCAAACACCAAGCGGTTGTTAAGAGGTGGTTTGACAAAAGGGCAAGAGTCAAGACATTTAGGATATCAGACTTAGTGTTGTGCTGGGACAAAGCACATGAAAAGAAAGGAAGCCATAGAAAATTCGATAAATTATGGCTGGGTCCATTACAAGTCTCAGAAATAATAGGAGATAACACCTTTAGACTTAAGACCTTGACTGGAGAAGATATGCCATTACCAGTTAATGGCCAACATTTGAAACACTACTTCTAGGCTTGAAGGTCAGGATGAGGCAGTCCTTTCTTTCTTAATGTAAAATTCTGTAGATAATGTACAGTTCTTCTTCTGCTGTTTTCTTTTGGGTTGGCTGTTTGTATAGCTTGTCCTCTGTTTGTTTTTGCTTTTGTTTCTTTCTATTTGTACAGTTTTTTCTTTTTTTGTGTTGTTTGTACAACCTGTTTGTTTGGTTTGTTTGTTGTCTCCTCAGCAGGGATCTTTATTTTACTGTAGAGTATTAAGGAGTAAAACTAGCAACCATTCAAAACAGTGTATAATTTAGGATATTCAGGTTAACCATTTGCAATTTACGCATAACCTGTCACTGTCATGAATGTAGAGAGTTGTTCATCTTCTGAAGTTTTGTATTCAATAAATGTGATTGAGAGTTCGAAGCAGGTTTCTCACGATGACACACCTAAAATCCTTGGGTTTGTTGAACATACCAGTGTAGATATTAGGTGAAAAATCAGAGGTCACCCTTGCTACCATTACAATTCTCAGCTTAATTTCAGCAAGTGTCCACTCCTTGCATCATGAAGTTACAAATTGCTATATCTTATGAAATCTTTCAAAATTAGAAAATAAAAAATAAATAAATAAATAAATAAATAAATAAAGCGGATTATACTGAAAATCCAGATTAAGCCATCTAAGTAACACTACCAGGGCTATGGACGCTCGCTGGCAGTGGGGCTCTACTTAGGAGAATTGTAACGATAACCTTGCCGGGGCTATAGACGCTCGCTGGCAGCAAGGCTCTATCCGGTCGGCTATGAGGGAATATCCTCACCTACGTAGGCTAATGTCAATCACTGGTTTGTTCAACCGATCTTCAAGATGAGGATAATTAATCACATGCACACAACTAAACTGAAAATAGAAATTCATGCGTCTTTATTGAATACTTTGTGTCTCAAGCTGAATAGTAATTTGCAGAAAAAGATAGTTGGAAGTTATGAGTTCATTTCATCTAGTTTCCTTGAACACTCTGAATTTAATTGTTTTGTTTTGGTTGCTAGTTGTTGTGATGTTCACAACACGCCCCATTATGCTCCTTAGCAAAATGGGGACCCCTGCTGATGTTTGCTTTTTGCTTCTGCTTGTGTTTTTTCTATTTTCTGGCGGTTTGGTAAAAATGGAGGTCAGGTGCTTCATCATCATGATATTGGATGAGGTAGGTCATCATCATGAGGTCAGTTTGTCAAAGTTCATATTTTGTTTCTTTGACCTCATATTTAGAAAGAGCTTGAAATTCCATGCAGGTTTGCCTTTTACTTCACTTGAAAATTCGTCCATATGTGAAAGTTATGCACAGTCAAAGTTTCGGTCAAACCTGATAATCGCAAGAGGATCATCATTTTTATCCTAAGTCATGTTGTCAAGATCATCATGATCTTGGTCTATCACCTGATAAAAATCATGCAGTCGCAATATCCGGACGTCAATCTTAGGTGGCAGTGCTTTTTACCCGTCAAATATCCGGACGTCATCATCATATTTGAAACGCCCCCCCCCCCCCCCGATAATATCCTGAGGTTCAAATATCATGATGATATCAACTTTAAGTCAGGGTAAGTTTCCCCGTCGAGCGGTCTTTGTATAGTGAGCATCATCATGATATTTCAACATTACCTAATCTTATCATATCATGCTGATCACCCTTAGAAAATCCACCTTCGGCATATTTGCATGCGCATGTTATAATCCTATCGCAAGGTCATCATCATGATATTTGCTGAAGTTCGAAATATGATGATGACAACTTCATATCCTCCTGATCTCCTTTTGCATAATCATGATCATCATCCTGATCTTTCACAAGGGCCATTCGCTGAAATTCGCTAAGTGATGGAGACATCATCATCATAAATCGATAAAGGGGATCATCATCTTCATATCCTCCTGATCGCCTTTTTTTGCAATATCATGATGATCACCCTATCTATTCAGAGGAGGGCGATATTTCATTCCTTAAACAGCATGATCATATTTTACAATATCGCCCTAGTGACAATATCATGATGACCTCAACTTATCCTTGTGCTTCGAAGACGAATTATCATGATGACGTCATCATGATAATTCGATAAGGTAGGTCATCATCATATTGTTTTATCCTGTCCTGTTATCAAGATCATCATGATCTTGTTTGTTCACCCGATATTTCGTAAAGTCCTCCTGCCGATGAAATACAACCTTTTGAAAATATCCTGATGATCATCATCATCACATTTTCCCTTCGGCAGGATATTTCCCAAACATGATCCGGTTGGCGAAATATCATGATGACGTCATGTTCTAAGTTTAACAAAGGCTCCGGATATCATGATGACATCATCTCGATCTAATAAACGAAGAAGCAAATATCCTGATGATCATCATCATCACATTTTTTCCTTCAACAGGATATTTTCAAGCACGATTTGGTTCGCGAAATATGATGATGATGTCTTATTCTATGTTCGACAGAAGCCCCAAATATGATGATGCTCATCATCATCCTAATTTTTTCGAGGGGGTTACCTTGGCCGCAAGAGGATCATATTACGTTCATCATCCTGATCATGCTCCTTAGGTGACCCGATATCATAATTATCCCCTAACCTTAACTGAACATGATGATGACGTCATCCTTAGCATTTCAATGAAGCCCGAATATCATGATGACGTCACCATCACTTTCCTTTCCTCGGCAGCATGATCATATTCATATCCTCCTATTCTTCTTCAACATGATGATGATGATGATGATGTTCTTTTCCCCGATATGCAAGAGCGAAACATCCTGATGACGTCATCTGGACCTTCAGGAGGGAGAGCATCATATTTCCAGAATATCATGCAGATGAAGTGAATATCGACCAACACGTTTTTTTTGACGCACCGATAGCGATAGTCATGCCGATGGGCGGGAAATGAAGCGGTGGAATTTTAAAGTGTTTTTTTGGCGCCTGTGGCATTTTCCCAGTCAGCGATAGTTGACCCGATGAATTTTGAGCGGTCTGAACGCATTTTGGGCGCTTTTGAGAGTATTTCTGATCCGATTTCCACAATCTTGCGCAGTCACCTGGATTTAAACACTTATTTTAATTTCCTGTTGTTTTTATGATAAATGAAATACTTATTGCTTGTCTTGTCTTACAAGCTTGCAGTTGAGGAAGCGGCTGGAAAGTCAACACAGTGACCTCATGGAGGAAGAAGATCTGATCTCAGGAGCAAGAAGATAAGGATAAAGTGCAAAAAGTCAAGGCCATTCAAGTGAAAGACAGAGTTGCAGCTGGAGGTATTACTACAACAGACAAACAGAAGTTATTGCCCAGCTGCCGGAACTTCTCAGAAGGGGCAATATTTCGCCCAGATTTGACACTGCTCAGAGATATTTTTTGAGAGCTGGTTCACCTGCATTTATTGCTGTAACCAAGGGTTTGAACCAGGGGTTCAGTTAGGTTTTTTGCTGTAGTGAGGACAATCAGAATGTCTTTATATTGTGCCTCTCTACACTGTAATACTTTACAACAGGGGCTACAACAGGGATTCTAGGAAAACACAGCAAGTTAGCTTAGCATAGTTTAGAGTAGAAGAAGGAGGTCGCCTGTTTGTCTGCAGTAAGGTGCGCGTGGAATGTCTGGCTGCCTTACTGTATCTGTAAAGCTTGTAAGTTCTCTGTAATATGATCAATGAAACTAAGAGTCATTCCTACATTGTAAATCATGTATGACTATTCGTTTCTAATACAATAGAATCTGGAGTTCTGCATCTATCTTCTGAGTGTTCTCCTGCTCTTCTTTGTGTTTTGAAATATCTTCTTTGAGAGCTTGCAATTTTAAATGTATGTTTGTGAAAATGCTCAGAACTTACATTTAGGGTTTTTACTGTGGATTTGATCAAATTACTGTGGTATTTACATAGTGCATAACAGAAACAATTAGATCCTTTGGTAGATTAAATGAGGTATAGATTAGATCTTTCTAACTTTTCCCAACCCATCTGAAATATTTAGCTGAAAATGTAGAAATCCAAAGGAAATTGTCTCAAATTTGAAGAAGCATGCATAACAGAGCTATAAGTAGACAGTTTTCATAAACAGATAAAGAAGAAAACTGCAAAAAATCCAAGAAAACCCTCTGAAACTCGCAGCACGGTATCACTTTTATGCAAATGAACAGAATACTTGTTGAAATCTATGACCTTTTTGCATATTCTTAGGCCAGTAAACCACAAAACAAACCTAAACTACGTAAGGCCCCTTGAACATTACAGCTTCACATTGACCAACTGAACTTGACCAACCGAACCATTGTAGACTTGGGATTAGTTGAATCTCAAATGATTCCTTCTTATCTTTCAAGTATAGTTTCAGTTCATTATATGTGAATTTTAACTTATTGTTATGATTGCATCAAAACAGTCATCAACAAAACCCTAACTCTTGACTCAAATCACTCAACATTGACTCAACACTTAAAACCTAAAAGGTAAACCCTCATTTGCCTACCATTAACCCAAAATGAAACATAACTCAAACATGATACTTTTTGAAAAAGGAAAACTTCTCTCCACCATTTTGTATGTTGTAACTTTAAAAGAAAAGAGCTCTTGAATGTGAAGCCTTGCCTTTTAATATATAGAAGCTTTTTTTTATGTTTGAACATTTAGAATGTCCATGCAACATGACAGAAAACCTCTTGGATGAAGGAAAGAATTAAAAATCTTTGCCTTAAGCTATAAAAACCTTCATGAAATGTAGATGAAAACTTTTTGGACATAGAAAAGAATGATTTTCCTTGCACGATAAAAGACCCCCTTTTTTAAAACAACAATCAAACCTCCTTCCTTGATGAGACACAAACATAACAGACCCTACAAGACCTCTCCAAAACTTGATGAATTGAGTTATAGACTTGACATGTCACATTGGAACTACGAGATATTACACAAGGTGACTTAAAAGTGCACCAAAGATGAGAAACAACAATGCAAATTGAATTTTATATTACCTATTTGACATTGTTACCGATTTTTCACCTACAACTCAAATTCGTAGAGCTGAAATAGTTTCATTATATTTAAGGTGAAATCTTGTTGTTGATTTATTTCTGATGGCATATCAGATAGCATGTGGAGTAAAATGGGCTCCCACAAGTGTTGAGCCCATCATGCTACCCCCAAGTTTTAAGAGGACTGTGGAAAGAGTATAAAAGAGAAGTAGTGTCACATAAAGACCGTGCAAAATAAAGATAGATGTTAGATATTTCGATAATATCTCAAAATATATGATCTAGGTCTTTGAGATGATTGTCTACAAATCAAATGACAATAGCATGCAAAAACCTTTTAAATTTCTCACCAACCCAGTTTTTAGTTTTCAATGAATAGTTAGATGCACATTACACAACAAAATGAAGATAGCAGTCATATGTTTTAATCATATCTCAAAAAATATGATCTAGATTTTTGAGATTTTGGGACAGCGATGAGATGATTATAAAACACAAAAACCCTTTAAATTTCTCACCTACCCAGTTTGTAATTTTTGAGGAATCTTTACAATGGCATGCCCTCTTTCTTTTTTACAAATTTGAAGCTGCAAAAAATTATTGTAAAAAAATATTTAAAACAATATCCTATAAATTGCTTGTAAATATTCATTATTTATGCAGTTAAAAACAAAGTAAAGAAAATGATATCTTTCTTTTTTTAGTTTTCTTTCTTTTGGGAAGATATGGACAAAAATAAGCCTTGTATTATTGTTTTGTAAAAGAAAATCAAAAGAGATAAGATTAGGCAAATTAGAAGGCAAAGCTGTAGGACCTATTGTAAGACAAATATTAAAGAAATGTTCTTTATAAATTGATTTTAATATTTCATCATTTTATGAAGTTAAAACTATTAAAGCAAATCAAATATCTTTTTCTAGATTTGCTTTATTTGGAGGCAGATGTGAACAATAAAAAAACTGAGCTTTTATTGAGCAAATAAAGCTTGTTTTAAAGTAGATTTTGGTGAGGTCTACCCTGAGGAAGATTTTGGTAGATTTCATATATAGATTGGAGGTGATTTGAAAGCTTTATTTTTGGCTTTTTAGTGGAGCTCAAAAATGGATCAAATTTACTATTCTAGGAAGATTTCTCACCTTTTTCCTTGGGAGATTTTTGGACTTATAAATAGGGGAGAAAGACTTAGTTTTTTCTCAATTGATATCTTTGTTTCTTCTCTCTTGAGCATAGGTAAAGAGTTTGTAAACTGATCTTGGCTAATATCTTTTAGAGTTAGATGTACCCCTTTCAGTTCAATACAACAAAGCATTCCTGTTTCACATTTGTTGCCTCTTTTATAACTTTGATTTGATGTTTTCACTATGATTATGATTTCTAATCCTCTGATTATGTCTCGATGATATTGAAATCTATGTAGCTATTGCCCATCTAATCTAGGTTGTGTGTTATGTTTTAATTAAACCTTCATACAAAGTACTTTTGGATTGTTGGACTTAGCTGAAACTGAGAAGGTTACAGGCTTGAAAGTTGTTTGTGGGTAAAATTTTAGATTTTTAGATCATCTTTAGATAAAATAGAATTTTATTCTAGTTATTCCTCATCCTTTTTCTCAGACAAGTCAATAGTTTAGAAAAATCATAAGGAGAACTAGCTCGCTCTAGAGATTCACTCTCATTATAGGGAACCCGCATCCTGAGAGTGATTCCATGTTTCAACAGGTAGCTAAGTTTCTGTGAGGTTAGCAGGGTGCATATTTGATTGGTAATAGTTTTTGGCATGCTCAGTGGGACAGATTGGACTATCTCAGTCTAATTGCATGTTCATATATCACTACTATTTGGTGTGTGTATTGGTGATCTTAGCATTTGGGGGCAAAAAATCAAACACATCTGGTGACTCTATGTTTGAATCTACTGGTTTGAGTATGATCAAGTGCTGGTATGTTATAAAAATCACCTTTCATTCTATTTTCCAGCTTGCATATGAGTAGAAATGTCACATTTTCATAGGCAGCATGTATACCCACCACCATACTATGAAGATGATAGGGCCCCTTATCAGCCATATCAAACTAATCAAGCTATTGTTTCCAATTTTGTGGCCCTTCAAAATCAGCATGCACAGTATAATTGCCACCCACCCACCCTTGTTTAGCTTCCTTACTAGCCAGATACAAGCAATCATCATACTGCTTTTAGTCCAAACACCCAGGATGCTTACCACATGCCTATTCCTGCCCAATCTCCTAATCATCCTTCTTACCAGATAAAGTAGTCTGAAATCAAAGAACTTAATGACATGATGAAGGACATTATGTTAGAGTTTAATAAGTAGATGGAGGAGATTCAAAGGGAACATGAGTATAAACAACACCAGGAGGAACTAGCTTATCAAGCCTATCTTGATGAGTAGGAGTTGGTGGCACAAAGAGAACAATATGAGCAGGAGATTACAAGCATGAAGGGTTATCAGTACCAACAAGGAGAGAGATTTCAAGAAAGATAGTATGAAGAGTCTAATTTGTAGTTGCAAGAGTTGAATCACCAAGTTTACCTTCAACTTCCAAGTAGCCACCCTATGAGACCTTTGTTTCTGATTAGGAGTGGGGGGCACAAAAGAGATAGTTTGAAGAGAATCTTGAGAGAGAGATAGCTAAACAAACAAAGCTTTTGCTTGCTCAAACCCAAGCAACCCTTTCTGTTCAAAAGCAGCTGACTCAAGAAGAGGTACATAAGTATAAGTTTCCAAGTTTTAGACAAAATGAGCCTCTTAATGCCCCTATTGTCAAAATCCCAAGTTTTAGAAGTTTTGATTTTGCTGAGGAGCCTGTTAGTATTTGAGACCAGTCCATTAACAGACAGAAAGAAGCTAAGTAGGTAAATTTATTTCATATAGCTATGGAGTAGTATCAATTAGAGTAGCAAAAGATCAAATTAGAAAAGACTCCTCTTGATGAACCTTCTGATGTTTGCATTAATAATTCTCCTTGTTTTGTAAAAGATGATAATTTTTTTTAGAAAGTCGTGTAGTGAAAGAGGTTGATTCACATGAAAAGGCTATTGTTGTTTGTGTAGAGCAAGTTGCTTCAAATCCGATACTGAACCCTTTGAATTTTGATTCATCTGAAAAAAAAATTGATGTTGTTCATAAGATGTATGAAAGCAGGGTGCAGAAGTCACAAGGTGAAGGCCTTCAACTACAAAGACTGAAAGCCAAAGCCTCATCTGAGAAGACACCAAATAATGAGGAAGAATCTGTAACCTTGTTTGATTAGTTACCTTGTTTTGTATAATCAAATAAGGAGAACAAGCTCATACCAAAGGTAGAAGTTTCAAAGCAGCATGAGGATCCTCAACCATCTGGTGAGCTATTAATTGAAGTTGAGCAATCTGACGAAGAGGTATTGGATCAAATGGAAAAATGTGAAGATAAGTCTGCCATGGAGGTTACATAGCTAACTGAAGACTATCATGAGGTAAAATACAACCCTCTTTTATCATAAAATCAAGAGGATCATGATGAAATTGTGTTTTGGGATGACCTTGATGATTTTGTTGCAAATTTAGATAATGTGGAAAAGGTTTCAGTTAGTCTACATGATGAGATTCCTAGATCTAATGTTGGAGATGAAAATAACATGTCTATGCCGATTTTTGACCATCAAAGTATTGTAGAATATTCAGATAACATACTGATTCATGGACAGATATGTGAAAACAATCTTGTTTCAACTAAGGAGGATGACCCATTAACTGAAGAGGAGGAAGACACATGGTGGGCTATCATGCAAAGTACAGATCATGTAATCGTTCCTATTCCAAAATCTTCTAGGGGATGTCCTATTATATATCTAGCTGGTTTAGACAGGCAATGACAACCTCATAGTGACACTAATTTGGATCATCAAGGAGGGTATCAGGTGGATCAGTTAGCAAAGGATGTCAAGTGGGTAAGTGACTATACTTTCTTTTTCAGAAAGGTGTCACAACAATTTGCTAATTTTTTTCTTGTTCGCCACCTTTTTGGGTTGATTAACAACCTTATGGAGTATTGCAAACTGTAGAGGAAAGGTAGTTATTTTATTGAGCCGTTGAATGGATTTGTTTGATCAGTGTCTCTGGTTGGTTAGAGTAGGTTAGAGTAGTGTTTTTAACTACTAAGTGCTTCTTGCACATTTGTTTTTAGTATTTTGTTTCCCTAAGTGCTATTGTACAAGATTTTTACTAGCCACTAGGGCCTTCTAGTTTGTCTTTCAATTTGGTTCTGTTTAGTTTTTTGCTGTTGTTTGGAGTAGTTTGCAGTGCTGAGTCTCAATATTTATTTGAGTTTGAGATGAGAAGAGTATGACTCCATGCTCAATGGATATTCAAGGCAATTGGTCCTAATGCTTAGCAGGCAAGCATGTAGCAGAAATCACCAGAAATGTTACCAATTTTTCACCTATAGCTCAAATTGGCAGAGCTGAAATAGTTTCATTATATTTAAGGTGAAATCTTGTTGCTGATTTATTTATGATGGCATATCAGATAGCATGTGGAATAAAATGGGCTCCCATAAGGGTTGAGCCTAGCATCTACCCCCATGTTTTAAGAGGATTGTGGAAAGAGTCTGAAAGAGAAGCAGTGTCACATAAAGACCTTGCAAAATAAAGACAGATGTCACGTGTTTTGATCGTAGCTCAAAATTTTTGATCTGGGTATTCAATATTTTTGGGGAGAGATCAAAGACTATAAGGTGCAAAAACCCTTTCAATTTCTCACTAACACAGTTTGTAGTTTTCGATTAGAAGTTAGAGACACAATACACAACAAAATAAAGATAATAGTCGCATGTTTTAATCATATATCAAAAAATATGATCTAGGTTTTTGAGATTTTTGGACAGAGATGAGAAGATTATAAAGCACAAAACCCTTCAAATTTCTCACCTACCCAGTTTGAAATTTTTGAGTAATCTTCACAATGGCAGGCCCTCTTTCTATTTTACAAATTTGAAGCTGCAAATAATTATTGTAAAATAATATTTAAAGCAATATCCTATAAATTGCTTGTAAATACTCATTATTTATGTAGTTAAAACAAAGCAAAGAAAACAATATCTTTATTTTTTTATTTTTCTTTCTTTTGGGAAGATATGGACAAAAATAAGCCTTGTATTATTGTTTTGTAAAAGAAAATCAAAAGATGTAAGATTAGGCAAATCAGAAGGAAAAGATGTAGGACCTATTGTAAGACAAATATTAAAGAAAAGTTGTTTATAAATTGCTTTTAATAATTTGTCATTTTATATAGCTAAAACTATTAAAGAAAAACAAATATCCTTTTCTAGATTTTCTTTATTTTGAGGCAGATGAGAACAATAAAAAAAAAATTGAGCTTTTATTGAGCAAATAAAGCTTGTATTAAAGCAAATTTTGGTGAGGTCTACCTTGAGGAAGATTTTGGCAGATTTCATATATAGATTGGAGGTGATTTCAAAGCTTTATTTTTGTCTTTTCAGTGGAGCTCAAAAATTGATCAAATTTGCTATTCTAGGATGATTTCTCAGCTTTTTCCTTGGAAGATTTTTAGAGTTATAAATAGGGGAGAAAGACTTAGTTTTTCTCAGTTGATATCTTTGTTTCTTCTCTCTTGATCAGAGACAGAGAGTTTGTAAACTGATCTTGGCTCATATTTTTCAGAGTTATATGTACCCCTTTCAGTTCAATATAGCAAAGCATTCCTGTTTCACATTTGTTGCCTCTTTTATAACTTTGATTTGATGTTTTCACTATGATTATGATGTCTAATCCTCTGATTATGTCTTGATGTTATTGAAATCTGTGTAGCTATTGCCCATCTAATCCAGGTTGTGTGTTCTGTTTTAATTAAACCTTCATACAAAGTACTTTTGGATTGTTGGACATAGCTAAAACTGAGAAGGTTACAGGCTCGAGAGTTGTTTGTGGGTAAAATTTTAGATTTTTAGATCATCTTTAGATAAAATAGAATTTCATTCTAGTTATTCCTCATCCCTTTTCTCAAACAAGTCAATAGTTTAGAAAAATCATAAGGAGAACCAGCTCGCTCTGGGGATTCACTCTCATTATAGGAAACCCACATCCTAAGATTGATTCCATGTTTCAATAGGTAGCTAAGTTTATGTGAGCTTAGCAGGGTGCATATCTAATTGATAATAGACATCACAAAGACAAATTGGTAACACACACATAACCATCTTTTATTTGATCATGAAATTCCACAAATCAAGATTCAAGGAGGTGGAATCATCAATGGTGAATTTATAGGTGTTTAGGCTAACCACACAAGGTAATTTACAATCAACAAACTACTACTGGTATGAACACTTTGCAAACTCATCAAATATCCATGAATCTTTAGCTAAAAATGAAAGATTAACTCAATTTGGTGTTTAGAAATCATGAAACAAACTTTATATGATGACAAGTTTAACTAATTCAACAATTTCTATTCACAATTAGAAACTATGAATTAAACTTGTATTAAGATGAAAATATTGATAAACATCAATAATTTCTAAACTTGGTCGAGAGAAAACCATGAGAATAACATGAAAAATTAGAAAATACTATGTATTTTCTCTCAAATCCCAATAGTAAAATTGGTAAAATTGATTTCAAGTATGTCTTCAATGAGTTATTACCAAACCACAAATAAGAACCCACTATTTCTTCACCAATTCTAAATTCTTCTAACCTCTTACAATGAGTTTCAGTTGTATGTATATATTCAAATCAAATTTAGTGTACTATATTTTCACCCTAAAATCCAATTACCATGAGCAATTTAATTGTTAATATACCCTAAAATTTAATAGGTATTGTTGGATGAATATTTTGTCGTTTAGCTAACCAACGACAAAATGGTTATATCGCCACAGCTATAATGAAACTGAGTCTCTCCTCTCAGCAAGGGGAGGTTCCCTCTATATGATGAGCTCTTTCTAACAAGCAACTCTTAATACTCAAAAATAACTAAAATTATATTTGAGGTGTTATCACTTCAAACTATTCTCTTCTATCAGAATAGATGTTTTTCTCTTCAAAATAACAACTTAAAAAAAACAATATTTAGTAACCTATGAATCAAGGCAAACTATAGAAACACAAAGTTTTCTATTGCTTCACTTATCTTCTCCAAATAAACCTAATTGAACTCAAATGAAGCCCAAAGTCTCCACTTTCATTCAACACAATATAACTAACTTGAAAACAACAGTTTTTAGCACAAAGTCTATAAACTATTATATCCTCACAAATGTTAATACAAACTCCCACAATGAGAAAATAACTCAAAGTCTATTTAATCAACACAAGAACACTTCTCTCAATTTTCAATAAACTCCACAATTTTAGTAATGATCCAATATAATATAACACCAATGACATAAGAACACTGATCTCATAACACAATATGATTCAACTCAAAGTTTGATACTCAAATTGCTTGTGTATATTGACATTCACTTGAAAATATGATAAACATAAAAAGCTCAAAGTCTTAAAATGTTTTCCAATTCGGCAGAGTTTCTTTGCAATAGATAAAAGATAAAGATTACAATAGCGGCCCTCTTTATTTATAGGGAGGAGCTTAGAGCAAAAATAGAGAAATTTTAACTACTTTGACTTATTCAAACAAAAGAGTACTTTTTGACTTATGACTTCTTTTGTCTCATATGTAATTAGATTTTGGAAAATTACATGTATGTCCATAACAAAATTTAAATTACATCTACAAGACTGAAAATAAACTAAGGCATGAAGAAAGAATTTCAACTGCCACCATCATTCTTCTTCAGGAAATTATGGTACATAGCCTTCACTACTTCCAGTTCATAGATGTTAGGTCTAGCTGTATTATCTAAAATAGTGTGAGCCTTGACAATTGCATCTTTCATTATTTTTATTACCTTTGTCATAATGGCTTGCCACTTGAAGGAAAATCTCAAGATTATGGGCTACAACTGGGAATGAAGCCACCAAGTGTATGTTACTATCAATGATCCTTTGCATGTAACGCAGAGGATTTGGTTGCTTGGATCTTTCCACAAACTTCGTCATATCAACATGCCCTATTTCAGTGTCTCTAATCTCATCAACATTTGAATGCATCGAAGTAATAGGGAAAACCCCTTGGTACTTGTACTTCATTGTTTTAGCCTTAGATGGAGATGGGTTGGACATTGTCTTTGAAGAAATTACTAGATGCGGTGTTGATCACAGCTGCTATTTGTAGAAACTGCATAAATTCATGATCTCGTAGTTAGGGGAAAAATGGACAAATTGGGGTTACTACAAATTGATGATCATGAACACGGGAATGTGTGTTGAAGGATTTGAGAGAACGCAAGTGAAGAAATAGACAAATGTGGGCCAATAGGTATTGAAAGGAAAAATTTCTCAGTGTTAGGAAAATTTGCAGGGTGACATACATGGGCAGACATTTTGGCCGCTCCTACATGTAGGGTAAGTTATTCATCATGCACGGTCAGTCATTTTGGCTGCCATTGTATATCGGGTAACACATTGGATTTGGATGTAGGGGCAGTCAATTTGACCATCCTTACATGAGGGAAAAATGTAAGTTTGATTTGGATGTATAAGTAGCAAAAATGCCCACTTAGGCATGTTGGAGAAAAAAATGTGCTGAGGTGCGAAGTTGATCGAAATGACCGCTCATACTCCTTATCATCAAAAACCCTAAAAAACATGTAATGGTGGTGGGAAAGACCAACTTTACATGTCATATTTAAAAGTTTAATTTCCATGTAGGGGTGGCGTTTTTCACCGCCCCAGCATGAGGGTAAGATCAACAACAAGTCACAAGTATTGGCAGTGGGTTCTACTGTCGTTACATGTGTGACAATTTAGAAAGAAAGCAAGGTAAGATACCATCAGAAAAAACTACCGACAATTCACAGACAAACAAATGAAAAACCTAAAACCTATTCATCCTAAGACCTATTCAGGAACCTCCGCGAAAACAAATTAAAGACTAGGGTTCAGTTCCATGAAAGGATAAACCATTTTAAAAATGAGAACAATAAACAAAAACACATGCTTATACAAAGGTTTTCCGAAAGCTCGATTAACAAACATAATGATAAATCCAAACAATAAAGTTTATAAAAACAATCATTTTAAATGAGAAACAAAACACTAGTTTAAAACAGAAATTGGAAACGAAAGAGAACAACCTACCTCAGACAATAAGCCAAAACCCTAAGCACGACCTTGGTGATCAAAATCTGTCCGAATCTAGAGTCACGATCGAGTGATGTTAGGAAGGCTTCAATAGTCAATTAGAATATTTAGGTTACAAGAAATAACAAAAAGGAACGAGTTTACACCTTTAAAAAGGTTTAAAAACGTGTATTAATTGCGACATGAGTGCCATTAATAACACTTGAGTTTGACAGATTTGTGAAGATTTGCCTAAGTGGCGGGAAGGACTGACATTACATGTCATTGAACCATATGCAAGAGTAGAAATAACGACCGCCATTACACATTAAATATGACAAGGTACATGCATGGGTGGTGATTTTCACCGCCCATGCATGTTAATAAAAAATGAGACAAACAAACATGTGTAAGCAGAAATTTTGGCTGACTTTGCACATTAAAACAACAAAGATATGCAAGAGCGGTAGTTTTGACTGCTTTTGCACATGAAGACTTTAAAGTTTACTTAACACCTTAAAATGACCAAAATTGATATTTTGACAGGCTTGTAACTTAGTCATTATTTACGAATCTCAAGAAATCAACTTAGGGGAATGTCACAAGCTATTCTATGGCATCAGATGACTTCGTACGAGGCCAAGAGAACTTGTCTCAATTTGTGAACTTAGAGTGTAGACTACGAAACGGATAAGTTCCATAGGGGTTGTCTACAAAATGAGGACATCTAATTTTGAGAACAACAGCTGGCTCTAACTAGGGAACTTCCTTCGATCGTTCTTTGAAATGATCAAAGGGAGTAGAACCTAGTCTCTAAGTGCCTTCATCCATGCCATTGGGCTTTAGAGTCAGGCGACACAAAAGATACAAAAACACTAAAACAAAAAAGAAATAAAATTGTACACATATTCACGAACTTATTTGTCACTTCACTTTGAGAAAAGCTTCATATGATGTCTGATTCGAGGAAGTAGAAAAGATGTTCCATCCTCTTTTTTTTTACTATTGAATGAGTAACATTTCCCAGTGTTTGACATTCTGGGATCTTCTTCTACATCTAGATTGAATTGCCCCACTTCTGCTAATGAATTTGGTTCCAACTGTCATCGCGGTTTGACAAAGTGATCATGCTTATCAAAAAGTTTCTTTGAAAAAACCAATCCTTTGCAAATCCTATTTCCTTTCAGCTGCAGAGTCTCTTTGCTTGTAGAGGATGATTCATCTGTTTCTTGACCCTCATTTGAAGCATTATCCAATGAATCAGGATCTTCATTAGTGGTCAAGGAGTAAGGACCCATACCAAAAGACTCAAAGACAATCTAAGCTTTTGGATCCTCAGATTTTGTCACTATGTATTTGGCCTCCCTTTCAGGATGAAGTTTCTACATAATACCATTGCCAGGTATTCTGGCTTCTAACATTTGAATCTTTGTCCCCTGAGCATGATCTATGATACCAACTAGTTGATATGGACTCGCTACAGAAGATAGAAAACTCTCCACTTGAGGTTTTACATTGGGGGTACTAGTCTTAGGAACAAGGGATGAAGTAAGAGGATCTTTTGTACTTACTTGTTTATCACCAGCTACATCTTGATGATCTGATTGATTCTGTGACCATGCGAGAACATCCTAAGATTCACCAAATGTAACTTCTTCTTGCCCCATCTCATCTTCCAAGTTCAGGAACCTGATGGTAGAGTTGCCAGCTAACTGCTCTTCAACTTCCATGAAAATATTAGCATCATCTTCTCCTTGATCATACTCTAATTGAAGAAGATCATCTTGCTTTGATTCATAAAAAAAGATTGCTACATTCATAGGTGGTGCCTCTAGAGCAAGTATTCCTTGTGATGAAGGAAGCTTGTTTTGACTCTGATTCCTTGAAGCATTACCTTGGTAATTCGTAGTATTGGGGAAGGTAGCTCTTGGAATGTCCTTGTAGGATAAACTCTGCGACATCTGTTCTTTTAGAGCTAATAGCTCATCAGCCAAGCTTAGCACCATATGATCCATAGTGCTGGTAGAAGATAAAGCCAAAGGGGGTTGCCCACTGGGTCTAATAGAATCCTTCTTCAACTACCAAACTTTGAGGAGTGCAAGATCAGTTGGTGTTTCTCTTCATAAAAGAAAACTTACTTTTGGCAACTGTAAATTGATGAAGAAGCATTTTAGGTTATCAGTTGTAGGTTGACCAATAGTTGGGATCCTGTTCTTTAGCTTATTGAACTTTGCCACGAACTCACGCATGAGCTCATGCGGTTCCTTTTTAATTTGAGTAAGTTGGGCCAACAAGGCGTAAGCATCTTCTACCAGTTTGAATCTAGCTTCGAATTGAGTTTGAAGTGTATTCTATCCACTGATAGTTCCTAGTGCAAGATGATAGAACCAATTAGCTGCAACACCTTGGAGTGTTTCTACAAATAATCTCAAAGAAACATCTTCATATTCCACTCTGAGAACACCGCATGCAATGTAGAATGCTACAATGTGCTCATCTAGATATTGTTTGCCATCCCCATAGAACTTGCGAAAGTTCTTACGTGAGCCCTGAGGTAGTTCATGTAGAGGCTGAGGCAGATTCAAAGGACCAAAAGAATTTCCCCATGGACCTAGGACAGCCATACTCTTACCAAACAATAGAGAAAATATAACAAAAATATATTATAAAAGATGAGTCCAGTATGCTTCAACCAAAGGCGAGAGGCTCTTGGTTGCGCATAAGAACACTGATCTCATAACACAATATGATTCAACTCAAAGTTTGATACTCAAATTATTTGCTTATATTGATATTCACTTGAAAATATGATAAAAATAAAAATCTCAAAGTCTTGAAATGTTTTCCAATTCAGCAGAGTTTCTTTGCAATAGAGTCACCAAAATGTTGTTGGGTGAGTATTTTGTCATTTAACTAACCAATGACAAAATGGTTATATCTCCATAGCTATAATGAGTTTGAGTCTCTCCTCTCAGCAAGGGGAGGTTCCATCTATATGATGATATCTTTCTAACAATCAAATTTTAATACTCAAAATGAACTAAAACTATATTTGGCCTGTGTTATCACTTCATCCTATTCTCTTCTTTCAGAATAGATGTTTTTCTCTTCAAAATAACAAATTCAACAAAAAACAATGTTTAGTAACCTATGAATCAAGGCAAACTATAGACACACAAAGATTTCTATTGCTTCACTTATCTTCTCCAAATAAACCTAATTAAACTCAAATGCAGCCCAAAGTCTCCACTTTCATTCAACACAATATAACTAACTTGAAAACAACAGTTTTTAGCACAAAGTCTATAAATTATTATATCCTCACAAATGTTAATACAAACTGCCACAATGAGAAAATAGCACAAAGTCTATTTAATCAAAACAAAAACACTTCTCTCAATTTTCAATAAACTCCACAATTCCAGCAATGATCCAATATAATATAACACCAATGGCATAAGAATAGTGATCTCATAACACAATATGATTCAACTCAAAGTTTGATACTCAAATTGCTTTCTTATATTGATATTCACTTGAAAATATGATAAACATAAAAATCTCAAAGTCTTGAAATGTTTTCCAATTCGGCAAAGTTTCTTTGCAATATATAAAAGATAAAGATTACAATAGAGGCCCTCTTTATTTATAGGGAGGAGCCTAGAGCAAAATTAGAGAAATTTTAACTACTTTGACTTATTCAAATAAAAGCGTCCTATTTGTCTTATGGCTTCTTTTGTCTCATATGTAATTACATTTTGGAAAATTACATGTGAGTATGTCCATAACAAAATTCAAATTACATCTACAAGACTAAAAATAAACTAAGGTATAAAGAAATAATTTCAACTGCCACCATCATTCTTCTTTAGGAAATTATGGTACATAGCCTTCACTACATCCATCTCATAGATATCAAGTCCAGCTGTATTATCTGAAATAGCACGAGCCTTGACAATCGCATCTTTGATTGCTTTTATTACCTTTGTCATAATGGCTTGCCACTTGAAGGAAAATCTCAAGATTATGGGTTGCAATTGGGAATGAAGCCACCAAGTGTATGTTACCATAAATGATCCTTTGCATGTAACGCAAAGGATTTGGTTTCTTGGTTCTTTCCACAAACTTCGTCATATCAACATGGTCTATTTTAGTGTCTATGATCTCATCAACGTTTGAATGCACCAAAGTAACAGGGAAAACCCCTTGGTACTTGTACTTCATTTTTTAATCCTTAAATGGAGATGGCTTGGATATTCTGTTTGAAGAAATTACTAGATGCGGTGTTGATCATAGCTGCTATTTACATAAACTGCATAAATTCATGATCTCGCAGTTAGGGGAAAAATGGGCAAATTGGGGTTACTGCAAATTAATGATCATGAACACAGGAATGTGTGTTGAAGGGCTTGAGAGCACACAAGTCAAGAAATAGGCAAAAGCGGGCCAATATGTATTAAAAGAAAAATTCTTCCAGTGTTAGGAAAATTTGCAGGGTGAAATGTATAGGTGGTCATTTTGGCCACTCCTACATGTAGGGTAGGTTATTCATCATACACGGTCGGTCATTTTGGCCACCATTGAATATGGGGTAACACATTGGATTTGGATGCAAGGGTGGTCAATTTGACCAGCCTTACATGAGGGAAAAATGCAAATTTGATTTGGATGTATAAGTGGCAAAAATGGTCGCTTAGGCATGTTAGAGGAAAAATCGTGCTCGGGTGCGAAGTCAGTCAAAATGACCGGTCATACTCCTTATCATGAAAAATCTTAAAACACATAAAATGGTGGTGGGAAAGACAAACTTTACATGTCATATTTAAAAGTTTAATTTCCATGTAGGGGCGGCATTTTTCACCACCTCAGCAAGAGCGTAAGACAAAAAACAAGACATAAGTATCGGTAGTGGTTTCTACCACCAAAACATGTGTGACGATTTAGAAAGAAAGCAAGGTAAGATACCATCAACAAAAACTACCAATGGTTCACACGAAAACAAATGAAAAAACCTAAAACCTATTCATCCTAAGACCTATTCAGGAACCTCCGTGAAAACAAATGAAAGACTAGGGTTAGGTTTCATGAAAGGATATACCATTTTAAAAATGACAACAATAAATAGAAACACACACTTATACAAAGGTTTTCCAAAAGCTCGATTAACAAAAATAATGATAAATTTCAACAATAAAGGTTACAAAAACAATCATTTTAAATGATAAATGAAACCCTAGTTTAAAATAGAAACTAGAAATGAAAAAGAACAACCTACCTCAGGCAATAAGCCAAAACCCTAAGCACGACCTTGGTGATCAAAATCTATCCAAATCTAGATTTAGTACGATCGAGCGATCTTAGGAAGGCTTCAATAGTTGATTAGAAGATTTAGGTTACAAGAAATAACAAAAAGGAATGAGTTTACACCTTTAAAAAGGTTTAGAAAGGTGTATTAATGGCGACATGAGCACCATTAATAACACTCAAGTTTGAGAGATCCGTGAAGATTTTCCTAAGTGGCGGGAACTACTGACATTACATGTCATCGAACCATATGCAAGGGCAGCAATAACAACCGCCATTACATGTTAAAATATGATAAGGAACATGCATGGGCGGTGATTTTTGCCGCCCATGCATGTCAATCAAAAATGAGACAAACAAACATGTGTAAGTGGCAATTTTGGCCAACTTTACATGTTAAAATAATAAAGATATGCAAGAGCGGTAGTTTTGACCACTTGTGCACATGAAGACTTAAAAATTTACTAACATCTTAAAATGACCAAAATTGATATTTTGATAGTCTTGTAACTTAGTCGATATTTGCAAATCTTGAGAAATCAACTAAGGGGAATGTCACAAGCTATTCTATGGTGTCAAATGACTTCGCATGAGGCCAAGAGAACTTGTCTCGATTTGCAAACTTAGAGTGTAGACTACAAAATAGACAAGTTCCATAGGGGTTGTCTACAAAATGAGCACAGCTAATTTTGAGAACAACATGTATAATATACAATGGGAGCATGGGGAGGAGTGGGATGCGTGTTAACATTTTTTGTTAACAAAAACTATTAAATGGCTAACATATAGTAAATTAATGATATACTGTAAATATGGACCATTGATTATTAGGTTTTGGATATGATGGTAGATATTTTGTTGGCTTGTCTTACCCTAGAAGGTAACCCTATTTTATGAGGGCATTATATTATAGCTGTGGTATTGTGATGTATTCTGAGAGTCTGATAGTGGTTGTGTTGTCTCTGGATCTCTAGTGGTGATACTCCTGTGAGAAGCTTTCTTTGCAAGTATATTGTAATCTTTATGATTTTTGAATAATATATTGCGTGGCTTTTGGAGTGTGGGGTTTTTCTCCCCAAAGGGTTTTCCCTACTTAAATCATTATTATGTGGTATGCATGATATCTATGTTTATTTATGTTTATGTTTATGTAGCTGTTAAAGATCTGTAAACTTTTGTATTATCCTCCTCTCAAGATTAGTGTAGGAACTTGTTCTACTACCTTAGCTTCCTTACAAGAATTAACTAACATCACATAGTTTATTCTTGATTTTTCCACTAATTGTTTAATGAATATATGATTTTTTATAAATTTTCATTGATACATTTTGAAAAATAAAAATTTGAGTGTTCCCCCTTAATTTTTTTGAAAACTAATTGAAAATCATTTTTTAATGTGTATAGAATAGAGTCTAGAATTAAATTATGTATTTTTTTTCAAATTTAGATGAATGGACAAAAAATGACACCAAAAATACTATACATATGTTTTGAAATTGAAGATGGAAAGCTTAATGTTTTTAGATTTAAAAAATGCATGGCTAGAAAAATAAAGAAAAACTTGAAGTCATCCTCCCATCTTTTCAGATTAACATTGAAAAATGTGTAAACCTATGGAGAGCATGCTAACAATTTAGTTGGTTTTCTATGTTTTCTTGAAAACATCTCTTTGGGCACCTTCCATGTAGGCCCAACTCTTTGGCTTGGATAACCAAGTCAAATCCAAGCCTAAGGGTGGGATTCCAAAGTAAGTTAAATGAAACATGAGCACGTTATAACGTGTGCACATTATAACATTCTATCTTTAAAATTTAGTATTGTCTCTTGTTACAATAGTTATGGTTTTGAGAGACATTTGTCTATGTGTACACTTGATGCATTTTTTATTAATAATATTTTTTAGTTTCTATTCATAGAACACTATAAAATTCATATTAAATATTTTCTTTAATGTGATATCTTTCATACTTAGAAGAAAAGCCATAGTCTAATTAAAATGATTACTAAATAGAGTTATAGATTTTAGAGAAAGAGGCATTAGATGACCTAGATATTACACGACAAGGTCAATTATTGCTCAGTTCCTTGGAATCTAAGGGTACCATGAACATGTCTATCATACTGTGGAACCCATTCTTGAATCCACACCCTTAGTATAAATGCACCAATCGTACATCGTGTTCCCAATATTCCATGTTAAAGAAAATGGCAACAAATGGTGAATAATCAAAGAAGATTATAGATATGGAAAAGGGTGCAATATATAGGTATCCACATCAATGTGATAGGTAAGAATCATGGAAGAAACCATCATGGAGGCATGATACTACATTAAATCAAAAAGCCAACCACTATGAATCTACATGAAATCAAATGAGAAATTATAAGAATCAACTGCATCATAAAAGTATTGGCTATTCGTGGTAGGAAAAGACTTGTCCTATGATTAGAAACGGAAGAAAAAGGGTGCAAAAAATATGGATCAAGGATGCCTGATCAATGTGTTGTCAATCTAAAACCACTATGAAGATCACATATTAGCAATTGGAAATCAATTTGGGATTTTTCTAGGTTGAAGGAGCAATTTGTAGACATTTTTACAAAATTATCAAAATAAAATTTTGAAAGATTGACAGGAAATCTTGGAACAATCAATTTGATTTCAAATGCATAATAGTGTTTGAGTAAATATTAAGAAAGTGTGTTAGAAATATAATCTTAACCCTCAAGTTTTCTTTTTTACAAATGAATTAACTTGGTAGATAGTCTATAATATAACATGGTTTTCTAGAGAGTTCAACTCAATGTTAGCAACTTGTAGATCAAGTCAAGATAGAAACTTGGAGCTTAAGTCAATGTTAAAAACTTGAAGGTAAGATATATAAATTGCATATATTTTATTTATACATACATCATTTTTTAATATAGTAGAAAAATAACGATGATACAAAGTGAGAAATATAATGGAAAGCAGTAACTTAGTAGTACTGTATTTTGCATAACTCATCTTTTTCCTAATATATGAAATACTATTTCTAAGTTGTGTGTGGAGAAAATGTATTTTTTACTGTTCTATGTATGCATTTAGAACAATAACTTAGGCTCTTTTATATTGTGAATTTTAAAGTAAATTCTATAGGATTTTAAAGTTAGAATAGGGCACATAGATGATTCTCTCCATAATAAAATTTCAAGTCCTAGATAATAATATTGTTTTATTTAAAGGCACATGAGAAAAGAATGACTTTACATTTGGGTCACTTAGAGTTTTAATTGTTCTCTCCACCATGACTTGAATACCAAATAATTTTAGAAAAAGAAATAACAACAATCATCATCCTTTCATTTGATTACATAGTTCAAATTTGTTTAATAACATGATATTGTTGTTCTCCCATGGTCCTACAGTACATTTATCATTATCTCCATTAGCTAAGGCAATATCTCCATTATCATGGAAAATTGACACTACTACTAATATTACAACTACTAGCCCTAATATTGGTAGGAGTAGAGCATCCAAATAATTATTAGGTGAACAAAAGAATTTCAAATTGACACTGAAAGGGAGAATAATTTGAATATAATCCCTAATTTATAAATGGATTGTAAATTTAACACTACAACTATTAGCCCTCATATTGGTAGAAGTAGAGCATCCAAATAATTATTAGGTGAACAAAAGTGTTTCAAATTGACATTGAAAGGGAGAATAATTTGAATATAAACCCTAATTTATAAATGAAGTGTAAATTTAACACTACAACTATTAGCCCTCATATTCACACGAATAGAGCATCCAAATATTTATTAGGTGAGCAAAAGAGTTTTAAATTGCCACTAAAAGTGAGAATAATTTGAATACAAACCCTAATTTATAAATGGAGTGTAAATTTAACACTATAACTATTATCCCTCATATTCATAGGAATAGAGCATCCAAATAATTATTAGGTGAACAAAAGAGTTTCAAATTGACACTGAAAGGGAGAATAATTTGAATACAAATCCTAATTCATAAATGGAGTGCAAAATTAACAGTACAACTACTAGCCCTCATATTGACAAGAAAGAGTAGAGCATACAAATAATTATTAGGTGAACAAAAGAGAAACTCTGCATTGTGTAGGGACAAATGTAACGCTATAAGATGAGTTTACAATCACAAATTAATCCAAATTGCTAGACTTTGCCCCGAAATATTATGTTTTTGTTTGTACAGTTTAATAATTTGGTCTTTTAGTGTGTGAGTTGATTAGCTAGGGTTTTCACTCTACATTTTTAAGATATGGTCAATTTTTAGTCCTTTTTTAAGGACATGTATTGCCTTAATGTTCTAGGAAATAAATTCTATCAGGTTCACTTGTATATAGAGATCAAAATTCAAGTCAAAAAAGTGGATATAATACATTTATTTTTAGGTAACTTTCTATTTCTATTTTGGACATTTTCCATCTTTTTAGCTTTAATGTAAACTAGGATATGGTTATTTGTGTTTCAATTTTTGTGTGTTGTGGATGTTTTGGCTTCACCTACTTCATCTATTTGTAAGTTTGGTTCATTTTTTCACTTTTTTTAAGAATGTGTTTCACGTGGGTGTTGTGGATGTTTTCGCTTCACCTATTTGTAAGTTTGGTTAATCTTTTCACCTTTTAAAGAATGTGTATCACGTGGGTGTTGTGGATGGTTTGACTTCATCTATTTGTAAGTTTGGTTAATTTTTTCACTTTTTAAAGAATGTGTATCACATGGGTGTTGTGGATGTTTTCGTTTCACCTATTTGTAAATTTGGTTAATTTTTCACCTTTTATAGAATGTGTATCCCCTAAGTGTTGTGGATGTTTTGGCTTCACCTATTTGTAAGTTTGGTTAATTTTTCACCTTTTATAGAATGTGTATCCCCTAAGTGTTGTGGATGTTTTTGCTTCACCTATTTGTAAGTTTGGTTAATTTTTTCACTTTATAATATTATTAAAATTAAATTATTTTTTGCATTAAATTTCAAACTATATATTGTTTTGTATGAAATATCAAAATTATATTTTATAGCAATTTTCAAAACTTAAATAATATTTTTTATGTTTTAAATTATAAAAATACTATACGTATTAAATTTGAGAGTGATTATTTCTTAATATTATTAAATAATTCATTAATTTAAGACACAATTAAATGACTTAAAATAAAATTAAAATAATCAAATTTAAGTAGTAAATGTATTTTTTAAATTTGTTGACAAAAGAAATTAATGGTGGGTACAAATCTTTTGATTGCATTAAATGACACTTATTATTTGCATTCGTATTGAATAAATAAGCAGTGAAACGGCTGTCTCCATTAAATAAAAAAATTCAAGAAGCTTCCCCACTAAACAAACCGTGAAGAAATGCGGAGTGTTTTAATTGGTTCGTTTGTAGGCAAGACTGAAATAAATAGAGGCAGTCCAAAACAGATCTTCTTACTTGTGAGGTCAGTGACACCGTGCAAGAAAGCTATGGAAAGTTAGGCGTTTGAGGAAACTCGATCCGCTTGCCATTGAACTCACAGCACCTGCTCATGATGTCTGGAATACAACAGCTTCTTCTCCAGGAAACCAAGCCAAATTGGTCGCCTTCATATCGAACAACGATTTAAGAAAAATATTGCAAACCTATGGCATGTATTTTTGTTGATCAGACAATTATTTATTTGTTTAGAATTGTATAGGAGATTAATATGCAGAGTAAAAAAAGTGGAGACCAGTCCAAATGACCATAAGGTACGGTTCATAAACTTTTTTAATGCGGGAAATGCAGATCGAGCCCGTGCAGCCTTGGACGGGAAAAGATATGGATCCATGGTTTTGAAAATCCAGTTTAGCCAACATCCGACGCTTACCAACAACATTCCGCCTCGGCTTCAACAACAGAGAGACAAGGGAGCCAGAAAATGTACTATTTTTATGTTCATTTTTGTATCAATGCATTTAGGGTTAGGGTTTTCTTACGCCCAACCTTATTTATTATAATGGGGGTATACTATTCCTAATAATCTACTTTGATCTATTGAGAATATTATTGTTTTCTTTACTATTTTGGTCAAATCTTAAATAGTATAGGCTGTAAACAAAATATAGATCTCCAGATTTAGTTTCTACTGTCATAGATGCAATGCATGTTTCTGGGTTTGGTGGCATATAGTCATTTTATAGCACTCTTAAAACTGTGCCAATTTTGAGAATTCTTTTAATGTTTTCACTGGGCAATGGAATAGCTTTTGGAAGAGGGATTACTGTTATCGATGGTAAATGTGGCTCAACTACTCGGACGAAGAGTCATCAGCCAGAAGAATCTAAACCCCAATTATCTAAGGGCGAAATGAAGAAAGATAATGCTACAGTTACCAGTCAGGAAAGTTCCCGATTTGTTTTTGAAGAGGAATTAGCAAAGGCAAACTCCCCACATGCCAGAACAACTATTAAGATCAGAAATATTCCGGATCGATACAGGTATGGCCAGTATGGGTATTAGGGCCAACTGATTTCAATCGTAAAAGGTTTTTCATAAATTAAATTTTTAACAAGTATTTTGCTAATGTGATTCTGGTATATATTTTTCAGTCAAGACGAGCTTCTACAAATATTAGACAGTCACTGCAAGAGATGTAATGAAAACATCACAGATGCAGATGAACCAATTTCGGCATATGACTTTGTTTACCTGCCTATAGATTTTGAGTACGATATTGTTGAACTTGTTTTAATGTGCTGCTGTCATCAACTTTATTAGGTTTCAGCGAACGCTCAAGTATTTTTCTTCTTGTGTGCAGAAACGAGGTTAACCTTGGCTACGCCTTGGTCAATTTTACATCAGCCAAAGCTACATGGAAGCTGTATAAAGCGCTGCATATGGAACATTGGAAAAGCTTGGAGTCATGTGAAATTACTTATGCCAAAATTCAGGTGTGTTATGTTTTTAGATCACCTTCTCTGTAATTCACTATCTTTTCCTTGTCTGATATTGTGGTATTTTCATCACAGGGTCGAGCTGCTCTCCAAGGTTACTTTCAAAATTCCAAATTTGGACCGGTGGTATTCGACCCAGCTCGCAATGGGAAGGAATCCACTCAGAGCAATATTCAATCTAGGGTTATTTAGAAATAGAGTCCAATCCAAGGCAACCAACAGTGTAATAGATAGATAGCTATAATACGATTTTTATCTTTTAATAAATATTTAGTAATTATAATTTTGCTGTTTTGTCTAAAGATTATCACAATTTTATATAAATTTTGGTCTTTTGTTTAAATATTTTCACAATTTTATATTTATATTATATTGTCTAAGGTATGAAGGAAAAGATATGTACAATCACTTCACTAGATTTATGGTAATAAACATTTTCATGGTTAATGGTATTGCTTTAGTTTTAGTAGTTTTCAATAAGATTAAAAATTGTGTAATTGTTTATTTTTTAATATAAAAAATAGAGATTACATTGCACAATTAATTAATATATTTGTTTGATTTCAATGAACAATTTTATATTTATATTATATTTTCTAAAAGTATGAAGGAAAAGATATGTATAATCATTTCATATAAAGTTGACTAGATTTTTGGTAATATATATTTCATGGTTAATGGTATTGATTTAACTTTCATTGACAAAATTTATGATTCTATATGTGTGCTTGTGCATTTGCTAAGATGGGTCTTCGGTTGGATGACTCTAAGTTTTAACTAGCCAAAACATGATCTTCGAGTTTGAAATTAGAAGAAAAAAAATCAAGTATGCCTCAAGAACCCCTTAGAAATCACCATGAAGTTGGTACATGAGCACAACATTTGTTAGATGATGGATATTATTTTGATAGGTCAAATACAAATAAAGAAAGTTCCCATTTTCAACGTTTTACACTTAAAGAAAGAGAGTCATCAAAGAAAATGCTAGAAATGATAAGTATCATAGGCTATGGCATCACCTAGTACCCTATTCCCCTAGAGTCCATTCAAGACTAGCTACTTCTATCCTTAGAACTAGCCCTAAAGCTTAAAATCTTGTAATGTAGGGGGATAATGTGGTGATAAATTGGAATAGATGTAAACCCTATGATTGGAAAGGGTGAGTTATTTTTTGCATTGCATATATAGACCATTATATGATAGTAACTTGCCTTCATGGACAACAAATATGCACTTTTTTTAATTTAATGACACACCATATTCTCTACACCTGTCAAACACTTGCCTCAAATGATCAAAGTATTCATTAGCATTTTTGAGAAAATTGTAATGTCATCTAAATAAACCAGCACTATCTTGTGCATCAAACTTTGGAATGCCATATCCATGGCCCTTTGGAAAGTTGCCTCAACATTGGACAAACCAAAATGCATCTTCCTATAAGCCATTGTGACCCATTTTGTGGTGAATGTTGTCTTATATTGGTCCTCTTTCTTCAATAAAACCTGATTATAAACTAAAAAACCATCAAGCAAAGAGAACCTTTCTGAACTTGAAACTATTGGATCTAGGGCATAAAACTGAGAGTGGGGGGGGTGAATCAGTTGTATAAAAACCTGCTCTACTTTAAACACTTGATTCTTCTTTGTTAGTTAACAGTATATCAATTAATCATTCATGAAAGCATAATGCACAAACACAAGAGTAGATAAACATCAACACATTGAACACCAAGATTTTGATGTGGAAAACCCGGTTAAGGGAAAAACCACGGGGTGATTAACCCAAGGATTATTCTCTGTTAGAAGAATAAGAAAAAGAATGGCACTTGCCAATTAGGGCTCACTGCCCAAGCACATTGCTCACAAAGAGGCCCACTGCCTACAAGGAGACACACTATCTACAAGGTGATAAGAATCACAATCTTAAACTAGAGAATGACATCTCTACCATGTCTGGATCAGTTCCATTTAAGCCCAAAAGTCTCTGCTCTGCCCTTCGCACTTCTCTTTGCTATACTCCACTCATCCACATAATCCACACTCTGAAATGAACTCACAAACCTTTATTTATACAAGACATCGACTTAGGAACAATCATCTAAGTCGGTAATCAACCATAAGAGTATCCGCAAGATGAATCACACATCCGGTCGGCCACCATAAGAACATTCACAGGATGAACAACTCATCCGGTCAGCTAGTTGGAACAAGAACTTCATCCAGAAGAATATCTTCAATTCTGGGCTCTACCATCAATGCGGACCAACAACACAACCTCAACATGATCCAAGAACCTTCACAAGCCTGCCTGAATGACCAGGTACATCCGCACTTTCTCTACATACTGGAATCTCTTCTCTTCCTCATCTGGAACTTCAAGAACACAGTCTGTCATCACTGTCATAATACAAAGGGTACTTCCAGACCTCAAAATCATACACAACTCGAGATGACACATCACAAGGACATCCCAAACACACCTTCGAATCCGTAGATTAGGATTATACAATTCCAGACCTCACCGGACCTTTTTGTGATCCTCTGTCACCTCTGAACACTTGCTAGAACTAGTTCCACACAGACAGCCATAACTTCTTTATATCTTCATGCAGACCTCTGAAATCTTAACTAAAACATCACATGACACATATCTACAAACCCTTTGATCTGCATCCTCCGATTCTCAACCTATATAATACATTTGCCTTCTTCTCATCACTGTTCTTCACTGTTTCTGACTGAGGCTAATTTTCTCAATATCCTCAGCACACTGCTCATCCAATCCTTCTTGTCAATGCAATATGAGTATGTTGACATCAATGACAACACTGGTTCACCTTCATACTTGCAACAATCTCCCCCTTTGTCATTGATGGCAACATATGATGTGAAAAACCATCAAGACAAGAACTTCTCCTTTCTGTCACAGCTCCCCCTATCAGCAACATGTCTTCTCCTCATTTATTGCTCCCCCTTTGATCAACAGCCACTTGTTTTTCACATGTCTTCTCTCCCCCTTTGACATCAATGGCAAAGGGCTCATACTTGCAATTCTACACATCAGAATCATACCAGATGTTCCCTCTTAGTTGTAGCTCCCCATCATCAATCTGGATCACAAGATATGACTGTGATATCCACCGGACTGATGCACATCAGTGCATCCTAGTTCATTACCGGAGGGGCCATGACCCCTAACTTCTCCCGGAGATATTCAAAAGAGTCCTTGGGAAGAGGTTTAGTAAAGATATCTGCAATCTGATCCTTGGAGGGAACATACTCCAATCTAACTTCTTCCTTGTTCACTTGTTCTCTCAAAAAGTGAAACTTGATAGATATGTGCTTGGTCTTAGAATGCAATACTGGATTCTTAGAAATATTAATTGCACTTGAATTATCACAGAAAATTGTGATAGGCTCCTCATATTCAACTTTAATGTCTCTTGCATCTGCTTCATCCATAAGATTTGAGTGCAACTACCTGCTGCTGCAATGCATTCTGCTTCAGTTGTAAATAGAGATATTGCATCTTGTTTCTTGCTTAGCCAAGAAACCAATCTCTTTCCCAAAAAGAATGCTCCACCACTGGTGCTCTTCCGGTCATCCACATCTCCTATCCAATCTGCATCTATGTAAGCATGAAGAGAGAAATCCAGATCTCTAGGGTACCATAGACCATACTCAACTGTTCCTTTCAAGTACCTAAAAATTCTTTTGATTGCCATAACATGAGATTCTCTAGGATCAGCCTGGAATCTTGCCACAAGACCAACAGCCTGCATTATATCTGGTCTAGTCTAAGTGAGATACAACAATCCACCAATCATTGATCTATACTTTGTCTGATCTGCCTTTGGAGAATCATCATCTTTGCTCAACTTACATCCGGTTGCCACAGGAGTGTTCATTGGCTTTGAATCTTCCATACCAAATTTCCTCAATAATTCTTTTACATATTTGGTCTGAGAAATGAAGATCCCTTTCTTTGTTTGAGTAATTTGCAGACCCAAGAAGAAATTCATTTCGCCAAACATAGACATTTCAAACTCACTTTTCATCTGATTTGCAAAAGTTTTGCACATACTATCTCTTCCTCCAAAAATGATATCATCCACAAATACTTCAACAATCAAAATGTTTTCATGATCAATTTTGAAATATAAGTTATTGTCAGCAGTACCTTTGTTGAATCTAATTTGCACAAGATGCTTATCCAACCTATCATACCATGCTCTTGGGGCTTGCTTCAATCCATACAAAGCTTTCTTCAACTTGCAGACCATATCATCATTATTAGACAATTGAAATCCATCTGGTTGTTCAATGTAAACTTCTTCTTCCAGATCACCATTTAGGAAGGCAGACTTGACATCCATCTGATATACCTTGAAGTCTTTGAAGGCAGTAAATGCAAGGAGTAATCTGACTGCTTCAATTCTTGCCACCGGAGAAAAGGTTTCTCCAAAATCAGTTCCTTCTATTTGAGAGTAGCCTTTGCAGACCAATCTAGCTTTGTTTCTAATTACTTCACCAGCTTCATTCAGTTTGTTTCGGAAGACCCATTTGGTTCCAATCACATTCCTGTCTTTTGGTCTGGGAACAAGATCCCAAGTATGATTTTTCTCAATTTGCATCAATTCATCTTCCATTGCTTTGGTCCAGTTTTCATCATTGTAAGCTTCTTTTATTGTTTTAGGTTCAATCTTTGAAATTAGACAACATTCATCCTGATTTTGAGCAACATTCCTTCTAGTTTGCAAACCTTTGTTTCTATCACCTATGATCTGATCTTCAGAGTGGTTCTGTCTTACATACCTTGGAATTTTGGGAGTATCCTGTACTGTTGCTTCTTGATTAGGCTCACTCAGACCTATCTCTTCTTCCTGATTTACCAGATCAGGCTGACTCTGACTTACCGGAGAGGATTGAGTTCCTTGAACCTAAACACCATCTTGATCATCTTCATCAAACTCATAAAATCTTGAGGGCTTCTCAATTCCTTCATCAACTTTTACATTAGTGCTTTCTATTATCTTTCTCAATCTCTTATTGTAACACCAGTATGCTTTGCTTTGAGTGGAGTAACCCAAGAAAATTCCTTCATCACTTCTAGCATCAAACTTTCCTAGATCTTCATCTCTTTTAATATAACACTTGCTACCAAATACTCTGAAATACTTCATAGTAGGAGTGATGCCAAACCAAAGTTCATAGGGGGTCTTACCGGTGTTGTTTCTGATTTGAACTCGATTGAGAGTATAGACTGCAGTGCTGATAGCTTCTTTCCAAAACATTTGAGGGACATTTGCTTCCAACATCATTGTCCTGGCAGCTTCCTGGATGGTCCGGTTCTTTCTCTCAACTACTCCATTCTGTTGTGGAGTCCTAGGAGCAGACAATTGTCTCCTTATACCCTGCTTCTCACAAAAGTCAATAAACTCACCAGATGTAAATTCGCCACCTCTATCAGACCTTAGACACTTTAGTTTCAATCCAGTTTGATTCTCTAGCATAGCTTTGAAGATTTTGAACTTCTCAAGGGCTTCTGATTTCTCCTTTAGGAAGGTAACCCACATCATCCGGGAATGATCATCAATTAGCAACATGAAATATCTATCACCTTGCAGATTCTTGATTCTTGTCGGACCACAGAGATCAGTATGTATTAATTCCAACAATCTGGTAGAGGACTGATCTTTGCTTTTGAAGGAGACTCTGCTCTATTTACCTAGCTGACATTCTTTGCACAAACTATTTGTAGGTTTCATCAATTTTGGAAGATCTCTTACAGCCTAAATATTGCTTATCTTGATGATGTTATCAAAATTTACATGACACATTCTTCTATGCCATAACTAACTCTGATCAACTTGAACAAACAGACAACTTTTATTTGAACCAACTAGATGAAAGATATTACCTTTTGTTTGAGTACCAGATGCAATTTCAGTTTCGAAGCTTGTAAAGATTCTACATTTTCCATTCTTGAACTGGAGATCATAGCCTTTGTCCACTAACTGACCAACACTGAGAAGATTGTGCTTCAATCCTTCAACATATAGTACATTACCTGTTTTGCTCTTTCCATCAAAGGAAATAGTTCCCCTACCTCTGATTCTGCCAGCAGAATTGTCACCAAACTTTACCATTCCTCCTTCATACCTTTCCAAATCCAAGAATTTATTCTTGTCACCAGTCATATGGTGAGAACATCCACTGTCAATGACCCAATCATCCTTTTCTTCCACTTGAGCAGCCAAAGCTCTTTCCACAACCTTGTGATTGACAAATTTAGAGGATATTGAATCTTCTTCCTTGATGGCAATAAACACCCATTCATTTCTAGATTTGCTTCCTAGTTCCGATTCATCATCTGTTACTCCTTCATTGTCATCTTCTTCATGAACATAATAGTAGTTCTTTTGAAACCTTTGTCTATTAGTATTAGACCTTGCAGATTTTTCCGGACATCTTGAAGCAAAATGACCAATCTTATTGCAGTTGAAGCACTTAAAGTGTAGTTTTCCTTCATACTTACTGGATCCTCTTGGCAGTCTCTTTGCAATGAGGGCTTCAAATTGAGCTGTTTCTGCTTCTTCTTCTTCCATGTCTCTTCTTGCTTGATCATACCATGACATCTTCCTTGAAGAGTTTTCACCTGGATCAAATCTCTGTTTGCCTTTCACATAGGCACTGGCTTTGAAAGCAGATTCAGTCTTGGGAGGATCATCTCCAAACTTGGTCATTTCAAATGCAGCTAGTTTGCTAGCCAATTGTTCTCTTGTGACAGTTGTGTGGGCTCTGAATTCATCAATGGCAGCAACCTTGATTTTGTAGGCAGCAAGAAGGGATCTGAGGATTTTGTAAACAATCTCATTTTCATCCAGAGTTCCACCAGCATTTCTAATTCCACATACTAGCTCATTCACTCTTGGCATAAAGGTAGTGATGTTTTCATCATCTCTCATCTTCAATCTTTCAAATTTCCCTTTCAGAGTTTGCAACATTGCACCCTTGACAAACTCATCTCCTTCATACAGAAATTCCAATTTAGTCAGGATCTCATATGCAGTTGGTAGGTCAATAACATTTGAGAGATCTGAGTTGTTCAATGCACTTAGCAGAGCTTCCTTGGTCCGCAGATTATTTTCAGCATCTGTGATTTCATTCAGAGTTGTCGAACCACCTTGTGGAGGTACATATGGTTTTGAGACCATGGCCAAGTATGCTTTTCCCATACATTCCAAGTGACATTTCATGCGACCTTTCCAGAGAGTGAAGTTGGTTCCATCAAACTTCGGACTATCCTTCTTGTATGACAACATCCTCGATCTCCTCAAGTGGTTAAGCTCCTTTCAGAGGAACTTGGCTCTGATACCAATTGTTAGATCTAGGGCATACAACTGAGAGGGGGGGTGAATCAGTTGTATAAAAACCTGCTCTACTTTAAACACTTGATTCTTCTTTGTTAGTTAATAGTATATCAATTAATCATTCATGAAAGCATAACGCACAAACACAAGAGCAGATAAACATCAACACATTAAACACAAAGGTTTTGATGTGGAAAACCCGGTTAAGGGAAAAACCACAGGGTGATTAACCCAAGGATTATTCTCTGTTAGAAGAATAAAAAAAAGAATGGCACTTGCCAATTAGGGCTCACTACCCAAGCACACTGCTCACAAAGAGGCCCACTGCCTACAAGGAGACACACTATCTACAAGGTGATAAGAATCACAATCTTGAACTAGAGAATGACATCTCTACCATGTCTGGATTAGTTCCATTTAAGCCCAAAAGTCTTTGCTCTGCCCTTCGCACTTCTCTTTACTATACTCCACTCATCCACATAATCCACACTCTGAAATGAACTCACAAACCTTTATTTATACAAGACATCAACTTAGGAACAATCATCTAAGTCGGTAATCAACCATAAGAGTATCCAAAAGATGAATCACACATCCGGTCGGCCACCATAAGAACATTCGCAGGATGAACAACTCATCCGGTCGGCTAGTCGGAACAAGAACTTCATCCGGAAGAATATCTTCAATTTCGAGCTCTACCATCAATGCGGACCAACAACACAGCCTCAACATGATCCAAGAACCTTCACAAGCTTGCCTGAATGACCAGGTACATCTGCACTTTCTCTACATACTAGAATCTCTTCTCTTCCTCATTTGGAACTTCAAGAACACAGTCTGTCGTCACTGTCATAATGCAAAGGGTACTTCCAGACCTCAAAATCATACACAACTTGAGATGACACATCACAAGGACATCCCAAACACACCTTCCAATCTGCAGATTAGGATTATACAATTCCGGACCTCACCAGACCTTTTTATGATCCTCTGTCACCTCTAAACACTTGCCAGAACTGGTTCCACATAGATAGCCATAACTTCTTCAGATCTTCATGCGGACCTCTGAAATCTTAACTAAAACATCTCAGGACACATATCTACAAACCCTTTGATCTGCATCCTCTAGTTCTCAACCTATACAATACATTTGCCTTCTCATCACTATTCTTCATTGTTTCTGACTGAGGCTAATTTTCTCAATATCCTCAGCACACTGCTCATCCAATCCTTCTTGTCAATGCAATATGAGTATGTTGACATCAATGACAACACTGGTTCACCTTCATACTTGCAACAGAAACCATTTTTAAGATTTGTTCAATAGAGGGCAGCAGATAGTGATCCTTCAAAGAGGCTCTATTGAGGTCCCTAAAGTCAACACAATGCCTTATTTCACCATTCTTTTTTCTAATAGGAACACGATTAGACAACCGTGAAGTATGCTTAATTGGAAAAATAATGCTTGTCTTCTAACAATTTATTAAGCTCTTTCTTCATTAGGACTTCTAGATTTGGATTGAAGGGTCTTTGCTTTTGTTTAACAGGTTTAGCATTAGGCTCAAGTTCTATAGTGTGTTTGGCTAAAGATAGGTCAAATCCCTTCAATTCTTGATATTCCCATGCAAATATATCACTATACTCTTGACAAAGTGTAATGAAAGCTTGCTTCTCACCTTGGGCACATAACTTACCAATTTTAAGTAACTTCTCCTTGAAAATCTCTATAGTTTCATAGTGATCTTCAGCCACTATGATGCTAGTTTTCTTTTTCCTTGCTTGGTCATCATTATTAAACATGGATTCCAATGTAACCAAACCTTTGGGCAGCTTGTTAGACCTTAACTGAATGATTTGGTCTCGATGTTGCTACTGTATTTTTTCTTGGTTACGGGCTGAAAACTCAGCTTCTTCAACCAAGAAGTTTAGAATTTGCTCATCATTATCAAAAACTTGCCAATGCACATTATTGTCAGGAATAGAAGGCCTAACAACTACTTTAATGCGCTGATGTGCTTTACCTTTTGAAATCTCATTTGGTACATCATACTAAGCACCTATAGCAGCAATCTTATCAACATGCTTATTATCTTTTCTAGGCAGGGACAACAAGTTAATGTGCTGATGTGTTTTACCTTTTGAAATCTCATTTGGTATATCCTACTGAGCACCTATAGCAGTAATCCTATCAACATGGTTATTCTCTTTTCTAGGCATGGACAACATGTTAAAAGCCTAAAAATCTTTAATTAAATCCCAAACCCTATGCTTGTATAACTTCAAAAGGTCATTTTTAGTTACATTAAGACCTCTAACTTGATTCACAATCAACTCACTATCCCCAAACACTTGTAAACAACTAATTTTTCTTTTCCTAGCCCATTCTAACCCATGAATAAGGCCTTCATACTCTGATTTATTATTTGAACAGCTGAAACAAAACTTCAAAGAAGAAAAGTACCTCTCACCTTGGGGAGATGTGAGCATGGCACCACCACTGGCATGATTTCTACTCCTTGAACCATGAAAATGTAGCTACCATACCACATTTTCTTGTTGTTCTAGCTTTTTTTTTTTATCCTTCACAAGATTTGGCATTGTCATACCTTGTTCATGCCTCATATACACACCAAATCATCTTTCCTCTAGTTGTTCATGTGAAGAAAGAAAATCATTTTCATCTACCCAATCATGCAAGAGTATATCTGGTATGAGTTCAGTTTGTCTATATGGTTCTTACATAATTGGACATTCCTCATAGTAAAACATGGTACAATTTACATTGATGACATTGGGCACATTAGGTTCTATGTGGTCTTTAGCAATAGATTACGACCTTATGGTTACTGTAGTACCATACCTTGTCCTAAAAAGCATATGGTACCAATCAGAAGACAAGTAGCCACCTGTCTTGGAAGTGAAATCTCTTGAGAGACAAAGAGAAAAATGGGGGGTAAGGTTAATCACAAATACATCTTGGGTAATAGAAAAGTTTAGGCATGCATGTAATGTGAGACTTAGACCTTTTATAACTCCAACCATGTCAATGGTTGTCCCATATAGTTGTACTACTGTTGTCATGAAGGATTGCACCCTGAATACTAAGCCTTTACAATCTTGTCAATCCTGTACAACATGGGAACATTCTTAGACCATGGGTTTCGCTGTTTTGAGAATGGTCCTTCAGAAGAGCTGACTCCCTTTAAAATACCCCTTTAGATCTGTATCTTGATGAAGAAAACAAATATAAGAATGCTCTATAAATTGAAACTGAAATGGAAAAATCTATCCTAAAGGGGGTGATGCACCAATATTTTTAACTTAAATCGGCAACATGATTTACAATTATCCCTCAACAAATCTATTCATACAAATTAGACTGATAAACTTCACCACAAAAGTGTTTCACAGAAAAGCATGTAAGAACTTGCATAATCTGTGACCTATAATGAAATTTCTACTTTCTATACTTGCATTCAATCAAAATGAGACAGAAGAATTTAAAGGTTTTAAAGTAAAACATAGAAAATCCTTTATCAAATCACTAAAAATGAAACAAGACACCTGAATCTGAATAGATGAACCCCTGATTGTATTGAAAATAGAAGGAATCTCTACAAAATAGCAATAAACTATTGGAAAAAATGAACTACGACTACGAAAAACATTAAAAATGGTTAAGTTACAAGACAATCTCTTCTCTGCTATATGAAAAGGCAGAAAAGTAAGAACTAAGGAAAAAAAGCATAAGCTTTTTCCATACAATATAAAATTGTCCCTAAAAAGTGAATTGACAGTCAAATTTAGCTTAACTGGACTCCAAAATCTGCATGAATAAGTCCCAAAAAGCCACTCCAAGTTGCTAGGCGAGCACAAATGAAAACCATGAAAATTAGGACCCAAAACTCCTCGAAAATAGGGAAAAATAGCCTAGAACTCCAAGTCTCAAGGTCTTTGACAAAAAAATTGCCTAAATTAGTTGTCTTTGACCCCAAAGCAAAAATAGAACTCAAGGTGACTACACTACATGAGCTTGTACTTTAGTTCAACTCCTCTCCTATTTTTACATGATTAAGAGGCAAAAAATAAACTATTTTAACAATTATTAAGTGCAGTCAATGTGATTGACTTAATAAGTATTATGTAATGATTGATATTCTCCAATGTTTATTCCATAACAAGAATTAAAGCAATTTATACAATTATTGCATTTAATACTTGTTAAAGTACAATATGTTTTGCCTATTACTTGTACAAAAATATGAGGTGGGTTATATTAAAATACTAAACCTTAGAGGTAAAAATAACCCCTCTCATCTGTCATGTAAAAAAAACTTCAATCTGCTCCTCGACTTATAAAATAGGCTAAAATAATCCCCTTGGTCCACTAAGGTCAAAAGACCACCCTTATTGCAATTCATTATCTCCAAAGGCAAAAGGAAATAATCCCTTCTCTATCCCTGGTCTTCAAAAAGTCTGCATGCTGCTCAAGAGTGTGTAAGTCACTACTACAAAACTCTAATCATGACTTAATTTTGATTACCTTAAGGTTTCAAAGTCAATTATAATCACAAAAACATTATTATTACCCTTATGACTCCCAAGACCCATCCTCAAACTCACATGCCCGTCAATAATGATTAGGTATTTTGACTTAAAAGTCATAGACCATAGACATGGTTTATGTGAAGTGATTTTCTTCTTAAAAGATAACTCAAAAACTCACAAAACCATGGGCTAGGGCATCTCAAGCTAAAGGCCTCGAACCCTAAAATCTTTCTCATTTTTCACTTGTTCATTTGAAAGGTTATGCTACCGCCATGTTGTTTCTCTCTGTGAGGGTTTGAGGGCTTGGAGGTCATGTTTTTACTTCCTCTATAGGGATCTCTATGACTCTTCTGCTCGCAAGCTTCCCCATGTACCAAAATATTGAGGTTCTTCTTTAAAATGCTCTGTATTCAGAGAAACATGAAAAAAGTTGTAGCCTTCGAATGCATATTCACTTTATTTTTTTTATGTCCACTGTATGTGATGCTTGGCTTGTGAATATGGCCTCTGAGACCTTTGGCTATGAGACAAAACTCTTTATTTTCACATTCTAAAGGTTTTCTCTTTTGCTTCTATACTTATCACAGTCACATTATCACTATCTACTCTTGTTTAGGATCATAAACTTGTTGTTCTGAAACTTCTTGTACCATATTCTATTGGACAACAACATTACTTTGCACCATTAGTGCCTAATTAATCATACCATTTGAGCAAGTTGATTGGTTTTGCAGTTGGTTACAATTACAAGGGTAACACAAATCATATTCTTGTACCATGTTGTTTTGCACTGGTATTAGCTCCCTAGATGAGTTGGTAGCATGATGATTATAGGGCTGATAAGGTCTTATATTAAAAAAATTTTGTGGGCCTTGGTTTTCCAACTGATATTGAGCTCTGCCCTGCTAGTTACTTTGTTGATTACTCTGGTTATTTGGTTGCCTATTATAGTTATTTTGTTGCTTATTCTAGTAAGTGGCCTAATAAGGCCTATAAATTTGGTTTGGTTGTTTTCTCATGCTTAGCAACTCTTTGCCAATAGTTTGCAGCAGCTCTACTTGACCTTGTAACAGCTCAATTTACTTTTGTAACAACTCTATTCATCTTTTTTCCTACTGAGATGGGGCTAGGGCAACATTTGTTTGGGCTAAAACCTAATAATTGAGTGTTAGTACAGCAGGAACATCAGCAAGAGGTGGAATTTGTAGTGGGATTGATGGCTATATTTAAGAAAAAAATAGGCATTGACAGCCTAGAAGCTAATTTACCAGCCTAAATTAGGCTAGTTTCTGCTCTTATAGCAACCTCATAAGCACTTGGCAACGATGTACCACCCATTGACTGGACCATGACTGTACTATCACTATTTAATGATCTAGGAAAGTACAAAAAAACATGTTCAGTAGTAAGCCTTACCGCTATTGCTACTCTATCCCATGTCCTTTAGAAATGAAAAATAAAATCAACCATATTGTCCTATGGAGCTCTTTTTATTGTACTCAAGTGTTTCATCAAAGACATGTTATCTGACATGTCTTCAAATTGTTTGTTCAAAGCATCTCCCAATAGGTCCCATGATGTAATAGAACCTACAACCAATCCTCTAAACCATTGAAGGGCCTTACCCTTTAGAGATGCAGCCAACAATCTTATTGTAACATTTTCCTATCTTATTTGATGGACTGAGCATAACATGGCCACATCTTTTATATGCTCAATTAGAGTAGTCTGGTCTTCACTTGTAAAAAATGGTAAACTTCTCAAGGCTACCACAAGAATGTCATCATGTGCTGCAAGCAATAATGAGCTGCCAATATTGAATTGCACAAAAGGATTTCTACTCGCCATTGGTGGAGCTTGAGGTGTTTGTGGAGTTTGAGGAGTTTGGTGACTCTGTGGAGTATGTATTTGCAAATATATCACCAAATTTCTCTGATCAAACTCTGCAGTCCTGAGACTAGGAGGAGTAGATTAGGTTCTCCCTACTAGACTGGGTGTTGTTACTATTGTTTTCCCTCTTCTCTTTGGAGGTGACAGTTGTAGATACTCAAATGGATTTGAACTTCCTCTCGTTTGGACTTTTCTCATGTGCTAAATTTACTAGATCTATAAAAAATCAAAATTTTGAGTCACCAAGTATGCTATTTTTTGCCTCTGAAAGGCTGAAAACCTTGCTGTGCATACCAAATAGAAAAGAAAAAAATGTGTTTTAGTGGCCTAAAACTCTATTCAGAGTCCCAATGGGCATGCCAAAAACTATTGTTATGAAGGATTGCAGCTTGAATGATAAGCCTTTACAAGCTTGGCAATCCCATGCAACATGGGAACATTCTCAGACCATGGGTTTGTCTGTTTTGAGAATGGATCTTTGGAAGAGCCAGCTCCCTTTAAAATGGCCCTTTGCATCTGTATCTTGATGAAGACAATAGATAGAAGAATTCTATATAAAGTGAGACTGAATTGGAAAAATCTATCCTAAAGGCGGTGATGCACCAATATTTTTAACTTAAATTTACAACATGATTCACAATTATCCCTTAACAAATTTGTTCATACAACTCAGACTGATAAACTTCACTACTAAAGCATTTCACAAAAAAGCATGAAAGAACTTGCATAATTTGTGACCTGTAATGAAATTTGTACTTTGTATACTTGCATTCAATCAAAATGAGATGGAAGAATTCAAAGGCTACAAAGTAAAACATAGACAATCCTTTATCAAATCACTAAAAATGAAACAAGACCATTGAATCCCAATTGATGAACCCCTGATTGTATTCAAAATAGAAGGAATCTCTACAAAATAACAATAAACTACTAGAAAAAATGAACTGTTGCTACTAAAAACTGTAAAAATGGCCGAGTTACAAGACTATCTCTTTTCTATAATATGCAAAGGCAAAAAAGAAAGAACTAAGGAAAAAACATAAGATTTTTTGATATAATACAAAACTGTCCCTAAAAAGTGAATGGGTAGTCAACTCCAGCTCAACTGGACTCCAAAATCTGCATGAATAAGTCATAAAAAACAACTCCAAGTTGTTGGGCCAGCACAAATGAAAAGCCTAAAAATCAGGGCCCAAAACTCCTCCAAAATAGGCAAAAATATCCTAGAACACCAAGTCTGAAGGTCTTTGACCAAAAAAATGTCAAAAATAGTCCTCTTTGACCCCAAAGCAAAAATAGAACTCAAGATGACTCCCTTGCATGAGCTTGTACTTCAATTCAACTCCTCTCCTATTTTTGCATGATTAAGAGGCAAAAAATAAACTATTTTAACAATTATTAAGTGCAATCAATGTGATTGACATAATAAGTGTTATGTAATGAATGATATTCTCCTATGTTTATTCCATAACAAGTATTAAAGCAATTTATAACATTATTGCATTTAATACTTGTTAAAATACAATATATTTTGCCTATTATTTGTGCAAAAATATGAGATGTGTTATATTAAACTAATAAACCTTAGAGGCAAAAATAACCCCTCTCATTATTCATGCAAAAAATAAACTTCAATTTGCTTCTTGACTTATAAAATAGGTAAAAATAATCCCCTTGGTCCACTAAGGTCAAAAGACCCTTATTACAATTCATTATCTCTAAAGGCAAAAGTAAATAAGCCCTTCTCTGTCCCTAGTCTTCAAAAAGTCTCCATGTTGCTAAAGAGTGTGTAAGTCACCACTACAAAACTCTAATCATGACTTAATTCTGATTACCTTAAGGTTTTAATGTCAATGATAATCACAAAAACATTATTATTACCCTTATTACTCCCAAGACCCATCCTCAAACTCATGGGCCCCTCAATAATGATTAGGTATTTTGACTTAAAAGTCATAGAGCATGGACATGCTTTATGTGAAGTGATTTTCTTCTTAAAAGATACGTCAAAAACTCACAAAACCATAGGCTAGGGCATCTCCATCTAAAGGCTTCAAACCCTAAAATATTTCTCATTTGAAAGGTTATGCTTCCTCCATGTTGTTGCTCTCTGTGAGGGTTTGAGGGCTTGGAGGTTAGGTTTTTGCTGCCTCTACAGGGATCTCTATGACTCTTCTACTCGTAAGCTTCCCCATGCACCAAACCATTGAGGTTCTTCTTTAAGATACTTTGTATTGAGAGAAACATGACAAAAGCTGTAGCTTTCGAATGCATATTCACTTTATTTTTTGTATGTCCACTGTATGTGATGCTTGGCTTGTGAATATGGCCTCTGAGACCTTTGGCTATGAGGCAAAACTCTCTATTTTTTCATATGAAAGGTTTTCTCTTATGCTTCTATACTTATCATAGTCACATTATCATTGTCTAGTGCTTTGTCTTTAAGCGTAACCCTTATGCTGGATGTTATGCTTCTCTGTGTAACTTTGACAAACCCTAACTGGGCTTACTGTATCTGCTCCTCATGGTGAATTTTTTTCTTTTTTGGAAGGAACCCTCTGAGTCATGAAGATCTCCACTATGCATATTTTTATTTGCTGGTAAATATAGTTGAAGTGATGATTTTTCTGTAATACTCCATTCAAATGGATACTCTTTGTGCTCTGGTGGATGATATTTGTCATGCAAACTCTGTATATTATTATTTTGGTGAGTAAAACTCCTCACTTGTTGTGGCTCATCTACCTTCGATTGTCCTAGCTTAACATTATGACAAAATAGGAGAAAGATTTATCTTGTTTGATATAACCCTTGTTAGGATTTTTTATTTGAAGGTTTGTTGCTTGCTATTATCTCTATATCTAAGAGACCTCTATTACTTTCTTTTTACCCAATGCGTACCTCTCTTGGATCTTGTCTCCTACTTTGTGGTGGTCATTCCAGGAAGCAACATGCATTTTGCAGTTCTTCTTTCATGGTGACTATACCACAACCTCTGGTATAATGCTTGGTAAGATTCTCTTTCAAGGATATCACCATAACCCTATGTCTCATTATGTAGGCTTCAAAATCACCAACCATAATTGAAACTAGAGATATTGTCTCATGCATGCTTTATGATCACAAAAATGTAGTACTCATTTGTTTGATTTGTTGTTCTTGATGTGGTGGATGCATTCCCATGGCATTATAGACCCCTTTTATGATAGACCATATCCTCTGATTGATTTTAGGTCTGTTGTGCCTAGTCATTCTTATGACTTGTGAAAGCATCTCTAAAATCAACTATTTCCTTCAACAATCTATGACAGACATACAACCTTGTGACTATTCTTTGTGTTGGAATTGTGATAGAATGTTTAGTGTAAATGATAACTTCAAAGGAATATTATTTATTATCATGCTATATATTGCATTTTTCACTATTTTCAATAGGCTATAAAACTTGTAATTGAGATTATGACCATGAGGTGTCATGACCGTGGTAATGGCCAAGTATCATAGCTTGAAATAGTCTGATATTTTTATTTTTACTCTCTTTTAACTGGTACTCCACATCATACTTTCAATGTATGTTATAATGATAGGATTGCTCACAGATGCATCATTAAGACTACTCCTTCCATGATCTAAGCATGATTGCTCCTAAGACTCAGGCTGATCTTATTGTCTTGTAATGCCTCTTTTGTCAACTCAAGTATGTACCCTTGTTAAGCTTTGTGAAAACTTAACTACTTATTAAAACATGGATTCATTCTTGGATGTGGGTATCCTTTCTTGAGAAAGAATCTCCAGAGTGAGCTGGTTCTCTTATAATTTCTAAACTACTTACTTGAGGAGAAAAGGGATAGAAAGATGTAACTAAAATGCAAAATGATTCTAGAATCTAAAACTAGATGAAGTTCTATCATTCACAGGAAGATCCTCTAACATAAATCCTCATAACTCCACTGATAGTTAATCCTTAAGTAATTTGCAACAAGGTTTGGTGTCAAACACAAACTGCAACCAGGAAGAAACTAAATTTTAATAGTATTGAAACAAAATAAAAGACTGAAATAGTCACAATATAAGATCAGATCAAGAGTGCAAAAATGTATGTGAAACAAGATGATTTTCTATTAGAATTGAAAGGAATACAATGCATGAAAAATAAAATGAGTGAGCCAACCGCTATATACAACTCTGTAGGAGAGAAGAAACTGATACTAATTGACTAAGAAAAAACTAAGTTTTTCTCCTATAAATGTCTCCAAATGATCTCTAATGAAGAAAACTGAAAAAAGCTCCTAAAAAGATATCTGCAATCCATTTTTGAGCTTTAGAAAAAAGCTGCCAAAAATAGCCTCAAACTACCTCCAAACTACAAATAAAAACTGCCAACTTGATCCTCTAGGTGGTCCCCACCAAATCTGCATCCAAATGGCTTAAAAAACACAAATTCACTGCCTCTATGGTGCCACCATGTCAGATTGACCCCTTTGACCATATCTCCATCTAGCATATTCTTCACATTCTCAAGGTTTGGTTTGATCTTATGCATATATTGAAATATATGAAGGAATAATAAAATGCATATGTGGGAGGTCAAGGACACTCGACCACATGCATTATCAAATGATAATATCTTGACTCCAATGTGAGTTGACCACCAATGATGTTAAGACCTTGTAGATTCTAAAGGCATATTTCATGGTCATGTCCACCTTTGACTTAATACATCAAGCCATATTTTGAGTGCTGTCAGCCACCTCTGCTTATGATTACTAGGCACTTATCAACACAAAGTGTTGACCCCAATCCCATTTGGATAAAAATGATTGAAATGTTGCATGGTCAAAAATGTGGAAGGGACGTTGAAACAAAAGCAAGTGAGAACCCTAAAATCTTGGTCATTTCATTTTTGTTGTTGTTGAGTTAGCTCTACAACTCTAGCCATCAACCTTGGGTTTCATGCTCTTTGTGCTTTCTTGCTCCATTCGATGGTCTTCAATGTTTTTTCACTACACTTCCTTTGGAAAAATGACAGCCACCTCTAGTAATTTTCAAACTAAGATTTAAAATGGCTTTCACTATGCTATGATGGCTTATATTCTATAAATGGCCATGGCCATGTAGCTACTTCTTTAGTCTCTTAGTCTTTGATGTGCACTGTTTGGTTTTCTATGTGTTGAACTTGTGAAAAATGGAAAAATGATAAGGGCCTTGTTCAACCAGTCGCATCCATTATCCTTTCCTCAGCTACATTATATGGTAACTCCACTGTTCCTCTTTGTCAATACTTGCATTGTGAACTCTTTATCTCTGCATATCTGAAACTGTGAAGAGGGTTTCATTTTGTCAGTTGGTGTTGGCAAGAGACACTATATGGATTCATGGTTGTTGTCATTGATGGCAACAAAGGTCATCCCACATATCCGCAAGTCATGGTGTGCCTCTACCGGAAGTCAGGATGAAGAACTGTTGTGGTCCGGTGAACAAGAACAGAGCATGTGGCAAGGTCCGACAGATTGGTCCGGACCTCTCAGAGGAAGTGTCTTGGTATAGTGCGGATTTGGGGAAGTCAAGAGGACTACCTTGAGTAGTATATTCCAAGGATTTAGCCTCCGGTGATGGACAAAGAAAAAGATATGAATAGCTGAGTACCGGATTCCTGAAAGACAATGAGAACAGAAGGAAGAACTAACTGACAGAGCATCAGAATATTTTCTGGATATGTTACTGTTGATGGTAAAGGTTGTGAAGGCATGAATCATGTTTGGCCAACATGATTAATGATATCTACAAGTATATGCTTGATCCGCATTGCTTGGTGAGCAAGGATTCAGCCGACAGAACAGAGTTTGTAAGAAACTAGACTGTTCCGGATGCCGACTAGAAAGGTGATGAAATTACTTGTGCGGATATATATAGAGGAGGATTTAGTTGTGAAAAGTGTGATTGTGTGATGGTGTATGCGAATAAGTACAGAGTAGAACAGAAGTAGTAAGAAAGATCCGGTATGTGAAAAGATAGCAGAATAAAGAACAGAGGAAAGATGAAGTGCAACAGATTAGTGTACTGAGCCTAACCGGAACTAAACCCCAGCATATGTAGGTGCTTCAAATCAGTTCAAGTATTATATAACATTCTTTGTAGACAGTGTGTCTCCTTGTAGGCAGTGTGCCTCTTTGTGAGCAGTGTGCTCGGGCAGTGAGCCCTAATTGGTAAGTGCCATTTTTGTAACTCCTTATTCTTCTAACAGAGAATAATCTTTGGGTTAATCACCCCGTGGTTTTCTCCCTTAACCGGGTTTCCACGTCAAAAATACTGTGTCATGTGTTTCTCATTTCATGATAATGTTTGTTTGTTTAATTCAATGCTGCTTTGATTAATAAGAAAGTTCAAAAGAAGAAACAATTAGGATAACTGATTCACCCCCCCCCTCTCAGTTATCAACAATTGGTATTAGAGCAAGGTTCCTCCTAATAGAGCCTAATAGCTTGAGGAAGATCTGGGAGTTCAAATGGATGCATATGGTTTAAGGGAGCAACTCAAGACTGCCCTTGAGGATCTTGAACAGTCAAATTTTGAAGTCAATGAATTAAAGGAAAGACTCAAACAGGCTGATGAATTCATGAGAGAACTAAAAGACAAATTAAGTCTCTCTATGAAAAAGAGAAAGGAGCTGCTCCAACAATTGGCAAGCCAAACTGAAGAAAGCAATACAAATGAAGAATTGACTGAGAAAACCAAGTTATGTGAAAAGTTATCAAAAGAAGTCATTATGTTAAGACATGAAATGGAATCAGGAACTATAAAGTTTACTCAAGAGATTGAAGAAAAAAGAAAAGCTGAAGACAATCTAAGACAATCTCTTAAAGAGAAATCAGAAGAATGCCACCAGATGGACAGGATTATCAGACATCTTGAATCTGATCTTGAAGATGCCAAAGATAATGAAGAAGAACTTGAGGATCAAATTGTCTCTCTCAAAAGAGATCTTCAAACAGCAAATGAATATAAAGAAAAATTCAAGATAAGTTCTGCCCAACTTGAAGTACTTCTTGGAAGTCAAAAGAAGACAGATGACAAGTACGGTTTGGGATATGAGAAAGGAGAAAGCTCCGGATCCGGTCAAAAGAATTTTGGATCAGAAAATCCAAGGAATAGGCCTAAAAGACCTCCGGTAAGACAGCCCAATGCTCAAAGATATCCATCTTTCAATGGATACTGCCACAGCTGCAATCACTTTGGTCACAAAGCCAATCAGTGCAGAAAAAGAATGAATCAAACTAATCCATCCTTCTCCGGACAGTGCTTTAACTGCAAAAGGTATGGACACAAGTCTCATGAATGCAGAAATATGCAAGTAAACAAATCATTCAATGGTAGATGCTTTACATGCAATAGAGTAGGTCATATGGCTAATCAATGCAGATCAAGAGGTTATCAGTCAAATATGCAAAGAAATGTTATTTGCCAAATCTGTAATAGGTCCGGTCATAATGCTAAAGTCTGCAGAAGCAAGAATCAGGACAAAAAAGGTCTGGTGTATAATCAGAATCAAGACAAGGGTAAACAAAAGATGAATGCGGATGAAGTTAGGAATCAGATGAGCAAGATTTGGGTAAAGAAAAGTTCAAAGAATACAAAAACTGGATCCGCACCAGATTCTGGTGCTGATATTCCTTCTGGAAATTAAAAAGTGAGCTCTGGCTCAGGGGGAGACTCAAAGAAAATCCTGTTCCCCCAGCCAATCAAGTGGTGCTGGATGTGACACAAGATGCAGAGTAAAGGGTTTGAAGATATAAGTCCTGAGATGATCCAGACAAGATTTCAGAGGTCCGCATGAAGATGTAAAGAAGTTGTGATTGATCAAGTAAGACCTATTCCGGGAGATGCTCCGGAATGACAGAGGACTACAAAAGGGTCCGGAGAGATCCGGAAGTACATTATTTTACTCTGCGGACTGGACAGAATGTTTGGGATGTTCTTGTAATGTGTCATCTTGATTTATTCATGATTGAAAGATCCGCATGATGTTCATAGATCAGGACTGATCTGGGATACTCCAAGCTATCCGGATAAGGCAAACTAGAATAATGTAGGTGGAGCATTTATTGCAAACAGGTATTAGGGTTTGTGAAACAATATAAGGGATTTCTCAACAATCACTTGATCATTCCACATCCAAGAAGAAGCGAAAAGCGGAGCTCTGCAACAAAATTCATCAAGTTCACCGAAGATCTCCTACCAAAGTCATTACATACAGAAATCAATCCAGCCACTCCGTGTAACTGAAGATGCAAAAGGTATTTTCCACTTTCGATATCTTGCTACAAATCTTTTGAAGAAATGGCTACTCCAAATATAGTAAAAATCTCAGATAGGCCCCGACCTGAATTTAAGAAACATCCATACAAGTCATTGGAGGTAGATCCCTTAGGAGCATTTTCCAGTGTTCCTCATGGAGTCTTACACACAAAAGACATTAGGGTTTACATACATGCAAGCATTGAGGAATTCGGGGAATTCAAATTGAGAGATCTCTATCACAAACAACTGATAGACAATGCTTTTGAGCTGAAACCAGAGTACAAGGGTATCCAGAAGAAACAGTTTGATCAATTCATTCATTTCCCCTACTTTGAAGAAGAAGAATGGGTCCGATATGTATTGAGCAGAATGCATGACAACTTTCTATGGCTGGATAGACCTTGCAAGATCACAAAAGAGGCAATTAGGGCAGTAACTGGTCTATACTCTTCCGGAGGGATACCTATCCTCAAATCTGTCAAGAACAACATTGTAACTGAGGCCACTGGATCAAAATTTGATAAGAGGGCAATGACCATTGAAGATATTTCAGATCCGGATATCAAGTATGCATCCATGATAATAGGATACAAGATCTATCACTCCAGCAGGGAGAATTCTGTATCCGGAACTGCAGTGTATACTGCCTATGAAATGCTAAGGAAGAATGCAGAATATGATCTCTGTGAACTGCTCTTAAGCCAATTAATGGAAAATATATAGAAAATCAAGAAGGACAAAAAGAATTCCTTTAAGTATGGTACTCTTATATTATGTCTATTTTTCTAGTTCATGAATGAGTTGCCCGGATCAAGTGGATGGGCATGGTAGAATGACAAACCTGTTGCAGTCCAGATAAGAGACTATTTACATGGGCTTGGGGATGCCAAAGCAAGAAATACAGCCCTATGGAGATACTTCAAAAACTTCCAAAGCACGATGCAAGCAAGAGAAAGAATTCCCTAGTCTCTTGTTGAAAAATACAAAGACTCAGTGTGCTTTATGGTGGACACTGATCAGTGCCTAATGGAGGCAGTGGAGCCAAGGACTGTCTGGATCATGCCCATGGGGTATGAAGTGGATGAACAGATAGTGGAGTTGCATGTTCAACACATGCTAAGTCAGCCCAAAGATCCAAAGGCAGAAAGGTTTGGAACCTTTGAGGAGCTGAGTGTAAAGATCCATGTAGAACTCAGGGAACCTGAGATAAAGAGGAAAGTGAGAAAAGAAGTAGAGCATATTGCTCAAGGCCTAGGCATCCCAAAAGAGGCACTTGATGCCAACCGGGAAAAGAGAAGAAAATCTGAGGAAGAAAAGAAAGAGGCAGAAAAGAAAAGCAAGAAAAGTGCTCTGGTGGAATCCTCAACCCAGACCAGATCATCAAAAGGATCTACACCTATCAAAACCAAAAGCTCAAAACCAGAAGTCCAGGGATCCGGTAAGAGATCTAAGACAAAAGCCTCAAGAGCTTATCAAAGCCAAAAGGATGAAGAAGAAACTGAGTCAGATGAGGGAGTGAAAGAAATAAAGAAATAGAAGAAGAAAGGATCTGGTAAACCCTCTTCAGGCCGAGACAAGGAAGAAATGACAGAAGAATTTGCTGAAAAGCCCACCCTGTCTCTAGACAGTGTAGTCAAATCAATCACTGTGGATGGGAACCTTCAACCGGTGGCTGAGTTCTATGATGACTACAATGAGGCAGATCAAAAGATCCTGCAGGAAGCTATAATTAGGTACTTGAACATCTACAATAAAGCTTTTATTGAGATTATCTCTGAAATTCCAAAGAGTCTAGAGATGGAACTAGAAATAAGAAAAAACAATGCCATGGCAAAAGACCTTGAGATCAAGGAACAGATAGCTATTTAGCTATATCCCTCAATTGATCACAAAACCATGAACATGATATTCAAGGACTGCAAGGACGAATTCAGAAGCAAAGCAAGGATGAATTAGCTTATGCTTGGTGAGACCGACAAAGTAGCCAAGGACACTGAAGAGATCCTTCGGAATACATACAAAAGGTTCAATATTCCTCTTACAGAGGACTTAGGTGCAGAAACAGCTGTGGACTTGGAATCATCTACTCCGGAAGAAGTGCCACTAGAACAGACTAACATCTCTTCTCCGGCTTCTCCTACAGTCTCCGGATCCCAAGAAGAAGAGAAATTACAGGAGAAAGAAGTAGCAGAAAAAGAAAAAGAGGCTGACAGCACCAAGGATGCAAAGAAAGAGAAAAATCCAACAGAGAAAACCACAACTGTAAGTGGTAAGAATGTGGAAGGAGATAAGACTCCTAAGGACAAAACTGCAGAAGAAAAGAAACATCTATCTCCAGCAAGAGACACTACACAAACTGTTCAAAATTTTCTAAGCCAAGAAACTTTAGAGATTGATGAACCGGAGCTTCTAAAAGGCCCATTCGACTTTGACTCTCTCTCTCCGGTACAGACAATGAAGATAGCTTCATTTGCAAATGCTAAGGCAAATGAAAAACTCCTAAAGTCTCATATGGAAGATTGTGAGTTGATAGAGGCTACTTCCGGAGTGCTTGAAAAGATTATGCCATCAATCCAGATAGATCCGACAGCCTCCTCTTCCGGTAATCTCAAAACCTTAGTCAGCAGTGTTGATACACATTTTGATTCTCTAGAAAAATTAGCTGAAGAAAAGGTCCAGAAGGAATTTTTGGATAAAAGATTTTCAGAAGTATTAGGATTAATCTCTAATGATAGGAGAAATATGAGTATTGGAATAAAGAGCTTAGAAAATGCTCTTAAGGATGGCGGTGATATTTACAAATTTTGTATCTCCTGGTCAAAGGCAACAGTAGAAATTGATAAGAAAATAAAAGCGAAACAGGACAAACTACAAAGTTTGTCTCAAAGTTTTGATCCTCTCTCTTCATCAATAGTAAATCAAGAATGTCAAACTATTGCAATCACAAATGCAATAAAGAACTTTGAGAAGGAAAGGAAGAATATCACTAACCGGATGGGAGAACTTAGAAGGATTATAATTCCTAAGTTAGAAACTATGCATGAGGCCATCAGTGATGCTCAGACTACCGCCCAAACAAATGATCCGACAGATCTCAAGAGGGTAGAAGCTTTTGCATTTCTGTTGAGTGGTCACATTTCAATTTTGGATAGAATGAAGCAAAGTTGGGCTACAGAACTGATCCAACTGAAGACATCTTGTGCAGACATTCTTTAGTTTATGTGAGTATGTAAATATGCGGCTATGTATAGAAAATTTTTGAAAATTTTGGTGTGCGGACCCTACCCTTTGCCATTGATGTCAAAGGGGGAGTGAGGAGCAGTGAAAAATGAGGAATCCAACTAAGGGGGAGTTCCGGAAATTGTATATAAAGATAGAGCATCAGCAAAGGGGGAGCATAGTGTAAACACTTAGTCATTTTTCACTAAGTATTGCCATCAATGCCAAGGGGGAGATTGTTGGCAAGAGACACTATATGGATTCATGGTTGTTGTCATTGATGGCAACAAAGGTCATCCCATATATCCGCAAGTCATGGTGTGCCTCTACCGGAAGTCAGGATGAAGAACTGTTGTGGTCCGGTGAACAAGAACAGAGCATGTGGCAAGGTCCGACAGATTGGTCCGGACCTCTCAGAGGAAGTGTCTTGGTGCAGTGCGGATTTGGGGAAGTTAAGAGGACTACCTTGAGTAGTATATTCCAAGGATTTAGCCTCCGGTGATGGACAAAGAAAAAGATATGAATAGCTGAGTACCAGATTCCTGAAAGACAATGAGAACAGAAGGAAGAACTGACTGACAGAGCATCAGAATATTTTCTGGATATGTTACTGTTGATGGTAAAGGTTGTGAAGGCATGAATCATGTTTGGCCAACATGATTAATGATATCTACAAGTATATGCTTGATCCGCATTGCTTGGTGAGCAAGGATTCAGCCGACAGAACAGAGTTTGTAAGAAACTAGACTGTTCCGGATGCTGACTAGAAAGGTGATGAAATTACTTGTGCGGATAAATATAGAGGATGGATTTAGTTGTGAAAAGTGTGATTGTGTGATGGTGTATACGAATAAGTACAGAGCAGAACAGAAGTAGTAAGAAAGATCTGGTATGTGAAAAGATAGCAGAATAAAGAACAGAGGAAAGATGAAGTGCAGAAGATCAGTATACTGAGCCTAACCAGAACTGAACCCTAGCATATGTAGGTGCTTCAAATCAGTTCAAGTATTATATAACATTCTTTGTAGACAGTGTGTCTCCTTGTAGGCAGTGTGCCTCTTTGTGAGCAATGTGCTCGGGCAGTGAGCCCTAATTGGCAAGTGCCATTTTTGTAACTCCTTATTCTTCTAACAGAGAATAATCTTTGGGTTAATCACCCCGTGGTTTTCTCCCTTAACCGGGTTTCCACATCAAAAATACTGTGTCATGTGTTTCTCATTTTATGATAATGTTTGTTTGTTTAATTCAATGCTGCTTTGATTAATAAGAAAGTTCAAAAGAAGAAACAATTAGGATAACTGATTCACCCCCCTCTCAGTTATCAACAGTTGGGTGTGTAAAATACCTTATCATAAGGCACGGCCGCTTCATGTAATGTATCCTGTGGCTTCACCATTGTATTTTGATGTGAAAAAAAGTGAAGTTTCTTATGTTGTCAGTGAGGGTTTCATTTTAGTTTTGAACAGAACCTTCTTTCTATGCACGGCCATACTTACACAGAAGCTTCTTTTATGTTGTTTGATTGAAAGTAAATAGAAAAGACTCCTTTTTAAAATTTGATAAGGGTTACATTTTTTAACCACACAAAACTCTTTCCTTACCGTGGCCATGTCTTCAATACTCTATTTTGACTTTGCTCGACTGTGAAAAGAAAGAAGACATTCTTATCTGACAAATGTTCCATTTCTTTTTTCTATAAAAATTGACTCTCCTCATGGCCTTATCTGGACAATTTTGCTTACCATTTCTCTTTCTCTTAAACACTGCAAAATGTATTGGTTCTGGAAGTCGTTGTGGGTATTTGAGAAAAGAATGCAAACATACCTATATGCCACAGCTTTATTAATGAATGTATTTGCATTTTATTTTCACTGTATACACTCAGATTTGTAAAATGAAGCAATATTTGTTCTTTTCTAAGCATAAAACTTCTTTCTATAGCATCATGGCATATGAAATGATACTGTCACTTTTCAACTTTTAACTCCTCCACTTTCTGTGGCAGCAAATATACTTTCATTTCTATATCTTTTACTTGTCCATTCAATGGACTATACATACACACTTTTCATGTATGATGATGACCTAGCTGTATCATGATATGTTGGCATTGTAACACATGAAGGCAACACTTACTTGTTTTGAATACACTATAACACATGGACCTTTGATGCTCCTCTTTCTGTATTCCATCAAATGCATTATATGAGACATCCTATAGGACATGATCAAGTCCACTATATCTATTGTCAAGTCTTGGTAGATCACTTCTTATAATGAAAACTTCATTTGAGCCCACTCAGCTACAAATGTAACCATACACTTATTAATTTCATTTGGTCACAACATGATACCTTGTAGCATAGGATGATGATCATACTAGTTCAACTGTCTTGTCACATGATGATGATACTCTATTACACACATGTAATGAAATGCTGTTTCTAATCCTTTTAGAGTTTGTCAAAGACAAAATGAACCATCTGAATTGGTTGTCTTGTATTTTTCTACTATAGATCTGCAATACTATCCTATGTCTTTTATAGATATGCAATGAATGCAACATGTGATAACACTTGTTCTGATATTCAACTTACCAGTAGAAAAAAAAAGGCATAATTGAATTTTGTCCTCTATCTGTTCATGTCATGTTCTTGGTTGCATTTCATACTCTAAAGTGAAATCATTGTCATGTCCTGAAATGGGACTAATGCATATGATTGTCCTGTTACTATTTCAGTGTGTCATGTGAATGTTATCAATGATCTTCTTCTTCTTCTATTCATCCCTTTTGAGATCAAAGGGCAGTAGCATGCTGGGCTCAACCCTTGTGGGAGCCCATTTGACACCACATGCCAAATGTCTTCAATCAGCTTCATGATTTGTCCTATACCTACACATGAAATATACAAATTAGAATAAAACAATGATGGTCTTATGTTTGCTTCTCTTCAGGTCCCTTCTGCATGTGGATGCTCTTATTTGATCAGTGCATTACAATTAAGATATTATGTCTCTCTTGATTGATGAAGGATTTTCATAACAAGAGCTTCTAACAAGACCTTCCCTCACTTGTTTCAAGTACATGCCAAGGTCAGGAGTGGGAATTGGAGGCTTCTATGAGATCAACCCAAACAAGGAAATGATGTCTATGTCTTTCCCTCTTCTTCATTAGATACATAGTGTTTTACTTGTATTTGCATGAGTTCAGCTATAACCCACGGCTTGTGTTGGACATCTGATATGTCTTAGTCTCCTTCAATGCAGTGTTTGTTCTTTTATGTATTCAAAATTGTAAATGAACAATCACTGTAGTGAATGAATACTTATCTCTTTTACTGCTCTACAATGCAATGAATGATTGAAACTTTTCTTATCTACATCTGAGCAACTGAACTGCACTTGTCATAACAACTATGCAACTAGCACATAATAGAAATAAATCAAACCTCATTCAAAATGGTAAATAATAAATCTACTTAGCAAATTTTTGAGCTGGGGTAAAAAAATGGTAACATTTCTGGTGACTTTTGCTATATGCTTGCCTGCTAAGCATCTAACCAATTGCCTTGACATCCATTTGGGATAGAGTCATACTCTATCCTTCTCAAAAACTCAGAAAACAATGTATTTCAACTCTCCAATAGTTCAAACAACAACAGCAAACTGAAAACAACTCTACTGAAAGCAAACTAACAGGCCCTGATGGCCAAAACATAATGGTAAGCAAGAAGAAGAAATGTATTTGATGTATTCGATGATTACTGGTGAATACAATATGTGAATAAATAAAAAAGCAACTAACAGTTATAAACAGGTATAATATAACTACAGAGAAAAATTGACGTAACTACGAAATGCAGTTACATAGTTACTATGTAAACAATATAATAATTATGCTAACATTCCCCCCTTATGACATTGTTTTTACAAATGTACCCCCTAAACAATTCAAATTTGATCCTACCAAGAGATTTGTTGAACATATCTGCTATCTGAGATTCTATAGGGTAGTACTAGAGATGGATATGGTGGTTCAAAACTTGGTCCCGAATGTAATGACATTCGACCTCAATATGCTTAGTGCGCTCGTGGAAAACTAGATTCTTCACAAGTTTTAACACACCCTAATTGTCACAATAGAGAACTGGTGACTTTTCTTTAGGAATGTCCATATCTGCTAGAATGTGACGTAACCCAATTGCTTCGCACATAGCTCCTCGTGCAGTGCAATATTTAGCCTTAGTGGATGAAAGAGCAACAACAGTTTGCTTCTTACTAATCCATGAAATTGGCCCAGATCCGAGATGAAAAACATAACCTGAGGTGGATTTCCTGTCATCTATAGATCCTACATAATCTGAGTCTGTATATCCCTATAAGAAGAACTGATTGTTCTTCTTATATTCCAAACCATAATCAACTGTGCCTCGGATATATCTCAACACATGCTTTGCTGCAACCCAATGACACTTCTTTGGCTCCTGCATGAATCTAGAGAGATAGCTGATAGCAAAACACAAGTTTGGTCTGGTGTAGGTCAAGTAGATAAGGTTCCCAACCAGCTACCTGTAGAGAGTGACATCTACTTGAGGTGAATCCTGGAAACGAGATAGTTGCAAACCTTTCTCCATTGGAGTGGAAATTGGCTTACAGTTGACCATTCCATACTTTTCTAGGAGAGTCTTGGCATATTTCATTTGGGAGATGAATATGTGGTTCTTCTTCTGCCATATCTCCAAGCCAAGACAATAATGAAGTAGCCCCAAATCTATCATGTCAAAGGAGTTCTTAAGATCATTCTTTACATCATCAATGAGACTGTCTGAGTTGCCAGTGATAATAAGATCGTCCACATACAAAACTAGAATGACAATCTCTGTGCCTACCTTCTTAATATACAAATTAGGATCTAAGGGGCTATGGGTGAATCCATGCTGCAATAGGTGACCATCAATCTTAATGTACCATGCCCTAGGAGCTTGCTTAAGGCCATAAAGTGATTTGATAAGATGACATACCTTGTGTGGATGATGTTCATCAACCAACCCTTCTGGTTGGGTCATGTACACTTCTTCTTTGAGATCACCATTTAAGAAAGCACTCTTGACATCCATCTGCTGAAGCTTCCATCGCTTATGTGCTGCCAATGCATAGACCATTCTGATAGTATATCCTTTTGCTACAATTCGTACTTTGTACTTGTCGATAGATCCATCTACAGCCAATGGGTTTCTTCCCTTCAGGTAGATCGACAAGTTCCCAAGTATGATTTTGCATCAGAGAATTATACTCTGCATCCATAGCCTTCTTCCACTGAGGTTGGCTTAATGCCTCTCGAACCGTGTCAGGTTCAATGCTGTCAACAACAATACTCATGAGCGCAAGATTCATTTCATTTCTTGTCTGACTCCTGGTTCTGATTCCTGACGAAGTGTCTGGAAGAGTGTGTAGGTTAGAGTCCCTGATTGTACTTTGGACTGACTTTGGAGGTTGACTGTGCTACTGCTAGTGTGCAATGTTTTCTAGAGGGCCCAAATCAACATACAACTATCTGAGAGTCTTCCACATGCTCATCATCTAATTGTGAGAGCAATTTATGAGAAGTAGGAGGTTGTTGCTCTTCTTTCTGTGATAAGGAATCAAATGACGATTCATCACATACAACATCTCGACTCTCATGTATCTTCATTGTCTCAGGATCTATGAGACAATAAGCTTTTGATGTAATACTGTATCCCAACAATATACACTGGAGTGTCTTAGGATTAGTCTTCTTTCTCCTATTGGTAGGGACATGCATGTATGTTGTGCAACCAAACACCCTTAGATGAGAAATTGAAGGCTTTTGTCCAATCCCTACCTCTTCCAGTGTCTTGTGTTGCAGGATCTTTGTCGGTGCCCTGTTGATGAGGTATACAGCTATCCGTACTGCTTCTGCCCAAAATCTTTCCTCCAACTTGGCTATGGAGAGCATGCATCAAGCCATCTCCATGACAGTCTAATTGCGACGTTCTGCAACTCCATTCTATTGGGGTGTATATGGAGCAGTTAGGTGCTGCTTGATGCCATGATGCTTCAAGTATGCCATGAACTCCTTAGAGGTGAATTCCCCCCCTCGATCTGAGCGGAGGACAAGAAGAGACTAGTTGGCTTCTTTGACAACTTGCTTGTGAAAGTCCTGAAAGTTGGCAAAGGCTTCATCTTTCTTCTTGAGAAAGTACACCCAAGGCTTTCGTGAGAAGTCATCCACAAACAATTGGAAGTACTTATGTCCTGAAAATGAAGCAGGCATGGGTCCACACAGATCGGTATGTACCAACTCAAGGCGATGTGTAGCATGGAAGCTACTAGCCTCGAACGGATCCTGGTGTTGTTTACCTGCAAGGCATCTAGGACATATAGGTAATGAATTTGAAATTGGAGGAAGACCTCTTACCATTTGTTTGGAGGTGAGCTGATGCAACGAGCTGACTAAAAGGTGCCCATAGCGATAGTGCCAGAGTCCTGTAGATTCTATTGTTGAAGCTAATAAAGCTACTATAGGGGAGGAGACAACATCAAATGCAAATAGTCTATCCTTCATAAATGCTCTAGCAAGTATCATACCTTCTCTTGTGACTAGACAGGTCTTGACCCCATCCTTCACCTGGAACTTAAATTTCAGTTTGTGGTTTAGAAGCTGACTGACAGAGAGCAGGTTTGTTGTCAAACTAGGAACATACAACACCTTGGTGAGGGTACAACGGCTTGTCCCAAGAGGAATGATGACCTTGCCTATACCCTCTACAACATACTCCTTATTGTCAGTAATTTGAATTGTTACAAGTATGGGCCTAACCAGTGTTGTCATTGATGTCAACATACTCATGTTGCATTAATGCGAAGGATTAGATGAGCTGTGTGTTGAGGATATTGAGAAAATAAGTCTTAATCAGGAACAGTGAAGAATAGTGATGACAAGAAGGTAAAAGTCCTCAATAGGTTGAGGATCAAAGGATGCAGTTTAAAGGGTTTGTAGATATAAGTCTTGAGATGGTCCAGTTAAGATTTCAGAGGTCCGCATGAAGATTTGAATAAGTTAGGGTCGCTCAAATAGAACCAGTTCCGACAGGTGTTCAGAGGTGACAGAGTGCCACAGATAGGTCCGGTGAGATCCGGTATTTCATTATCCCATTCTGTGGATCTGAGGGAGTGTTGAGGACGTCCCTGTGAAGTATCAACTAGATTAGTTTGTCGGTTGAAGTTCTGGAAGAGCCTATTCATTTGTGACAGTGATGACAGACTGTGTTCTTGTAGCTCCAGATGAAGGAAAGAAGAATTCCAGTAGGATGATGAAGTGCAGATGTCTTTGGTGATTCAGGAAAGGTTATGATGATTGTTGGAGCATGTCTAGTTAATGTTGATGGTCCGCATTGAAGTTAGAGTTTGAATTTCAAGAATAACCATGGATATTGGTGTTCTTCTTGAGACTGGCCGACAGGATGTATTACACGTCTTACAGATGATCTTATAGGTGTTTGTTGACTTAGATGATTGTCCTAAGTCAATGCCTTGTATAAATAAGGGATTGTGAATTCATTTTGAGGTGTGGTAGCAGAGAGAAGTGTGAAAGGTAGAGCAGAAGTATTGGGCTTAAATGGAACTAATTCAAGCATGCTGAAAATACTATTCTTCAGTTCATAAAGGTGATAATTATTCCTTTGTAGACAGTGTGTCTCTTGTAGGCAGTGAGCCTCTTGTGAGCAGTGTGCTCGGGCAGTGAGCCCTAATTGGCATGTGCCATTTTGTTCTTTCTATTCTTCTAACAGAGAATACATTCTTGGGTTAATCACCCCGTGGTTGTTTCCCTTAACTGGGTTTTCCACGTCAAAATCTTGGTGTCATATGTTTCTACTTTTGATTTCAATGCATTATGGTTCATGATTAATATTATGCTAATCACTAGAGAAGATTCAAGTGTTTAAAGAGAGAAAGTTTCACACAACTGATTCACCCCCTCTCAGTTGTATGCCCTAAGTCTAACCATTGGTATTAGAGCTAAGTTCCTCTAAAAGGAGCTTAACCGCTTGAGGAGATCCAGGATGTCATCATACAAGAAGGATAGTCTAAAGTTTGATGGAACCAACTTTTCTTTTTGGAAAGGTCGCATGAAATGTCACTTGCAATGTATGGGAAAGGCGTATTGGTCCATGGTCACAAAAGCGTATGTACCTCCACAGGGTGGTCCGACAACCCTAAATGAAATCACAAATGCTGAAAACAATCTGCAGACCAAAGAGGCTCTTCTAAGCGCATTAACTAACTCAGAGCTCTCAAATGTTATTGACCTACCAACTACCTATGAGATTTGGATTAAACTAGAACTTCTGCATGAAGGAGATGAGTATGTTAAATGTGCAAGGTTACAGAGTCTAAAAGGGAAATTTGAAAAACTAAAGATGAGAGATGATGAAAATATTACCACTTTTATGCCAAGAGTGAATGAGCTAGTTTGTGGAATTAGAAATTCTGGTGGATTACTGGATGAAAATGAGATTGTTGGTAAGATTTTCAGATCCCTTCCTGCCTCTTACAAAATCAAGGTTGATGCCATTGATGAATTCAGAGCCCATACAACTGTCACAAGAGACCAATTGGCTGGCAAACTGGCTGCTTTTGAAATGACCGAATTTGGAGATGATCCCCCCAGAACTGAATCTGCATTCAAAGCCAGTGCCTTTGTGAAAGGTAAACAAGGATTTGATCCGGGAGAGAACTCATCAAGGAAATTGTCATGGTATGAAAAAGAAAGAAAAGACCTGGAAGAAGAAGAAGTAGAAACTGCTCAACTTGAAGCCCTCATTGCAAAGAGACTACCAAGAGGATCTAGTAAGTATGAAGGAAAATTGCCTTTTAAGTGTTTTAACTGTAACAAGATTGGTCATTTTGCCTCAAAATGTCTAGAAAGATTTTCAAAGCCAAATCCTAATAGATCAAGGTTCCAAAAGAATTGTTACTATGTTCATGAAGAAGATGATAATGAAGGAGGAACAGATGATGAATCAGAGATAGGAAACAAATCTAGAAGTGAATGGGTGTTTATTGCCATCAAGGAAGAAGAACCAATATCCTCTGTATCTATCAATCATAAAGTTGTAAAAAGAGCTCTGGCTGCCCAAGTTGAAGAAAAGAATGATTGGGTCATTGACAGTGGTTTCTCTCACCACATGATAGGTGACAAGAATAAGTTCATAGATTTGGAAAGGTATGAAGGAGGAGTGGTGAAGTTTGGTGACAATTCTATTGGTAGAATGAGAGGAAGAGGAACTATTTCTTTTAATGGAAGAAACAAAACTGGTAATGTACTGTATGTCGAAGGTTTCAAGAACAATCTTCTTAGTGTTGGATAGTTGGTGGACAAAGGCTATGATCTCCGATTCAAGGATGAAAAATGTAAAATCTTTGAAAGATCTAGAATAGAGATTGCGTCTGGTACTCAAACTAAAGGTAATATCTTCCACTTGGTTGGTACTGATAAAAGCTGCTTATTTGTTCAAATTGATCAAAGTTGGTTATGGCATAGAAGGATGTGTCATGTGAATTTTGATAATATCATCAAGATAAGCAATACTCAAGCTGTAAGAGATCTTCTAAAATTGGTGAAACCTACTAACAACTTGTGCAAGGAATGTCAGTTGGGTAAGATGAGCAGAGTCACATTCAAAAGCAAGGAATTGTCTTCTACTGAACTATTGGACTTAGTTCACATTGATCTTTGTGGTCTGGCAAGAACCAGAAGTATTCAAGGTGATAGATACTTCATGCTGCTAATAGATGACTATTCTCGAATGATGTGGGTAACCTTTCTAAAGGAGAAATCAGAAGCTCTTGAGAAATTCAAAATATTCAAGGCTATGGTAGAGAATGAAATAGGAACAAAGTTGAAATGTCTGAGGTCTAATAGAGGTGGAGAGTTCACATCCGGTGAGTTCATAGAATTCTGTGAGAAACATGGAATTAAGAGACAGTTGTCTGCTCTGAGGACTCCACAGCAAAATGGAGTAGTGGAGAGAAAGAACCGGACCATCCAAGAAGCATCTAGGACTATGATGATGGAAGAAAATGTTCCTCAGATCTATTGGAGAGAAGCTATCAGCACTGCAGTCTATACTCTTAATTGAGTTCAAATCAGAAGCAATACTGGTAAGACCCCTTATGAACTCTGGTTTGGCATTACTCCTACTGTAAGATATTTTAGAGTCTTTGGTAGCAAGTGTTACATCAAAAGAGTTGAAGATTTATGTAAGTTTGATGCTAGAAGTGATGAAGGAATATTCTTGGGCTACTCTACTCAAAGCAAAGCATACCAGTGTTATAACAAGAGACTAAGAAAGATGATAGAAAGTACAAAAGTGAGGGTTGATGAGGGAATAGAGAAACCCTCAAGGTTCTATGAGTATGATGAAGATGATCAGAATGGTGTTTTGTTTCAAGGAGCTCAACCCTCTCCTGGAAGTCAGATTCAGACAGATCCAGTAAATCAGGAAGAAGAGATAGGTCTGAATGAGCCTGATCAAGAAGTAGAAGTGCAAGAAACTCCCAAAGTTCCAAGGTATGTAAGACTAAACCACTCTAAAGATCAGATCATAGGTGACAAAAGCAAAGGTGTGCAAACTAGAAGGAAAATTGCTCAAAATTAAGATAAATATTGTCTGATTTCAAAGATTGAACCTAAGACAATAAATGAAGCCTGCAATGATGAAAATTGGACCAAAGCAATGGAGGAAGAGGTGATGCAAATCAAGAAAAATCACACTTGAGATCTTCTTTCCAGACCTAGAAACAAGAATGTGATTGGAACCAAATGGATCTTTCGGAACAAACTAAATGAAGTTGGTGAAGTAATCAGAAATAAAGCCAGATTGGTCTGCAAAGGCTACTCTCAAATAGAAGGAATTGATTTTGAAGAAACCTTTGCTCCGGTGGCAAGAATTGAAGTAGTTAGATTATTTCTTGCATTTGCTGCCTTCAAGGATTTCAAGGTGTATCAGATGGATGTAAAAGCTACTTTCCTAAATGGTGACTTAGAAGAAGAAGTGTACATTGAACAACTGGATGGATTTCAGTTATCTAAGCATGGTGATATGGTCTGTAAATTAAAGAAGGCACTATATGGTCTAAAGCAAGCCCCAAGAGCATGGTATGAAATACTGGACAAACATCTTTTGAAGATTGGTTTCAACAAAGGTACTGCTGATAGTAACCTATATTTCAAAATTGATCATGAAAACATCTTGACTGTTGAAGTATTTGTTGATGATATCATCTTTGGAGGAAGAGACAGTATGTGTAAAACCTTTGCAAATCAAATGAAAAGTGAGTTTGAAATGTCAATGCTCGGTGAAATGAATTTCTTCTTGGGTCTGCAAATTACTCAGACAAAGAAAGGAATCTTTATCTCTCAGACCAAATATGTAAAAGAATTGTTGAGGAAATTTGGAATGGAAGTTTCAAAGCTAATGAACACTCCCATGGCAACCGGATGTAAGTTGAGCAAAGATGATGACTCTCCTAAGACAGATCAGACAAAGTACAAATCAATGATTGGAGGATTATTGTATCTCACTCAAACCAGACCAGATATAATGTAGGTTGTTGGTCTTGTGGCAAGATTCCAGGCTGATCCTAGAGAATCTCATGTCATGGCAGTCAAAAGAATTTTTAGGTACTTAAAAGGAATAGTTGAGTATGGTCTGTGGTATCCTAGAGATCATAATTTTTCTCTTCATGCATATACAGATGCAGATTGGGCAGGAGATGTGGATGATAGGAAGAGTACAAGTGGAGGAGCATTCTTTTTGGGAAAAAGGTTGGTTTCTTGGCTAAGCAAGAAACAAGAGGCAATATCCCTGTCTGTAACTGAAGTAGAATACATTGCAGCAGTAGGTAGTTGCACTCAAGTTTTGTGGATGAAGCAGATGCTAAGAGACATTCAAGTAGAATATGAGGAGCCTATCACAATTTTCTGTGATAATTCAAGTGCAATAAATATTTCTAAGAATCTGATGTTGCATTCTAAGACTAAGCATATATCTATCAAGTTACACTTTCTAAGAGAGAAAGTGAACAAGGGTGAAGTCAGATTGGAGTATGTGCCCTCCAAGGATCAGCTTGCAGATATTTTTACTAAACCTCTTCCCAAGGACTCTTTTGAGTATCTCAGGGAGAAGTTAGGGGTTATTTCCCCTCTGGTGATGAACTAGGATGTACTGATGTACGTCAATCCAGTAGATATCATAGTCATATCTTGTGATCCAGATTAATGAAAAGGGAGCTACTACTCAAGGGGAGCAGCTGGTATGTTATGAAGTAGTGAAGTTACAAGTATGAGCCCTTTTCCATTGATGTCAAAGGGGGAGAGAAGACATGTGAAAAACAAGTGGTTACTGATCAAAAGGGGAGCAATAAAGGAAGATAAGACATGTGAATAGTTGTTACTGTTAGGGGGAGTTGTAACAGCAAGGAGAAGTTCTTGTCTTGATGGTTTTTCACATCATATGTTGCCATCAATGACAAAGGGGGAGATTGTTACAAGTATGGGCCTAACCAGTGTTGTCATTGATGTCAACATACTCATGTTGCATTAATGAGAAGGATTAGATGAGCTGTGTGCTAAGGATATTGAGAAAATAAGTCTCAATCAGGAACAGTGAAGAATAGTGATGACAAGAAGGTAAAATCCCTCAATAGCTTGAGGATCAGAGGATGCGGTTTAAAGGGTTTGCAGATATAAGTCTTGAGATGGTCCAGTCAAGATTTTAGAGGTCCACATGAAGATTTGAAGAAGTTAGGGTCGCTCAAATAGAACCAGTTCCGGTAGGTGTTCAGAGGGGACAGAGTGCCACAAATAGGTCCGGTGAGATTCGGTATTTCATTATCCCATTCTACGGATCTGAAGGAGTATTGAGGACATCCCTGTGAAGTATCAACTAGATTAGTTCAAGGGTTGAAGGTCTGGAAGAGCTTATTCATTTGTGACAGTGATGACAGACTGTGTTCTTATTGCTCCAGATGAAGGAAAGAAGAATTCTAGTAGGATGATGAAGTGTGGATGTCTTTAGTGATTCAGGGAAGGTTATGATGATCGTTGGAGCATATCTAGTTAATGTTGATGGTCTGCATTGAAGTTAGAGTTTGCATTTCAAGAATAACTACGGATATTGGTGTTCTTCTTGAGACTGGCTGACCGGATGTATTACACGTCTTGCAGATGATCTTATAGGTGTTTGCCAACTTAGATGATTGTTCCTAAGTCGATGCCTTGTATAAATAAGGGATTGTGAATTCATTTTGAGGTGTGGCTAGTGGTGATAAGTGTGTGGTAGCAGAGAGAAGTGCGAAAGGCAGAGCAGAAGTATTGGGCTTAAATGGAACTGATTCAAGCATGCTGAAGATGCTATTCTCCAATTCATAAAGGTGATACTTATTCCTTTGTAGATAGTGTGTCTCTTGTAGGCAGTGGGCCTCTTGTGAGTAGTGTGCTCAGGTAGTGAGCCCTAATTGGCATGTGCCATTTTGTTGTGGTAGCAGAGAAAAGTGCGAAAGGTAGAGCAGAAGTATTGGGCTTAAATGGAACTGATTCAAGCATGCTGAAGATGCTATTCTCCAATTCATAAAGGTGATACTTATTCCTTTGTAGATAGTGTGTCTCTTGTAGGCAGTGGGCCTCTTGTGAGTAGTGTGCTCGGGTAGTGAGCCCTAATTGGCATGTGCCATTTTGTTCTTTCTATTCTTCTAATAGAGAATACATTCTTGGGTTAATCACCCTGTGGTTGTTTCACTTAACTGAGTTTTCCATGTCAAAATCTTGGTGTCATATGTGTTGATATGTTTCTACTTTTGATTTGAATGTATTATGGTTCATGATTAATATTATGATAATCACTAGAGAAGATTCAAGTGCTTAAAGAGAGAAAGTTTGACACAACTGATTCACCCCCCCTCTCAGTTGTATGCCCTAAGTCTAACATGAACTCTATCTCCAGTAGGTTGTTCTATCAGTGCATCAAATAGCTCACGATTGCCTGTCATATGCTTGCTGGCACCTGAGTCTATCAACCAAATATCCCTCATGGGCTGCGAGGTTTGGGAGACAAGGACTAGATTGTGATGAGTGCCACAGTTGGCTGTTTCTGGTTCATCTTCTTCTGATGCATCATCTTGTTGGGCCACTACAATGCCTTTGTGCCTTCTATGACGATGACGGTGTTTGGATGGCTGAGTATCACTGCAACCAGAAAAGCCTTCTTTACTTGAATTGCCTTCTATTAAGGCATTATACCAACAGTTGATAGTGTCATGATTGTTCTTGTTGCATATATGACACCATCGGTTTGCCTTTGGAGGCTTCGACTGTTGATGTTCTTGTTGTTTTTGTGGCTGCTTTCCATGAAACTTTTGACCTTTTGATTGTCTAGAGATCAGGGCCTTGTCTTCAAGTTCACCTTGGACAGATTGAATTGCTTCTTCTTGCTGCAACAAATTCACCAATTCATCAAATGACACATTTTGCTTGGTGATGTTCAGCGTGGTGACAAAGATTTTAAATTGAGATGGCACTGCTCTTAGCATAATTGGGACAAGTAGTTTGTCCTCCACCTTTTCTCCAAGTGCAACAAGCTCAGCTCGCAGTTCAGATACCCGCCATAAGAATTCCTCAACTTTCTCGCCCGCTTGCATACTGAGTGTATGTAGCTTGGACTATAGATGGAGGATCTTCATCTGGTTCTTCACTTGGTAGATTGTGGAGAGAGAATCCCATGCTGCCTTTGATGTTTCTGCATCCTGAATGTGAGATTGAACTTCATTGGTGATGCTGAGTGTTATCAACATCAATGCTTTGGCATCGGCCTTATCAAACTTTTGCCTTTCATTTGGATCTTCCGTTCTGGTAATGTCACCAATGACAATTCCCCATAGCTCCTCAAAAATGAGAATTGTTCACATCTTTGTCTTCCATGCAGCATAATTTGGCCCTTTAAAAAGTTGAGCATTGGAAAGAAGCAATTTTGGGGCTGACATTGTTCACCACAAATAGAAAAAACTAGTCCAGAGAACAAATTTATTATTATTTTATTTGACAATACATTCACTTTCAAGAAGAAATTGTTTCACGGAGATGAGCATGATAGGCTTGTGCTGTGAGACGGGGACGTTTGGGTGTGTGTTCTACCTCATCTTCGTCATCAGCATCATAACCCTCGTTAAGTTTTGCTCTAATCTTCCTTGCTTGACATTGTACATCAAATAGAAAGTAATCTAGCAATCCTTTCCTAAACAATTCATCGAATTGAAGATTACCAATGTTTCACAGGGCATCTAGAATGGCAAAATAGAAGCTTGAGCTTTCTGAAACAGCACGTCCACCTCGAGGTGGCTCATTTGCATGATTACTTGCCACACTGCTAGCATCAGATGCGGTGGACATCCACGTTTCGTAGACTATGTCTTTCCACTTTCAAGTGCCTCAAATCAAGTGACTCGTGAAGGGTGCAACTAGAGAAATAACAAACCAGAGACCAATCTCTACAACAGAGAGTGGCTTTGCAAATGACTACAAAAAAAAGTCCTCTCTTTACTGCCAATGGCTAGATCCTTTCTTTACTACCAATGGCTTTATGCTTTCCTCCAACGGCTTGATCCTTCCAATAGTTTGTGGCCTTCAACTTGGGCGATTAGATAGCATTTTCTTGCTTGCTATAGCAGCGTCCAACATTTTTCTCCTACTGTTTGGCTAGCAGCATCAACAACACTCCATTGCCATTTTTGAAGACTCCTTCCACATTTCACATTGCGCTTACTCCTACAGGCTTTGATACCATTTAATGGTAAGCAAGAAGAAGAAATGTATTTGATGTATTCAATGATTACTAGTGAATACAATATGTGAATAAATAACAAAGCAGCTGACAGTTATAAACAGGTATAATATAATTGCAGAGAAAAACTGACGTAACTACGAAATGCAGTTATGTAGTTACTATGTAAACAATGTAATAATTATGCTAACAAACAAAGCTACTGAAACAAATGTGCATGAGCACTTATTACTACAAAACTACTCTACTACTTACAAAAAAAACTCTCTTATCCTAAGAGGCAATGCTTGAGGTGGATCCCATTAATTGGGATAGGCAGCACCTATCCACTCAACTTGGACAGCTGAAATGCATTATTTTCTTTGCACTCTGTGATAACATAAGGCCCATCCCAAATGGCATCAAATTTAGAATGCTTACCTAGCCTGCTCCTTAGTTCATTCCACTTGAACACCAAATCTCCAACAATAAAACTCCTTGGTCTTGCTCTCTTATCAAATGCATTCTTCATTTGGGTTTGATGCATATCAAGCTTTCTTAAGGCCTCTTTCCTTGTCTCTTCCAACTCCATGAGTTGAGCAAATCTGATCACAAGACTCTACTCCTCTAGCATCTCTAGTTTTTTGATAAAGGTCAATGTAGGCAATTCAATTGAAATCGGTAACCGAGCCTCTTTTCCATAAGTAAGATTATATGGGGAACAACTAGTAGCCCTCTTAGGTTTGATCTTGTTAGCCCATAGAGCTAACTTTAACATTTCATGCCAAGTTTTCTGATTGTCCTGAATAGTCTTCTTGATGATTCTTATCAGATTTTTGTTGGTAGATTCAGGTTACCCATTACCCTATGGGTAATAGTTAGATGAAGTATTCAAATAGATATTGTTTCTAATAGACCAATCTAAAATTGTTAATCCTAAAAAGGCTAGGCCATTATCAAAGATGATTGAATCTAGTGTACCGAATCTTGACACTAAGTCCTGATAAAAACTTAAGACAATAGATTCATTTACTTGTTTTAAGGCAATAGCCTCGGTCCACTTTGTAAAATAATTTGTGGCATTCAAAATCCACTTGTGGCTTACACTTGAAGGTGGATTTATTGGTCCTATGAAATCCAAACCCAACTTTGCAAATGGTTGTTCAACTTTAACAGGATGTAGGGGTAAGGAAGCAAGTCTTTGCTTACCTGCAAATAGGGAACATTTCTCACATCTTCTCACCCAAGCAAAAGAATCTTTGAATAGATCAAGCTAGTAATAACTAGCCTGCATAATTTTTAAGGCAGTTGTTCTAGCTACAAAGTGACCTCCTGAAGGTCCATTGTGAAATTCTTCTAACAATCTATCAACTTGAATAGGTCCAACACACCTCAGAAAAATACCATCAATAGTAGCATAAGGAGTAGCTTGCAATTGAAAATACCTTCTTCATGTTCTATCTAAACCAATTGGGCACTCACTGGTCTACATATAATGCATCATCTTATGCACCCAACTATCTGTTTGAGCTGGTGTATTAGTTGGTTCATTATTATTCAACACCATTTTAGTGCCTTCCTGCTGCTTTTGCTCAAACTCCTCATTTTCTACAAGCTAGTTGCATAAACCCTTACCTCTAATCAGCTTGGTTACTTGGATGTCAATGTCAAATTCCATAACTTTGGTTATCCAACCAACTCTCTTGTCATTTATATCTCTGTTTAGTAAAAAACTCTTGACAGTGGGATGAGCAACCTTTAAGTGAATTTTATTATTAGACAGCATGTGTCTAAACTTTTTGAGGCTCCTTACAACAACAAAAACATGTTTTTCCACAAAAGAGTACTTTACCTCATACTCATGTAGTACTTGGCTGAAAAATACAATTAGATGCTCTAATGCTTCGTTGTTTTGCTGACACAACATAGTAGAAATAGTGTTAGCTCCTCCAAAAGAATATAAAATGAAATCTTTCTCATAATTAGGATTCATGAGGGTAGGGGCAGCAACTAGGGCTTCTTTAATCTGCTCGAAGCTTCCTTTTCCCTCCTTAGTCTAGTTGAATGGCACTTTTTTTTCAACATGGTAGTAAGAGGTTGTAACAAAGTTGCAATATTTGGAATAAACCTCCTAACAAAATTAATTCTGCCAAGAAAATTCTGCAAGCCTTTGTTATGTGTAGGAATCAGTAAATCTAGAATGGGTGAAACTCTCTCAGGGTCAATAGTAATACCTTCTCTTGAAACAATATAACCGAAGAGTCTTCCTTCATGAACTGAGAATATACATTTTTGGGGGTTCAATGAAACTCCAAATTCCCTGCACCTCTGAAAAATCTGCTTCAAGTGGTCAAAATGATCATTAGAATCTTTTGAAAAAATAGTTATATCATCTAAATAAACCAACACTATTCTATTCATAAGGCCATATCCATTGCCCTCTGAAAGGTTGCCCCTACATTAGACAAACCAAATGGCATTTTTTGATAGGCCATGGTACCCCACTTAGTTGTGAATGCAGTCTTGTATTGGTCCTCTTCTTTGACAAGAATTTGATTATATCCAAAGTATCCATCTAACAAAGAGTACCTATTAGAACCAGAAACAACTTAAAGTATTTCTTCCATGGAAGGAAGAGGATAATGGTCTTTTAATCAGGCCTGATTTAGATCACAGAAATTGACACAAAGTCAGATTTCACCATTTTTCTTCCTAACTGGGACCAAATTGGAAACTTAAGAGGTATGTTTTATTGGGAAAATGATACTACTCTTAATCAATTTATTCAGCTCAGCCTTCATTAAGTTCTCAAGTTTGGGATTGAGGGGTCTTTGCTTTTGCCTAACAGGTCTGGCATTAGGCTCTAACTCTATGGTGTGTTGGGCCAAAAAGGGATCAAAACCTCTCAAGTCCTTATACTCCCATGCAAAGACATCAGAAAAATCTTGACATAATTGAATAAAAGATTGTTGTTCTTCTCTAGTACATACTGTTGATGCATAAATCTATGGGTGTAATCCAGCAGCAACATGGGAAACTCTGAGACGTGGGAATGCTCCTCAGAGTGACCTCTAGATTTTTAGGAAGCTGGCTCTTCCGTTCTTTCAGTAGGGTTTGAGAAAAAGGTCAGAAAGAAAACTAAGATTGCAGAAAATAAATGCCTAATCTATGGCGATCCGCCAGATTTGAAACTATTATTTGCACAGTGTCTAAACTTTGAAGGATTTAACTAGATTCAAAGAGCAAAATATGCATGATTAAAACTAGTTTGAGAAACACATTAAACAAAGGTAGATAAATAGAGAAATTAGAGACAAGAACAGAGTAAACTCATAAATGCACAGGACATCATCTCATATTTGAATGAAAGAATAAATTTAGAAAGGCACAATTGTTGCATAGAATAAACTATTACAATCATCATGAAAAGACACTGCAAAGGCAAGAAGAAACTCTATATGCTGCTCCAACTCTCTGATCTGATAAACCTATAGAACTCCCACAATGTGTCTCAAATATGCCCATTTATAGCTTGAAAAACTCAACAAATTCTCAACGGCTTCTGAAAATCCACAACTGAATCCACAAAATCTGGCACCAAATCTAGCACAAATATGACTACAACTGAAGTGGCCACCGAAAACCTTAACTGAACTACTATTTCTATTTTTCCTCCATGGCTGGAAAAAATATCTCTGTGTGAGAAAGAAAACTCCTGTAGCTTGCTATTAAAATGAAACATTGCTGCTCATTTAGGGTTTCACCTTTATCTTTCACATGAATCATATAAGGGTCAATTTTAAATGAAATTTATTTCATATTACTGGGACCCACCATGTCTCTCCATAGACCTTAATATATTTTAAAACTATTTCTTAAAACTCCTGTGGCTTGCTAAAAATGTGTCTAATAAAATGAAAACAAACTTTATTTCCTGTGCTCGGACTGCTCCACGTGGCGGCTTCCGCATCATCCTTGAGTTTCTTTTCATTGCTACGGGTGTTACATCTTTCACTTTCCGTTGCCTTTGAGTTTTTATCATAAAAAATAAAGTGGCTCATTTAATTTGGGGCTTTCACTATTATTCCCGTGACTTTATTCGATTTGATACATTTACCAAATAAAATAAAAACCATATTTATTTATACTCTGCTTGAGCCACGTGGAGCATTCTACTTGTTTTTCAAGTTTCTCTCGATTGCCCTGGGTACTTACATGTGGCAACCTCTGCAAGCTTGTTAAGTTTCTCTTTGAATGCTTCAGGATGTGAGAAACTTTAATATTTAATAAGTTTCACTTATTAAAAAGAGGGCCCACCATTTATTTCATTAATAAAAGACTCTCTCTTAAAAATCCCGTAACATTGCATTTAATTAAATGAAGTGAAAATTTGCATCTCCATTACGCAGACTGCTCCACGTGGTGGCTTCCACAGCATTTTGAGTTTTTTGTCAATAACACGGGTGCTTCCAAATGTCACATTCCGCTTCAAGCTTGAGTTTCTCTCTAAACTCATCGGGTGTTGACAAATGGCACACTCTGCACTCATCTTTATTTGATGCCCACACCGTTAGATCTTTTCTGCATCCATAGTATTTATGCTTCTTTACGGAAACCTTAAAACCTTCTGGTGTTGCCGATTCACTTGCTTCTGCTATGTCTTCGATGTTGGTTGCAAACCATTGTGGCGGCACCTTTTGATC